>JAGPOW010000261.1:236506697-236550937 GCA_030014935.1 Caiman crocodilus
GATAGTAAGCCTCCCGCTTTGCCCTCAGGGACTCCCGAATATCCCTATTAAGCCACAGGGGCTTCCGGGCACTTTTACCTATCTTGCATCGGGCGGGAATGGTCGCCCCTTGGGCTCGGAGGATCATCTCCTTGAGGAACGCCCACCATGAACGCCCATGTTCTCAAACCTACAGTCCCGCAGCTCCTCGTCGACTAGCCTCCTGAGCACGCAGCATGGGAGGTAAGCAGGAGGAGCTGTCTCTCCTGGTGGCTGTGGAAGACCCGGACTTGGTTGGGCTCCAAATCCATCCTGGATTTAGCTCGCTTTTCAATAAGAGCTGATTTTCTAACTATGAACACGGACTAGGGACAGACATTCAAAAAGCCTGAGCCTGAATTGATTCAATCGTTACAGATTAGTCCAACCTTCAAAGCTTGAACTGATTTGAGGTGGATAGACATTCCCTTTTCATTCCAGAAATGCAGGCACATGCCTACAGTGGCTCAGACTAGAAGCTCGGGGGCAGTACTGCAGCCCTCCTTTCCAATCCACAGAGCTGAGCTGGGGGTGAGCAGCGGGAGGACGGCCATAGTCAGACCCTGGCAGGATGCTCTAATTAGGGAGGGGTTCTCTCCCAGCCCCAACCAGCCCAGCTGGGAATGTTTATCACCCCTAACTCATGTTTATCACCCCATTAAGAAACCAGAGGGACATTACCAGCTATCTGTTGATGTCCTGTGTGCCACAGCTCGGAGGTAGCCAGCATATTGTCTGCTAGCTAATGCTGAGAGGGGTCTGCGAGGGATGGGGGACTGCCTGCTTAGCAGGAGCTCCAACCAGGGAGCAGAGGGGAGGGGCCAGCTCTGCTTTGGAGTAGAGAGCCCTGCCCAGCCCAGAGAGCATGCTGGGATTTTGGAGGCATCTGGTTTATCTTCAACCAACAAGAGGTCTGGGACAAACATTGCATAAACTTGTTTCACCCAAATCAGTTAAGTCTAATATTACATTTAACCAAGTTTATCTCAAACCAGTTTCAGGCATTTTCAAACTGGTTTATGTTCACTGAGCATCTGTTCTGTTACAGGTTTAAACCAGTTTCTGTCACTTAAATAGGTGTATGTGTAATGTCTGTCTGTCCATAGCCTAGCAGCATACAAGTTGTTCATTCATAGATGAAGGGTTGATAATAGTTTATGCACTTTCCCATGTGAGGTAGGAAACTGGGGAGAAGAAAAGGTTGTTCAGGAGACAGGGACTTGCTCACCAATTTGAAATTCTGGCAAACAGCTCCCTTGTGTTCTAATTGAAAATCAATCTGATGTATAATTAAATTCTAGTCATCACATATGCACCAACTAGTCTCTTTAGCTCTTAGCCAAGGCAGAGAAGGAATGATGCTATTGATCAGCTCAGGACTACTGCACTATCATCAATACTAAATGGCTCATCTAAGGGTCTGCTTAACTGCTCTGATGTACAACTGGCAGGCAGCACTCTGCAGCTCTGAGACTGAAGGACAAACAGCTGACTCCAGCTAAGGTGTCCAATATTCCCTAATCATTTAAGTGCATTGCACAGTGAGCCTGTACTAGTCCCACAGTCTCTACCTTGCCATCAATCTTTCCAATAAATGAGCTTTGAGTAGGCTCCAGAGAGAGAGAGAGAAAGAAGACTGATCAATTCTTTCCAATATTAGGTTGTCATTTTAGCTTCTATCCCTCTAGTTTGACTCTGGGTAAGGTGCTCTGTAATTATTTCTACCAAGGTCAGTCAACATAAATTGACTATCCCATGCTAAGGGCCCAGGTCCATTTTCTTTACCAAGTCAAAGAGGAGAGAAATAGCATTGATTTAAAAGTAAAATGAAAAGATAGTGCATTTTTCAGATTATTTAGCACTTTTAAATGTTTTGACTCTAAGGCCAGGCTGGCCTCTCCATGTGTGGGACTTCATTGATCTCTAAATTTCTTGAGGCAGAGTGAAATGATCTTGTCTGCTGCTCAAGATAGCATTTGATATTGGCATTAATAATAACTGACTTGTGTTCCTCTTTGGTGCTACATTATTAATCTGTCTAGATATTTATAATGTCCTTGTCTCCATGATTTTGAGTACCAAGCAAATAGATATGAGATACCAGCACAGAAAATGTTGTCAACTCATAGTTAAGAGCGCCTCAGTAAATCTAATCTATACAGAGTATGACCATTAGGATTAAATGGTAAATTAATCCTGTCTCAATAATCTATTAGAATTCTTTTTATCTGCCAATAACACAGTGAATACAAGAACTGATTGAAACAATACATTTGAACTTCAAAAGCCTTTGATAAAGTCCCTCATAAGACTATTAGAGAGACTATGAGGGGAGGGGCCAAATACTGCCATAGATCAGAAACTATAATAAGCACCCAGAGTTGTAGTTAATGTTTGCAAGACTGGTTTCTGCAATTGTATGCAGAGGTTGCAAATTTTTCATGATGGATTTTTTTTTCCCCTCAGACAGATTTTGTTCCTCCCCCGACCCCCCTTTTTTTTAAGTACCCAAATGGCTCTGTTTTTTCTGAGAAACAGGTAGACGAAAATACATTGTTTTTTCATGTCATGTTTAAAAAACCCGAAGTGCTGTTTCAAGAACCTTTAGGGCCTGAAGAAGGGAACTGAAATTTGGCCTTTATCTGTGGGCTGCAAAGAGATCCAGAGATCCAGAACTGGAAGTGGAGAGATTCTCTCTTAAGTTCTCATTTTCCCTCTACCCTGCTAGGTGAAGGCAGCCTAGAAATAGAATAAAAAACATAAAGGGCAGAAGAAAGACCTGAAATAGAAACCAAGAAAGCAAATTGGAACAAAAATCTTTAGGGAGGTCAGTGGGACTGAAGGCTGAAGAGAAGGCAGTAGTAGCATGAGAGAGGAACTAGGAACTGAGTTTCATTGAGTAAAATTTAGATTATCTGGGTAAGGAGGCTGGGACTCAAAACCCATAGAAGTTCAGCAATATTTTTGGGCAGAGTGCCAGAAATACCTGCAACTGCAACTTGTAAGATGTTGGCATGCCAGGGTGGATGGCAGGGGAGCTGCAAGGGGCCTGATCCTTATTTTGGCAATGTAACCTTGGCCCTTTCCCTGTTATCTTCTCCAAGGCACTCGAGCCAAGCAAAATGCCTTCAGGTGCCATGCTCTGGCACCCATGCCCTAGAGTGAAGGGTAGGAGGAAGTGTCACAGGGCAAGTCGCTTGTCTCCCTGATGAGGAGGCCAAGGATTAGGTGATAGCTGAGTTTGAACCTCAGAAAAGCCAACCAGTATCTCAGGTGTGCTGAAGAACTGTAGGGAGAATGAAGGCTTTTATTTTGGTATTTTACTTATGTTTTGTATTGTAGCCAATACATTATGAGTCAGAGGTTGAAACTGGACTGTGCTGTGGCATTAATCCTTTAAGATAGGCCTCTGGCTTCCAAGGAGATAGATCCAGTGGTGTAGGGAGCTTACTGAACAACCAGGTCCAGGGGGCAAAGTGGGGAGAGGGAGATGGTTAGGGTTTGCCAACCATAATAGATCAGAGTGGGAGTAGGGGGTAGCAGTATTCTGCTTAGTCCACCTGTCCTCCGGATGCGATGTTTGCTGTGGTGCTGCACTTCGTAGTTTGTGGTGGGCTGGAGCAGTGCAGCGCTTTCCTTGCCACAGCAAAGACTCCTTTGCTGAGGGTAGAGGGACAGAGGTGGGGATCCTGACACCCTTTCATAGCCAGCACCCAAAGTGGGTGCGCTGCTTGCTCTGCCCTAGTTACACTGTTGGACAGGTCTGATGAGGAACACATACACATATGTGGTGGGGCAAGAGGCAATTGATAGGGGGAGGAGGCTGAGATCGGAAGAAGATCATTCCTAGCAACTACTAGTATCAAGACATAGTTTGGAATGAGATTTCAGAGGAGTCGAGCAAGGACTGGCTAGTTGAAGACACTGGCACTGGAATGGAGAGTCCCAACTAGAGACAGCAAATATTTATGAAATCCTCTGGCATCGTCCCATCCCGCAACATATGGGAGATCAATAACATTTACTCCATTAACTCAAATAACAGAGGTCTGTAGGCTCTGAAGTTTTTAATTTTGCTGATGACCTGAATGGTTATGCCACATGGTGGAATTTGGTTTTTCCATTCTCTTCAAACAGCCAACCAACCAAACAACATCCCTCCTCCCACCCAGCCACTAGAAAATGCACCAGAGTTGAGCTGATTTTTTTTCCCCTGATGATTTATTTATTGAAAATGCTGTTATACGGTATACTCAGAAGGTATTTGCAAATATTTGCTAAATTCAGGGAATCGTTTCAGGTGGAAATAATGGATAAATAAGGCATTTTTTAAACTAAGTATTTTTTTAAAATTTCAAAACAATATATCAAGTTTGAATGGCTAGATTTATCTTTTTAAGAAAGGGAACCCCCACCCTTCCTGGAAATGAAATAAAACACTTCCATTTGGATTGGTCCTGTTCCAAACATGAAATGACTCACTCTACTAGATTAATGGGTGTTATCCCCACTTCAGAGATGGGGAACTAAAGCACAGAGTAAGTTCAGAAATATCTCCTAATTTTGTCTGCTAAGTATACTATTAAACTGAGCCATTTTGAGATGTCCAGAATCTGGCTTTTCAGTGTCCTGAGCATCATACAATACTCCATGTATTCAAAGCACAGCTCCTATTGACTTCAGTTGTAGTTCTGTGTGTTTACAACTTCTGCAGATCAGAATCCAGGGTCACATACACCAATAAAATGATGTTTTTAGCCCACAAACTGACATCATATTCGTCCTGGAATAAACCATTTTATCCCAGCGCAAGTTGCACTAGTTCAGCCATCTAAGTCTACTGTTCCTACATAAATCCAAAAATGGTTCACAGGGTAAGAAGTACTGACAGTTTATCGTGGGACATCATAAAGAACATCTGAATAGTTGTCTTGGGATTGCACAATTGAATCAATGGCAGAGAAGCAGCTGTTCATTCAGCCATTCACTGAACCCTGATTAGAAGGACATGTGTGTACATGCCAGTCCTGGAATACTTCTGATCTGGGACAAACACAAGCACAACTTGTCCAAGGACAAATACAATGTCTTTTCCTAGCCTTAGTGACATATATTTAATGACTGACTCCCTCTGAAAATTTGTTTTAGGTATGGATGAACATGTTGAATGAAGGTGTGAATATTGTAGGCAGACATACGCACACTATCCGTACCTCAATAACAGAAGTAGTGAAGAAACGGTACACTCAGCTGCAGCATGGGATGTACTATTTTGCCAGTGTGCCTAGGTGACTACTTGTTTTGCAAACCTACCCTTAAATCCATGCCATTGCGTCCTCACCACAACTGTTACCAGTGCTAATAACATTAAAGCTAGTCTGCCTCCAATCACACTTGCATTTGGCTGTGTAGGAAAATCCCAAGTAACTCGACTACACTTAAATAGATATTCTATGGCAGAGGCAGGGATAGAATGTAAAATTCAGTTGTTCAGGGTATCACACATGTATTTTGGTTGCGAGACCTTCCTTCCTATTCTTGAAATCCTCCGTCTCATTTACACGCCTTGGAACTTCAGTAGCAAATAAAACAAGGGACCTATATGCAACAGAGTCCTTCACCACGTAACGGTTCATCCCCACAAAAGTTCCATTCTGTGCACTGAATGACTTGACTTTGCAATCTCAGTAACATTACTTTTACTCAGTTTGGGGGCATGTAACCTTGGCTAACAGAGAATCCAGGCTTGCATATTTTTTCTCCATCTTTTCCCAAAGGAATTCTTGGGTTGAAGAGCAAATCTCATATTCTGTGACTCAAATTTTCTTGTGTGTGTTCCTTTTCCATCATCTTCGTTAGTCTGAGAGTTCATGAGTAGAATTACAAACGGGTGACTGTGCTGTTATTCTCTCACTCCCTCTGGTTAAAAGTGAAAAATAGAGGCTAATGCTGAACACATTTAGCTGCAGTCAGATCCCTCAAGGAGAGAATTTAAATTAAAAGGTCATTCTTTTCCCTCTTCCTTCAAGCAATCCACTTGGGTTTGTGTAGGCTGACCAAAAGGAAACATAAAGAGGAAAAGTAGAAATACGAATTTCTATCATGACCCTTCCCAGCTAATCTAAGTCCTCAGGTACAAATTAAAAAGAAGTCCAAAGACTAAGGAAATGCCAAAGAGCAAAGTATTAAATTGTTTGCCTTTTAGTGAGCAGTAGTAAAATCTATATAAACTCCTTCCAACATCCTGTAGGGCTCTACTGTATGCTTCCATTAACTGAGGCTTTTCTCCTTATGTGTTTGCAATATTTGGAAAAATTCAGCCTACAGTACTATTTGCATTTCTGTGAACTGTTGCTCACAGGGCCTGGAAGGGCTTGGTGAAAGGTGGCATGGTGCAGCATGACTCTATAGTATAGTTAGACCCCCAAAATATTTCCTCAACTATTTTAGTTTAATAATATGTGAATTATATAAGTACTTGCAGAGACGATCCCAGCAGGGTGTGAGGCCCGGGGCAAAGCAGCCTGTGTGGGGCCCACCTCCCTGCCATCTTCCTGTCCCATGGCACACTTATTGCTGGGGAGTGAAAGCCCCAGCACATCAGATGCAGTGGGACGAGTGGCGGCTGGAACTTCTGTCTGGAACAGGCAAAGAGCAGTCCAACCCGCCAGACGGGCAGGTGGCATATACAGCCGTGGCCTCTCTGCCCAACTCTGCGGGGCCCCCCAAAGTGCGGGGCCTGGGATGGCTTCCCCGATTCACGTCCCCCTAGGGACGGCTCTGGGTGCATGTACACTTAGACTGTAAGCAGCTCAGAGTGGGGACCATCTTTTTTTCCTGTGTTTGCATAGTACTGTTACAGTGGGGCCCTGGGCCCTGAGTGGGGCTACTATGGCTGTTACTGCCATAATAATAATCTGAACAGCCTAGTTGTAAGATTGACAAATGTTATGGATATAAAAACACTGTTTCATTAACATTTTCTGTTGTGTTTATGCTCAACTTTCATCCAGAAACTTGGGGCACTTACCTATACATGTGCAGTGAGGCTGTTCCAACATGCTGTAATTACATTGGTAGCAATGGCACCAGGAGATGCAGCATTCTCACTCTGCTAGAAAACCTTCCATGGGCAGCCTTTTGTTCTGCACAGATTTTTATTTCAGGCTTGGCCTACTGAAGAGTAAATGCTCAATTTATTTTTAAATACTTTTAAAATACAGTGGATATTAAGTGTGAAATTCTAGGTCCAGTAGAGTCAATGGCAAAACTCCTGTTGGCTTCAAGGGAACCAGAATTTCCCCCACTCAGATTTAATGTCTTTTGTTAGGAAATATCTGTTAGGGCAGTGGGGGCCAACTTTTTTGGCAGGTATGCCACAGATTAGCCCTGCACCTGCCCTGGGTGTCCTGCCCACAGTGCCACTCTGATCCCCTTCCCTTATGTGATGAGATATTCTACTTTCTGCTGTGCTTTCTGCTTCCTGCCCCATGCTTCCTGCCCCATCTGCTGCTCTGTTTTCTGTTTCCTGCCCTATCTGCTGCTGTGTGACCTGTTCACACCTCCCACAGGCCATCTGCCATGAGTCTTGCACACAACCGTGCCACAGGGTGGCCACCCCTGTACTAGTCTGTTCTCTACTGGAACTATAAAGACATGGCTTCAAACGCTACATTGTTACTAGCTGACTTATTTAATATATAATTTTACTTTTCTCATGGCTTTGAAAACTGTGGACCTTGTCACAGAGCTTTTTCTTTCAGGCTAATCTTTTTACTGATATCATTCCCTGTGCTGTTGTGATATGCAAACCAGAAGTTTTGAGACAAATGCAACTGTCTAAAGACCGCTTTTACAGTGTAAACTAAAAAACAGCTGTGTCATCTCAATTGTTACTCAGATAATGAGGTTCATTCTAGCAATGGTAAGGAAAGGACTAACTATACATGGTTATGGCCTTATGGAGAATTTGCAGGCAGTATGTGAATCACATTGTGATGTCTGATGTTCATTCAGCATCTCCTTTAGTTCAATTTTTTTAGGCCCAAATCAATTTAGAACAAGCCATCATCTTTCTAGCAGTCCAGTAGAGCTGCTGGCGATTGGTTGAAAGGCACATTAGATATGTCTACAGGAAGATTGCAGAGGTAGAAGCAAAAAGTAGGGGGGTTGGGAACACTCCAGAAAATAGATGTGAGACTTTGATTTTCATCCACAAAGATGCTGAGCATTATTTATAAAAGATCAGAGATGCTCTGATTTCAGGTTAACCATTCAGGAGCTTTACTGTTTTTATATCAAGCACACATTATAAAAACAAATCAGATCATGGTTGAAGGATCATGGAATGAAATAATTGGTTACAAAATAAACAGGCTCTGAAATGAGATTAGATGGTGAAAATACTCATTGAATCATGAGGCTTTTGTCTTATATGGTACTTTGGACAGCTAGAGACAGACAGACTATAAGGATAAAGGGAAGAAGATCAAAGTCTCATTAACCATTATTATCTAAGGTGAAGAAAGAGCACCCTGTCCCATTCTTGACTAAGTCAGCAGTAGTAGAAAATCAACAAATGGAGACTCATTCTATCATCTTTGAGCTTTCTAGATGTACCCATGGCTGTGGTATCTGAGACACATGGTAGACGTAGGGTTGAGATAGAAATAGTTGGATAAAGGAGGGCATATTTGCTTGATTTGTTGAAATGTGTGTCCTTTAAGAGAATGTAGCTATGTTGTTGTCAGCCCTTTGCAATATTTAACTCTCTGGTTCAGTGCATGAATGGGCTTGCAGGTTAGACTTTGCATGATGTAAGCATTTGCAACTGTGTGTGCCAGTCTCTCAATGAAGGAACCCAGTGTACATACCTACTAGGAAGCAACTGCAACCTGAACCCATATTACGTGGTAGTTCAGAACTTCCTGGCTAGAGAAAGACATTCAAAAAGCCCACACCAATATTAATTCAATCTTTTCAGGTTATTCTAAACCGCGTAGATTGAACAAATTAGCAAGTGAATAGACATCCACTTCTGCTTCTGGAAATGCAGGCATATATTTGCAGTGGATCAGGCCAGAAGCCAGAGGGCACAGGAGAAAGCCCTCCCTTCCCTGCCACAGTTGCTAGAGGAGGCTGAGCTGAGACAGGGGACATGGCCAGGCCCTGGCAGCCCTGAGTATGATTGTGATGGGCTTAAACCCCCACCCTGGGCTTCAGGGACCCCAGCAGGTTGTGTCAGGATGGGGAGGAGGAAGCAGCCTTTGCTGAACTATTTGGAGCGGGGGGAGGGAGTGTAGTCAGACCCCAGCCTTCGCCTGGCACTGAAGGGTCAAGCAGTGAGAATGGAGGCATGCTCAGATCCCTCTCTCCTTCTGCCCCACAGTGGTGGAGGAGGAGGAAGGGAAGAGCCCTGCCTACCGCAGCGGCTTCCTGACAGCCCAGCCTGGCTTGGGTGCAGGGAGCCAGGAGCACAGAGTTTTCCCCACCTACCCCACAGCGGCCAGTTTTCACCCCTACAGAGGGCCCAGTGCTGTGCTCCTCCAGACCTGGGCACTGAGGTAGTGCCACACACAGCTGCCCCCAGCCGTGTGGCAGGAGAGGAGAAGGAGGGGTAGAGCCCTCCATGACAGCCTGGTCTGACCTGGGCATGGGAGCCAGGAGCAATCTGGGTACACAGCTCCAGTGGCCCCAGCCTGAGCCCCACCTCTGGCTGGGAAGGGCCCTGCCCCCAGGGCCTGGCCCAGCCTGGCCCAACCTGGCCATCCGCCTGCTTTGCCTGGGGCTGAGGCTGCAGGGCTCAGCCAGGCTGGGTTATGAGCACTCAGAGGGTGGGTGCAGAGGGGCCAGGCTAGGCCAGGCCACAGGAGCAGGCCCCTTCCCAGACAGCTGTGGCTTGGGCTGGGGCCATGGGAGCTGTGCTCCTGGATGGCTCCCGGCCATCAGGGCAGGCCCAACTGTCACAGCACCATGCAGACCACACTCCCCCAGCCCGTGGTGGAGGAGGAGGAGAATAGGGACAGCTCTGGCTGCTGCAGTGGCTCCCTGACAGCCTGGCTCCAACCTGGGCACAGGGAGCTGGGAGTCTTGCAGGTGCATAGCTCCTGTGGCCCCAGCCTGAGCTGCTGCCAGCTGGGAAGAGCCCTGACCCCCTGCAGCATGCCTACCCTCAACAGTGCCCATGAGCCAGCGTGGCTCAGCCCCGCAGCCCTAGCCCCAGAGGTATGATTGGGTTGGGCCAAGCTGGGCTGCAGGAACAGGGCCCTTCCCAGCTGGATGCAGCTTGGGCTAGGCCCGCGGGAGCTGTGTGCCCAGATTGGTCCTGGCTCCTTGCATCCAGGCCAGGCCTGGCTGTCATGGAGCCACTGAAGAATTGCCGCACAGAGCCCCCGCCACCTGTGGCATAGGGAGCTGGGAGTGAATCGGGCACACAGCTCCTGCAGCCCCAGCTTGTTCCTCAGCCAGCTGAAAAGGGCCCTGTCCCCATGACTCAGCCCCTCCACACCTGCCCTCGGCAGCACCAATGGGCCAGCCTGGCTCAGCCCCACAGCTCCAGCACCGGGCAAGGCGAGTGGGTGGCAAAGTCAGGCCAGGCTAGGCCAGGCTGTGGGGGCAGAGCCCTTCCTAGCTGGGCCCAGCCTGGGTGTGGGGAGCACAGCTCTCACGGCCCCAACCTGAGCTGCAGGTTGGGGCCCTGCCCCCCCTGCCCAGCTTGGCTCCACCATCTGCCTGCCTTGCCAAGAGCTGGGGCTATGGAGCTAAGCCAGGCTGAGTGGCAGTGGCAGGGATGGCTATGGGGGGCTAAGTGGTGCCAGCACTAGGGGGATTTGAGGGGCTATGGCCACCCCAATAATAGCTTTAGCCCCTGTAGCCAGCCCAGCTGCTGCCATCCAACCTACACAGGCTATGGCAGCTCGGCCCAACCCAGTCCTGCCTGCAGCACCACACACCTGGAAGAGGTTTGTGTTCCCTGGGACACCACTGGGACTGCTGCCCCTGTCAGGATTCCCACTCCCCTCCTGCCATGGCAGCGGCAAGGGCAGGCATATGGCCAGGTGCTGGCCTGGCATGGCCCCCCTCTCTCCCTGATGCAGCTCCAGCTGGGGCCTGTGTGACCAGGGCACAGCAGCCCCTGTCAGGGGGTGCTCAGCCTGTGAGAGGGTGAGCAGCAGAGGCTGGCGGACCCTGGCTGTGGTCCCCCACATTTTTCCTCATGCTTATTACATCCCTTTTTTCCTATTGGCTGATGCAGTGTAGGACATTCAAATGATTTGGGTTCAAATAAGGCAGGGTATCCAGTGCATCTGAAACCATGCTCTTATTGTTTTAATTTAAAGTCATCATTTACTCTGTGAAACTTTGCGTGTTTGTTTTTTCCCAACCCCTCCTCCTTTGAATAGAGTTACTGTATGTTAAGCTACTAGTCAGAAGTTATTCTGCAGTATTCATTCTGTAATGAGCATGTCACATCGTAAGAATACTGGCAGTTCAGTCACATTTGCCGTAATGATTAATCTATGCCCCCTTCCTTCCAATCTTTATAACACTTTTGTTGTTAAAATTTTTATCAAGTTTGTAAATAGATTTTTCCTGGTCTTTCTTGATAAGAAGGCAGTTTAATCCCTCAAACATGACGTTGATTATATTGGTTTTGCACACAGGATCATGGGCTATTCATTTTTCTCTTACAAAAAGGAATGAATAGAAAAGCATCAGGCAATATAGCCTAGCTAGTTGTTTTAATGGCAAACTTTTCCAAACTACTGTCCTGTAGATTCTCCTTTTGGAACGGGACACAGGAGGAATCTAAATTAGGGTGCACCAAACATCGTGGGTCAGATTCTCCGGCATGTGGTGATGGATGTTTTGCCGTGGTCCAGTGACAAAAAACACTTCCAGTGTATCTGGCTCCTGTACAACAAAGACTTTACCTCCCATCTGTTCATCTGTGCTGTCATCACAGCTGATGTCATCTAACCCAAGCCCACCCCCATCTATCCCTACAACATCAGCAGGATACTCTTCAACGATGGTCCAAAATGCTGCAAGAACTATACTAGGGAATATTTTCAGACTTAATGAACTGGCCATCCTCTGTCTATGAGCTTCAGTGAGACTTAAGGGTGCTCCATTTGGATAAAGGCCTCGTTCCATTTGTTGTCTGATGAAAATTACCATAATTGATGGCAAATGCTTGCACAAACATGATGTACAGCATGTTTCCTGTCAGCTGTGTGTAGTGTTTCAATATGTATCTACCCAGGATAGAAATTTTGTGCGTCTCATTAGCACATAGATATATTTCTGTACTTCCTGGAATCTGATATAGCCATTGGGTTGTTACACATTAAAATATACTGATGCTGTGTTTTGGTAGACTCAAGTAATTGAGTAAAGCAAGAGGATTTTATTTAAAGCGACTAGAGGGAATTCACCTATGTCTTGTCAGGTTCTCACTTTACCTTACAATATTTCAGTGGCTAATTGATGTTGAGACAATGAGGCAGCTGCTTCCAAAAGAGTCAATTACTTCGTTCAAAATGGATAATAAAAATGTCCTGTGGATTGAAATGTAGTTCACTTTGAAAGGAAATCATATCTCCCCGGAGAATGTTAAATGGTTTGGGAAAAATGTGTTCCACTATTCTTTTCTTTGTTCCAAAATATGTGCTGGAAAATATCCTTTATTGTATTGGGTTGACTTTAAAGGCTTACTGAACCAAATCATGGATGGAATAAATACTAAACTAACAATGTTATGAATGTTTCTAAATTACCCAGGGTGAACAGTGGGTGCTGATCACAGAACTTTGGCTCTAGCATTTTGTTGCCATCTGCAAGTCAGCAGCATTTTACTCTTGCCAGCATGAAGTTCTTGAATTTTTTGCCAATCCTAATATTTTACTGGCATTTATTTTACTCATCTTTGACCCACTGCCATATCTAATATGACATCATCCTTAGAAGTACTGTTCTTAAAAGCAGTAGAAGCAGTAATAGCACTTGGCACATCTGTGGATTCTAGCTAGGTATGTAGGCTTCATTACAATAGTATCCACGTACTTTTCATTCATATCTTCCAAATCATTTTGCAAAAGCAGGTAAACAACATTTATCTTCAGTTTGTAGACAGAATAACTGAAGCATAGAGAAGCTGAGTGATTCCTCAAGGCCACAGTGAGTCAGAGACAGAGCAAGTAATACAAGATCTCTCAGTTCTCAAACTCATGTTGAGCCTGTGGGAACAGAGCTATGTCTGTAACAGTGAGGTCATAGTGTCATACCATACCGATTGGTTGCTTTGCATGTATTGGGCACCAGAGTTGGGTTGTTTTTCCCCATGAGAAGTTTTGACAAAAATAATAACAAAAAAGACATTCATTAGTATTTCCCAATCCTCCCCCCAATATTTTTTACAAAAAAACCCTGTTTAATAATACAAAAAAGTTGATTCATTCAATGTCTGTCTACCTACAGTCACAGAGTAGATGTAGTATTAGTATAGACATGTCTGAGGTAACTGTAAAATAGCTAGCTGAGGCCCCTGTATCAGTTTAGTGGGAGCAGTATAGAGCACAGTGGGTGCATCTCCATGTGCTATTAAGCTGGACAATTTTTTTTCTGGGTGCAGTGTTTCCTTGTGTACCTGGGACCACAACAATTCAAGCCAGGGTGGAATAGCTGACCTGGGGAATCAGCCCCAGGCTCCGGCTGACAGTGTTGGGTGGCAGAGGGGCTGGCTGGGACACAAGGCTGCTGGTATCCGGCTAGCTGGCAGGCAGCCCCCGCACTGTACCACCATTGTGTTCCAGCCAGCTCCTGTCACAGCCTGCATGTGCGTTGCGGCTCATGTAACTACTCCATTATGGCAGAGTTAATTAATTTACTGCACCTTAATACCAACGCACATGCAGACTGCATGGCCAGCCTGTCTTATACTGTGAAACCTGTGGCTATAGGGGGCCCTGCAGCTAAGGGGCTCCCTGCGCCCAGCCGCTTGCCACCCCCTGCCCTTCCCTGCCACTGCCTTCTTCGGAGCAGGGGCTTCAAAACTATTTCTTGCAGGGGGCCCCAAAAAATTGTAGATTGGCCCTGGCAAACTACGATGCTTTACTGCAGAGCTAATTAGTCAACCCTGTAGACACACCCAGTGAGTGCATCTACACATGCAATTAATGTGGCTGAATTAACTCTGGTGCAGTTCTGACCTGGGTCAACATGCTGCAAAGGGGCTGTCTGGCAGGCAGCCTTCACACTGAGACATCCTCATGCCCCAGCCAGCCCCTTCAGCATCTATTCATGCGTTGCAGCAGAGTAAATAATGGTGCCACAGGATGATACTTGTGTCTAATACTACTATCCTATGGCAGAGTTAATTAGCATACTCCATCCTAATAGCATCGCACTTGTTGCCAGTGACATTTTACTGCAAAGCTAATTATTCAACTCCACAGTAAGTGTCTCACGTACACTTACCCAGTGTGAACTAATTTACTCTGCCAAGAAGCAGGGTACATGAGCTAGTTGGCTATCTCTACATCACACTGAGGCCACTATCCACATATGCCACCCATAGTTTATCACGATCTCATCTGACAAAGTAAGCTGTTGCTTGTAAAAGTGTATGCATCTTTGAATTAGTTTGTCTACAAAGTGCAGCTCTGCCCTAACTTCTCTCTTTTTCCTACTTAATTTACTGAATCATGGGAGTCATGGACTGCAGTGCCTCCTGAGAAATGTAGTGTTTCTGGGGAACCCTGGATCACGGGAAAGGCACTGGAACTACAATTCCCATAACTTGGCGTGGTAGCATTTCTGAATGGGCAATTTTCATTTTAGGCTAAAAAAGGAAAACTCAGTTTGGGGGCCTTTGCCTTTTAAAAGCAGATGCTTTTTTAATAGGAGCAATAAGTTTGTTGAAAACACAAATTTGTTAAAAACAGTTCAAATAAATATTTCAGATGTTTAAAATTACTGGATGTTCCTGAAAAAGGCTGGTACTTTCTACAGTTTGTATGTTTGAAAGTAGTGGAACCACACTGTGGGTGAAAGGTAACCTTAAGAAATGGCAAAGCTGTGCAACTCCACATTTTGCACGCGCGCGCGCGTGTGTATGCATGTGCATGTATGCATGCACTATTTCCATGAATCATTCTGCATTTTAGCAGATATTTGAGACTTGAATAAACAGTATTAATTATGCAGGTACCTGAAAAATCTGTGATATTTATATTGCTAACACATGTCCTTAGCTATTTGGATTTAACATTTTCCTGCTTATCTACCTTAAGAAGGAAATAGTGAGGTGATGACTTCTCCTTAGTGGATGTATTTTAAAATAAGACTTAAAAGTCACCTATGCTTATGAAAGCAAAGGATCAGATAGCATTATTTGCTATTGCTGTTTTGTACAGAAGCTCATACATCAACCTTGATCTTGCTGAAGAACTCTGGTGGATTGCATTTTATATTAATGCTCCAAGTTAACTAAAAACCACATATTCATTTAGGTCTCATTCATGTTCCTATTTGAAATAGAGGGCAATATTCCAATGAAAACCTATCCAAGTCCTAAAACAGTGAAAATATATGGCAATAAAGAGGCAGTGAGAGCAATAAGAGCACACTATGCAACAAGGAAGCCCAAATTTAAAACTGGTGACTCCTGGATTCGCTCTTAGAACCAAGCTTTTTGGTAGGCTCCCTGTTGTTTTGCTTTCACCTCTTTCCAATTGCTGATGCTGTCTCCACTGTAGGGTGATGCAGCTTGACTGTAGTGTAGCTGTTGAGTATGGTCAGAGCCAGTCCTTACCAACATAACCATAGCACTTGTTAAAATCCTCCTTTTTATGCTGCAGTCAGCTAGGGAGCCACAGCAGAGATTTTCCTCTACAAGGAATGAGGCTATTTCACTTGGAGAAATTGCTAATTATTTGTCTCATCAAATTTTTCTGTCAATTTTTAATTTATGGCCAACTTGATGCATGTTCAGTATTCAGGCATACATTCTCAAACCAGTTCCACATATTTTGAGTGGCTTCCTGATGTCATAAGAAAGTCCTGGACCATTCTTAGCCTGGAAGTTCTTTGGAGTTGGGATGTTTTGTTCTGTGTTAGCACAGCACCTAGCTCAATGAGGTCCTGATCCACAATTAATCTAGGTGCTACTGCTATCACCAAGTTATGGCTGGTGTCCTTTACAGCATAGCACACGCAGAGAATGGTTTGAGGGTCATCCAGCCTGTTCCTGTGGCCAACTGCTAGCTTTCTGAATGTCTCATACTGGGCTAGCATATAATGCATTCAACAAGCGTCCATTTTATAATCAGTGATTTGTGAGACTGTGTAACTCTGCACAACACACATCAGGAGCTTTGGAGTGAAAAAGCTTTTTGTTTCCTTCTCTATGTTTTCGTTCTGTAACTGTTTGGTTACTACAGGACAAAATTGTTAATAAACTGTAATGGCTTTGAAACAGAACAAACTATGCAATTGTGAAGTAACTAATAAAAATGACATCGGTTCGATTATAAACGTAATTCCAGCTTAATACGTATGGTGTGGTTGCAGCAGACAAGTGAAATAGTGTCTTTCAAGTTAATATTTTTATGCAATATGAGTCCTTTACCCTGTGAGCTTCTAATTGGTAAAACCCCACAAGGGCTCCACTCTGTCTGTCCCTTATTCTCACAAGACCATCATGAGGGCCATTCATCCTGCTTCCTTTTCTCATTCAAATTAACCCATCATGAATAAGAAGTGGAATTTTACCACCCCGTCCCCACAGCGCAGCTAGATCAGATAGTTTCCTTTTTCTTTTCCTGTGCTAATCTAGGTGACAAGATACCATTTTTAAAAATGACCTGCAAAGGGAAACAAACACATTGATGTTGCGCTCTTCTGTTCCTGCTTTATCTCATGTGCAAAACAGCACTAAAACTTTTTTTTTATTATTATTATTATTATTATGCTGAACCTTTCTGCCTTAACCATATTGTGGAGGCCTCAGAGGTGTCTGCAAAGAGAGAGAGAGAGGACCCATGATGATACATTTGTGACATCATATTTATTTCCAGGGTGATTTATAAATAATACATCAGGCTTGTAGTGCAGTATCTGACAACCTGAAGATTGGTTGAAACTGAGTGAGATTCTTACCTCAATTCCCAGCCTCTCTACATACGGTAAAATGTTTGGATTGATATGAATATACCATAAAATCTCCCAGTCAATCCAGGAAAAGCTTTCTGGAAGACAAGTGTAAAGACAACCCTCTGAGGATCCAGTTCAAAGTCCTGGAGAAGACAACATGTAAAGTCTGAGCAAGGTGTGGGAAGAATATATCAGCATCAGACTAAGAACCAGGAGAGGCATACTGGGGACACAGCCACAGCATGTATCACCACAGAGATGCTGGACAGTCCTCAGTAGAACAGAGCAGCAACAGAAGATGCGTCTGCAACTCAAGCTTCTCTGAATTTAAGTCCTTGGAGATTGACTCTAAGGCTGAGTGACTTTAAATGGAGGCCTCAGCTTCTAGACTAGAGGTCAGGACTGGGAGGGCAGAAAGGTCGCTTAAACCTATTTTAGCCCTATGCCTCCTGGGCTTCATGTCTTGTGCTGTACTTCTTAGAGTGCTGGACTCCACTGCATTTCTGGGGGGGGCGTATAGAACTTCTAACAACATGCTGCTGCCTCTCTTGACACAAGTCGAGCCATTTGTACTGTGTTTTTGAGCACTGATGAAGTGCTTCCTAGTGGAACTAAAATACAGAGGTATAAGCATGCAAGAGCTTCTAGCTGAAACTCTGAATTTTTCTTTGTGCCTTGATTTCTACCCACTGGGCCTGGCAGTTGGATTGGGTCTGGCTGCAGGAACTGTACACCAAATAGATGCCCACAAGGTTCAAGCCATCCAGTTTAAATCCTCTTCTGGTGCCTTCTTCTTTCAGCTGTAGAATAATTGCTTCAAATCTAAAAACAAATTTCAGGGTGGAAGGTTCCTTTTTAAGAACAAGCTCTTCTGATTACTTTCCAAATATAACCTGCAAAGAAAAGCCTCATGCTCACCAGTTACATCAATAAATGTGGTTTCTCTGTTATAGACACACTATAGAAAGAGTTAGGGTCATCCCCTTAGCAAGCATGGCTTGGTGTTGGTCCTGAAGGCAGCAAAGCTCTACAGATTTACACCAGCTGAGAATCTGGCCCTTGATCTCTACAGTCAGTTTAGATTTGAGTAACAGTAGGAAAGCTTATAAATGTCCAAGTCAAGAGCAGGGGTTTAGGTTGTAGCCGTGTTGGTCTAATGACAAGTCAAGAGCAGGTACCTGTGGAACAGCAGCAGCAGCCTGGGTCTAATTACTGTCTCCGCAGGCACAGACAGAAGTACAGCTCCCCACAGTAACTCACGGTGCTTTGCAGGAAGCGATCCCCCAGACCTAACAGACATTCACTGTTGGGTGCTAGGGGTTGGGGGAGCTGCAGTTTGGAGCAGCTACAAGTCTGCAGCCACTCTTCACTAGGCCCATCCCTCACCCCTCCCAGCTCCAGTGCTGTCTTCAGAACGGGATGTGGGAAAGAACAGAGGCAGGCAGCTCAGTCTGGGGGTTGCCCAGCAGGTGCTGGAGGGTGGGATGGGTGGATTGGAGGCCCCCGGAGGTGTCACACAGTTCCTGCTTTGCTATCAATCACCTAAAGACGTTTGGCAGGCTAGAAAGGCAGTGAGACTTTTTGTCGTACGGAAGCCTTCTAGGAAGCCTTCTAACCTTTTAGGTTATTTGTATACAAACACTGCCTACTGGACTCTTATTCAGTGTTTCAGGAGTCGAAGTAAGGCTCAGTGATCTGTAATGATCACAATTTCCTTTGAATCCTTTTTTTTGCAAAAAAAATGGCCCAATCATGCTAGCAGTTTTCGTCCTTGGGGAATTATTGTTTTCAGGGTCTTGTAATTTGACAGTGGTGATTCTTGTGTGACTCTGAATTTGCTGAGCTGCAAACTAGCTCCTTACATGATGCTATACTTGAGGTACAAGACCAGAGCAAGGAGATTATGGTTTATTTTCTTCCCTTGCTATGAACTTGTTGAAGGTGTGTTTGTTTTTCCCCTCCTCAAAGTTGTAAATCAAGGCTGGGCAGATTGTACATACTCACTTCCTGGTGGTCTTAGCTAATGGGGGCTCACCTGGTATTTGTATGGTCCCTCTCCAAATCTGAACGGCCTGAATAATGCTGCAATTGATGCCGGCAGCCAGAAGTCCAAAAGGGGTGTTCTTAAAGCAACCAGAATTTGGGAAGCACACTCCTACTGAGAGGCAGAGCTAATTAGCCTGTTTGTAGTGCTGTTTTAAAGATGTCTATAATGTTTCTGGTTCTGGTTCTGGAATATCCCATGGTAAATGCCACTCGGCCTGGGCTATATAAGTCTGTCTGCAGATGCGGCAAGATATTGCCAGGCACCATAAAAACATTCAGGGTAGAGGGCAGTTTGGAACTGGAGTCCAGACTTCAGGCCTTCTTTGGGGTCACTAGACCTAGCCCTAAAATTCAGGACGATCTCAGATAATTTGGGACAATTGGTTGCGTTAGATGTTCTGCCAGCCCAGAACAAAACATCTGTTTCTTGATCTACATCCTTGGCAACTTGTAGAGCCATATAGAGATACCTGAACTGAATAATTCTGAATATTCAGAGCTAGGTGGACTACCAGAAGCATCAGAGCTACATCAGGACTCAAGTTCAGTTATCCTGTATGCAGCAGTATGCTACCATTACTGTAATAGAGCTACCTGTACTAGTTCATTCTGTGACTGGCCAGGAATTTGTGCATCGCACTGCATTGTGCCCTGTAGGTGTAACCTCTGTCCTGCAAGGTGCTGACTATTCTGGCAAAATACTTATATGAATAATCCCACTGACTTCAGTGGGGCTGGAGAGTTTGGCACAGGGTCTTCTTGGCAGGAATGGTGCCTGAAATACACATATGAAAGGGACCATGGCCACTGGTGAATCAAAATGCCATTGTTAAAGTTAATATTAAACATCTGGAAATTCTTATAACTACCAGCACATGGTCCCTTATAGGATATAGCTGATAACAAGCACATGCATTTATCATTTGTTTCTGGCCTCAGTTGAGATGTGTGACCAGTTCTAAAATGAAATGAGGATTATTTCTGCTCGGATAAATTTAAGGCCTGTGATTTAAAGGTATTTAGCCATCTACTTCCCATGTGGATTAGGTGCCTAAATACTTCTAAAAGTTTGGGCCAAAGAGGTAAGAGTGAAGTGCTCAAGTCTGTATCTTTATGATCATGAGTATTTCCTACTTTGGAAAGTGAAGTTTTAAGAATGAGAATTGTCATCTTTTATTTCTTTAAGCTGTATAATGAAGGCCTCACCTGGCTACTACTCCCTTCCCTTCCCACCTTTGTTCCTGCCACAGCAGCCTGTTTCTTTGGGCTCCCCCTTCCTTCTCCAAGATCTGCTTTCTGCCTCTGCTCCATGGGGGCCAGGGTGGCACAGCAGGAGAGCCTGGGGTACCTCAGCTATGTGCAGTGGGGGACGGCTCAGAGTGTGTGTGCTGCATGTATGGCTAGGGAAGAGGTTAGACGGTTTGCACGGCACTTGACTAAGACAGGAGCCAGGCTGCCTGCACTGCAGGTGGGTGGTGCACATGGCTGAGAGGGGACAGGAGAGGGGTGGCTGTGCTTGTTTGGGGTGGGAAGAGCTGAGATACTTACTGTTGCAAAGATTAGGGGGGGAGGAGCTGAGCTGCCTGTGCTGCAAAGATGTGCATGGCTGGGGTGAGGAAGCCATGCTGTGCACAGAGTGGCTACAAGGTGGTATGCTAGGCTAGGCTACCTTCACAGTTTGGGGCATGCTACCCACATAGTGAGCGGCCCTCAGGTCTGCAGCCCATGCCTTGTGCAGCCCCCAGGACTGTGGCCTGCATGGTGCCTGGCTCCCAGCTGCCTGGAAGTTGGACAGCCCCTACGGTAGCATTTGGAAACCCTGTCTCACTTGCCACTCCCTGTGTTTGGAGAGGGCTGGACGTGGATCCTTCCAGGGCTGATTGGTGCCACTCTTTGCCCCAGGCAGAGGAGGTTAAAAAGTGAAAGCCTCCCCTTTTATTTTTTTCAACTAGCCTCTCCATCTCTACTCAGAGTGGGGCACAAAACTGGAGAATGGATCTAAATTCTGATCCCTAGCTTGTAGGGGAACATTGAGTGGGCAGACTCATTGGCACATCTAAACAGGAAACAGTGCTACAGAAAGCTAAAGGAGAGAGCAAGATAATATGGAAATGAAGGAGAACCCACAACTACTGCAGTCAGGCTCATAGGCTAGGGCCAGACATTACACATAAACTGGTTTATGTGATCAGAAACTGGTTTAAACCTGTAATAGAACAGATGTTCAGTGCATATAAACCAGTTTGAAAATGGCTGAAACCAGTTTGAGATAAACCTGGTTGAATTATCAGATATAACTGATTTGCCTTAAACTGTTTTATGCAATACCTGTCCCAGCCCCCTTGCTGGTTTAAATTAAACCAGGTTTCCTCAGCATCCTGGCAAGCTCTCTGGATTGGACTGGGCTCTCTGCTGCACAGCAGAGCTGGCTCCTCCCCTCTGCTCCCAGGCTGCAGCTAGGCAGAGACTGCAAGCATCTGTCTGGCTTCATCCTGCTCCCCCACTCTGCTCCCCACTCCCTGCTAAGTAGGGATTGCCCCATCCCTTCTGCTTTACACAGACACCTCTCAGCATTAGCTAGCAGACTTCATGCTGGCTGCAGTCCATGCTGTGGCAGATGGGACAAAGGCAAAACCATCAGGTAGCTGGTAATGTCCCTCTGTTGTTTTTTTAAGGGGGTAATAAACACTGTTATCAATTCCCTGCTGGGCTGGTCAGAAGAACAGGGGAACCCCTCCTTAATCAGAGCATCCTGTGGGCCTGGCCACACTCTACCCCCCTCAGCTCAGTAATATGGATGGGAAGGGAGGGGTGCTCTAGCCTGAGCTACTACAGGCACATGCCTACATTTCTGGAATGAAAAGGGAATGTTCTATCCACCTCCAAATCAGTTCAGATTTTGCAGGTTAGAATCAATTCAGGCTCAGGCTTTTTGAATGTCTGTCTCTAGCCTTATAGCCCTTCTATTCTGTACCCTGGGCAAAGTAACTGATATTTTTGTATAAGGATCTCTATAGTAAAGGCAAGAGGGGAACATCGTCCTTCCTGTCATTGGAGTAACTGGCAGAATCAGGTTTGTGTCACATGGATTAAGGTATGTTCCAGTTCACAGTCATGAATCAGAATAAGCTTAAAATATATTTGTTGGGAAATCAAATAAAAGATATTGTTGTGGCAACATTTAAAATGAAGCAATTGTGAAAGCCAGCTAGAGGCTAGTAGAAAGGAGACTATTAGGCTAAAGTAAAACATGTATTGTATCTGCTCACGTCAGTGATAGGGAGGAGGACTGTAACCTTCCCACAAATTACAATATTGTCTTCAGATAATTGCTCACTTATCAGATAAGTCACTGAATTTCTCATTAAAAGGAAAACTAGTATATTCTTCTTCGGGACACAGTGGTGCCAGTTTAAGCTGTGTGGGTGGGGTGGAGCCTTCAGTCATATCATAAAGAAGCCCCGGGAGCTCTGACTGGGACTTGTAGCTGTACTCTTCATAACAGTTTCCTTTTGTTTGCATCAGGCAAAGATTTGACATAAAGCTCTAAACATCCAGTAACATCAGCACTTCTTGTTTGTACTGAGACCTTGAAAATTGCGTTTGCGGTGCTGCACATGCAATCCCATTTCTCTCCCCCACAGACAGAATGCTGCATCATTGCCTATACTGCTCAAATTCATGGCAGAAAACAGAGTATTTATGTCTTCATATTAAGGGTGTATATAAAATGTGGGGGGGGGAGCGGGAAGGGGCATGTCATCTTACACAATAGTAAGAGTTCCAGTCTAGGATGTGGAATCTGAAAGCACTAGGATTTGGCAAAGTTCAGAAGTGTTTTTTATCCTGGAAGGTTGAGCATAATTTTAATATCTGCTTGCAAACAAAGAACTTTTAAAATCTAGAGTCATGGTTGAAAGTGTATTTTTTCTTAATCTTACCAGACCCCCATATGCTAGTGAGACTCCTAATACCTTTTAAAGGTCCTTGTTTTAGCATATCTGGAAATGACAATCAAGTTCCTCTTAGTTTTCTGTATATAATCCCTCATCGCTGACTGTTATATCACGCAGTTTACATGCTTCATTTTAGTTTAATGTTGTAAAACATTAAAACATGAAAAATTTTACATAGAGGTATATATTTATACCTCTTTTTTATACCTGTTATACAAAATAACAAATGTTTGGACAGTTAATAAGAAGTGAGTTTTATGTCCTGACAATTTGTTGTTATAATCTCTGCATGTACATTATAACACGTGTCCATATCATTTCAGGGTACACTGAATCAGATGCATGGCTTAAACTGTCTCTTTTTTTTTTTAACCCAGCAGAGAACAGTATTTTCTGGAAGAAAATTTGCGAATAATTTCAATAAATGAATAAATGTATTAATTTCCCAATGTTTTCTTTAAAAAGTCCCATAGAAAGAAAGTTAAATTTCTAGTTGTGCATTTACTTATGAATTATGCTCCCAGCTCCATCTAGAATATTCAATGGTGACTTAAAAAAAATCTGGAAGGTTAATTGATGCTGCTTTGCATCTTGCCAAAATAGCACCAGGAAGGACAGACGAGGTATTTCCAAGGACAAACTGTTCCTTTGGAAAGTTTCCAGCATGTAATATTGCCACCATTATGCCAAGAGCAGAGCAAACACAAACCTTCTAGTAGTCCCTATCTTAGCAAAACTAATTTACCTTTCCATCTATTAATATAGTTATAGATTGTGCACCCAGAACTAATGGGGGTAGTATCAAAAGTTCATACACAACCATTTGATGCTAAAGAAGACATAATTAAGATCCCATGCAAGTTTATGCAAGTTTAGCTCCCTTTATTGAAACAGAATTACTCCTGAATTATGATGTCATGAAACGAGAATCAGATCTGTAACTTCAAGTCATTCTCCAAATATGGCCTAACCTATCAGGTATGATTAATTCCTCTTTGTTCTATAAATCAACCACTGGCTTTTCCAGCCCTGTGGTATCTTTTGGTTGCTTATACCAAAGTTCTGCTGTTGGTTTTGACTTTCCATACAGTGTAATTATATGACAGGCAGCTTAAACCATCTGGCTTATAATAACCCCTGCAAACTTTAAAGGAGTCAGTAACTCATGTTTTTACTCTTTCAAATAAAATCTCTATTGTATCAGTACGTTTTAGAGAAACCTGTAGCTTGAGGATATCTTTTCATTTATGTTTGCAAATGGAAGGAGGGTCACTTTTTTAAAAAATAAATTATGTATTCACTTTCATCAGCACATACAGTAAATCCTTTACTATCAACTGTATGCCCTCAAGGCACAGCTCAACTGAAACCAATTTAAGTCCACATGTAGAAAAAAGAGGGTTCATCGTCCACATTAATTAGAAAATCTTGTGCAACAGTTTAATGCAAAAGAAATTTAGAAGAATGTAAAGATTTCATATTTTGCAGAAACACAAGTAAAATCTCCTCAAATATAACTTATATTGCTGACAGGCACTGTATATTTAACACCAGGAAGTCTGGCTTTAATTCTTGTAATATTCCTGGTAGGTGGGTGGCTTAGTTAATAAAGATGATCTTTCACCTTTGGAATCAGATTGAGTTTCCGTGTTTTGGGATACATGCCTGGGTTTAATTTGGATATGTCTACTTATGATGGTTACCTGCTGACCTGTAAGAATCAAAAATTGATGTAAACACAGAGCACTAAATCCCAGCAGCAGAGAGACAGTGGGAGAAGCATCAAAAATATCATCCATGCCAAATTTAAAGAGAGGGGTTTAGATGTTGTGCTTAGCAAGCTGCGGGAGGGGAGGAAGGAAAGGAAGAAAAGTATGCTGTGTCTTTACCAAGAGTTAGAACAGTAGATTGTCCTGCATTAAAGTTGTTAAAGTTGTTAAGAACCTGGCTGAGTATCTTAGATCAAACTCAACTGGGGCTAAGCCACCAAGATGTCAGCTCAGGACGAGGGTAGGGATAGGTGAGAAAAAGGCAGAGGTGAAAATGTTTTCACATTGTGCTTGTCAGTTCCTATTCTGCATGTTCTGAGTCCAGGCCTGCCACCCTTTACTGCTGAGCCTTTGGCTTGCCCATTTCAAGGAGTTCCGCTACAGAGTGCTCGCAGTAGTTAAGTGATATCCTCAGGGGTATGCGAAGCGGGCCCTGTTCAATTCAGATTCAGCCCGAATCAGGGACAATGATTTGATTCATTGATTTGGATCACTGTCCCTCATTAGATTCAGCCAAATCTGAAGATTTGATGCTGATTCGAACAATCAGCGATTTGGACATAGATGCAGCTTTAAATGTTTTTTCTACATATCTTGAGGTACCGGCACGGCTGATGAACACTGCAATGCTGGGGCAGATGAAGTGTCCCACAGGAGCATGGTGGGGGCCCTCCACATGCTTGGTGATGAACCGGGAAGTGGACCGGACATACTTCCAGTCCATTTCTGGGTCTGCCGGGGAGTGCGCTGGGGGGGGACCCTGGCACCTCCCCAGGGGAGACCCTGGGTTCCCCTCCAGACCCAGGAAGAGCCAGTCACCTCACTGGGGGAGGGGTCTGCTGCCAAGTGGGCTGGGAAGCCCTCTGTGCTTCTGTGGGACACTCCATGCGCCCCAGCATTGCAACATTCACAAGCTCCTGCTAGCTAGAGGTATGTTGAAAAAACATTTAAAGCTGTCTCTATGTCCGAATCACTGAGTCTCTCTGAATCGATTTGGGGGGTTCTGATTCGATTCAGAGAGATTGAAGGGTATCCTGATTTGATTTGGATTTGGAGATTCAGCCAAATTTGGCTAAATCTCTGCTGAACTGAATCAGAGACTGAAGCTTTGCACAGCTCTAATCCTCAGGATAACTATATGTAGGCATAGGCCTTCTCTGTGGATGGGAGAATACAGGACATTTGCTTTTCCCATTTATTTTTTAATGAAGTCAGAGGTTTTTCAAGTGATATAGATTTAAAGAAAACCCCATGAGAAGAAAATATTTTTAACAACATCTCTTATGGCAACAAAATCAAACAGTTCATTGGAGGCTCTGAGGGTAGGGGGGTGACAGCGTCACAGTACAATCCTGTAGAACTCTACCGTAGGTCAACGAGATTAGGGCTGTGTGCGTTGGAAGAAACAAGCCAGGGCAAAAGCTGTACATAGATGGATCCAGAATTTTGTAAAGGGGGATACAGGAGTAGAGGAGTAGCTGTAGGGGTGGCTGTGCCCTATTCTCAGCCTCCCCCACAAACGGGTTAGACAGACTAGTAGGTGTGAACTTAGTCAGGGAACTTCTGGAGGGACTAGACATGCTCAAATCAGCAGGTCCTGACAATTCCACCCTAGAATGCAGAGGGAATTAGAGGAGGTCATTGTGGGACCCTTGGCACAGCTTTATGAGCACTCATGGTGCTCTGGCGAGGTGCTGGAGGACTGAAAAAGGGCCAATGTGGTCCCCATTTTCAAAAAGGAAGGAGGACCCAGGAAACTACAGGCCCATTAATCTTACCTCAGTCCTGGGGAAGCTCTTTGAAAAAATTATCCAGGAGCACGTCTGTGAGAGACCAGCAGGGGAGATCATGCTTAGGGACAACCAACATGGGTTCATTCAAGGCAGGCCCTGTCAAATCAACCTGGTGGCCTTCTACGACCAGGTCACAAAATCCTTGGACCCAGGTGTTGCTGTGGACGTAGTCTTTCTGGACTATAGGAAGGCCTTTGACATTATCTCTCACCCTATTCTCATTAAAAAATTAGGCGACTGTGGCATCAATACCTGCAGTCAGATGGGTCATAAATTGGCTAGAGGGTTGCACCCAGAGGGTGGTGGTGGATGGGTCTTTTTTGACCTGGAGGGATGTGAGCAGTGGGGTTCCCCAGGGTTAGGTCCTCAGGCCTGTACTGTTCAACATCTTCATCAGTGACTTGGACGAGGGGATGAAAAGCACCTTGTTCAAATTCACAGATGACACTAATATGTGGAGAGAAGTGGGCATGCTGGAGGAGAGGGACAGGCTGCAACTAGATCTAGAGATGTGACGGGGTGGGCGGATGAGAACAGGATGGGATTCAATACTAACAAGTGCAAGGTACTGCACCTAGGAAGGAAAAATCAGCAGCATACCTACAGGCTGGGGAACTTCCTTCTAGTCAGCACTGAGCCTGAAAAGGATCTTGGTGTCATTATTGATTCCAAGACGAACATGGGCTGCCAATGTGGGGACGTGGTCAGGAAAGCTAACCGCACCTGGTAATGCAGCCACAGATGCATCATGAGCAGGTCCAAGGAGGTGATCCTTCCCCTCTATGTGACACTGGTCAGGCTGCAGTGGAGTACTGTGTCCAGTTCTGGGTGCTGCATTTCAGGAGGGATGTGGATAGCATCGAGAAGATCCAGAGGAGGGCCACTCGCATGATCAGGGGCAGCAAGGCAGGCCCTATGAGCAGA
Source organism: Caiman crocodilus (assembly GCA_030014935.1). Classification (NCBI taxonomy): domain Eukaryota; kingdom Metazoa; phylum Chordata; order Crocodylia; family Alligatoridae; genus Caiman; species Caiman crocodilus. The sequence continues at coordinate 236,534,358 of JAGPOW010000261.1, forward strand.
GGCTAAGGGACCTGAACCTGTTCAGCCCCTGCAAGAGAAGGCTGAGAGGGGAACTGGTGGCCATCTACAAACTGTTCAAGGGGGACCAGCAGGATATGGGAGAGTTCCTGTTCCCCCAAGCACTACCGGGAGTAATGAGGAATAACGGCCATAAGTTGACTGAGAGTAGATTCAGGCTAGATGTCAGGAGGCACCACTTCATAGGGTGGCTAGGATCAGGAATCAACTTCCAAGGGAAGTGGTGCTCGCTCCTACTCTGGGGATCTTCAAAAGGAAGCTAGATAATCACCTAGCTGGGGTTGTTTGACCCCAGCATTCTTTCCTGCTCATGGCAGGGGGTTGGACTTGATGATCTGATCAGGTCCCTTCCACTATGAAACTATGCTGGAGGAGCAGCAACTGGGGACTTTAAAGAAGTCCCTGAATCAGATAACTATCCTGCTCCCCACCCGTCTACTCTTGACACCTTTTCCCTTCCTCTCTGTGCTCACTGGCATGTCTTCTCCCCTCCCCAGCCCTCTGCTGTACCTGTTTCCAGCTAACCTGGAGAGCTCCAGAGCTTCTCCTGCTCTGCTCCAGCTGGGCTACGTAGGGAACCGGGCTTAACCTGGGATAGCAGCGGCAGTGCCAGAGGGTGGATTTCTTTTCTGTGTCTGGTTCCCATGGGTGTACTTTGTGAGCCTGGAGAAAAGCTTGGGAACTACCCACTTCCTCCAGTGTTCCTGACCAAGCCTGTTTCCTCCTGCAGCCTGGCAGGAGCAGGTCTGGAGCTTCCTCCTTCCCCCCCCAGTTCAGCTCAGCTGGGGTCAGCAGACCTAGGGACAAACATTCAAAAAGCCTGAGCCTGAATTGATTCAATCTTTGCAGGTTAGTCTAACCTGGCTAGGCTGAACTGGTTTGTAACCGGACAGATAGACTCTCTGGACTGAGGAAATTCAGGCATATGCCTGCCGTGGTTCAAGCTAGAAGCTGGGGGATGCTAGAACAGCCCTCCCTTCCCTTCCAAGGGGCTGAACTGAGGAGGAGGGGCATGTCCAGGCCCTAACAGGACCTCTGATTAGGGAGATGTGCCTGTACCATCTCAGCCTTTTCCCTGCTGACTGCTCATGGGACTGGGACTGGGACTGGGACTGGGGTGTGGCCAGACCCCAGGCCCTGCTAACACTCTGAGACAAGACAGGGTGTGCTGTGCATGCATAATCTGTTAATGATATAGAGCTTTTCAATCTCCCTCCCTGCTGCTTTGTACTGTCTGCAGCAGACTGACAGGCAAGCAAGCCAGCAGGCGGATGATAACAGTGTTTATCACTCCATCAGCAAAACAGCAGCCTCTCTGCATTAGTTCAAACTCTTCTTAAACAACTTACCAGCTGACCTGTTGATTAGCTCAAAAAAACCCTAAGCGGTCACTGTTCTGTGTGCTTGTTCCAGTGAAATTGGAGACACACACACACCTCAGCATTAGCTAGCACACTGCATGCCTAGGGTCCATGGAGCTGAGGTCTGTGCTGTGGAAGATGGGAAGGAGGGAGAGGGGATTCCTGCTTGAGCAGATAGCAATGAGGGAGGTATAGGAGTGGGAAGCCAGGTAGACCCTGTTGTACCTGCAGTTTCTGCCAGAGCTGCAGCCAGGGAGCAGAGGAAAGGGGCCAGCTCTGCTGTGGAGCAGAGAGCCCCGCCCAGCCTAGAGAGCATGCCAGGATGCTGGAGGAGTCTGGATTATCGTAAACCAGCAAGGGGTTTGGGACAGACATTGCATAAACTGGTTTGAGCCAAATCAGTTAAGTCTGATACTACATTCAGCCAGGTTTTTCTCAAACCAGTTTCAGTCATTTTCAAACTGGTTTATGTGCACTGAACATCTATTGTTACAGGTTTAAACCAATTTCTGATCACTTAAACCAGTTTATGTGTAATGTCTGTCCCTAGCCCAGCAGTGGCAGGAATGGGCAGGGAGAGGACTGTGTGAGCATAGAGAGGAAGGAAGGGGTTGATTCTTACCTGTTTTGGGGATTTATAAAAGGTCCCTCACTGCTGCTTCCATAGTATGGTCCAAAGGTGGGGTACAGCCACACCACTGTAACCCCTCTGGATCATCCTCTGAAAAATTGTATTTTACAAGGTTTAGCATATATTTAAGCGGGTTCCCAGAAGCATTAATCCTTGCCATTCCTACCACCTCCTTCTTCCTCCTAGAACCATCTAGGTTAGTCATGTTGTGGAGATAGGGAACAGTCATTACTGAGGATACAGAATTGTGTAGGGCTGCAGCTGTATTGACCCACCTATGCCCAGTGTCTTTAGGGACTGGAAGTCATTTTTGTGTTGCTGCTTTGGATCTGTAGTCCTCTTTTTGGAGAGTTGTGGAGAATTTCTTATTTTCCTATTTACTTGTAGAAACTGCTTCTGCCCCTTGTAGTGGCCATCAGTGATTTCCACTTCATTACATATTTTAGAAACAGTTTTATTTCTCTTTAGTATCATATGGGGCCAATTAAGTGAGCCTACCTAGTCTGAAGAGATCTCAACTGCTTTGAATACTCTTAAGCATGAATGAAGAAGTAGTCTTAAATCTCCATAGCTTCCACAGACATTATTGTTATTGAAGTAGAGAAAATTTTGTTTTTGCTTCTCCTTTTATTTTTCTGCCAGATTTGTTTCACTGCAGAAAGGACTGCTGCTCAGTATGAGCCTCTGCAATGATGCAGCTGCATCAGGCTTCTCAACTCCAGGAATCAAATAAGATCAGGGAACAATGTTTAAAATAACTTGGAAAACATAAGGCAAGAATGGTGTATGTACCATGTAATTTAGAATACATGTTTCTTGGGGGACAGACTTGATTCAAAATACCTTGGAGCTAGATGCTCGCAGATGCATAGGCATTGCTCCTCTCTTGCAATGCTAGGTACTGATATCTAGAAGAATCCTTAACTCAGAGGTAGGCTTGGAAATGAAGTATACAATTAATGACTGAAGGCAAGGCCGAGTGGGACATTATAGACTAATTCGGAGCAATCTTACATCAGATTAACATGGATAATTACGTCTTGGTATGCAGTGAGTGGGAGGAGATCTTAAGAAGCCAGCCACCAAAGTTAGCCAGGAGTAAAGAATGCGGGAAAGTACAGGTACCTAAGTAGTTGGCACAGCCACAGATTGTCATTTCTGGCCAGGGAGGAGACACTCTCTTTGCTTGGAATCCTGATCTGGCAGAAGTGCAGTTAAAGGTGCAATTGTATCAGATGCACGATCCCCACAACCGCATTTGTTGCCATGCCACATGTGCATAGCAGGAGGCATAGGACGTGAGCATCAGTCTTATTGTTGGTGCAGGGGAAGCCTGGGATCTTCCACCAGCAAGTAGTAAGCTCCCATGGCTGGGAGCCTTGTCAACTGATGGGGCTCCCAGTTGTGTCCCCACAGCTGGGAACCCTAGTCTGGCCACACATTTAATTAATGGTTTGATTGAAACCAGCCACCAGGTTATTACACGTTTTGTGTAATAAGTGTGTATCTTGTTTGTTGCTTTATCTTGCCACTGTTTGCATCAATGTGTTGCTGGATATCTACTTAAGACATGATGAACTGGTTTATCACGTCTTAAATTTAATATGTACCAGGGGCTTATGATATCAAAATAGAACTAAAAACCTTATTGACTGCTTTAGTGGATCTTTAGTTTCTGTGTGTCTGATGATGCTCTTGAAAGCACGTACTGCATGAAGTTTTAAATCAGGGATATTCAGCCATTTTGAATCCACCACACCCCTCACTGGACTCGAGGCCAGTGACTGGCATTCAATTTATATATTTCAGTGCTTACCTCTTTCCACACAGGCTAGGCAAGGGGAGTGACAGATCAACCAGGCAGGGACAAGCATGAGCTTGTGCTAATTTTATTATCTTCTCACACCTTGCTTATCTCTTCACAACACCAAACACCTTTCAAAAGATCTGGCAACACCCCAGAGTGCCATAGCTCTCTGGCTGAGAATCATTGCCTTAGCCGCATTTAAAACTTCAAAGGTGGTGTCAAAAACTACTCAGATCTTCATCTAGGAAAGGTCCTGTGGAAGTAATTGCCGCTCCTTTCTCCAACCAAGCTATTGCCTTGACACAACCCAGGCGAAAGAGGAAGAACTTTCTGACTATGAAGGGGGCCAGACATTGGAACAGGTTACCTAGAAAAGTTATGGAAGCTCCATCCGTGGAAATTTTCAAGAGCAGGTTGGACAGACACTTGGCTGGAATGGTATAGTCAGGGGTGATCCTGCTCTGAGGTGGACTAGATGCGATCCCTTCCAGTCCTACTTTCCTATGGTTCTATGAAAGGGAGTAACCTGCTGGATTGCAAAGAAATATAATGAAGGAAGACGTTTGCTAATGCTATATTAAATGTAGGAGATGCAATCACCAATCACCTTCTCAAAAAGCCGAACCAACAGGAAAGAATGTCAATGTAAAGCACAGGGGTGCTTCCAAATGAGCATGCATGTGAGGCCTGTGGCACCTCAAAACTGTTTGAGACACTGCAAACTGCACATGGTGCACATGCAACCATTTGCCACAGTGCAAATTTAATACTGGGAACTCCTGATGCCCACCCCCATGGAAAAAAATGCTGCAAATAAAAGTGGTGCGGCACATGATACACCCAGGAGTGTGTGCCTGAGCACCTGGAGGCTGAGTGCTCCATAGAGATGCTCCATAGAGTAGCCAGAGCATCTCCCCTGCTTTAGGTGTCCCCTGGTTCCTCCAACATGCTAAGAGGAGAGGGGAAACGGCAATTTACCTGAAGCAGGGCATTTTGCCCTGCAGCAAACCCTATGTGCAGGGGTATGCACAGCAGCAAAAAGCGCAGCACAAATTTGTGCCATTGCTATTTGTGCTGCAGCAAACACATGCCCCTGCATGTGGGGAGGGTAAGTAAAATGTGCCCGGGGTGAGTAAATAGAACAGCAACCTGGACTTGAAATTTCATATGCATTTTTTGCTATGTAGATGAATCAAACTGGTAGAATCATAAACAACACAGCCAATGTGAGATTCAGTCAGTACTAAATAGAGAACTAGATACCAGGTAATAAGCACCTGGATATGTGAAAGGGCCTGGCCAGCATGTAGCAGGTAAAAACTGATTGACATACTCCCACTCATCCCTGTCAGGTATGTAGAAGACTGAAGCGGGCCATCTGGGCAGGCAAGTTCTCATATAATCCCAATAAAAAAATAATGGAGATCCATTTGAAAACCCATTACATGTGGGAACGGTGCAGTCAAAGCCTCTGTACCAGCTGTGCAAATGACAAGATCAGTCTAAATGTGATTTTTTTTTTCATAACTACACGGAGATCAAACACATATGCAAGAACCATTAGGAAGCTGTTTGCTTATTTATTTATTTATTCATTTGATGCTTTTGATGGGGACTTTTGATGGGAATGCTGTCATTCCCATCAAAATTTCAGGACAACTTACAATAAGAGAATAGAATAACTTATAAAACAGGAGAATGACAAGAAAACAAAACAATTTACAAGGAAACTACAATATCAACATAAAAGCATTTTTCACCCTGAGGGTTGTAACCTAAAAGTGGGTTGCCAGAATATACGAAAGGGTTGCAAACAAACTTTACAAATGGATTCTCCTTTAAAGAAGAAAAACATGGGAGCCCATGGCTTTTCCCTTGCAGGCTGTCAGAGTTCCAGCCCACAAGGGGTTGCTTGGGGCCTCCCATGCCCCACACACCCACCCCCTGCCCACAAACAAGGGGGCTGGGGCCTGGAGGTGAGGAACTGTAGGTTGGGAGTGAGGAGCACTGGGTTGGGACTGGTCATCAATGGTTAAAAATGTGTCAAAAAAGTTTGAAAACCACTGCCCTAAACAATATTCCAAACTAGCATTGCCTACCAAATGCTTGCTCAAATAGGAAGGTTTGGAGCATTTCCAAAAGGGCGAAGTACAGTCAAAAAGCCTGAGGCTGAATCAATTCAGTCTTTGCAGATTAGTCTAAACTGTGTAGACTGAACCAATAAGCAAGTAAACAGAGATTCACTTCTGATTCTGGAAATTCAGCCATATGCCTGCAGTCAGGAGGGGATCTCAAACAGAAGTTCAATAAACCAATTTAAACTAAATCAGTAAAGTCTGATACTACATCCATTCAAGTTTGTCTTAAACCACTTTGAGCCATTTTGAAAGTAGTTTATGTACACTGAACTTCGATTGTGTTACAGATTAGAACCAGTTTCTGATCAGCTATACTGGTTTATGTATAATTTCTGTCCCACTCCCCAAGTGAGCACTGCTACCCCAGTCTTCTTACCATAGTTATGCTACTATTGGGAGCTGTCACAGACTCTGGAGCACTGGAGACTCTACTGGCAGGCCCACGTAGAGCATATTGTATCAGTGTGGCCTCAAGGTTACAAAAGCATGGATGATGGTGGCCAGATCCGAATCTGAAAGAAAGGGCCATGGTCTTCTCACCAGATGGAGTTGGTGAAAGGGTCTCTAGCCACATCTACCACCTGAGGATGTAGGTCCCATTACACAGGTCTTAGCTTGTGCAGGCCCTTTTATATCCTCTTTAATCTGGATTTTATGTGATATATATTGCATAAGCAAATGTACCCAATGCTTTTATGGGTATATACTTCATACAGAGTAGACGCTTATGTGGGTACTTATCCCTGTATCAGTACACCATAAACAAGTTCTTGATTTTTCAGAAATAAGGGTGTAATTTTAAAACAAATGTCTGGAATCAGACTTTGAACAAACATTTATTGTTAAATTCAGCACCAAACACATTAATCCATTTGTATAAGCATCAAGAATAAGTCAACGGTGAAGTTTTAGTTTTTTTCTTGGATAGCAAAGGCCAGCATCATTGGGTTTTAAAATCCAGCCTTATGCACAGGTTTTATCTGCGTAGTCATGTTTCTTTTATTGTATGAACTGAAAAAAATTAGATGCAGGCAGGCTTTCAAGCACCACAGAAATGTTTGTAAGAGCTTAACTTGATCACAAGCTCTATCAGTGTACTGTATATTCATTTTTGTTCTTTCTTTAGAAAGCTTTTAGTTCTCTGCAGACTTACAGAATAATATTACTTTTTGGCTAAAGATAATGTGGGAAGCCCAATAACAGGAGGAAAAACCTTTTCCTTTGGGACACAATTGATAGCACAAGACAGACTTAGCAGCAGCAAAGTAGCTTAGCAGGAAAAAAATCTAGTCAAGATCATTGTATGACTCCCAACTGTATTCATGGTGTTGAGGCATTAGATTTCATAATGAAATGGAAAGGCAAATATGATTAGTTTAAATTTTGGGGGGTTCTTCTAGGTGGGCCAGTAATTTATTAAAAAAAAAAGTGTTGCTACATATGATTCAGAAACTTCACAAATTTATGCTGACTCACCATCAAATGGCACATCACTAAATATATCCTTAAATTATCCATAAATATATCTTTAACAGATATTAAACCCACAGCCTCATGTCACTGTTTGGCCTTTGTTATTGGACCTTTCTGTAAATCCTTTCTTGATTTCATGTGTTACCTGAAGTGAGCCATAAAGAAAAAACCCTCTTTTTGTGATTTTTCTCACTCTGAAAATTCTGATAACCTTGTTAGACATGTTGTTCTACCAATTTTTCTGATCCAGTATCTTAGTCAAAGGGGTGCAAATATGCATAGGATAAATGTCCTTATATTGGACACTTAGTACGAATCTCTAGAGACAAGTAGCTATGTTAGTCAGAAGTCAGGCAGAAGGCAGGGTAGGATGGCACTAAAGGACACCTATACATGTGCAGGGAAGCTGCTCTAATGTGCTGTAATTACGGTGCTACAGCAGACTCCAGCATCATATGTATCAGTGCCCCATGCTGAAAAATGGTGGTAGGGTGCTTTAACTAAAGCTCATTTTATGAACTTTAATTAAAGTACCCCTGCCATCATTTTTCAGCATGGGGATGCTAATACACATGATGTTCCAGGTGCTTTAATTAGAGAGACTCTCAGAGCTGCTCCAATTAAAGCACCTCCCCACCCCCGACTCCCAGAGCATGTGTATAAACACCCATAGTGACTAACCAGTTCAGAGAGACATAAGGTTTCATAGACAACTCCTATTTCATCAGATGCTATGAATATACCTGCAGAAAGTCATTCTTGATGTTTACCTTTAGCAATAGAATATGCCAGGTGTTCTCTGCTGAGGGACTACTCCCCATGAGAACCTTTTCTTAATGTGCCATGACATGGTTTATGCTGTTGGTCAGATATTGCATTTTGGGGCTGGGAGGTGAGAAGCCCCCCGATCACACTAGGGAGCCAGAAATCTTTGTTTTAAAAAAAATCTTAGCATTGTAATTTAGTCTTTCTTTGAAGTGCCCTGCATGCCACAGGTTTTTTGTGATATCTTTCATTGAACCAACTGTATAGCTGGGAGAGATGTTAGACAAGCCCTTTTGTCCTTCTTCAGGTTTTTGAAGAGCTTCTTGAAGTGCCCTCTCCTTTTTTCTCTCTGTATGTCACAGGAAGTACCATGGTGGTCTTTTTCAGCAACTCTCCCTGACTAGGAGCAAAAATTACATGTAAACTGGTTCAAGTGATCAGAAACTGGTTTAAACCTGTAACAGAACAGAAGTTCAGTGCACATCAGCCAATTTCAAAATGGCTGAAACTGGTTTAAGATAAACCTTGTTGAACATAGTATCAGACTTAACTGATTTAGGTTAAACCAGTTTATGAAACTTCTATCACTGAGCTCTTCCTGATTCAAGTTAAATCTGAATCCTCCAGCATCCCAGCATGCTTTGCACCCCTGGGCTGGACTGTACTGTCTGCTCTAGAGAGCAGGGCTGGCTCTGTCCCTCTACTCCCCAGCCAGAACAGTGAGGGAGGACTCAATAATTGGCTTACTGCCCCACCAGGCAAACCCTAGCTCGGGGCTGGGGCGAGGGAGAAGGGTTAAACTCACCTTCCCCTGAGTATAGAGCTGCCCTGCCATGCTAAACTTACTTCTAGCTCTGACTGTGGACTACAAATCCCAGAGGCACCTGGAAGCTGTAAGAGGAAGTGATGAGCAACTCTTAAGTCCTGCTGGTGTGATTGTGGACTGCAAATCCCAGAGAGCTCAGGAGCAGCAGGAAGAGGAGGCAAACAAAGCCCATCCTGGTTACGTGCCAGAGAGCTATGATCTAGCACACAAGTTGTCAAGCAGGGATACGTGTACCCCTGGGGGTACTTGGGAAGGCCCAAGGGGTATGCGCGGGCAGGCAGGGATGGAGCACTGCCACACACCATCCTGCACTGCCACCCAAGCACTGCTTGCCTGGCCAGACAGAGGAGGGGGAAGTGGGGCAGGATGGGGGAAGCTTGCATGTGGTGGCTGCTGCTGCTCTGTGTTTGGCCACACCCCCCCTCCCCTGGCTCTGCATCCGGCCACTGGGGGTTCAGTGCTCCATGTCCAGCTGCCAGAGGTACACTGATCCCAAAACATTAAAAAAACCTGTGCTCTAGTGTGTCCCCCCTGGCTTCTGGCCTGAGCCACTGCAGGCATGTGGCTGCATTACCTGAATCGAAAGTGAATGTCTGTTCATTTGCTTTTTTGTTCAAAGGATGAATGCAAAGAACCTCAGCTTGCTTGCATAAGGGATGAGAAGATACAGATATATATATGCAATTTAGTCACATTTAAATATTTGGTAGGGTACTGCTGGAACGCATTTTACGTAGCTGCATTGCAATTGTATGTATTGTCTTTATGGAATGTCTACGTCTAAATCTCAAGGGTGTTCTAGTGTGAACCCAGTCTCACAGGCCAGGTCTACTGTCATGTTCTACTTGGTTTGTGCTGCTTGGGTGATGCAAAGCAGCTGGAAACCCTGCAGGCAGTGAGCAGCTGAGTGTTTCTTGGCTCTGCATGACGGGCCCTCTTGGAGGAAAAGGAGCACTGTCAGAATTCTGTTGCACTACTGATTCTGACTACCAATGCAATGCTATAGAGCCATAGTCAGTGAAGTGTAACTAAAGGCCACTCAGGGGTTAAAGTCACTTTTGACTCCACTTTTGGCTGCAGTGAATGTATTTTGGCTGCCACTGCAGATCTAGCTGTGTAAGATAAAAGATCCCAATCTCACATTGTTTTTAACTAGCAAAAGTTCTCTGTAATTCTTTAATTCAAAGCAAGCTTTGCTCACTTTTGTAATCACTTTACAAGTGACTATGATGATAGGATTTCCTAAATCAAAGCTGTACACTGAACTGAATTAAAAGAGAAAAAGTCATGCGGTCTGGCTGGAGAAAGTAGAGGATAACTGTAGGAGACCCTCCACCTAAAGTACAAGTTTAGGAGTTGGTAGGGAAAGGAGTGTTTTACTTTGAATAAACTGTAACAGAAAAATTTCCTGGGTGTGCAGCAGTACTTACTGACTGTTCTGCATGTGAGAGTGCACTAATTGTCAATAAGGAAAGTAAAACATCTTCCATTCATTAAAACATACATATACCAAATCAAACTCCAGTGCATCACCTTGACATTTATGAGTGGCTCATTTAATTTCTCCAGGTAGCTATTTTATATTAATTTATGGAAACATGATTTGATGGATAAAAATAGTATCTCAGCTTTGCACTTCAATTGCCTGTTCAACTCAGTTTATACTTTCTTACCTTCCTATTCAATGGGAAGTGTGCTAACTGGAGATGGGCAAACCACTGAAAAAGTTTACAGGAGTGTTTACTGGAAACATTAATGACCTGTGCTAATAAAGCTGTGAATATTGAATAATTCTTGGTGCAGATCTATATGTCTGGAAGAATCTAAAATAAATATTTGTTATAATTTCTTCAAAAAGGATTCTGAAATTGAATCTAGATGAGTTGCTCTATTTAGATATTTGGTAGTGTATTGCGGGATCTCGTTTTTGATAGCTGTGACCCAATTGTACCTATTGTTTTTATGATGTTTTTACATTTAAATCCCAGTGGTGAGCTAGCCAAAGTGAGTTCCATTTAATTTGTATAGCTTTGTATGCACAGGCAGAGATGACAATGTTGATTAATGTGGCTTACCAGCTGCTTCTTGTAGATAATTGCTTTAAATTATTATAGTAAATAAACCAGTTGTGTAAACAGTACCAATAAAAAATCAGCTTTTAGAAATAAATAGGTCCATTCCATTAATGCAGTTATGTCCTAGCATAAACACAAAGAATAATTGAAATAGTTTAGATTCTACTTTTGGGTAACTGTTTGTGAGTGATAATGTCTTTTTAATGGCGATATTGTGGCTATTTATGATGCTCTGGTCAATTAACTCTGAAAGAGCAATAACATTTTAGATAAAAGGAAATAGATATAAAGAATTATACATCCATTACAAATCTGTAAAATCTGATTGAGAATGATGGTTTTAACTGTAATACCTAATTTGCTGGTTAATAATTTGTAGGTTTTAGAAACTACAGTTAGTCTTCTATAGCCTACAGAAGGATGACACTACTAGCTTAAATTCAGTTATGAGCTAGATAAAGAAATACTAAGTACTAATGCCTCAATTTTAAAACTTAAGGTGATACCCTCTCCCCTTTGAAGTCAGTGGGAGTTTTAAGTTTCATTGACTCATGATTTAGGCTCAGGTACTTTTGATCCAGAATCCTCTGAGGCTTCGTTATAATAACTACTATAGGCTAGAAGTGCTTCACCATAGTTTGTTCAATAAACCATGTCATTCCAGCCAAGGCTCACTTTCCCCATTAGTTTAGCCCTGACGGGTGGCGCTCATTTTGTAAATAGGTTGTTTCTTCTACACAAAACAGCCTAACAAAGGTGAGCTATAAAACTGCACTGTATCAGTACAGAATAGGGAAGGGAAAAGCAAGCGAGGGAGATGAGTCAACAGAAGCTGGGTCAGATTGTGTAGGAAGTGGAAAATATCGAATCCTATATGCTGGAGAGTTCCTGAGGGCAGGCTCTCCAGCCTTGCATCTACTGCCCAGTTTGTGCAGTTAATGAATGGGGTCAGCAGCAATTTAGTTCATTCATGTAACCCTGAAACCTGAACTTGGTTATAGGTTCATAGTGGTATTTCTTGGCCAAAGGCAAACATTTATAAAGGCTGAAATAGGATTGGAGATGGGGAGTAAACTGGCTTATTAAGTAAGGTCATTTTGCTGCTATGTTTAAACAGATGGACTTCCCTATTTATTATTCAGCCAGCCAGATTTATGGTTCTTGGGAGTCACAGAAACGACCATATGATAGTAGCATGCCATTTCAGTACATGGCAGTGACCACACATGTGTGAACTCTGGCTGCATGATTCCAGGACCTAAGAACTCTTTTGAAGCCTAGGCTTGTGGGACTGACTTCTTGCATGTCTAGGAAGGAAAATTATCAACATTATACTTGGAGTATACTTAACAAAAGACTCTCAAATTTGATTATTTCAATAAGTTTTTCTAGCTCAGTCATGACACATGGCATGCATTTCCTCCTGCATTCTGCAGATTCCTGAGTTTAGTTCTGTTGTATATCAGCAAATATTTTCAACCAGAAATATCTCTGATTTTGGCCTTAAAGTTAATTGCTGTTTCCAGATGATGAATCGTGCTGAAAATATCAGGGACCCTGATTAGCCAGTGTTTTAGTACATCTATTTTTTATTTTTAGACTGGATATGAAAATTATAAACAAAAAATGTAGATTTGCTTCTTATCTTTTTATGCTGGATGGAAAATCATAAAGGTGGGTTTATTAAAAAAAAAATTCCTCTGCTTGCCTGTCACTTTTGATGCTAAGATTTTGCCTACTTTGCTAAGAAACTCTGAGCAGCATGGCTTATTGGCTCTCAGCCAGCAGCACATGAAGCTATTACACTATTTCCAGTTGGAGAGACAGCATGCATGGAATGATATAGGCATGACTTAGTCACTAAAAAGAGTGGAATGATTATAATATCTTAGTGTCTGGAAGGTAAACCTGATTGAAACAGAAACAGATTTTTCAGACTTTGTTTGCCAATGAAAGTCTTGACATGAAGGACAGCCAGCCCCAAATATCTCTGTTAGTAAACCTCGACATTCAAATCTAAATGAAAAGGAGGATAAAAATACATAAAAAGTTCTGCTAGTGGGGACCAAAACCCAGGTTTCCTCCCTTGTAGGGGAGGGCCATAACCACTGGGCTGCAGTCATGCCCTCATGCTTGCTCTGCTTCTTATCTCATGGATCCTATAGGCTTGGCTTTCCAGTAGGCCAGTGGGAATGTCAGAGGTAGCACTCAGTATGGTGGTCACATCATTCCTTTAAAAGTATGAGACAGATGGTCAAATCTCCTCAGATTCAGGAGGGCCTACCACCCAAGCTTCTGACCCCTGGTCAAAGCCAAAATTTGCCAAGACTAACTGTATTCAAGTGACTGTGGTGGTGGGGGGGGATCCCTGTACTTTCTATGGAACTCAGTGCTGCTGTTATGTAGGGCATTCTGGTTCAGGCAGGCATCGCTCTCCTGTGCAGGCTGGATCCTGGCTTGACAGAAGTGTCTTCCTTGCAGCCTTGAGTCAGATACCCAAGCTCTGGGGAGGAACAGGAATTCAGATAGATGCTTCACACTGTATTAGGCTATCTTTTAGCACCTGCTGAAGGACAAGCTATCTGGGTTGCTCTTAGGATGCACCCATTCACTGTATAGGAAACAGAGGTGTCAAACCTACCACCTGTTGGAACAAAGGTTCTACATTTTCTCTGTTATGATGTATAAGTAGAGGCACCATAGAGGTTAATTTGGATCTGGCCCAATATCTGATACAGACAGGCCAAAAGATGTTGATATTTGACCTGCAGGTTTGTATTAATTACCTTGCATACATTTGCAAACCCACAAGACTAAGATATCTAACTGATTCACTTCAATATCCAGCTCATGACCTTAGTCCTTGGAATAAAAAAATAATACAATTTGAGATGCAAATATATCCTGGAACAGGTTTTAAATCATTGTAGGAAATATTTCAGACCTTGTTCATTCCTGCATTCATATATGCAGATTGGCCTATGGGAATATTTGAGGGGAAAACAAACAATACACAAAATCATTCACAGATACCTAGGCTTCAAGTGCAAAAGCAACTGCTATGATAATTTAGAATGACCTCCTGTACACACAAGTTACAGAACTTTTCCCAGAAGCTAGATTAATATGTCTTTTAGAAAGATGTCTGATTTCATTTCAGAGGTTCCCCATAGCAGGGAGCCCCCGCTCAGTTATTCTAACGTTTAATTAACCGTTTTTCCTGGAAACTGCAGCTCATTTCTAAGTTGAATTTGAAAGTTGAAGTTAAAAAAGCCATTGGATTTCAGGGGTAGATCTGTGAGGGATTGAGGGTCTGGTGCAGTGGTGCAGATGCACCCCCCCACACACACTTTGATTCTTGCTCTATCTAAACTATAAAACCACCTGCCTGGGGAGTGGCATTTCTGTTCAGGCAGTGAAAAGTCAATTGATGCCACCGTTCATGATAATCTAACTGTTTCCTGCTAATGTCTCTTCATTCCATAGGTGTCAATGAACCTCTCTCCTTTTTATGTAGTGTACAGAGGCAAGATCATAACCTTTCTCCAGGGCTACCATATTTCCAGTTTCAAAAATGAGGACACCTAAGTAGGGGAGAGGGGGCATATGATTGTGGGGAGGGGCAGTGATATGCCCATGCCCTGCCTTTGCCCCTCACTCCCAAGCCATAGCCCTGCCAGCCCTGCTGCTAACCCTCACTCCTGACCCACAGCACCCCACCTCCCAGACCATACTCATGTCCCTTGCTTCCACCCCCAATCTCTGATGATACCCCTCACTCCTGACTCACAGTCCCCTGCTGCCCACACAGCTTCTTCCCCCTCCAGTCCTGCTGCCCCTGCAGCTCCCTGCTGCCCCTGAAGAACCCCTCCACTCCTCCACTCCCTTCCCTCACCCTGCTGCAGCCCTGGAGCCTGTGTGTACTCATGCTCTTTCTCTCTCTCTCACCTACAGCAGCTGCCAGGACAACAGGTCAACGGATCCAAGCGGACCCAGAGGAGGAGGCGATGAGTGCTTGTCATATGCGACTCCATCCTGAGAGGTAAGGAAGGGCCCATCTATCGCCAGGACCCTTCAACACGAGAGGTCTACTGCCTGCCCAGAGCAAAGATTCGGGATGTGACGGAAGTAATCCAGGCCAGGATCAAGCCCATTGATTATTACCCCATGGTCCTAGTCCATGGGGGTACTAATGATGCGGCCAGGAGACCCTGATCACCTGATGGCGGACTACAGTGCTCTGGGCAGCGTGCTGAGGGAGTTTGGTGCACAGGTGGAATTCTCTTCCATCCTACCAGTGAACGGACACAGAAGACGGCATGAGAACTGCATCAGAGAGATCAACTGGCGGCTTTGGCAGTGGTATCTCAAGGCAGGCTTCGGCTTCCTGGACAATGACCTGCACATTACGATGAGGGTCATGCTCAGTTGGGATGGGCTTCACCTGTCCCCCAAAGGTAAGCGTGTGTTTTCTTCTATGTTGGCGGATCTCCTCCAGCAGGCTTTAAACTAGGCTCATCGGGGGGAGGGGAAGATGAGGGCGGGGGAATCTGTGGATCACCAAACCATGTGGCACCCACAAGGACAGCCCAGCCTGAAGAAGGAGAACATTGGGAACCTGCAAGCTATGGGGCGGCCAGCACTACAGCACAGGTAAGCAACGAGAAGGTAAGAAATAAGGGGCCCCTTGGGACTCGGAGTGCGGGGGGCAGCAAAGGCACCAGTCACAGGGCTCAAGTGCCTATATACTACTGCTAGGAGCATGGGGAACAAGCAGGATGAACTAGCAGTCCTGCTTGCACAAAACACCTATGACTTAGTAGGGCTAATGGAAACCTGGTGGGATTTGTCCCATGACTAGGCAGTACATATTGAGGGTTAGAGATTGTAGAGAAAGGACAGGGTAGGGAAAAAAGAGGGAGGGGTTGCGCTTTATATCCATGAGCAATATGCATCAACCCTCATCAAGACAGAATTGAAGGATGAGGAAGTAGAAGGATTGTGGGTTAGACTACATGGGGGGCAAGGAGAAAGGGATTTGGTGGTAGGGGTCTGCTACAGACCCCCACACCAAGGGGAAGAAATAGATTCGGGTCTCCTGAGGCAGCTCTCGGAGACCATAAAAGCTAAAGAGGCGGTAGTCATGGGGGACCTAAACTACCCAGACATCTGCTGGGAAACGCAGATGGCAAAGTCCCACCGTTCACGCAGGTTTCTAACCTGTGTAAAGGACTTCCACCTGACACAGGAGGTACACAGTCCCACAAGGGCGCATGCCTTACTGGATCTGGTATTGGCAACGGGGGATGACATGGTAGGGGACCTACAGATCAGTGGCCACCTGGGGGACAGTGACCACCTAATAATAGAATTCTTCATAAAACATCGAGTGGGTAAGGTAACTAGTAGGGTGAAAGTGCTAGACTTTAGGAAAGCTGATTTTAATGAACTCAGGTGATTAGTCAAGGACGCACTGCAGAGTAGGA
>JAGPOW010000261.1:236551037-236566326 GCA_030014935.1 Caiman crocodilus
GGCAGGGAACAGCTGCAAGCAGACCTGGACAGGTTGGACAAGTGGGCAGAAAACAACAGAATGCAATTCAACAAGGAGAAATGCAAAGTGCTGCACCTTTGGAGGAAAAATGTCCAGCACACCTACTGCCTAGGGAATGACCTGCTGGGTGGCACAGAAATAGAAAGGGATCCTAGAGTCCTAGCAGACTCCAAGATGAACATGAGTCGTCAGCGTGACGAAGCCATCAGAAAAGCCAATGGCACTTTACCGTGCATCAGCAGATGCATGACGAATAGATCCAAGGAGGTGATACTTCCCCTCTATCGGGCGATGGTCAGACCACAGTTGGAGTACTGCATGCAATTCTGGGCATCGCACTTCAAGAGGGATAAGGATAACTTGGAGAGAGTCCAGAGAAGGGCCACTTGTATGGTTAAGGGCTTGCAGACCAAGCCCTATGAGAAGAGACTAGAGAACCTGGACCTTTTCAACCTCCACAAGAGAAGGTTGAGAGGCAACCTTGTGGCTGCCTATAAGTTCATCACGGGGGCACAGAAGGGAATTGATGAGGTTTTATTTACCAAGGCACCTCCTGGGGTTACAAGAAATAATGGCCACAAGCTAGCAGACAGCAGATTTAGACTGAACATTAGGAAGAACTTCTTCGGAGTTCGAGTGGCCAAGGTCTGGAACGGGCTCCCAAGGGAGTTGGTGCTCTCCCCTACCCTGGCGGTCTTCAAGAGGAGGTTAGATAAGCATCTAGCTGGGGTCATTTAGACCCAGCGCTCTTTCCTGCCTATGCAGGGGGTCGGACTCGATGATCTGTTGAGGTCCCTTCCGACCCTAACATCTATGAATCTATGCACGTGATGCCCCAGCCAGCAATCACCTTCCCTTGCGGCCTCCAGCCCCAAATAGCTCCTTGCTCAGGCAAGCCAGGAAGTAATGGGAAAGCTGAGACGCAGGAAAAGCCCAGACATTTGCTGATATTTAAAAAAACTGCCTGAACTAAGATGGGAGGACCCAAAAAGAGAACATGTCCAGGAAAACCTGGACATATGGTAACCCTACTTTCTTCTACTCAATATGTTCCCCTTCTATACCTCCAAAGATCACAATGTCCCTTGTAGCCACTGTACTGTGGCTCATGTTGAGTGGATCATATGTAGTCACCTCCCAAGCCCTTTTCTGAGTCACTGCTATCCAAGACAGAGTCTGCTACCATGTGTAGGTATAAGCTTGCATTCTGGGTCACAGAAATGCTATCTTGCATCTGGCTATATTAACATTCATTGTGTTGTATTGTCATCATTTAAGCAGATAATTCAGATCATTTTGTAACAGCAAACTGTGCTTATTATTTACAACTAAAATAATCTTTGTGTCATCGGGCAGTTCTGTAAAGCAAAGGTTTTATATTATTGTCTTGAGAGCTGTTAAAAATATTAAAGATCACTGGACTAAAATTAACCCTTGTTATTTTACTCAGTCTGGGCATCAGACTAACCTGTCTAATTTCCTGGATCAGATCATTTATTCTTTAGACATCTTGAACAAAAAAGGGAAAATTCAAAAGATTGGAGAATTGCCACAGTGAGTCCCAGATCTGTTAAAAATTAACACTAATGTTCAAAGAGTTCTTTGGCTCATGAAGTCCTTTAATATTCTGGAGTGCAAGTCATCCAGTCCTGTTGATATGAAAGTGTTTATTTTATCAGAAGTTACTTCACTTCCCCTTTTATTAAACATGGTAAACTTTCTATTTCATTCACAATATCATATGAGATGAATGTACCATCCTGCTTGATTTTAAATACAGAAAATTGAATATTTGTGCCCTTTCTACATCACTATTCATGATTTTACCACCTTCATCAACCACTGGGCTAGGTGTCTATCCTATGCCTCTCTTATGGCTCCCTTTGTTCCTAATATGCTCTGACATCTAATTGTTTTTAACACTATTTCCCATTGATATTTCCTGATATTTCCTTGACTTCTTTAACTTCCATTGTCCATTTCCTTCATTTTTAACTGATATGTTCCCTGCCATTAACTTCCTCTTTTTCCATATTTATATATAGACTTTTGTTTTGTTACTTCCTTCACATATCCTGGTCACATCTCCAGGAAGATTTAGAACAGGATAACTTTTCTGTGTTTGTAGAATCAACATTTTTGAGCATCTGGTCAGATGTTTTTGAATAATTGCCAGTTTTTGCTTCCTGCTTTAAACAATGTGCTTTGTAAGAACAATGAATCAGAAATTGAGAAACAGAATTAAAAACAGTATTAGGCCTCCTTCAAATTTGTAAGAGAAGCAATGGAACAAACAATGTCAGAATAATTTAATATTGAAAGAAGTAATTTAATTAAAATCCTTTGGTGTACATAATGTCAGAATGCATAAAAGAAAGTAAGAAACCCAGATGTGGAAAGTAAATGCAAACTTCCATAAAAATTGGTTTCATAACATGCATGGCTTTCCAACAAATTTGTCTACATATTACATATTCGTGCAGTTATTTTCTTTGTTATTTGAGACCTGGCTCATCTACTAGGACTGTATCTTGTGGCTTAGCATCAACATCTCAAAACAGAAGTTTCAGTCTATATTATTTAGGTTTTCAGGGCCAAACACCTAGATATGCCCTTGGGAGTTCTTGAAGGGGGAAATAAGGTAATACTCCCTATTTTCCTACCATTACAATTTGAAAATTGTGGGATTATTTCAATTTTCCAGTAATACCCAATGAAAATAAGTAAAGCTACAAAGGGTATTTTTTTTAAATAGCCTACTTGATTCATAAAAATGCATCACTAAACTTTAAGCTAAATCAGGGCAATGGATAGGATTTTTAAAATGTGTGGTTTGATAGCATGTCACCAAACCCCATATTTGGTCAGAAAATGTGGCTGGAAGTAGCTGCAAACTTTTGGATCCCAATAATTCAACTAGATGCAATTATCTAGAAATTTTATTATTTTTTCAATCAAAAACTCAGATACAACAAAGGCCCTAGTTCTTATTCCTACCCTACTTGGACCCAATATTTTGAAAAAGGTAATGTTAGCTGCATGGCCTGGGATATGAGGAAAGAGCTTCTTTCTTCCAGGAAAAAAAAGAACCAGGATGTGATAGTGGTGGATCAACAAGCGTCTCTTGTCGCCAGGGACTGCAGCAAGGAAATACCACCATGGTTCATAGTGTTAAAAATGTGGTACTGCTGATGCTCTCTCTCTGAATTATCAAGTCTAGGAAAACGGCCTTCTACAATTTGTAAGGTAACATGTTAATTGACAGATTTTTAAGCAATGCTTTCAATCTTCTTGGTGCAGCTACACAAGACGCTTTACTGTGAAGTTGACTAATTTGCTCTGTAGTAAAGTGTCACCATCTACATATGGGCCCCTGTTAGTCCAGAGTAAACTAATTAACTCTGCTGCAGGACAGTACTGCCCAGCACAAGTACTATTCTATGGTAAAGTTTACCATACTTTTCTGTCCTTAAATGTATTATTAGCTGGTTAACCTTCTTGGGTACCTTGTCTTCATGATGATTGTCTATAACAGGTGCGAAGTCTTGTTTGAAACCACAGTAGGCCATTTAATGAACCATTTGTTTACTTTGGGTACATTTTTCCAAAGTGTACAAGTGACCTGTGTGCCTAAGTCTCATTGACGCTTTGGACAATGTTACCTCTGGTTTAGATGTTCTTGGAGCATATTTAATTCTACTTAAAAGACAAACTGAGGTTTTGGCAACCTGTTGTCACTGAATATCCCATGGAAGTTTTTGCAACTATAAGCCTGCCCAATACTGTGTCTAAGTCATCCTAGTTTTGACTAATTATATTTGGTCTCAAAAATCATACCCTTTTTTATCTCTGTTTCTTCCATGGCCCTATAGTTTCAATGATATACAATATTCTACTTTACCATCTGTCCTCAACCTTTGTGTTACATTGCTGAATATAGCTCCATGCTTGGAGCTAACTTCACAAGGGGGACTTAGGTGCTGCAATATTGCCTTCTGTAATTTGCATAAAATAATTAAATATTCATTGTAGCAGGAATTGGTACCCAGAGCTCCCCTGCCTCAGTTCAGTGCCCCAAGCCACTAGGCTATGGAGTTATTCTCACACTCTTCCTCTCTCTCTGGCTTAATTAATATTTAATCCTGCAAAGCTTCAACAGGAGAGCTTGGAAGAGATCTGTGCCCACCCTCTCCCCCAGAACACCCTGCAACTCAGTGAACAGGGTAGTTATTCTCTTTGGAGGTGGGAATTTATAGATTCAAGGCCCTGAGGAAAAAGGAAGGATTTGAACCTGGGTTTCCAAATGGTCTGTGTGAAGTGAGTAGTATTTACTTCGAATTCTGCCGATTTGAGGGACAGCGATTCAATTCCGTGATTCAGATCACTGTCCTGAATTGATCTGGCCAAATCTGATTTGGAGATTTGGCTGCTACTGAATCTCTGAATCAGCCAGGTCCATCCCCCCCAGACCGGCAATGGCTGCCCCACTCGCCCCAGCTCCCAGCTATTTGGGGAAAAAAATGCTCAGCTTGCCAAGTGCTGCTGGGTGGGGGGGGAGGGAGGGGCGATCCCCGCTGCTCCACACTGTGTGGGGGGCTCTGCATGAGCCTCCCTGACCCTCCCTTTCACTCCCCCAGCTCCTCCATGGGTGCCCCGCTCAGGCCAGCTCTGGCCCTTTGAGAAAAACCCCTGGACTCACTGTTCCTGCTGGCAGAGGGCAATCCCCGCTGCCCTGCACTGCCCTGTGCCACGTACAGGGCTCTGCACAAGCCCCCCAAAGCTGCTGCAGGAGCGGTGAGTCCCAGGGCTCATGGCAGAGCCCCCCATGCAGTGTGGTGCAGCGGGGGACAGCAGGGATTGTCCCCTCCCCCCCTGCCCAGCAGCACCCTGTGAGCACTGGGGCTTTTCTTTAAAGCACCAGGAGCTGGGGTGGGTGGGAGGTGGAGGTGGGGGTTGGGCAGGCTGGCAGGGGCCCTCCCATGGTTCCCTCCCCCGCCCCTAGTACGTACAAGCTCCGAGTCAGCTGCAACTCCCTGCTGCAGCCAGTGGGGACTGTCCAAATTATCAAAGCTCTTCAAATCTTCAGAAAAGATTTGGAGAGCTTTGAATCAATTCAGCCCCTTAAATTGGTCCCCTGATTCAATCTGGATTTGGAGATTTGGCCACTGAATTGGGCCGAATCTCCTCCAAATCGAATCACCACCTGAAGCTTCACACAGCCCTAGTTTCCAACATACCAAATGCAAATTCCAGCCAATGGGCTACTGAGTAAGGGGTAAGGGGAGGAGGAGACAGCAACTGCTATTCCTCCTCGGCTTGTCGTTTGAGTAGAATTAAACGTGCTCCAAGAACATCGACCAGACTGGACCTAGAGTGTGAGGCATGCTGAGGAATGACTGTTCAGTAAATCTCGTCAGGGCTTAGGTGAGCTGGTTGGTAGCTGAGTGGCACCCTTGAAACTGACAGATGGTGCATATTCCCGGCTGCTGAATTTTAGGCATCCACGGGGATCTTAATCACTGGAAAATGTTTGCTACTTCTGCCTTTATTGCAAGCTATTTTAACCTGTGATGCCTCTTACTTTAAGGCAAGCTTTTTGGGTGAACCCCTGGTCCCACTGAACATGATAGGAGTTTATATATTTATGCACACTTTTTGTGTGCTGAGGAAGCAATGCAGAAATAGAGGGTGCAAAATTAAAGGACAAGACTGAGTTGGGGATTATTGAGTCAAAATGTTTGTTCCAGAAAAAGGGGGAGTGGGAACAAAGGTGAAGAATGTGATAAAAATGTTGCGTAAAAAGCTATACATTTTGAAATACCCATTATTGTAGCATCCAAGTGTTGCTATACTTCCTTCATGCTCAGATAAGTTTTGAAGGTAAATGATTAGGTTTGAAGGTAAAGAAGAAAATATTCTTTGGTAAAAATTATCATGGAGAAGTGGTAGTTGAGGCTTTTGGGGACAGAAAAGAGGGAATAGATAGTGATCAGGTAAGTATACAGTAGAAATTATGGATTAGGTATCTGATTATTAGAGAAATGGCAGGAAAGAATATAAAAGGCTTTGGAAAAACAAGCTAGAAGATTCCTTATGCAAGTTTTAACAATTCTGAATCTTTTGAGTGTTGTTTGCGCCTTGTGTCTTTATAAATAAGAAACCATAATTGAAAATAATTCAAGTGCATTATGATTTAATCTGTCTCTAAATTTCTTACAAATTCAGCTAACTTCAGAGCACCCATTAAGATTAAATATGCTTCACTTATTTGGATACAGGCTTTTGTCTTTATATAGCTTTTTATTCAGTGTCTTCAAAGCATATATATTTTCTTTCAACAGCTGGTTACTTGAAAGCTATGCTTTCCATTTGATATCCGTTTGTTTTTTAATTGCCCATACTATTTGACTGTTCTGAATATAAGACAAAGAGAAACTGAGATGCTGTGATGATGTTACTGTCTGTCTCAATTTTCTAAGCTTGGCTTTAAGATATGATGGAGTGAGCCACACATTTTATATATTTTTTAAGTCAATGCAGATAGACAATGCTTAAATAGTGACTATCATGTCAATTCAAAACATATGTTTTTGACTTCTCTTAATTGTTTCTTTTACACATTCCTATTAATAAGCTGAGGTGTTTAGATAAAGCTACAGAGCAGAGTTTAATTGAAAATCAACATATAGTATGCAAATAGTTTGAAGACAGACACACCTGATCATCAGGACTTTCATTTGACACCTTATTATCTTATTATATCCCATGAAAAAAATTTCAGGCAACAAATTTTTTCTTGTCAGGAAAGTTTTGACATATGCCAATCCACAAGCACACAGAGTAGAATATCAAAAATCAGCTCCAATTTAGCTAATGGCATGCACTTTGTTTTCAGGTTTCCCTAATACTTTAAGCACTTAACCATAGACTCTATTAAATACTACGTGTAGCTTGTGGCTATAAGCCAAAGGAAGCCCACGTGACATTTAGTGCCCTTGTCTGGGAGTTGATAAGAGAGTCTGGATTCTCTAAACTCCTTAAGTGCTAAATGTCAAGCTGGAATTTGGTAACTACAGCTGAACAATGTGTGTTATTTAAAAATGCATGCTTAGTTCTAAGAGGTTTCCAAGCACACTAATGCTGGGGTATTTGAACAAGGTAATAGGCTGCTTTTAAAAAAAGCTTTTTATTTTGTAGCTTAATGATCTCCATCTTGTTCAAATATTATTTACATTAGAATACATCTGATAGACTCATAAAGTTAAACATGCTACTCAATAAAATGGAAGAGAGCCCTGGCAAGCCTCAAAGAAGCCTTAAAAATGCTTCAAGCATTTAGACTTAAATACAGCACAATGTAAATTTTTTGTACAGCACAAGCATGAATATCTGTCCAAGCATGGAAATAAAAGGCAAACAATAGACAGCCAGAGAACAGTACACATCCAGGTAAGGTACTGAAGCAGACCCATACATGATTGAAATGATCCAGTGACTACTCTGTATGCTTGCTCATGCCTTAGGTGTTCTTGAGCTGTGAGAACATTGTATAAAACTGTCTGAGTATCTCTACAGACTAACCTAAATTATCACACTGGCTGGCTGCTATTTTATTCTCTGACAGAAATCAAATGTACCACCCCTTGTTTTATCTATAGTCCAGCAAACATAGGCCTATTCACTATAAGCACTTTTTTACCCCTCGGTTTCATTAATCTCATACTTGTTTGGTTTCATTCCTTTCCGTAGTTTCTACTGGGTAAGGGGTCCCTGCACACCCTGGCAGGATGCAGGGTACTGTGGGTCAGGAGTGAGGGGCAGGAGCAGGGCTGGGAGGGTGGTGGTTTGGGACAGAGGGGCAGACACACACACATGCACATGACTCACCTGGGCCCCAGGGCCCCATTCACCCTGGGCCCCGCCCCACTCCCTCCCTCACCATGGGGGTCTTGATCTGCCCCTTTCCTCTCCCCCTACTCCTTCCCCTCCACAGACTTACCAGCTTGGCGCTCCCTACACATGCCAGAAGAAAAATTCCCAAGATTTCATCTCTTTCAGGAGATCATGAGTTAGAATTAATTTGACTTAGAAATTGGGAGTCTCATGATTTTTTTCATGAGAGTTGACATTACTGTCCCTGTGCATTCAGAGCCCAGCCCGAGGCTGGGAAAACCCAGTCCCCAGTCTGCGCTGTTTCTACCCTGTCAACCCTGACCAGTTATTTTTAGCCCCCTGACCCTCCTACCCAAGGATGGACACCCCTCTCCTGCACAGACCCATCAACCCCCCAAACTTGCTAGCCCTGCTGCCAATCCTGCTGGTCCATCCCCCTGCCTTGAGTTATTCCAGTTGCCCTGTATGGCTCCCAGGACCAATGAACAACTTCACATGCTGCTCCTGGTCTACGTACATGCGGTTTTAAAATAAGCCATCTGATTGTAGACCAGGTGTGGTAAATGCCCCTACATACCCATAGATAGACATTAGGGCTGGAAGGGACCTCGTAAGATCATTGGGTCCAGCCTCCTGCCCAAGGGGCAGGAAGTCAGCTAGGGTCAAAGAATCCCAGCAAGATAAACGTCCAAATGTTTCTTGAATGTGTCCAGAGTAGGTTCTTGCACCCCCTCTGGGGGGAGTCTGTTCCAGGTCTTAGGGGTTCAGACAGTAAAAAAGTTTTTCCTTGTGTCCAGCCAAAAATGGTCTTGCAGGAGTTTGTGACCATTAGACCTTGTCATCCCCTGGTGTGCTCTGGTGAACAGGTGTTCCCTCAGATCCCAGATCCTGATGCACACCCATTATGTACTTCTAGGCTGACACCAAGTCGCCCTTGAGCCTGTGTTTCTCCAGGCTGAAGCGTCCCATAGGTCGCTGCCTCTCTTTATAAGGCTTGTTCTCATGCCCTCTGATCATGAGTGTGGCTCTCCTCTGGACTCTTTCAAGCTTCTTCACATCTTTCCTAAATTGTGGAGTCCAGAATTAAATGTAGTACTCCAGCTGTGGCCTCACCAAGGCTGAGTACAGCGGGAGGATGCCATCCTGGGTCTTGCTCGAGATGCATCGGTAGATGCAAGCCAGAGTTTTGTTAGCTTTGCCAGTTGTGGTTTTACAATGGTAGCTCATTCATCTTGTGGTCAGTCATGACCCCCAAGTCCCTTTCAGTCATGGTGCTAGAGAGCGTAGCATTGCCAACCCTACAAGTGTGATGTGGGGTTTTTATTCCTGAGGTGGAGCACCTTGCATTTCTCTATATTGAATGCCGTCAGGTTTTCATCTGCCCACCTTGCAAGCCTACTGAGGTCAGCCTGGATCACCAGCCTATCCTCAAGTGTGGAGACTCTTCCCCAAATTTTGGTGTCATTAGCTAACTTTGCCAGTCCACTTTTGACAGCAGTGTCCAGATCATTTATTAAGACATTAAAGAGTCCAGGCCTGAGAGGATGCCTTGGGGGATGCCACTAGTCACCAAGTGCTGTGTTGATTCAGTTTTATCAACTACCACTCTCTGGGTCTGACCTAGTTCCCAGTTCCCTAGCCATTGGACTGTGGAGTAGTTGAGGCTGCAGTTGCACAGTTTTTCCATGAGGACATCAGGAGACACCAGGTCAAAGGCTTTTTTAAAGTCCAAGTATATGACATCAATCAATCTCTTACTTTTGGTCCAGGTGATACATCACCTGGTCATAGAAGGAAATGAGACTGGTCAAGCAAGACCGACCCACAACAAACCCATGCTGGCTATCCCTTAGAAAGTTGCCTTCTGTTAGCCTGTCAAGAATGGTTTCTTTGATAATTTTTTCCAAAATCTTCCCAGGGATTGAGGTCAAACTGATTGGCCTGTAGTTTCCTGGGTCTTCTTTCCTCCCTTTCTTGAAGATGGGCACCACACTGGCCCCCTTCGAATCTTCAAGTACTTCACCTGAGCGCCACAAGTTCTTGAATATCCTCGTCAGTGGCTCTGCTATGATGTCTGCCAGTTCCTTTAGCACTCTTGAGTGCAATCTATCAGGACCAGCTGATTTATGGTGCTCCAGCCTCTCAAGATGCTCCCTCACAAGATCCATGCCAATGGTGGGCATGTATTGATCTTCACCCTGGTCATCCTGCATCATGTTCGGCAGGGTGGTGAAAAACCAATGCAAAGTAATCATTAAGGAGATAGGCTTTTTCCTGGGTGTCAGTAGTCAGCCCCAACTGGTTTAGCAGGGGTCAAGTATTGCCCTTGTTTTTCTTTCAACTCCCCACATATCTAAAGAAGGACTTTTTATTGTTTTGGTTCGTGTAGGCAGATGGAGTTAAGTTGCAGCCTTGACTTTTCTAGTTTGCTCCCTGCAGGTGTAGATCAGCGCAGTATACTCCTCAATCATACAAGTTATGATTGTAACTAGGGTTACTTACAATTTTCTTTACATGAAAAATGTTTTAATAGAATAACAATGTAGCCACTTTTTGTGTTAGATTCCTGCAAACAGGTCAGCTTTTAGTTGAAAAACACACGTACCTAAAAACTGAAAATTTTCTTATTTTAATTCCAAAAAAGGAAAAGTTTTAATTCAGAAAAGTCTTCCTGGTGACCTCACAGGAGCTGATGTTATAGTGTATCATGCAGTTCACCTACACATTATTTTCTGAGGGACAAGGCTTTGACTCAGAAGTGAAAAAGGAGGCCTTCATCTTTTGACAAATGCCACCTTCCTTTGCAAATTGTTTTCCCCCAACATTTAAGAGTGACTGTTTCTGAATGGCACAAAGGCTTTTTTATTTCCTGGAACTGTTTAGCTTGTTTCTTACAATTCTTTCAAAGAAATTTTCCTCTGGAAATCTTCTAGTTATAAGAGACTTTAATTGCCTAATCTCATTCAATGAGAGAGCACAGATGTTACTAACAGTGGTCTGTGAGGCTAGGGGAAATGGTCTCCAAATTGTGCCAGTCCCTGTGTACATTCACAGTGGTTTCAATTAAAATTCTGATGATTAGAGTGCTTGGCATACTTTAGCTGTCCCAGATCAGTGATCATGACCTAATTACAAAGACATACCAGAATAGTGATCATGACCTAATGGCATACAGAAAACTGTCCCTACAACAACATAGCTACATGCTGCTTCAAAAACACTATTTTCTCAAACTGAGAAAGCTTATGATTAATTCAGCAAAAAAGAGGATGGAAAGATTACTTGGTTCTTTGTTATAAATATTTTCATCATGAAAAAAGATAATGGATACTAAAGGAAACTTTATTCCAGGAAAGAAAGGTATAATGAGAACCAATGCCTAGAAGCTAAAGCAGAAGACATTCAAATGAGTAATAAACCATGAATTGTTAACAGGGTAATTAGCCTCTGCAAATAACTGCCCAGGAAATGTATCTATTTGCCCTCTCTTGGTGTCTTAAAGTCAAGGTGCGAGGCCTTTCGGTAAGATATTTTTGGGCTCAGTTAAGGAATAAGGGCATGTGATATACTAGATGTCAGACTACATGACCTGCTGTTCCCCCCATGAAACCTTTCAGTTCTCTGATTCTGGCTACAGTACAGAAAAAGTCTTTAGCTTCTTCAGGCTAAGTACAGACAGTCAAGAAGACTAAGGCTACATCAATTCAGTCTTTGCAGGATAGTCTAAGCTTCAGAGATTAAACTGAGAAGCAACTGGACACACATTTACTTTTGATTCAGTAAATGCAGCCATATGCCTGCAGTGGCTCAAGCCAGAAGCTAGGGGCTGCTAGATCACAGCTCTCTAATTCATAACAACATGCTAATTCATAACAACAGAAGTTTCATAAGCCAGTTTGACCCAAATCAGTTAAATCTTATACTACATCCAACCAGGTTTATATTAAACCAGTTTCAGCCATTTTGAAACTGGTTTTA
Organism: Caiman crocodilus; assembly: GCA_030014935.1. Classification (NCBI taxonomy): domain Eukaryota; kingdom Metazoa; phylum Chordata; order Crocodylia; family Alligatoridae; genus Caiman; species Caiman crocodilus. The sequence continues at coordinate 236,562,930 of JAGPOW010000261.1, forward strand.
TGCACTGAATTTCTGTTCTGTTACAGGTTTAAACCAATTTCTGATTACTTAAACAGGTTTATGTGTAACTTCTGTCCCTTCACATGTGCTCTGGGTTGTGGGGAGCAGGGCTTTAATTAGAGTGATTCTCAGGAGCCACTCTAATTAAAGCGCCCACAGTGTCTCATGTATTTGGCTTCTCACAGTTCAAAATGGCAGTGGGGACCCTTTAATTAAAGTTCATTTGACAAGGCTGCTGGAGCGTGCTAATTAATCAAGTCTGTTCCTATGTGTTCTAATTAAAACGTATTGGAGTAGGCATTGTGTATGTATAGAAGCTCCCTTGTGTGGAAATTTTCATCTACATAGCATGTGCTCTGCAGAGCTGAAAAGATACTGTGCATTATTTTACAATATAGGCAAATATAACTGAATCCTTAATCCTCTATTGCATAACTTTGCACAAAATGCTGATGAGGTCATATGTAATAGTCCCTAACACCACAGTGAAGCAAAGGGAAGCCATCATTTTAAAAAGAATGGCACTATATGAACAAACCAGCAGTTTAACTCAGACCTCCACTTTTTTCTTGGTTTTGCAAGCTTTGTAACTTTTTGATACAAAGCCATAAATTAACTCACAATGGAAAAACTATTCCAGGTTCATTCAAAAAGTGCGCAGATCTTGGAGATACATCTGGACTGAGTTTAACGTTTATAATAAATCCAAATCAGGTGAATTTCATGAGGTTTCAGTACCATCTGTATTTATATTACTTGCAAGATAAAATATATATCTCTGCAAGTCTGCAAAGGAGAACTCGGCAGTAATGTAGAAGATGAGGACAAAGACCAATAGCTACGCTTTAACTTCTGCCATAAGCAGAATTTGCAGCAGGGTATCCCACAGGAAACCACCACTAATTCAGCTCTGGTAAATGCTGAGCAGGGTAAATGCCTATTTTAAATATAAGACAAACTTTTTAAAAACAAAATAGTTCTTCTAAAAATGGTCTGTCTTAAATCTGAGTGAAGAAACTTATATGCGCCATAATGTTTATATCTTTCTAAATACGTCTTTACTTGACAGGGGTTTTTTTGCTTAGATTGAGCAACAAAAAATTGGGAAGGTGCCTTATATTTGAAGGAATATGATAGGTATTTCCAGTTCAAAGAGAAAAAGCATGAAGCAATATAAAAATCTCCCCAATGTTGGAAGCCTCCTCCAGTCCTAGCCATCATCATAATTTTGCTTTCTGTGGGAATACGGTTCCAGAAATATCACTTTCCATACAGTTTATTTCTCTGCTCCCAAGCTTAAAGTGTACCCCATCTATACATAGCACCTCTGTTTGTTTGTTTTTTCTTTGTGGTCTAGGGCTGGCAGCAGGCAAACTTATGGTTTCCTTCGTCACTAAATCCACAAGTCTGATCTGGTGAGTCTTACATTTCTCATCACCTCATGGAAAATATCTGAATTTCAACCTAAAAACAATGTTCAAACAAAATGGCAAAACTAAAGCAGTAGTAAAATATGGTCTTTTGTATTTCATTATTGTTCCCACATGCAGTAACAGGTTCAGCTGGTCTCCAATAAGGTCAGATGTCCAATTATTAAAATGCATTAAAAGCAACCCATAGAAGTAGCACTGTCACAGAATCCACTTGCATACCTCTTACACACACACACACACCCACCCCACCATGTACCAGCACACCAAAGTAACAGGAAAAAAGCAGCAGAAGCTTCTTTTAACTCATTCAGCAAAATGGTCACATATGATGATTTGGTGGGGTATGATACCATTAGGATGTCTATTTCTGGATCAGGTCATAGACAAAGTTAAGTAAATGAATATGGTGGATTTCCAGTGCTCTTGTAGTCTGGTACTGACAACTATGTCTAGTAATTTAGACCCAGTCTCTGATTCTATTCTTGTGTTGAGTAGTACCCTTCTTCATTGATAAAGCCCATTCAATAGGGTATCTAGCCTGAGAAAGGCAAACAGAATCTGCATCCATGCCTGGTGGTCAGTCACGTAATTGAACTATGGGCACAAATTCATTCATGGGTGGCAGAAGGAAAAATTTCAAAATTTAGATATTTTCAAGGGGTATATAAATGAGTAATAAGTCTTTTCTGTCTCCCTTAAGTACAACATCACTTTTTTCTTGCCACTCCACTGCCTTCTGCTAATGTTTGTTCATTATGTGTTTTCACATATATTGGCTAGCTTCCTTCCCAGACATGCACAGATATTTTGTTAGTCTAAGTTGTGAATGTACGCTCCAAAATCTGGTTTCCTGTGGTACAAACATCTACTGGATGCATTATAGAGTTTAAAGGTTCATTAGCCAGACATTTCTGCACAGGCATCAGAAGGTCTGGACCAAATACCTTATACCTTTATCAACCAAGCTCACATAAACTGGTCTAAGTGGTCAGAAACCAATTCAAACCTGTAACATAATGGAAGTTCAGTGCACATAAATCACTTTCAAAATGGCTGAAACTGGTTTAAGATAAACTTGGATGGATGTAGTATCAGACTTAACTGATTTAGGTTAAATCAATCTGTGCTAGATCCCCTCTAGATTCAAGTTAACTCACAGCTCACCAGCATCCCCAGATGATTTACACTTCCTCCACAAACCCTCCCCCCCTTGCAGCATGAGTTGTCTAGCCTTGGCCCAAGCTGTCTGCTCCAGCCAAGCAGGAAGGCATGCTCTAGTCCACCCCAGCTTCTGGCTTGGGCTACTGCTGCATGTGGCTACATTTCTAAAATCAAAACTGAACCTCTGTTCACTCGTTCATCAATTCAATCTAAGCAGCTTAGACTAACCTGCAAAGATTGAACTGATTCAGCCTTGGGCTTTTTGACTATCTGTATTTAATCAGTCTATAGATGTATAGTGTGTACAGCAGTTGCTTTTTTGCCATTTAAAGCACCTCACTGCTGTGACTTAACCAAAGTGCATAGCTTCGCAGTACTTTAAAAATGGGTACAGAGCTTTAAATGAACTCTTCTTAAATGGGGCATTGAATTTGAAGTGCTATATTTTACAGTGCTTTAAACTACTTCTATATGCTGGTCAAATTTGTGGCGATTCCACCTGTATATCATGGGCTTTGTGAGCTTGGTTAAAGCTCCTCAGCACCACCAGGAGTAACCCAGGAGCACTAGCCAAACCTGCAAAAGCTGGCAACTCACTCTGGTCCCACCAGGGACTGAGATAGCAGTGCGTGCATGCACACATACAGAAACTGACTTTTTATGGCTGGGAGAGATCAGATGCTTGGACATGCTATAAGCAGGACACACACACACACACACACACACACACACACACACACCCGGGGGGGGGGGGGCGGGGCCGGGGGGGGGGGCGGGGGGGGGGGGGGGGGGCCGGCGGGGCG
>JAGPOW010000261.1:236566426-236577224 GCA_030014935.1 Caiman crocodilus
ACACACACACACACACACACACACACACACACACACACACACCCGCCCCCGCCCTCCCCCCCTTTCATCACAGCTCTTCTGCCATCTGCAGTCCCCTCCAGCCCCAGGAGGCTGTGGAGTACCCCCTGCCTCCTAGCTTGGAAACTGCAGGGAGACTTGGAGGTTCCCCCTCCCCCTCATCAAGACTGCACTTCTGTCATGTTTAAGAGTGCTTGAAATTTATAGTGCTATAAAAAGTGTTCTAAGTTACAGAGCTGTAAAACGTGCATGGAACACTTCAGTACATACCCTTAGTCTACAGATCTACTACATCAGCAAAAATCGTGTATGTATTTACAAATGGACATGCGTGCATGCACATTGGGCAGACAATAAGTATACACTAAGCCAGTTAGGTTGGAGTGGTGTACATTTCAGTCTCTTCCTTCCAACGGTTTTATAGATGACTTCTTGATTTCTCCCCATATGTCTCTTCCCAGGAAAACTGCCCTCTTCCAAAATTTTACTGGCTGAAAACATGTACATTGATTTCGCACAGTAGGAGAAAATTAAATTTAGCAAAAATAGAATTGTCTGAAAATTTAGAAATTTATCAATAGCCTTAACTTGGATCCTTTGCTTTGCCTCAGTCCTTCTAATTGCATGTCTGAATTGCACTGAATTTAAGATAGCTTTGACTTTCCTTTGGGTGATCACCTGGCCCTTTGATCATGAGGATTCAGATTTCAAAATAATCTTAGCTGGTAAATATTCCCTTTTCCTTTAGAAACATGGGTATCCAAGGGTGAACAACTTGTGTCAAATGTGATATTATTATCTCTCTTCTACTAGACTCTGTACTCTTCCCTGGTTTACCACCGTGGCTTCACAAATTAATCAGAGCAAAATCATTCCATGTAGGTACAGCCTGGGTATACAATCCAAATGCAATATTTGACATCCATTTTCTGTTTCGGGAGACTTCAGCTCTTGCTTTGACTAGGATTCAATGTCAAAACTACCTCCATTAAACCTCAATGGTAAAAGAAAAAAAGCCTGTACTATTCATGGATATCTTTAACACTACTAGAAAAACATTTTAAAAAGTGGTAAAATGTGTTTATACAACATGACCTTCTTATGGTTGAAAAAGTTCTTTCCTTGCTGAATTCAGCCTAAGGCACCTGCCTCAGACTTTGACAGATGTACAGATTGCTGGAGACACAATCTTAACTGCCAGCTTTATTGGCAGACTGTTGTTATTGTTTCAATGACATACTTTACTTTCAGTTTACACAGGAGGTGATTGACAGTAATACAGCTATGGTTTGTATTGGCTTCTCTTTCACTTCTACAGCAGAAGCTCATTGTTTGTAATAAAACAACAATAATTTATACTTTTCTGCTCCCCAAACCTCAAGAAATCTGTACAAAATAGCAGTGTTTGGACTACGGATAACAAGATTCCAGAACATTTTTTACCTAAATGTGAGACTTGCTTCAGAAGGGCCAAATTGTTTAATTACTTTTTCATGTGGAAATATATTTACATGCCATAGAGGGAAATCAAGCTACCATTCACATTTATGTGTGTGTGGGGAGGGGAGGGCAGGAAGGGAGAGCTGACTAACTGTTACATTTGCCATAACCAATGAACACTGCACCTTGCAAGTGCCTTGTGCATAAGCCATGAATCGATGGAGCCTATGGTCAGGCTGTTCAACAAGCTGTAGATAAAGTGCCTCCAGTGCCATTTTGAAGCGTGGAGTCACTGATACAGGAGATGCTCCAGGAGTTTTTATTAGAGTGGTTTTTGGAGCCACTCTAATTAAAGCGCCTCATCCCCCCACTCCTGGAGCACATGTATAAATGCCTCATATTTTCTAGTTTTAAGTTACTTGTTCCTTAAACACTAAAAGTCCTAAATTCAGCCACAAAGGTATAAAAGTCAAGCATTTGTAGGTAAAAATGAATATTTTTACTAGGACAGATTTTTTTCTCTCTGATCATTTCTGTTTTCTCTGTAAAATTACATCCATGTTCTGCTTATCACACAGGCTGTGGAAATCTGCAGTGAGGACTGGAAAGAAGAAAATATTGCCTGTGGCAAAAATGCAATGGGTAGCACCAACCTAAATCTCCACGTTGACCTCAGGAAAGCAGGTATATTTCTAGTAGTATTTCTTGGGAGATCTTTCGGAGAACATTTGTTTCCAGTGTACTTTAATGAAATTCATGGAAGCAATCTAAGCTCCATGGAGGCAAGGTGAAGTTTTCTTCTGTTAAAAGGGCACATTGATTAGAGAGGCATAATCTGTTCTGACACAGGACCGAGAGGCAAGACCCGATGAATCTTAACTTCATTTCTGACATTGGTTTTCTCTGACTTTGAACAAATAGCTGAATGATTCATTCAGCTTCCATAACTGTAAAATGTGGACTACAACATTTAGGTATGAGGATTACTTAATGTTTGTAAAGCATGCCAAGACTGAAAAATGCTGCATAAATGCTGTTGTTATTCAGAAGTATTTACTTTCCTTCCAGTAGTGAATGGGATGAATGTGGTAGTTATACATGTATCTTTAAAAAGAAGAGGGAGAAGAACCTTCCCAATTATCAAAACATTAGAATTTGGCTCCTTTTTGATATAAGAAACAAATCCAGATTGGTTCAGTTGGGATCTAAAAGGGACCAAGTAGAAATTAGATGCCTAAATTCCAAAGAGTGATCTAAATTAGTCCTGCTCCAGCAGCCACACACCACAAGGGGACAAGACTTCATCTTCTCCCATTTGAATATTCCCATAACTGGAATACAGAGGTATGCTCACTTTTGCTTGCACTTTTGTACATATGCTGTCTCTCTGGCACCAAGACTCTGGTATTTATGGCCCACCTAGCAACATAGTAGATAGACTCCCATTGAGTTAAAACTAGGACAGCAGTTTACCCCTTGGATGGATGCCCAGCTCAAGAATTCTTCTTTGGTATTTGAATATATCCTACAGATAACTTTGCCTGGAGCCGTCAAGGAAGATGGGCAGCAGCTATGCCAAGTGAGCTAAATTTAAATTTCCCTGATGAAAATCTCTGGCTTATGTTGTCTAGAGTCTTTGAAGTAAGAGTAGTACTGTTTTAGCATTCTGGAAAAATATAAATCAATACCAAAAATAATTTTATAACAGAACAGGAATTGGCAAGTATATTATGTAATTTATATATAAAAATAGAATGTAATAGCGTGACATACTACCAGAATTAAGCCTAGTTTTATTACATACTATGAAATACCTCAATTGTTTAAGCATTACTTTGGTGTCCTAAGAAGCAAGAAGAGCTTTGTTTAACTCACTGTCATTTTTGCCTTACCATACTCAGAGGTTTTAACAAAGCATTATCCTTATATAGTTATCATGCCAGTCTCCCAATATGTTTATCATTGTTCAAAGCCATCGTCAGTTCAGTTTTGTAGCAAGAGTCTAGCCATTTTCGCAAGAGTCCTGCTCAATATATAATTTTATTTAAAAAGTGAAAGGGTTTTTATTATTTTTGAAGAGGAACCATTAATGATTTGAGGAAAGAATACCTATTACAACCACTTTCCTAGAACTGAGAACTTTTCAGAGGAGCTTGGTCCTGAATAGGTTTTTATTTGTGTTGCAAGTAAATGAACAATTCGTCCTGCTTTCAGGCTTCAATTGTAACACCACAATTGGAGAGTGAAGTGGGAAATGTTAGGTCTGCAGTACAGTGAGCTTTGTGCAGTGTGCTCCTGATTCTTATCTTGAGAATTAAGTTGCAAAACGAGACTGACAAAGGCTGAAAAAACTGTTAAATCACAGCCCTTAGTTCTGAGTGGCTACGTGCTTGTGCCAGGGCACTTGGGGAAAAGAGGAATGTGCAACAACTCTTGTGTTATACATCAGTATTCCCTGTATTATGAACCAGCCATCCTCTCTGCCCTGTCTCTTCTATCCACGAATAGCCACACACACGAAGAAATGCTTGTAAAAAGGAAGCCGTGTAAGAATGATACATTCAAAGCAGAGGGCTATCTCAGCTTTCTATCAGGCTTGGTTGAAAGAGGATGCTGTTGGCTAGTGGTTCTCCAGGAAACTATTTCTTTGTGACAGCTGCTGGTTTTAATGAATCAAGTCAATAAACTACTTTGATGACATCTGCTTCTTTTTGCCTCCACATACAAAAGCTTGTAGGGCCTGAATTTAGAAGCAGACAGAGTTTAGAAATAGGCAAGCATAAATTAAGTTTTGTGGTTAATCATAGACTTCAACAATCCTCTGGGACAAACGTCATGTTTCAATTTAATAATAGCAGTTATAGATTTGGTAGGCTGGTCATAAGAGATCTTTACACTGGAAACAAACACTTTCAGCTTTGTGGCCGTTCCATCATTAATGCAATTAATTTGAAGAGCTGTGTGGTTAAAGGCAACTTAAGATCTAAGAGTGAATATAGCAACTGAACCCATGAAGTCAGAGAACAGGGATCTGTGATTTCTTCCTGAAGCTTGTAATGAACTTGGATTCATTGGCACTTGTGTGAATGTGAGAACTTATGGGATATGATGGAGGACCGAAAGCATCTCCTTTTCATAGGACCAACAGTTCTTTAGCACTAGTGGTCCAAGGAAAGAAATGGGAAATACCAAGAGAATTTGATATTTCATGACATGAAATACTCAGCTAATCATACAAGAGTGCAAATTAATATCTGTCTTAGCTTGACATGATGATGTGGCAGCTGCCTGTACCCTGTGTGACTGGAGACCAGCATAGTCAAGTAGGGTCCTTCAAGAGAAAGGGCAAGGAAAAGAGATTTTCAAAGAGATGCAGACAGATAAGTTTTCTTTCACCCCTCAAAGTAATGGAGAGGAGGCTTGGTTAAGGATTATAGCCAAGCTCTCCAAAACTCTCATTTAAGGTTCGCCTCCCAGTGCCACCAGGCTAATAGTTCTGTTTCAGTACACTGCAGCTTTAGTTGCTATATTTGCTTTCTCAGCTGTGGCAGCGTCCCTTAGACCAGCTTCTAGGTAATTTGGTGTAGATCCTGTGAATATCAGATCATCTCACTTCTGTCTGTTGGTCCGTCTTCAGTGAGCTCTTTCTGATAGCCTTCCTTTCATTAAATCTGTCCCAGCAGGAGCAGTTCTGTGTCCTTGCTTCCATTCTCATGTTCCAAGTATTGTAACTCATCTTCAAAACTCTCTTGCCTTGTTTCTTCCCTTATTGTTTAGGTTTATTTCTCCTGCAAATTTTACCTTTGACTGGCTCCCCTTTTTAATGGCATTTATTTTTGTTGTTGCATTTTTCTGATCCTTCCCAGGCTATAGTCTGTCTGCCTGTCTGCATAATCTAGTTTATCTAGTTTGAGGATTTATTGTGGGCTCAAACAGTCCCTTTCATGGCACACTTTTTTCTTCCACTGAGGTCCACAAAGGAGTCCAGCAAGTGTCTCCATTCCTCTCTGACTACCAAGGTGCACATCCCTAGCGCAGACCAACTGCAGATGCTTACTCAGCCTGATGAAAGGTATTTGTACCCCAAAGCTTGCAAAATAACAATGTTTCCAACTATTTGAGTTGGTCTAATAAAAGATACCAGACTTACCCAAAGAACTTGGTCATTCCTAGATGAGACTTTCTAGTCTCTCGTGTATGGAATGCATTTTTTCCTGCTTATTCAATTTTCTGACTACCAACTCAGACATCTTGATTTTTGTATTTAAACCAGCTATTGCCCCTTTGGCTGGCTTGCAATGCCAGGCCACAGCTTCACTGGGAATGTGTGTACCCTGCTGTCTCTCTCATAATTACTAGATGCATTTAGTCTTTGCTCCACTGCCCTTATACATGTCTTCGTGAACAGCAATTATCTTATGCCATTGTTTTAAAATCCCTAGTTAGTTTGTGAGGTACAGATCCAGGCATGCCTTGTCTTAAACATTAGGTTTGCCACAACTCTGCGGTCCAAGACAATTGCAGGAACCCAGTTTCTCTGTATGTATGTGCATTGCCCTGAGTAATCCCCACCTCATCATTTCTAGCTTAGTCACTTACTTTCACAGCTTGTGCAGTGGTATGGGGGCTGAATGACAGTCAGCCCTGTTTGGGATATCAGTCTTCATCACAGATGCCTGGGTACTCAGTTTTGGCTTGCCATGCAGTCATCTGGGCTGGGGACAAAAGTTACACATAAACCAGTTTAAGTGATCAAAAACTGTTTAAACCTGTAAGAGAACAGAAGCTCAGTGCCATAAACCAGTTTCAAAATGACCAAAACTGGTTTAAGATAAACCTGGTTGAATGTATAGTTCCAGACTTAACTGATTTGGGTGAAACTGAATTATGAAACTTCTGTCCCAGACCCCTTTCTAGTTTACATTAAACCAGAGTCCCCCAGCATCCCAGCATGCTTTCCACCCCTGAGCTTGGCTGTGCTGGCTGCTCCAGCAGAGAATGGGGGGTAGGCAGGAGAGAGGAGGAAGGGAATGCTTCCCCCAGGCAACCCCTGGCTGGGGTCTGAGGCCAGGAAGGGGCAGGAGGGAATTAAACCCTCCTTCCCCTGAGTACAGATCTGTCCTGACTTCCTAAACTTACTAAAAGTTACTGCTGGCAGCGACTGTGGACTACAAATCCCAGAGGCACCTGGAAGCGGGAAGAGGAACTGATGAGCAACCCTGTAGAGTCCTGCTGTTGTGATTCTGGACTGTAAATCCCAGAGACCTTGAGGGCAGCAAGAAGAGGAAGTGAACATACAGCTCGTGCTGGCCATGTGACAGAGAGCCATGCATTAGCAGCCCCCAGTTTCTGGCTGACTGCATTTCCTGAATCGAAATTAAATATATGTCCAGTTGTTAATCTCTGCAGTTTAGGTTAACCTGCAAAGACTGAATCAAATCAGCCTTGAGCTTTTTGACTGTATTTAGCCCAGAAGGTATAAGACTCCTTGAACCTTTCATGACCTATATCTTTTAGAAGGTGTATTTTGGATTTCTGGCTATTCTGGTACAGTTCATATCATGTAATGGGAGGAAACATAGTCAAGGGAAAAAGGATAGAGTGAGAAAATCTGCTTCTAATACTAGTTCTGGTCACTGTGTAACCTTGAAGATGTCACAGGACATTCCTTTGTCTCAGTTTTCTTCTCTAAAGTGGGAATAATGAGAATTACCCTTCTTTTTTAAATGTTTGGAGTTCTGTTGGTACAAGGGGGTTAAATTAGGTGATGACTAAGGGGATCAATAGAAGTGCTAAGCCATGATTATGGTAGAGCAAAGAACAAATCAGTAGAATCAGGTAGAGTCAACATACTCAACAGGGGATGTTCTACTTAATACCAATGGGATTCTACCGAACAAACATGGGTTATTCAAATTAAATTCATGAGCTCACCCTTATGGGGGTGTAGGTTGTAGCCGTGTTGGTCTAAGGACATAGGCAGACAAGGTTCTTCAGGTGAATCTGATATCTTTCATTAGACCAACTAAATAGTTGGAGAACAATTATTAAGCAAGCTTTGGGGTTCAAAAACCCTTCATTGGGCTAAGAAAGTGTCAGCAGTTGGTGTGTGCTCTTCCTGGATGGAATGAAAAGTAAAGAAGCCAGTGGCTGGGCTGGTATGCATACAAGACAGGTAGTCAGTGAAAATGTATAAAGTAAAATGAGATCACCCTTGTTTTGATTCTCTTTTAAATATACTTGCTGGAATAGCAACTAAGAAATACGTTTATAATGATTCTTTGTCTTTGTTTTGTTTTGTAGCTCAGCAGGGTTGGCCAATATAAAAATACTTCAGTTCTGTTTCCTGGTCAGACACGCCTTGAAAATTACATGCTTTCAACTCAAAGCATAATTGTATACATGAAACTAATGTTCATGTACTTTATGACATGCTTCTCATAGCCTGTGGTCTCTTGTCATCTTCCCCCTCCCCCCATCCCTCTAAAACTGCTTCTAGAAAGAAATAAACCTCAAAAGAATGGAAGCATAATATTTTACTGCCTGTGCAGTTTATAATACAAGTTCTGCCTACGTAGCAGCAAAGATACTGTTACAGTGCTCCATATTTGTCACTTCAGCCCTGAATGGCAGTGTTCTCACAGACATCCTGGATAGGAAAGGAAGATAAATTTGTAGATGCTTCATCTCTTTCCTAGTCAGATACGACACATCTTTTTCCTAAACAGATACCAAGCCAGACAAAGTGAATCTTTTTGTGTCATAGAGAGGAAGAAATAGAATGTCCTTTGGAAATTAAAAAAAAAGAATATTAAAATTAAATCAAAGGCATATCAAACAAGTAATGCCTCTTCCATCATCTGCTTCTGTTGTCTATTTAATCCCCAGTACTTTAATCTGGGAGCTGACTTGAAATTCAGAGGGCCTTTCACAAGATTATCTGTATCAGTTCAGGCTTTGAAGTTCAGGCTCCTGGCATCTCATTACTGACAGAGATCAAAAACATAAGATTAACATGCTTTTGGGTCTGCTGGACTTCATTCACACGTCACAGAAGTGCTAAGCTATTAAAGTCCCAAACAGTGTTTATGTGCTACCTTCTCAGCCATAAATCCAACACCACTCACATTATGTATTAAAAAAAACAAACAAAAAAGCATTTTGCCTATAATATGGGTGTTTCTTTCATAAGCTTGAACAAAATTTGAGAAATTGAAACCTGTGCTAATTCAAATAAAATGCTAATTGTGTTAATGCTCTTAACATATTTAGGCTAGGTCCTGGTCCTGCCTTGTGGCAGTTTAAAGCAAGCAGAAACCATATATTTAGGATTCCCCTATTGTAGGAAAATACCCTGGTGGTATAGAGCCTCCTAGTGGCTCTCTGTCACCTGGCAGAGAGGGTAGGTAGGAGGCACGTCAGGGAGTGGAGGTATGGCCAGGATGAACTGTGCTCTGGCACTCCCCAGATGTAGGTCCTTAAGGGCTTGTCTATACTGTGTCAGCAATGGGTCTCTGGGAGAACACGGCTGAGCACACACCAAGAACCCAAGCCTGCTGATGTGCTCCAGAGCTGGAAGTTCACCCATGAGGCTGCTCTGGACTTGTCCACAGCACCTTCTGTCAGACCTGCCAGAGACTGAAGGCTCAAGCTCTGAAACTGCTTTCAATTATGCAGGTCCTGGCCACCTTAGTGGCCTGCACTGGACAACATGTAGCCCTCACATACGCACTAAGCAAGCAGGAATGGTGAGGCAGTGTCTTGGGATGGAAGCTCTCTAACTTGACTCTAGCTTTCCCTGACACTGTGGAGGGACCCTTACTTCAGATGGCCATTCTGGGATAGGATCAAGGGAATTACCTAAACATTGCTGCATGTCCATCCCCAGGTCTAAATAAATCAATGTAGGCACTAGTGCCCAGTGCAGACGTTCTGAGTCAGCCAGGGTATTTTAAGGCAGGACCTCAGGAACAAGATTGTGCACTGATATCCCTTGGGCTGGCTGTTGGATTTATATGGCTAGAGAGTAAAAAGAAGAGTGACCTCATCAACAGGCTGTGAACTATTCTGGGACAGGATCCTCAACCTCACCTACAGGGGCTATTCCTCTTTGAATGAAATATTAAAATATTTATTGCAGCAAAGGCTGGTACCTGGGTATCTCAAGTCACTGAAGAGAGGGGCTAAGAACTTCTCTACATGAAGAAATTTATGGTCCTAATTATACAGTAATAACCCTGGGTGCAAACACTCTTCTTCCAGAATAAATGTATCCCTCTGGAGACTCATACCAGTTACTTTCCCTTTGTGGGCAAAGCTTTAAGGACTTACTTGAGGGAACTGTGACAAAGCGGGGGCAAGAACCACAAGCCCCGGACTACTGCCCTAAATCAGAGGCTCTCGCTTGTTTAAATGTCTACAAGTCTCAATAGGCGATTTGGCTAGCAAGGCCTAAGGTTTTCCTTCCCCAGTGAGTAAGTGTAAAAAGATGCAAGAATCCTTGGAGATCTGAAGGAATATTTATTCCAGATACAAAAAGGATCAAGTTTATGGACTTTGCCATGGCCTTTGATATTTTCTTTCATCAGTCCTTCTTTCTCTCTCCCTCTCCCCGCTCCCATTTTTTTTCTTTTTTTTTAATTTTAGCTATTGGTCACACTTTCGTCTTAGGCAAACTCGCACCTTGTTGCATGACCAGTGTACTTTTGTGGGGTCCACCATGAGGAAGGGCAGGATTGGATCATTTTGCTTGGAGCACACTTGCTGTCCATCCACTCTTTGGCTCCCTTTGAAGGAGCAAAATATAGTTCTGCCACTGAGACAGGCATGCTATTATTGCTGGCCAGTACGGACTGAGGGCCTCATGGAAGTAAAACCACTTGAACAGCTGGTTGGGGATCTGCAGGACTAGGGGGCAGAAGTTCCCAGATCACACCTGGCTGGGCAAGCATTCCAGTCTGGGCTACTGTCTGTACTATGGAGACTATGCAGTTAAGTGGCCTTGATCACAAAAACACTTATTCACAAGCTTTACATTACTTACCTGAATGACTCCAGTATGGGTACTTATGGAAGGCAAGTTGGTGCATAAGTGTTTGCAAGATCAAGGCTTTTCATTAATACAAGGTATTAGTAATACAAGGGGGCACAGAAGGGAATTGGTGAGGCTTTATTCACCAAGGCACCCCTGGGGGTTACAAGAAATAATGGCCACAAGCTAGCAGACAGCAGATTTAGACTAGACATTAGAAAGAACTTCTTCACAGTTTGAGTGGCCAAGGTCTGGAACGGGCTCCCAAGGGAGGTGGTGCTCTCCCCTACCCTGGGGGTCTTCAAGAGG
>JAGPOW010000261.1:236577324-236589460 GCA_030014935.1 Caiman crocodilus
TAGAAAGAACTTCTTCACAGTTTGAGTGGCCAAGGTCTGGAACGGGCTCCCAAGGGAGGTGGTGCTCTCCCCTACCCTGGGGGTCTTCAAGAGGAGGTTGGACATGCATCTAGCGGGGGTCATCTAGACCCAGCACTCTTTCCTGCCTATGCAGGGGGTCAGACTCGATGATCTGTTGAGGTCCCTTTCAACCCTAACATCTATGAAACTATGAATCTAAGGTATGTTGAGGGAAATGTTTGAAAGTAGGTGGGGAGATTGATTCCTGATTTCTGCCATACCCTGGGGAGATTGGGTAGTAGAAGTGATCTAGCCACATTAGCATGGTGCTTTACCCAGGGTAAGTAATCTTTTTGAGGAGCACATTATATGAGCCCTGCACAAAACACTGCACTTACAGGCTGGGTAGCTTTCAGGACTTGAGCTAACTTAGAAAAAGATGGGACAGATACCCAAATTAACTCTGTGTCAACCCTGTCCTTTCCCACATCTCCCTTCAGGTTTCTATTTAACTGTCTTCATTAGAGTGTGGGTCTATGTTAAAGGAAACAAAATGCTACATTGGTATACATAGATGAAAAAAAATCTTATTTGGAAATAAGACTTGATAAAGAAGTGAATGACAAGAAATCCCCCACTAGCAGCCCCACACTCTAGCACTCAGTGAGCTGTTCTTCCTCATTAGAATACTATATAAGCTACTCAAGAAAACTGACATTACACCTTCCATTTATTCCTCCCTTTTTCTTTCTTGTTCATGGTAAACTGAAGCTCCTCAAGAGAGCATGATGGAAGCACAAGACTCCAAAATCTTCCCTCTGACTGAGTAGGGCTGACTAGAGCTGTTTGGGATTTATTTTTAATGGGAAATGTGATTTTATGAAAAACAAAGCTTTTTGTAGAAGTGTTTCACTTTCAATGAACCTTGTGCTGGGGAGAGTTTTGAAATAGAGTTTTTGAATAGAAGCACAGAGAGATCCACCACAGAATGAACAAAGAGTTAAGGTACTCCCTTCAGATGAGGAAAGACATCCTAATTCAGACCAAGGACTTGAAATTGGCCTTTCTCATTCCAGATGAGTACCCTAATCATCCAGCTATAACATCAACCTCTCAAGCTTCCCTGTTGGACTCTGTGTAGATAATTGCATCTTTCTGAAGTCAGGGTGAGAAAATCTGTAGCTCAGTAGCTAGGGCATGCACTTAAATTCAACCCGGGACACTCAAGCTTAGGTTCGTGCTCTGCCTGATTCAGAGCAAGAACTTAAATCTAGGTCTCCTGTATATCAAGTGAAAGTCTTAAGCACTGTGCTGCTAGCTCTGTTGGTGTGGGCTCTTCATGCTTTTCCGGGAAGCATTTTGAAAGGTCACGCTTGGTGTCAGTATGAAAACAAAATCAGAAAACCTCAATATTTTACACAGAACAAAGCCACTGCTTTCCTTGCAGCCCTAGCATGGACTGCTTTTCTAAGTGCTATCTCAAGGATGCCTTTGTGTCTATGCCGCTCTGAACTGAAGTCTGTCTGGCTCAGTTGGGACCTGTGCATTATCCAGGCCTGCAGCAGACACATTCCCTTAGATGGGAATCATAGAATTTTTAAGGCAGAGCTGATGTTTTAAAATAGACCAAAAGCCAGATATATATTGAGTTGTT
Source organism: Caiman crocodilus (assembly GCA_030014935.1). NCBI lineage: Eukaryota > Metazoa > Chordata > Crocodylia > Alligatoridae > Caiman > Caiman crocodilus. The sequence goes on from JAGPOW010000261.1 coordinate 236,578,979, forward strand.
GGTATGCAGTGCCACCAGATTCTGAGGTGGGGGGAAGTCTTTTTGGTTTCAAGTGTTTCTGTCTCCACCAAAACTCTCAGGGAGGACAAATTTCCTTTTAAAAGCCTGCCCTCAGGGGAAAGACAAGCTGTGCTGTGTGCAGTTTACATATACAATTAGCATAAATATACTTTGTGTAAAATTTCCCAAGTTAGAAACAAAGAGTTTGTGAAGGTCCTACTTGTACCAATGGGAATGCATGTCACAGATAAAAAGACAAAGAGCAACCGTGTCCAAGAAGACATGAGAAAGAAGCCAAACCAGCAATCGCCTGTATTCAAAACAACCCCAGAGGCTGCCTCTGAAGCCATGCCAGCAGAGTCAGCAGTAGAATTTGCCAGGGAGTTAGCCCTAAATCATGCCACAAACCCAGCCGCTGCTGCAAATTATACATCTCAGTTTGGCATTGTGAACCTGCCACACTTACTGTGAGAGTAGCCACAGTTATTGACTTTATTACTAGAGTAGAGGAGATAAAAGGAACAACATCAAGAGCAGCACCATGAACTCAGCATTTAAGCTGTGACTTTGTAATTGTAAGTCTTTTCAGTGATGAAAATGTTTTCTTAGAACTTTTTTGTCTTTTGCTTGTGGTCAGCAAAGTAAATGATGTTGCACATTATTGTAAGGACACATCTGAGACTTTGTGAGCTTTCTTCAAGAAGCTACAAACAGTAAAAGCTACTTCCAACCCTACTGATTGGTCTGTCCACATAAGACCTAGTCTATCGCTCAAACTCATGGGTTTTCATTGACCTTTTATGGTTGGCCAATCTACTGGGAAGAAAGATTAGACTGAAACAGAAAACAGAATTCCCAGTTCTAAAAATCAAAACCTTCCCCTTTTAAACCTAACATCCATAATGCTTCACATGCTGGAAAGTTTGCACTCCTCTGTATCGTCCCACCTCTCTTGAGACCTCGCCCTAAGTGCACTGAAATCTTGCCAATGTTCCCATTGACATCATGGTGCAGAATCAGGTCACTTATCTTTAGGCTTTCATCATGCCCTGAATGTTCACAGCCAGTGTCCTGACAGTGTCAGTTGGTCTGAGCCTTCTGTGCCAATGCCTTTTGTACAATGCTACAGATGATACTACACAGACACCTCTGAATCTAAAATTTCAAAGTCCTCATGAGGATCTACTCGCATCATTTATTCCCAAACAATACAACCAATGTTTATTTAACTTGGAAAAGAAAAACTATTTTTTTCAGTGATGAGTGATGCAGAACACAGCATACCTATGCTAAACTTAATTTAACTTGGTTGACAAGGGAGTTACAGTTTTATGATTTATACAGGAATGCAATCCATTCCTTGGAAATCATTTGTCCAGCCGTCAAAATGAGAAGCTATTTTCATGTCACACCTGCTTTTCTGAGACATACTCCTAGGTCACTGAAACTTCATCTAGTTGTTCTATGACCCTCTTTTTATACTCTATATCATTTTTTACTATAGTAGTGTGAATAGCCCTTAGTCAGATACAACTGACCAAATTTTGAGTAGTTTTCTCAGGCATAACACCCTACATGGGCCCTGGGTTCAGGATGTTAGAGAGAAATGGGTACCCAAGAGAGTCTCTGTGTGACTGGCAGGATGGATGAAGAATCCCCTTGGGCCAAAAGATGGGTATGGGTATTGAGAAGCTGTAGATGAATTACTTATATACATGGGAGCATCTAAGACTTAGTAAAAGGGGTATGGCACGCTACCCCTTGGACTATGGGAGGGATGGGGCAAAGTATGGTTGGAGTCCCTGGGGCTCAGGGTAGGGAACAGGTGCAGGAAGGGAGGGCCAGCCTCTTGTTGCCACCTTCCCAACCGTGTCAGATGTGGGAGGAGCCACATAATTGTTTCTGTCACTTGATCAGCAGAGGGGTGGCTATGGGAGGCAGCTGTGCAGGGTAGTAGGCTCAGCTGGGGACAGTGACAGTAGTATGTGGGATCCTCTTTCATGCACTTGCTCCCTGTTCACTCCCATTCCCTTTGAACTGTCCCCCACCACCACACTGCTGTCCCTGCCAAGCCCAGCACCCCATGCAGCTACTCCCTGCAGCTGTCAGCTTCATCAGGGCCAGAGTGGCTCGGGTTCTCCCATGCTTCTGTCAGCCAATGACAGTAGTGGTGGCAGTGGGCAGGTTTCTCCTTCCAGCACCTGTTCCTGGCCAGTGGGGATCTTAGTGGGGGAGCAGTAAGAAACAGATGCAGGAAGAGGAAACCCATGCACCACTGCCACTGTCCCCTGCCAACACTGGTACACTGTTAAACTAGACCCCATGGTGGAAGCAGCCGGGAGCAGCTCTGGGGCTTCCCCATGCCTGTCAGCTGGAGACAGAAGTAGCAGCGAGTGAGTCCCTCCTTTTTGTGTCTGCTCCCTGCCGAGGCCCTGGTATCCCCTGCTGGGCTCTGGGCTCCAGTGGCAAGGAAAGGCTATATAGTATTCTGGGCTCTGCCGGAGGCACCACCAGTGGAAAGAGGTAGGAGGGGTATGGGTGTGGGTGTGGGTGTGTGTGTGTGTTGGCCGGGGTCAGGCAACCGCACCTCTCTAAATCCACTCTTTCTCATACAAATTCACGTTGGCACTTTTTGTCCTGCTTGTCACTGAAAGTGAAGCGTAGTTTATCTGTTCATACTGAAAGCATAATAGGCTTATTAGCTCAGATGGGAGCTTGGTTTTGGTCCACAGTCCATTCAGACCACATGGAAAGACTTTTAAGGTGGAATTCTTGTTTGTTTATGTGGCACCTTTTTAGCTATGTAAGCATGCAAAATAGCCTTTGCACTACCTGGACACATATGTGGTTATCTATATTTGCCCATTATGGATATATACATTTAAGACCCAGAAATGACTGAGATAGAGGGTGGCCCTCCCATATTTTAGTCCCAGTAGTTGAATGGTTAGGGTACTTACCGAGGAAGCTGGAGACCTGGGTTCCAGGTCCCTCCCCCACCACCCTCACTCAGAGTGATTTCAAACCTTTGTGTGTTTGACTTCCCAGAAAACAGCTCTAACATTCCCCTCTCCCTACAGGTCAAGGTATTATCCAGGTTCCCTTTTGGTGCTCCTTTTGAGGCTGGCCCCTTGGGCAGCCAAGAGAGAGAAAGAGATATGGGGCCAAGTGGTAGAGAGCAAGATGCAAGTGGCTGAGTGAAATGGATACTGGCCTGGGAGCTTCAAAGGAGTGCTGAATAGGGGATCCTGGGTAATGCCTACCCTGTGGTACAGTGATCAGAGCACTATGTTAGGAAGTCTAAAGGCATAAATTGAAGCCCCTTTTGAGTAAACAAGGCCTGAAACCAGGTTCTCCTGCTTCCTGGGTACATGCCTTAAGCAATCAGCTAATAAGGCTAAAGCATGGGAAGGTCCTCCTCCCCAGTCAGCTACTCCAGAACTTGTGTGTCCAAAGTGTAAAGCAGGGGAACAGGCCAGTCAGTCAGACAACTAGAAAACATCCACATAGATCAGAGAAATCGTAGAGGAGTTGGGCTAGAAGGGACCTGCAGAGATCATGTACAAAGGGAACTAGAATTCTGCCCCTTAGGGCATGTCTGGCTCCTGGCTGCTCTGGCAGCTGCTGCCAAAGATTAAACTGTACACACCTGCTCCCACTCTACCCAGGCCAAACCCAGTGGCAGCCTCAAGAGCACCTTGCAGCCAACATACCCTTAGTGACTTCTTCCTGGGCTCTGGATCAGGCAAGAAAGCAGTACTTAGGTGATGTGCAAAATTTTCAGAAAGACCCAAGTCCTCATCTAGTAAGCAGAAGTTGGGGTCAGATGTCAAAAGGTATTTAGGTGGCTACAGACCTTTGATAAATACCTTTCAGGGCCAGGCCTATTAAGAACAAGTCTCAAATAGGTCAAGGGGAGTGAGATGCCTAATTCCCTTTATGGAGCAGGGCCTAGGTTCCTCAGTCACTTTTGGAAATGGGACTTAGATTCCCAAGGCACTTAGAGACTTCGGCAAATGGGATCCAATGGTAAAGTTCTACCCTGATGCTCTTTTTACTGCTAGTCCAGTTACATTTCAGATGGCCTCTAATCCCAGCCCCTGCCTTTGTTTTTCGTGACTGCACTGATAGGCAGCATTAGACAAAAATTAAATGGCTTCCGTCAAGCAGATTATCCAAGCCAAAATATGAATCCGGCTCATTTTGTTTGTGTGTCTTTCAGTGCAAGAGAAAAGAGTGGTTTGGGATTTTGCCAAGGAAATAGGTTTTTCAGAAATTGCCAATTTTTTCTAAACCAAAACATTTAATGGAAACATCTTTGTCTCAGTGAACTTTTGTTGAAACACAGCCAGGTCTGGTTTCCTGCCAGGGAGTCTGGAAGACCTGGGAAGCTGGAAGCCCAAGCTCAAAGCTTCTAGGCTCTCTCCTCTGTGGCACCGGGCCCTGGCTTGAGCTAGGAATGTGAGGGCTTGGAGACTCTCTGCTTAGGGGCATAGTGATGGCAGGTTTCCCAGGCCCCCTAGTATACATCCTAAATTTCTCATTTTCATTCTTTATTTCAAGTTATGACCATCTGGAATTAGGAACCCTCACACCATTTGGTGTGGGGTTACATCCAGAACCAAGTGGGCCAGGTTACATGCAGCCAAATCTCGAGAATATAGTTCATGAGAGACTGACACCACTGAGTGCAAACTTAAACTCTAGCCCTGATTCAGCCTTGCACCTAAACCAAAGTATTCAAGCTTTCCAATCCTAACAGATTCTTCCATGCCTCATATGTAGGAGGAATGAGTGATTTGGAGTAACTAAACACCTTCACCAAAGCCCAAATGAAACCTTCCTGTAGTTCTGAAATACCTGCTTCACTTTTTCATCTTTGTGGAAGAATATGGTTGTATTATTGTACTTTTCATCATGTCCATGTTTGGACTGTAAGTAAAATCCTACAGTACCATTCTCTTGCAATATTTCTCTCTTGGGGGCTTGTCTACATGAGACACCTTAATGCACAGTGGAATGTTCTACAGCACATTAGTGTGTTACAGCAAAAACCATGCTAATGCGCTAATGTGAAGTAGAATGAGTCTACTGCACATTAAATGTCACAAAAAGTTTCCCTTTGCTATTGTGCACAACTATTGTACCTTTATCTAGTACCTCATATTAGGAGTACTAAACTTAATGCACAGTAGCAAAGGTGTATTAATGAACATGTAGATGCACCCAGGGAGAATAGCTGAATGGAAAAAAGTAAAAGAGCACCTTTACACTGATACACCTTTACATTCCTGACACAAAGTTCATCCATCTAGAACTAATTGAAAATGAAAAATTATTTTTACAAGAAAATTGTTGGATTTTTTTTCTTCACTTTTTTGTAGCATTTCCAATGCTTATGCATACCATATACTGGTTAAAAAAAGAAAATTAACCTAAATGAATTTTTTTCTAAGTTTGCCTCTTCAGTGATAGTTCTGCTATCCAGTAGGAGAATAGGATTGGCTGTTAGAGCTTTATTCCACTCTCTTTATTCCCTTTCAGTACAAATTTTAAGGAGAGGGGGAGACTTCCATTTCTCCTTAAAAATCATTTCCCTCTTATCTTCCTTTTGTCATAAACAAAATGTTCAGGATCCTTCTGAACCATTCAGGATTCCCCATAAGCTCTGCACTAAAGGCTAGAGTATTTCATGGCTCCATTGTAATTTCTTATGTTTCTGTTACTTGGCACAGAAGAGGCATTAGGCCACAACCTATCAGTTTCCTTAGACTGAAAGACCACACCTGGTAACAGTGGACATTGCAGGTCCAACAGTTTGACTTCAGGAAGAACAAAATTAGAAACAGCAGAAGCAGATGCCAAACAGTAGCTGCATCTGAGTTTTTAGGTGATCAACTCCACATGTATTTTCCTGTTACCACACAGTATCCTAAGCAAGCATTTTAGCCTTTCCTTACAGCCAATGAATTCTATGCATATAAATCCTACCTTGAGGATCCTGGATGAAAAATAGGCTAAGGTTCTGGCCTGTATGAAGTCAGTGGTCCAATTTCTGCCACTGCTTACTAGATGTAGTTTCACCTTTAATGGTGCAAGTGGGAACGATCTAAAATAAAGCATGTGTCCTGCAAGCCAGGTCACAGAGACAAGGCATAACTCAAGACAGTGTGCCTGAATCCAGAGGAAAATAAGAGCCTTGCTATATAACATACACTGAAATCAGGGGGTCTTTGATCTCCTCCAGCTTCAGTAGTTACTGGTTACTGTACTGGATTTGACAGATGCAAGCATGCTCTTGGTTTGGCATTTTGTGCTTTTCAAGTACAGTAATTTTTCTTTTTCCTTCTGCTCATAGTAGAGGCATTACATGCTTACTGCTGCCAGTCCTTTCTGAATGTCAAACATGCCATCTCAAGCAAGTGCTTTTGTTCATGAGGAATTGTACCTTTGTACTAGTAGGACGTTCCATTAAAGCACTGGACTGCTCATCAGAGTAAATTTGTTCATGAGTGTGAGATTCTGTAAGATCTGTGTGCACATGCAAAATGCTGTCCAAAACACCCATTACAATATTTGACCAAACCCTGATGTTTACATTTTTTATTCATGACTTTAGTGCCTCAAAATAAAATTTAATATAAAACCAAAAGGATAAAAAAAATACAGGTAAATTTTCAAGAGAGTAGAGTTTCCAGCCTCTCTTATTTAGCCACCTAACTGATGAGGCTAAATTGAAAAACGTCTTTGTTCCTAGAAGGCCCCATTGGTCTTAATTTTGAAAATTCAGCTTTTTCCACAAATAGCTAGGTTAGTGAATGCTGAAAACTTGACAGTCTCATCCTAAATAATTAATGCCAATATCCAAGATGTCACTGAAGAGTTATGGTAGCTTTGAGTATTGTGTTGTTCTTGCCTATATGTAAGAACAGGTTGGCATTCTCAAATCTTCTAACAGGAACCAGGAAAAGAAACCTGAGGAACCTGCTTAGATGCCTATCAGTTCACTAGCCTCAACAGCTGTCTGCTGAAGCCAAGAATATGGTTTCTGTGGGAGGTCTAGATTGAGCTGGGGCTCTTAGCCTCATGTTCCTCACTCCACAGTAGGGAACCTGCAAGCAGGGCTCTGAAGTCTCCAGACAGACTGAGAAGCCCCCACCTTTTTATTTCAAAAAGTCAAAACACTATTATTTTGATTTTTTTTTCCTAAATAAAAATCTGAATGCCTGGTATTGAGTCCAGATACAGTCTGAGGGACCATGGGAGGTTTCAGAGCCCTGTCCCAACAAAATCAGGTGTTCTAAAGAACTGGTTATAAGAAGACACTAAGAAAACTCTCAACCTGAAAATCTAGTAAGTTAATACAGAATCCTGCAATACCAGTGAGTCACAGTAGACATCTTATAATAATGTAAAGCCAATGAAATGTTCTTAAATCTGAAAAAGAGATTTAAAAAAAAATAGCACAATTAAAACATAAAATGGTGCAAATGCTTAAAATTCCAAATAATAAAAGGCTTAAGAACTTGCAAAAATTACAAATGCTAAAATGATTATTAGCCTGAAAGAATGTTACATCGTCACCACGAGCTGCGATCCCTCACACTGAACCTGAGTAAGAATTCAGTGAAAGAGGACTACTGATCAAGAATAGCATTCTTTTCTATTACCTTACCAATAATATGAAGCCGTTTTACCCCAAATATGTTAGATGTATCTGCTAAAAATACTTAATTTCGCCGTTCTGTGGTTAAACTAGTTCTTACTAATTTAGAGCTTAAAATATCCAGCTATTTCTGTCCTACTGCAGCAGCTGTCACCTTTAGCCTAGTTCTAATATTCTCTCACCTATAATATTACTTGCTTGTTACTAGTTTCTTAAATCCTATTTCTTTTAACTGGTCTGCTATACATGATTCTGGCTAAGTTGGCCCAGCTTATCTAGTTCCAGAAACATCCCAGGGCTTATTATGGTCTATACTGTTCTGCAGGAAATTTCAAGGTTTTATTGGCATGGGACAAGAGTTTGTTTTATTTTTAAATGTCCCACAGAATTGGGTCAGACTGCCCTGTTAAAAAGCCCTAATCTGCCTTAAAGTATTCTGCTATCATAGTTTCATAGTTGGTAGGATTGGAAGGGACCTGAGCAGATCATCAAGTCTGACCCGTCATCATAGTCATTTAAGTCTAAGTTCTCTCTTTCTATCAATGAAAGCGCTATTAGTAGGGTATTTACTCTCACAGGCCCTTGTCAAACAAGCTGTGATAGAGTTGGTGCTGCCCTAGAAATTTGGGAACCCTCTAAGCATGTCTAGATGGGCAAAGATGTGTAGTAGGGCTGTGCAAATCTTCAATCCCTGGTTTGAATCAGTGGAGATTCGGCTTGATTCAGTGGCCGAATCTGTATAGAATCCGAGGACCCTTTAATCTCTCTGAATTGAATCGGATCCCTCCAAATTGATTCATAGAGATTCAGAGATTCAGACATAGACACAGCTTTAAATGTTTCTTCTACATACCTCTAGATACCAGGCACCTCGTGAATGGTGCGATGCTGGGGTGCATGCAGCGTCCCACAGAAGCGCAGGGGGGCTTCCCAGCGCACTTGGCAGCAGACCCAGAAGTGGACCAGAAGCACTTCCAGGTCCACTGGGGAGCACTCAGGGGGGCTCCCCACCCCCAGCTCAGTGACTGGTGCCTCCAGGGGGATCCTGGGTCTGGGAGAGCACCCAGAGTCCCCCTGTGACTGATCGCTGAATTGGGGTTAGGCAGGGGCCCCCCGCATGCTCCCTGGTGGACCTGGAAGTGGACTGGAAGTACTTCACCACTGAGCATGTGGAGGATCCCCCATGCTCCTGTGGGACGCTCTATCTGCCCCAGCATCGCAGTATTCACAAGGTGCGTTGGTACCTTGAGGTATGTAGAAAAACATTTAAAGCTGTGTCTGTGTTTGAATCACTGATTCTTCGAATCAGTATCAGATCTTTCGATGCAGATTCGGCCAAATCGAATCAGGGACAGTGATCCAAATCAATTAATCGAATCACTGTCTCCCATTTGACCAAAATCCAAATTGAATAGGGCCCGCTTTGCACACCCTGAATGTGCAGTATGTAGCACCATATACTCATCTGCAGCATTGCACATGTTCCACATGCAGGCCAGCGTGGGGTTTTTTGACAGCAGGATCTCCTGGTGTCACTGGGAGATTCCACTGTCAAAAAAGCCATGCCTTAAAAAAGCAGGGCAGTGCACATGGTGGCAGTGTAAGTTGCCAGAAACTGAAGCATGCCTGGCTGGGGCCAGCGTAAGAGTCCAGGACAGAACAGTAAAAATGACAAGAGGCATAGAAAATATAACATAAAAGTAAAGGTTGAGAGAACTGGAATTAGTTAGTCTGGAGAAGAAAAAAAGAATAGGGGATCTGATACATCTTCAAATTACAAAATGTGTTGTTATAAAAAAGATGGCAACCAACTGTTCTCTGTTCCAACAGGAAGCTGGACAAGAAGTGATGGGCTTAAATAGCAACGAGGGAGATTTGGGTTAGATATTAGGGGAAATTTTCTAATGATAAAGTTGGATAGGCATTGGGACAAAGAGAGAGGCTGAGGAGTTGTTATCATTGGAAGTGTTAGATATAGGTAAGGTGAATGTTTGTTGGGGATGGTGTAAATAGGGAAGCTTCTGCCTGGAGCAGGTAGTTGGACTAGGTGACCTCTTGAGGTCCCTTCCAGCCATATTTTTTCTCTAATTCTGTGTTTACTGTATGAATGTATTGATTGGTTGTAATAGGGACTATAACGAGGAACAAATAGGAAAGAAAATAGTGTCTCAAGATAAGTCACTTCTCTGTAATCACTGGAGGATTGTTAAGAGACAATGCCAGAGAAAAGGTTTGTGCCTACTGAAAATCCAACACATTTGTTTACGAAGGAGAAGAGAAGGGCAGCTCCTAAGGGGAGCAAAGGATCCATGGAGGAGTATCTGAGGATCTTAGGTTTAAGTTCTTTTCCCTAGTGCTTTACTCCTTCAGCAAAGCAAGCAATATTTGTTTTAAATCTAAATTCAGTGACTGTATGCACCATCACAGACTCCCAAAGGGAAAAAATAAAAGAAGCAGAACTCAACTGGAACTGTTTGATAAGCATGCTTGAGACATAGGGTACTGTAGCTCAGGACCTAGACTAGCAGCAGGAAAATTATGGAATCCCACCCTAGAAGTGGTAACAAGAGGCTTGGCTGCAGTGTAGCTGCACACAGAAAAACTAGGAAGGGGGACTGAGGTATAGCTAGTCCCATAACCATGGCACAAGCATGGCATTTAGGTCTAAAATCATTCAGGTTTAGAATCATATCGTTAGATTAATATGTGGGCAGCGGGATAGGCCTTATGAGGAACGTCTGAGGGACCTGAACCTGTTCAGCCTCAGTAAACGGAGGCTGAGGGGGGACCTGGTGGCAGCCTATAAGCTGCTGAGG
>JAGPOW010000261.1:236589560-236633859 GCA_030014935.1 Caiman crocodilus
GTCCTGTGACCCTGGCACTCGTTTCCTGCCATTGGCGGGGGGTCAGACTAGATGGTCTGCTCTAGGCCCCTTCTGACCCTAGGTACTATGATACTATGATAGGTGAGCAAGGCCTCCCCATCTTTTCATTCAGACATCTGAAGAGTCTTGTAGGGTGATGGTGAAGAATGGTTGGGAAAGGTTTCCCAGTTGGATTGCAGTGGGGGATGATTTTGCCAGAGTTAGAATTGTTGGTGATATGGATTTGTTTAAAATAATGTCTGAGGTGCCCAGAATAGTGGATAGGCCCCTTTTTATGTCATTATGAATCATAAGACATTATACCAAATTTATAACAAGCCTGGAGAAAGGGAGTATCCTTGAAAATTAGCACTGCCTGGTTAAAACATAGCATGCCACAGCAGATTTCTGACCAATATACTTCAGTAAAGAAAATTATCATTATATAGGCTTGATTCTATCACGGCTAAGGCTTTGGAGACTGCCTCTGACACTGAGTCTTGCTGAAAACTCTTACGTTATTTGTAACCAGTCTGTCCATCATGGAGCCCAGTTGGTTTTAACTCAAATATTATTCAAATATAGCTGTTTATTTATGAGCTCTAGCATGCAGCATGAGCTCATAAATTCACCAACAAGATGCTTTTACATGCATAGCATGTAAAAGCGCTGGCTGTGTATCGTGATTTTATTGTGCCAGACACAGAACCGAAGGACAGTCCCTGCTCCAATATCAGAGCATCATGTTTAATTTTGTTTTAGGCCATCATGTTTGTGCTTTATATTGGGCAAGTCTGTGGGGTATGACCACCAGCAAGTATGCTCCCTTCCAGACTCTTCAGCATGGGGCTTCAGATACTTCCAGATCCATGGCTGGCATCCTATGTACAGGCCTTAATCCCAGAGGCCTTGGAATCCCAAGTCTTGCTTGCCCTTAAACAAAAGGTCAAAGGAACAATCAAGGGCAAAATCCCATGTCTCCCTAAAAATAAAATGTGGAACCTACCACAAGGATAAATTAATACAGCTCATATGAATAAGATATATAGCAGTGGCCATTAAGTGCAGTCCCCCTTATCACCAACTCTTTTTCAAGTCATGCTGAGCCACTAAAATTTCAGATGTTTCAACTTCTTTGCTCCCACAACAGACCTGTGCCTTTCTTTCCCATTTCTAATGATTCCTGTTTCTCCATCAGCCTTAAATGCCTGGCAAACATAACCAAATGGTTGCCAAACAGTTCATCTGGAATCCCTCTCAAAGAAGCCTTCTTTTGTACATATACAAATGCCCTGCAAACACTTTTCAGGCACTTGCACCTATGTGAACAGAAGAAGGCCTTCAATCTCCAGCTATGCACATACAAAACCCTTTGGAGGCATGTGCAAGCAAAGGTCTAGGCTGTGCCTGGTTGTTACATGGGAAAGCATAATAACCCCCTGCCCTGCTCCTGTTACTGATATAAAGACCTCATGATTCAGGGAGTGTAATGACTGCTCCTTCCCTGGGTGTCCACTGGTTCCCAGAGAAGCAGGGAGATAAGAGCATAGGTCTTGTCCCCAGTCTGTGCTAATCCACAGGGTACTGGGTGTAGAAAAAGCCATGAAAAAAATCCCTATCCAGGATGCTCAGTGAGGGAATCTGGCCACTGGCCTTTCCTAGGCCTATGGAGGATCTGTACTTGCCTCCATGTAGGGGAGGGGGCTCATGCCTGTATGTAGAATAACATTTGTGAAGTTTCAGATGGAAAATAGTATCCACTGGGTGGGAGTTCCTTTTTCTTCTTCACTCTCTATATGGGCGAAGTTACACATTACACTTAGACCATACTAAATCTGTGGAATGTTAAAAAGTGTTAAAGTTAGAACATGCTTTGAACAGTTGCATATCTAGGATTAATACTGCTTCTTGCCTGTACAGCTCTGACTTGCTGCTAGAAAACTGGTGAGCAGGGGCATAGCTAGAACCAGGACACAGAAGGGTAGGAGCTGGGAGAAGTGCATCCTGGGATACTGGAAGACTGAAAATTGCTCATTTGAGCTCTGCAGAGCAGACTGAAGTTACTCTAATACAAATAGGTAGCATGGCCCAGAGTTAATCCTTGCCTGAAGTGGCGCAAGTGAACTTTGAAAAATGCAGAGAGCACTTAGCATAAATTAAGGAGTTTTAGTGTGTTGATGCTCACATTTTAAATGCCCTTGGTATGGTCTAAGCATAATGTGTAACTTAACCCTATATGAAGAAATAAAAGCATGTATTTTAGGGAGTAGTAGTATGTGAAAGCATTGAACCCATGGATGTGCTTATTATAAATTAAATGAGATAGTTTTATACATGGCAGTAAGCCTGGTCACTAAGAACTGTTGCATAGTTGTGTGCTTATGAAGGAAACCACATGAACTAAAGTCTGAGCAAAGGAGGCAGGAACTGCTGACTTCAGTCCTGTCTCTGACACTCTGGTGCTAGGCAAGTTACTTTGTTTTGTGCCTCACTTTTCCCCATCTGTAAAACATGGATAGTAACCCACAGGAGGGTTGTGAGAACTACTTAGATACTGCTTGTTCGATGCTCTGAAGATCAAAAATGCTAAGTATTATTATGCACTTTGGAATTGTTTTCAGGCCCTTTTAATGTCATATTACAAGTTTTCATTAGCTCACCTCTTTTCCAGTGGAGGTGGATTAGCTTGAGAGCCACCCCAGCTAATAAACTAGTTGTTTTTTTCCAATAGCTTGAAGCAGTTCCCAAACAACACTGACTCACACAAGAAGCTGGGTTTTATGCAGATCTGTCTCTGACACCTGACCCTGAATGAAGAACGCCTTAGTATTTTCCCTTTTGAGGAGACAGGGCAGGGAGTGGTTGGAGACAGGATGAATCAGGTTTAACTGTCTCTAATGAATCTGGGATGCATCTCTCCCTTCATTTGTGTCCTGAAGCATCTCAGTTGCTCAAAGACTTGCACACTAGGGTCCTTTTTTGATCAGAGACAGGAGACTGAGCTTGTTTTCAGGCTGACTACTTCAGTTCTGTTCTTTACATTGTTTATTACCTGTGCAGATGTAAGAAGGCCAGTGTAGGACAGGCATCCAGTGAAAGTGGAACATCTTGCTTGGTGCCAGTTTTTATTGCTCTCCATCTAGACATCAAGTGGCAGATACCTGCAAGATAATGGGATTCAGAAGGATCAGGAGGATGTTTCTCTTCAACCTCACCTTTCATACGTAGTCAAGTTTTCTTAAAGAGAGAGTCTTTTGCAACATACTGAATTTCTCTTGTGCCATGTAATGCTAAGTCATAGCATGGCATATTACACACACTCGCTGTGGTGTGGCATAGTAAAATCCAGTATTATTTGTTAGGGCTGCATGTGAAAAATGAACTTTCCTCTTAGGCTCCCAGAGCCGTTTTACTCAATGGTCTCTATATGCTGATCCAACAGCTATAAAGGCAGTGAATCAGTTCTCTGAGGAATGCTTCTCAAGTAGGGAATCTGTCAGTTGGTATAGACCTGGTATTGCCAGCTCCACACAACTCCATGTTACAACCCCTTAGCTATACGATTTGCTGGAGAAGGGCATGGCTGGAACACACTGGACATGTCTAAGCAAGATGTTTACTGTACAGCAGACTAATTTACTGTGCAATAAAATATCACCTTCTACATGTGCGACCCTATTAGCTTGCAGTAGATTAATAAATGCTGCCATGGGATAGTCCTGCTAAACATGAGTGCTATTCTGCAGCAGCGTTGTTTTGTGTACTGCAGCATGTGTGTAGATGGTGACTGGGCTGGCTAAGGCAGGAAGGTACTTCAGCAGGGGGCTAGCCAACAGCCCTGTGCTAAAGCACCCTCCTGCCTCAGCCCCTCCACCTCTCCCAGCTGCTCTGACTGGGCTCCAAGTGCTGTGCATAAAAAAAACTGCAGGGCAATGTGCTCTGGAGTTTTTTTGCTCCTGGGTGAACATTAAAATGGTGTGCCCAGGTACAAAAAAACTCCAGCGCAATAAGCTTCTGAGTTTATTCATACACATTAATTTCAGGCATAGACATGCCCACTCTATGCTTTGGCCATTCCCAACTACTGCAGTGGCCAACAGGGGCCTGGAGCAGTCCTTAAAATGCTCTGACCTATGAAGGAAGTGGGCAGGCCTGGAGTATCTAAGAATTTAGGGAAGCAAAAGGTGGCATATCATAGTGGTACACATGCACCCCCTGATTCATTCCTACATGGAGTGGAGAATCAGACTCCCTGAGGGAGGTTAGTTGCTGTTACGATCATTTGAGAAGCAAGATTTGTTGTCATGTATTTTCTTGGACAAACTATGTACTTGGGAGAGATACTAGACAAGCTTTGAGGCTCAAAATATCCTTGCTGAAGTCTGGGAAGGAACCAGTTAGCTTTCCTGAAGTGCTGGTTACCTGTTGTACCTAGACACTCTCTATTGCTCACAGAATCATCCTCAGGCATTCGAACTCCTGTCTAATGTTCGTATCTTCTAACTTCCTCCTCAGGGATTGTTTTTCACCGTTAGGTTCTTCAGGATAAAGAGGGGAGTGCTTCACCTTATCTACTCAAAAGCT
Organism: Caiman crocodilus; assembly: GCA_030014935.1. Taxonomy (NCBI): domain Eukaryota; kingdom Metazoa; phylum Chordata; order Crocodylia; family Alligatoridae; genus Caiman; species Caiman crocodilus. Next base: position 236,594,145 of record JAGPOW010000261.1, read on the forward strand.
TGAGCTCCCTCGAGTGGAACAAATACATCACTGCACCTTAATAACTATGTGGCACCTCCCTCTTCTTTTTTTACTGTGTTTGTTATAGGTAAAGAAAAGTGGCAAATATCTCCCAGCGTGTCCATGATGAGTCCTTCCACGGTTATGTATCCTCAGCAGTATACGGTAACCTGATCTGTTTTGCAATGCACAACCACTGTCAACTTAACTATTTAGATTTGAAAATGAGACCTAGGGAGACAGAGGAGCACACCAGGAAATTACATAACTACATTTAGTACTTGCACAGACTAGCTGTTTCCTTATTTGAAGCCAGATACTTCTATGTCTTTTTAAAGATCCAGTCATTACTTACCAGCAGCATAGACTGGCATTCTGGGAAAAAGACTGTCTCCGTACATAAGTATCACCCCAATCTACCTGCCTACACTGTGTCTTAAGAGTGAAATTCACCCTTGTATTGAGAGCCTGGGTGGATTTACCAAGTACCAATTATCCTTAACGAGGAACTTCAGTGGGGAAATAGGCTTTTTCTCAGGGCTTTGGACTCATGGGAAGTTTGTTTTCAAAGATTATATTTAGATACATTAGAGAACATGTATTTCTCCTTGCTTTTCCATAAAGTCTTGGCTTTTGTAAGAAAAGCTGTGATTTTAACACTATTAGTTAATATGTCTTTATTAATGTGTTTTAAATTCCTATTGTAGAAAACAGGTAAGTTGTTATTTTAACGCACATTTGATGGTTAAATTTAATACTACGTTCTTTCCCAGGGTTTACCTTAGCTAGCATAAATCTTATCTAGCATAAAGATAGCCCAACTGGTTTGGCAAACTTTTGTTTATTTAGATTTATACAAAACAGTAAGACGTTGCTACTGAGGAATCCAGGCACCATCCCTAGATGTTAAAAATACAGGACAACTATACAAGCTGCTAGCAATGTGGGAACTTTTCTGGAAACAAAGACTGGAGGGGTGAAATACTCCCTCATATTTTAAAACTCAGAGCTCCATTCCCTTCCCAAAAGCCTGGGAAAAGAGAGGATTTACTGTGTGCCCTGAAGGTCAATGGGCCTATTCCAAACCGTGGAGGGGATGGGGATTTCAAATCTGAAGGCCCCTCCTGTGAAATGCCCAGCCAGCAACTCGCTGTCTGAAAATGAGGGGTGCAGCTGAAGTGCTGCTGCTTGTCGTGGCCATGGTAGGATTGCACAGAGAGAAAAACAGGCCTTCATATGTGTGGGTCTCAGGCCCTTCTCAGTCAGAAACAACATCATCGACTACAGGCAGTGCAGAACATGGGGTACTGCCAAGTGCCGTGCCCCGGCTGTATTGCCCACCTCAGGTGAGGTGCAACCCAGCCTTTCACCTGTCTGATCTACTAGGGAAAAAGTCCTGGGTGGAACAAAGTCACATTTGAATGCAGGGGTGGCAGCCTGCAGGCCAGCTGATGATGAAAGCATTGCCCTGGTCATTGCAGCAGTATAAGTATCTGACAGGAGCAGTATTCCCACACTGAAAGAACAAATAACAGATTATGGGCTCATGCCCTTGAGCAGAAGGGCAGATATAATTTGTATTACATCTGCCATTAATCAAATCTGTTACTGTGGGTACTTTATTGTGGACCCACATTTCAGAGGACTTCTGGTCTCTGTCCTTTGATTCACCTCACTTAAAGTGAATGTTAATTGTTAGGCATATCCATGCAAGCAAAAGCAAAGCATGCTGTAGTCAGCAACCAGGTACAGAAACAATTTGGTTATAGACAGCAAACCTGTTTCTTTGTTTCAGCTCTGATTATATGGCCTAGAGTCCAAGCCACTGAAATGTCTTTGAAAGAATTCACAGAAGAATTGTCATAATTGAATTTAAGTAGTGCTCATATTAACGTAAATATGACGCATTAGCCTAATAATTAAAGATGTCAGGTATGGGTTATATTCAAAGATTAAATTTAGATTCGTGCTTGAACTTGTCAACTTGCCTGGAAGCATGTATGGCTGGACTCAAAAGGCAAACTGCTGTGGGAATGCTGGAAATAAGACAGAAAGTAGAAAGGCCTACTTTGTTCAGGTTATACTTTCTCATAATATGTTCAATATTATCTTCATGGTACTTAACTTTATGAAGCTGCTTGTTAATCCCTTTTAAGGTGTGGGAAATCTCATATGTGGATGGTTTCAGCCAGGAAAAATATGTTTCATTCTTATGTTCTAGCCCTATGTGGCTAATCAAGTCAGGCAAAACTATCCTATTGATCTTAGCTAGCTGAGCTTAAGGGAAAGCATTCTGCTTTTACTTCAAATGCAGACTGCATATAGAATGAAGTTTTAGGAAGCACAATTTAAAGAATAAAGTTCATATTGACCTACCAGCTGAGTATTTGGTCCTGACTAAGGTTCAAGGCATAGTTAGACTGTGACCAGGCTATTCTTAGCTCCCTGACCTCCCCACCCCACAACTGAGCAACACCCCTACCCTGGACCCACTAACCCCCCTGCAAACCTGCCATCCCCCTTCTCCCCTCCCCCAATCCTGCCTCCTGCCATTCTGAGTTACCTTACCTTGGGCTGCCTGTGCTGCTCCTGGCAGCAGTGAAAATCTGTCTATGCCACTCCTGGTCCAGGTTTAGGTGACATAAAACAAGCCACTTAAATCTAGACCAGGTGCAGTGAACACTTCACCCACTATGTGGTCAAAGAGCAGGTTTGGCTAGTCCTGGGTAGTCTGCTGAAATACATGGCATACACACAATTGTGTATTTACTAAATAGTTTTCACAGGGGACTTTTCCCCAAAGCAGAAGAACTTGCACTGGGATAGGGCTGTATATTGTATGTCACTTCAGTATAAAAAATAGGTATAAAAGGAGATCGCACATGTGTAAATGGTATTGTATCTGCACCCCTTGATATGCACTTTCTTTTGAGGTGAAATTGCTTTATCAGTATAGGGTTACTTTGGAGTGTTAGGTTACCTGCCCTCCCTGGCTGCCTGTACACGTGGCCTGATGCATTCCAATCAGACTGTGTTTGAGCAGCCTCTGCACGCCGAGCAGAAATGGGATTAATCGAGTCAGCTCCAGGTTTTAATTAGAACACTGCAGTGTCGTCGTAGCATCACATGTATTAAGCCCCTGTGCACTGAAAAATGGCCATTGGACCCTTTAACTTAACCTTGTCAATTTAAACATGCAGGGGCTTAATACACATGATGCTGTGGCATTTTGAGTGGCTGTCTGGAAACCACTCTAATTAAAACACCTCCTTGCCCCACCTCCAAGCACGTTTAAACCAGGGCCACAAATAAGCCTTTGTTTTGAATCAAGAAGCCACCCATGAGTATTTACATAGATTTTACTTATGCAGAAAAAAGATCATATTTTGGACTAACACAGGGGTTGGCAATGTTTTAGGGCAGAGTGTAAGGTGACTTTTTGGCACTGCCACCAGTCCTTGCAGTCCATGTCTACTCCACATACAGGAAACGTTATTCTTGTGATGTGAAACTGGAGCCCTGAGAAAGTTCAGCATGGAGTAGGAATAGCTATATTTGATGGACTTTTTCAGTTTACTACCTGCTTTGGAGGAACAGTGTATGGAAGAGAGAAAAACAAGAGGTTTTTATGAAGACAAATTCAACAAAAAAATTATTTAATTTTCCCTTGAGAAATTTTCATCTGGGAAAACCAAGCTGGGAGAGAGGGAAGGGCGTGATCTCTACTTCGCTAGTTATGGTGGGCTGGGTAGATTTTTCTAATTGCATCTGTGCATTATACTACAAGGTTCTTGTTTTAGTCACCTAAGATAGATGTGCCTTGGTTTTCCATCTGGAAAGCAAACCCCCACATTGCTCTTTCTCCACCGCTGTTCAGAAGCATCTTTATTTCTCAGCTCTCTTCATAGATTTCACAGACATTAGGTCTTGAAGGGACCTCGCAAGATCATTGGGTCCAGCCCCCTGCCCAAAGGACAGGAAGTCTGCAGTCAAATGATCCCAGCAAGATAGGCATCCAGGTGTACTTTGAAAGTGTCTAGAGTAGGTGCTTGCACCACTTCTGGGGGAGTCTATTCCAGGCTCTGGAGACATAGACAGTAAGGAATTTTTTTTCTTATATCCAGTCTGAAATGGTCTTTCCAGAGTTTGTGACTGTTAGACTTTATCTTCCCTTGGGTGCCCTGGTGAACAGGTGTTCTCCCAGCTCCTGATGCACACATATACTTATAGGCAGCCACCAAATCCACCCTGAGCCTGCACTTCTTCAGGGTAAAGAGTCCCATGCCTCTCAGCCTCTCCTCATAAAGCCTGTTCTCTTGTCTTTTAATCATGCATGTGGCTCTCCTCTGGACTCTCTCAAGCTTCTCTTCTCCACATCCTTTCTAAAGTGCAGAGCCCAGTACAGGACACAGTACTCCAGCTGCGGCCTCACCAGGGCTGAGTAAATGGAAGAATGACTTCCTGGATCTTGCTCAAGATGCATTGGTAGATGCAAGCCAGGGTTTTGTTTGCTTCACCAGCTGCAGTAGCACATTGGTAGCTCATTTTCATTTTGTGGTTAATCATGACCCCTAAGTCTCTTTTGGTCATGGTGCTAATGAGTACAGTACTGCTGAGCCTGTAAGTATGATATGGGCTTTTCCTCCTGAGGTGGAGCACCTTGCATTTCTCCATGTTGAATACCATCAGGTTTTGATCTGCCCACCTAGCGAGCCTGTCCAGGTCAGCCTGAATTGCCAGTCTATCCTCTAGTGTGACCATACTTTCCCATAATTTGGTGTCATCAGTGAATTTAGCCAATCCGCTTCTGATACTTGAAGCCAGATAATTTATAAATATGTTAAAGAGTACTGTTTCAAGTATGGAGCCCTGGGGAATGCCACTGGTCACCATGTGCCATGGTGACATGGTTCCATCGACTATCAGTCTCTGGGTCCGACCACAGAGCCAGTTCCCCAGCCATCGAACCATGAGGTAGTCAAGGCTGCAGTTCCCCAGTTTTACCATGAGGACTTCAGGGGCGACCAAGTCAAAGGCTTTTTTGAAGTCCATATAAATTATATCAACCTCTTTATCCTTGTCCAGATGATGTGTCACCTGGTCATAAAAGGAAACGAAGCTGGTCAGGCAGGACCTACCTGCAATGAAGCTATGTTGGCTGTCTCTCAGAATGTTGCATTTTTAGATGATTTTTTCCAGTATCTTACCAGAGATTGAGATCAAACTGATTGGCTTGTAGTTCCCTGAATCTTCCTTCCTCCCTTTCTTGAAGACAGGCACCACGTTGGCCTTCTCACTTTTTTTGTTGATCATTCTTCCCTTGGACTTTATGTTACTCTTATCTTACTCTGGTGGTGCTGGATGCTATTGAAGCTGTTTGGATCCTGGTGGGCACTGCAGGGCACAACACTGGATTTCCAAAGGATGCAAGACTGTCCCCAGGATCTGGCCCTGAACACCAGATGAGTTAAATTTCCTGGACTGCCCATGGGTGTTTGCCTTGATCTATGTATTAAGTGTCTTTTAGTAAATCTTAGAAAGGAACATTTCCTTGTGACTCCAAGTTCCTCATGCTAGTCAGGTTGCAAGTGCCTCTCATGAATGTGGATCCTGGCACCAGCCCTTAATATGTGGAAACAATACGTAAATAACAATATGTAACTATTTTTATATAGGTCCCTATAACCTCCAGAAAATGCTTTGAGGACAAGAACATCAGAGAAGGGTGTAGTGGCCTTTTGGATCAAATTCTGCTGTCAGATACTTGCACACAATTCTCAATGGAAGCGGGTGGTGTACGTATATGGGGTAGAATTTAGCCTCTAGAACGGTGGAGAAAACTTTGTACAATGTATTCTTTCAAAAACACAGCTTGACAGAAGTCGTCAAGATGTTTTGTTCTTTTCAAAGTAGATTTGTTCTTTTTCAGTGGATTTGCTTCAGTCAAAGCACAGTGCTTAAATAACAATGTGCACTGTGGGACTCTGGACTATCCACATAATGTTTATACTAAGCATGCAGCTGAGAGGGGAACAGACTTGCTGGTGTCAAGATAAGGGAGCACATGCTTTGGTCAAAATGAATACAAATGCCAAAGAAGAGCCAGTACAAGCACAGTGGAGTTTTCACTGTGCCACTACAGGTAAACCCAAGACTGTAGTTTTGCTGCACAGACTAAAGGCCTCCGGTACTGTGAAAGACAGCAATAACCTTGTAGTCTGAGCTATGTAAATGACCTTCTAGTTTCACTCCACCAGAGACAATGCTATCTTTTAATCTCTCAAAGAGAGGCACAAGTGACACTGGCACTAGATTTAAATCCCTTCCTAGAAAAATATATATTAAATTTACTATCAATAATTCTGCTATGGAGGACTGCTGAGCTAAAGGTGCCCAAGCCAGTGTTGAAGAAAGGGCTTGTGACATACAGAGGAAGACATGTCTGTGTGAATAGAGGGCAAGGAGGGACTCAGGGGGCTGGGAGAAGCTGATCAGGGAGCCCAGATGGAGGACTATGAATAAGAGTCTGTGAGGAAACTGGGAAAATTTTGGTGACTGGGCTTCTTTGCTTCCTGGGAAGACATAATGGTCCTGCTATTTGCTGAGATGTTTGGCTGTGTGTCTACAGTAGCAAATGAAAGGCTTTGTACAAAGCTTTAGTGTAGGCTGAGCTGTAGAAAGGATGGCTTCCCACACAGCCAATTAAGTGTAATCTCAGTGACCCAGTTGACTTTTTTGGGTCTAAGGTTCTTTAACCCACTCAGAGACATTTTAAGCCTAGGTGTTAAGCTCCATACGCCTGAACTTAACTTAGAGGTTGTTTTTCCTATGACACAGAATGCTGAGATCACTAAGCTCACATTTAGCCACTCTTATATTTAGCACTTCCTTTTTCAGTGTCAACACATCTCCAGTCTCCTTCAGCACAGTGTTTTCCATTATTTTGTATACCCTTGTAAATGAAATGGGAGTAAAGCAAAACAAGATGAAAGTCCAAGCCATAACCACAGCATTCTAGCTTTCTCAGGCTACAGCAAGACATGGAGTACATGACTGTGTATACGTTAATCTTTTTATAAAGAAAAAAAAAGGATCACTTAAGAGCGGCAGAACATCCTTTCTCATGGCACCCAGAATACATGATCCCCGAGATCTATGCTAAGAATTATTTAGCTACATACCATACTTAATCTCATAAGGTACCTATTCATGTGCTCTGGGGTGGTGGTGGTGGTGGGGCGTTAATTAAAGTGGCTCTTGGGAGATGCTCTAATTAAAACACCCATAGCATCTTGTGTATTCAGCATCCCACATTTCAAAACGTCCTTGCTTTGAGCTGGGAGGTTCCACACTAAGTACAGACAGATAGACAAGTAGGGAGGGATCAGGAGAAAGGGAGCAAAAACACAAAACTTCTGCACAAGTTAACTGTGTTTGCTATAGGCAGCACAGCAAGAAGTGGCTCTCTAAGGGCCTGGAAAATTACATCATTACATATTGGAACATGTTAGCTAGCCTGGTTGTAAACATGGTATAAAACTGAGTTTATCTTCCAGAACTCTTCAGTATTGGCTTAACTATACTCCTATTTGAGTCAATGGGCAGTGAAATTCCCACTGATTTCAGTGGAAAAAGAGTTAGGTAAAGGCTGAAAATTTTGCAATATCCCATTCCTGTAATGTACTGAACATAATACCAGATGGTTGTTCTTGGTATGAAGGCCTTGATTTTTGCTATAAGGAAAGCTCATTGTTCTGGCATCAATATACAGCACTGCAATAAACTTCTTCCCATTATTACAGCAGCTTGATTTCCTTTCCTTATCGTGGCTGATATTCTGGTCTAATGAGGACATTGACACTGGTATGCACTTAAGAGAGGTATTGGAGCAGGTATTTTTTGCTCAAATGGGTGCTACCAGATTATGACCCTTAGTGGTTTGCATTAGTTCCATTACCAATTAATGTAAAGACCTTTCTAGATAATGTTTTGTTATCATGCATTACTACACAGCTCCTTTTCTGGCAGCTTTCCTGATAGCATAGACCAACAAATGCATAAATCATATACATTTTATAGTGTTTGTATGAGACTGATTAGTCACTTTCTATGACAACCATGCAATGGCTACTAGGAATAGGACTCAAAAACTTTATAACATTTTTTCTCTCTTATTTAGTGGAATCCATTAGCTGCTTAAGCATGGTAAAGTGAGAATTTCCACAACAGTTTTTTAAAGATGAGAATTACTGATAAATGTTGTAAGCTCCTTATCTATTTTTCAGCCAGACCTTAATGATAAAGAACTTGAACTTTAATAAGAAGAAGCTTCTTCCTGAGTCATGGATTTCTTCCCCTGACTGGGCTGGAAATACTGTGCAGATACCTTCACCCTGTCAGCATTTCCACATCAAGTCTTGGAATCTGGAAAGTGATGCGAAGGAATGCAAAACAATGGTTTAAGATACCAAATATGTGAGTCTACAGAAGAGTGGCCTGAAGTTGAAATATAATCCATAGTTCCAGGTCAATTTGCCTTTCATTTGAACCACTTCATCCGCCACAGACTAAAGTCTCTAAACAATTATTCACCGACTTAGACTTCTGCTCTTTTCTCTTACCGCTTTCAGTCCTATACCACGTAGTGTAACAGAGCTGCCAGCCTTCTTACCATCTGTTTGGCCACTTTCTCCTCCAGCTCCTCCTCTCTTTTTGCCTTTTTCCACATTGCCTCCTATTTGTTGACTGTTCTGTCCATCATGGTCTAGCAAACTGCCAGCTTGTCCACTGCAGGAGTATTCTAGAGGTGTGCTTCTGTATTGCCCATAAGAAGTGGTCCAAGAGAGAAAATTAATTTGTAAAAAAACTCCAAGTTTTTTCTACCCTGTGCATTTGCCTTTTCTGGGTTTATCACTGTGGGGCAAGATTCATGTGCATTTTGCATCTTGTATGTCATCACAGACTAAATGATACATTAGGAATTGACAATAAAGTTCCTTAATTGGAATGAAAGGATATGATTCCTGTGATGAAACATAATTGTTGATAGTATCATTTGAGTCAGAATAACCTGCCCATGGGAAGTAAAGCAGCTACTGAAGGCACGTCTGATTTGGAGGAACCTTAATGCATCAGGCCCAGAGCACATCTCCTTACTTTACTAGGGAGGAAGAGACAATATAGCTGTCTCTGTCATTCATCCTATAGCTACCAGAGAGTCACCTCATGCACAGAAAATTTTCTAGTCAGCGCACAGTTGGTGCAGTATAAAGTGGCCTATATGGAACAGAGAAATTTTATTTCTCCTTTATACATGTAAGCACTACATGTGCATCCAAATGTAGCTGCATAAGTGGCATTTGTGGGACACAGATTTTTAGATTCTATTTCCACCTGTGCTGCTCCACCATCATTGTGTATGCTCTGTGGCACAACAGGATCACCTGGGTAGGTGAGTAGTAGGGCTGTGCGAAGCTTCAGTCGCTGATCTGATTTGGCAGAGATTTGGCCTGATTCAGTGGCTGAATCTCTGAATCCAAATAGAATCAGGAGACCTTTTAATCTTTCCAAATCTAGCTGGAACCCTCTGAATCAATTCGGAGAGATTCGGAAATATTCGGGAATTTGGACATAGACACAGCTTTGAATGTTTTTTCTACATACCTCGAAGTACCAGGCAGCTCATGAAGCTGTGATGCTGGGGCAGATGGAGAGTCTGCAGCAGACCCAGAAGTGGACCAGAAGGTGGACCCAGGGAGTGTACGCGCTCCCCCTCCCGCTTCTCCCAGCTTGGCAACTGGTGCTTCCTGGGTCTGGGGGGATATTTGGGGTCTCCACATGGTCGGTTTACTGCTGAGCATCTGGAAGACCCACCTTCACTTCTGTGGGATGCTCCATCCACCGCAGTATCTCAGCATTCATGAGCCAGGTCTGGGCACCTCAAGGTATGCAGAAAAATATCTAAAGCTGCATCTGTGGCCAAATCGCTGAGTCTCCCAATCAGCATTGAATCTTCAGATTCAAATGTTGCGGAATCGAATCAGGGACAATGATCCAAATCACCAAATTGAATCACTGTCCCTAATTCAGGCCGAATCCAAATCTGAATCAAATAGGCCTGTTTTGCACATCCCTAGTGAGTAGTTGCAGTTAAGTGCCTGAAAGAGTACACAGGTAGTGACTGCATGGGGCTAGAAGAGAGTCATCCTGCCTTTTAGCCTAGTGGTTAAGGCGCTTCCCCAGCATGAGGCTCAATTTCTAGACCCTTGCCTCACCTAAAGGGTGGTTAAACTTGATCTCCCATTCCCCAGAAAAGTTCTTTACCATAAGGCCATGGGCTAACACCACCTAGAGCACCCTCAAGACCTCCTCTTAAAGCTGGCTCAGTGGGCATCTAAAAGAGGAATATATGTAGGGCCATGAGGAAAGTAAATCAGAGGCAATGTGTTCAGTGAACTAGACACTATCCTAAAACGAAATGGCCCCACATCTGTCCTTAGCAGGGTAGCAGCTATCCACTGCTGCCTGCCTACCTATTTTATCTAATTAGTATTACATGCAAAATACCCATCTCACTGAGTCACTGAGGTAGTTAGTGCACAGGGGAGTAAAGCAAAAGAAATGCTTTCAGCTGATGCCTCTGATGCCTCCTGGGAGAGGGAAAGGAAGACAGTCTCTCAGCTGCTGAGATGTTTACAAACATGTTGGGTTTGAAATCCAAAATAGCTACGGAAATTTTGATTTCAGCCTGTGCCTAAAAAAACTTCTGAAGCTCTGTTCTTGTCCCAAATGAAAAGATGTCTGTTTCATAGGCCGTGTGTAGATGAAATGAGAGGCATGTGTGTGCAACACTTTAAAGCAGGCTAAATACTTTTGCAGCACTTTAATGGTGTCAGTGTTTGCAAGCCTTGATGGAGTATTGCGCATTAATTCCAGCTGCTGTAGGAAATTTGGCCGTGTAACATGTTTTAAATGACTTGGGGTACAGAAAACTAAAACTCCTTCGAGGAGTTTCAGTTTGCTGCCCCTACGAACACAGAGTGAAGCACCAAACACCGTGCAGCTCCACGGCTCTGCAGGAAGCCCTGCAGGCAGCCTGGCAGCAGCCTGGGAAAGCAGCTCCACCCAAGAAAAGTGGCAAGCCTGATCTTTTTTTTTATTCCCCTGGAGCCTGCCTGCCTGTCTAAGCTGCACAGAGGCCCGGTGCTTCCCTCCACTGACCTTCACTTTAGGTCCCTTGTTTCATCTACACATGCCCATAAGCATTACCCAGGTGGAGTATGAGAGACTCTTCTGCAACAAAACTGATCTAGCCACCTGCACAAAAGAGGATACAAATTAATAGGAGCTTCACTGAGGAGTCTTGGTCTAAGGCTGATGAGGAAAAAAACTATGGGGGAGACAAAAAGAGACTTGTCTTAGGCTCACAGCTCCTCTGTGTACTGTGTGGAGGTGCCTCACTTGGTGTCATGAGGGCGGGTGGGAATGGAAGGCCAGAGCTGACCTGAATGCTGGACAAACAACAAATACCAATTCATTTGTTCATTTTTTTTAACAAGCTCAAGCTATGTCAACAAACACTGAAAAGCACTGTGAGCCAGGTCTCCTTGGTGTGAATCAGCATGGCTAGGGACTATAAGTTCAGTGCATCTAAACCAGTTTCAAAATGGCCAAAACTGGTCTAAGATAAACTCGGCTGAATATAGTATCAGACTTAACTGATCTGGGTCAAACTGGTTTATGCAACTTCTGTCCCAAACCCCTTCCTGATTTAAGTTAAATCAGAGTTCCCCAGCATCCTTTGCAGCCCAGTGCAGGGCTGTGAGCAAAGCTGGCCCCACCCCTCTGCTCTCTAGACCAAGCAGGGGTGGGGGCAGGCCAGACTCATGGCCCTCTGAAGCAAACGGAGCAGGGAGGGGGTTTATTCCCCCTCCTCCTCTACCAGAATACGGCAGCTCCTTTCCACCATTCCCCACTCTCCCCAATCCAGTGGCAGGGGAGGGAGCATGGCCAGAGCCAGCTGGCATGGCCCCTGCCATCCACCTGCCTTGCCTGCAGCTGGGGTACAGGGCTGAGCTCAGCTGGCCTACTGGTCCATCTGAGGGCAGAGGCAGAGGGGTCGGCCTGGGCTGGGCCACTGGGTCTTGGTCCTTCCCAGCAGGCTGCAGCTGGTGCTGGGGCCGTGGGGGCCGTGCAGCTCCCTGCACCTAAATCAGACCGGACTGTCACAGAGCCTCAGCCAGCTGGGTAGGGCCCCACAGGGAGGCCCATGGGTGCAGGGCCTATCCCAGCTGCATGACAGCCCAGTCCGGCATCACAGGCCAGGGCTGGCTGGGGAGCAGGCTTCCCAGGCCAGCTTGGAGGTACCAGCAGGCCCTGAGCCTGGCAGCCACCGCCACTGCCTCCCCTGCCCTGTGCAGCAGCTAGGGCTGCAGGTGCACAACCAGTGCATGCTGGCCAGGACCAGGGGGATCTGTTCTTCCCCCCTCACCTCCAGCTTTCACTGCTGCATTTTTTGGGGGGGGGGGGGCAGGAAGCTTCAGCCCCATGGCCTCTGCCTAGTGTGTGGAGCTATGGCTTCAGCTCTCGGATGCCTTGGAAAGTTGAAGGCAAAAGGCATTCAGGTGTAAGGCATCTCGGGGATACAGCCAGAGTTCCACATATGGGGCAGAAACTGTCGGGCTGAAGCTCCCCCCGTATTCCCCTGCCACCTCCTGGAGCAGCAGAGCAGTGGCAGGAATAGGAGGGGGATTAGCTGCTGGATGCAAGGGGAAGCTGGCTTGCCTTGGCAGGGCTGCTTTTCTTCCTTCACCTCCAGCTGTGACTCTTGCTGCTGTTGCGCCATGGAGCACTGCCCGGGCCAGAGGTAGCGTGCTTCAACCCAGGTACTTCAACCCAGCTCAGGTTGAAGCTGCTGGGCTGAAGGAAGCTCCCACCACCCTGAATGGTGCTACATGGTATGAGGTGAGGGGAGAAAAACAGCCCTGCTGGGCCAAGCCAGCTTCCCCTTGTCTCCAGTGGCTACCCTGCTCCCATTCCTGATGCTGCTGCACTGCTTTGGGAGGTGGAGGGGGAAGCGTGGGGGCAGCTTCAGCTTGGCCCTCCAGCTGCAGCCCCTAGGTGCCTTCACTTGGGTGCCTTCTGCTGTCCATGGCATCCAGGAACTGGAGCTGGAGCTCCATGTGCTGGGCAGAAGCCGCAGGGCTGAAGCTTCCCAACCCCCCACCTAGCGTGGCATGGTGCAGCCACGACAGCAGCACCTGAAGGTGTGGTGGGTAAAACACCCCTCCCAACCCTGGACAGCCTGTAGCTGGTTCTGCACCTGTATCCCTTGGTGCTGCACAAGAGAGGGGGCACAGCAGCAGCTGCCAGTCTCAGGGCCCACCAGTGCCTCCAAGCTGGTCAAGGAACCCCCCCCTCCCCAGCCAGCCTCCACCTGTGCTGCTGGGTCAGGCTGTCACGCAGCCGCAGTGGGCTTGGAAGGGCCCTGCCCCCATGGGATGCCCCACAGGGCCCTACCCAGCTGGCTAGGGCTCCATGACAGCCCCGCCCAGCTTGGGTAAGGGGAGGTGAGAGAAATTTGGCTGTGCAGCCCCCACTGTCCCAGCCTGGGTTTCTCCTCTGTCTCTGCCCTCAGCAACAACCACAGGCCATCTGGGCTCAGCCCTGCAGCCCCAGTCCTGGGCAGATAGCAGGGCCATGCCACACATGGGCAAGAGCAGAGGGAAAGCTGGGAAGACCCCAATTGGGGTCCCATGCCCAGAGACAGGGGAGTTTAATCTCCACCCCTTGACCCTGCTTACCTGAGGTGCTGCCCTGGCTGGTGTCTGGCCTTCACAAGTGTGGCAATGGTGGCTTCTCCCCCCCCACTCCCCAGGCACAGCCTGTCTGGGGTCCCTACAGCCCACAGTGGGGGTTTAAACCCTTCCACATTCATTCTTAGCTCCTGTGAGGGTCTGGCAACTCGCCATCCCCCCACCCCCAGGGTGGCTTCTCTCCAGCCTTGTGACTGCTGCAAAGGGAAGGGAGGGCTGCTCTAGCACCTCCCGGCTTCTGGCCTGAGCCACTGCAGGCATGTGCCTGCACGTCTAAAATTCAACATGAATATCTGTGCAGTTGCAAATCAGTTCAATCTTTGCTGGTTAAACTAACCTACAAAGATTGAATCAATTCAAGCTACAGCTTTTTAATGTCTGTCCCTAGCTCTACTGGAGCTAGCAGAGTGAAATGACTGACATCAGCTGAGGCTCTGGGTGTCATATGTTATACAATGAAAAATTACTAAGTATGTACTCTCATTCCCCTCCCCTCTCCCCACCAGAATTAACATGGATTTTATGGTATGAATAACATAAATGGACTCTAAAGCCCAGCAATAGAAAACCTTTCTAGGGGAAAAATCTCACAGGACTTTCTTAGACTTTTACTTCTCCAAGACCCAGAACCTAAATGCTCTCCCCCTGCTCCTGGGACCACATTCTGTGTGAAGAGGTCCCAGGACATACACCAGTAGTCGCTTCCCATACGCCTCACACCCAGCTCCAGACACTGGACTTCTAAAATTCCATCAGGCTGATCTTGTGTGCTCATGATTTCTTTCTGTCAGACCACTCACATCCTCATGTTGTCCTTCCTACCATTTCCACAGGTGCTACTCTCTCTTTTTTTAACCTGGATCTCTGTAATCTCTGTACCCTACTTCTCCAGTGATACTGTCTTCTTCCAAGGTCCTTTTCTTCTCAAAGCACATGTGTAATTGATATCAGGAGTCTAGGTTTGAGATAGATATGGGCCTCAGACACACAGTTCAGCACTGGGTCCAAATCTTCCAAGATTCAAGGGATATTATGGCTCTCTCTGCAGCCCATCAGAGTGTTTAGCCCATGCTATAAAATGTTCCTCATATTTCTCTATAATTAACATTATATATCAAGTTTTTTAACCCACTGCATTATTTGTAGTATTCTCCCAAGCCTGTAGCTGGAGGGGAGTGACTCATTTAGTGCCACTGGTCTAAGTTGCATCTATTTTATAACAAGAGTCACAATATGGGTATGTGGTCAATCACTCATTATTGTCATGTACCAGTGTCATAAGAACAAGAAACAGTAGTGTATGTAGTGTTTCTGTATCTTAGTAGAGCTAGCATCTGCTGAATAGCTTTTAGTCAAAATATTCCACGTGCAATTTGTCCCCGTCTAGTGGCTATACTACATAAGGAAATTTGTGTCTACTCTCCTTGCATGTGATTGGACTAATTCTTTCCTTGAAGCAAATGGGGCATGTATGTTTGGATCCAGATATCCTAGGTTCAAAACCTGCAGGTAACAATTGATGTCATCACTACACTAGTCCACAAATGTCACAGATACAGCCCATGAGCCAGATCCAGCCTGCAGAACTATAGCATCTATGGAGCTCCTGGAAGGGCTAAGAATTCAGGGGCAGGATAAGCAAATTCTGCTATATGGATTCCTACTGAGGATGCATGTAGATGGAGAAGGATTAAGATTGCGTTAAGGCAAGGGTTAATCCCCGTGGCTGAGGAACACATGGTAGTTAGCACTGCTGCTGCATATCCCACCACTGGAAGTGGGTCTGGATCTGGCTGGCTGGGAGCCCCATGGTACAGATCTAGTCTGGGGTGGGGCAGGCATGGAGGGTGGGGGCAAAGGAGACTGACATCCCTGCACTAGTCCAAAAATGAGGGAGCATTTCCAAAGATTAGGAGGTAGTATGTTGGGTACCGAGTAAATCCTTTGACTTGCTAGAATATCCCATTTAACTCTTGGTATATCCTAAATTCAGATTTTCTAACAGGAACAAAAACAGGAGGTAGAAGGCAGAAACAGCAGCAGAAACAGTGTGTCACAGAGCAAATCAAGAACCCAGCACCACCCACCCCACATGAAAACATGTCTGAGCTGCAGTAGAGTCTGCTGATCCTGGCTAGGCCTCATCAGCTATCTTTGGTTATTCTGTGGAAGAGAAGGATGGAATACTGCCCTGTGGACATGAGAAGCAACAGCTTAATAATGATTAAAACTGATAGGTAGGGTGAGGGCAGGCCCTGAAGGGTCAGGGGTAAGGGTGGGAATAGAGCCTGCCTGTACTGGCCCTGGTCAGCAGGTGGGGATGCAACAGCAGCCTCTGAGGAGGCTGCCAAACTGCCCCTCTCCCAGCTCCACACCACCTTGCCCAGCTCCGGGGCTGTCAGCAGGAAGGAAGAGTGAAAGGGGAAGGGGAAGCAAGCAGTACTGAGCTGCAGCTGGGCTTTGCGCAGCCTGAGCTGGGGTGGCGTGGATCAGAATCATGTCACCTCCCCCGCACCCCTACGCCCCATGGCTCTCCTCCTGTGAAGAATGTAACTTGTGTAAGAGCCCTTAGTCTGTGCAAATACAGGCCTCAGGAATCCTTTTGGAGGCATCCCAGTGCAGCTTTCACCAGAACTCGGTAAGGAAGTTTGAGATGCTATAGAGATAGCTTTAGTCAAGGAAACATTGAAACTTTTATCTTAATGCATTTAGCTCTAGCATCCACCATCTTTGCATTCAGTGGAAGCACTTTAGAGAGAGAAAATTAAATACATAATGACATGAAGGAGACCAGGCGACTACGCTCTGATGGATTTTACTGTAGGCTAGCACCCTGGAAGTGAAAATTTCCACTTACACTCTTGACCTTGGTCTTAAAATTCTGCTTAATGGCATAAAGCTACAGAGCAGGCAGAGACATTTTAACATTTTTCTTTTTAATTGAACTAAGAGCAGGGATGTAAAAATGAATATAATTCATAATAGTGCAATTGGTAGAACACTATTTCAATATAGTGTTTTTTTGCACTTCAAATATAAGAGCTCATGTTGCCTTAGGAAAGTATTGTAAACAATGCATAATGGCAGGTTATTGTGTAATGTACTGTAAAGCCATCAAAGAAGGGTAATAGTTTGACTTTTCCTTACTACAAACCAGCTCAATAATGTGCCCGCAGTCAAAAACCTATTAGCCACAGTGGAGTATGCAGAATGAAACTGAATGTTTTGCATTTTCTAAGATGTAGAAAAAGTTTTTCTAGTATATCCACTTAAAGATTGTTTTGTAAAGTATGATGCATCTATCCTATAGTATTACTTGGAAGAAAAAACAGTTTCATTGCATGAACAAGGTTAGATAAATTAATCCAAATGGACAAGTCAATGCATCAAAAAAAAAGGAAACTTCAAATATAAGTTATTACTTTTGGAATACTGATAATATATATATGCTAAAAGGGTTCTCTTAAGTCAGTGAAGACCCTCCAGCAGATTTATAAATAATGAAAGGATTGTTAAGCCCAAAAGTAACAGCAGGGCTTTCGTTCTTTTTTTTAATTTGAATGGAAAGGTTTTGTCCGATCTTAGAATGTGGTGCACTTTAAAAAGTGACGATGTGAAAAAGGCACTTTTTTGCATAGCCAGGTTGCTGTATCTGGGCATGCCTACACGAGGTGCTATGTTGCCATAGCAATGAGCTATGGTGATATATAGCGCATCGCTAAAGCAACATAGAGCTGGCCATCCCTAACCATGATGCTGCCGCTACTGTGCAGTAAGGTAAAAAATGACCCGTGCACTGCTGGGACTGTGCAGTACTGGGAGCTATTGTGCAGTCATTTAGTACTTGGTCTCAGGGATATGTCTCAGTTAAAGCAAGTACTAAATAAGTACAGCGTACCAACTATGTAGGCAGGGGCACGTGTGGACATGCCCTGTATGTAACAAGAATATTGACTGACAAGAACATTTCATAATGGGCCCCCCATTCTTAATATTCATGTTTGCACACAAAAAATCCTCTGGAGAGAGTTACTGGATCAGCAGACTATTAGTGAGACTGTAACCATGGTGCAATGTTACAGCAATTAACGAATATCATTATATTCAAAAAATTACTGTATAATATGTCTCTCTCTCATATTTGTGACTGCATGTTATCAGTTTCACTGTTACCTTGTGTGGTCAGTCAGCCCCCAGTCCTGTGAGCTCTTATGCACGTGCTCACTGTCTAGATAAAAGGTGACTAAATGCCAGTATGTCTAGATGAAAAGTGACCAAACGCCACTCCGATGTAAAACATGAGAGTGAATTATGTTCAAAGTGTGAGGGAGTTACGATCACAGTGTTAATGACACGTGTGACCGCACGACCGGCGATGACAATCTCCTGACTGAAGGTCAGCAGACACACGGGCACATTCTGATTGGCTCTCTAGCTTATAAAAGGGGAGAAATTTCTGGAGCCAGCAGGGATCCACACGACACCCTCTCCAGAGATCCTGCATCCACAATATCCTACCCCCCGGACGCCCCCATCACGACCAAATATATAATTCAGATGTGGTTAGCGCTCTCGAGTTCCCGGTAAGCTTAATCCTGAAGCTGCTGTAAAGGGAACCGCCGGCACGGAAGAGTGAGTAAAGCATTTATTTGTTACATCGCCTCTTCGGTTTTTTTTTTTAAACGGGAAGAAATATACGAGAAGGAGAAACAAGGCCTGTTCCCTGGCCTGTTCATATCTGAGGGTTAACTACTCCCCGCCCCGTTTCTTGCCACACTCACCTTTACAGAGGGTTTGTCTAGTTACAAAACTACACCACTTGAATTATATCAGTATAGATAACTCAGTACAACCTCCCTTACATGGATTCAGTTCTGCCAGTGTAAATGAGCTTGAAAGGCTGTAGATATTCCTTTTAGTTATACTAGTCTAAGGTACCTTTCTACCAGGGTAACTGCCTCTCTATTATAAAAAGTCATAGCAGTACAACTTTTAGTGCTAAAAAAAAAGTCACTCTGAACTGCACTAATTATCCTGGCACAAAAACTGCATGTAGCCTAGACCTCAGGATATCATTAAGCATGTGTATTGGTGCTTGTAGAATTGGGAAATAAATCACCCAAAATAGTGGCCACTAGTGCAAACTCTAGATAAACAATCTGATTTGGAAAGTCAGAGATTTTTGCAAATGAATATTTTGGACACATAACTAAAAAATGCTTTTTATGCCTTACATTTCCTCTCTGTGTTTGCAGATCAAAGGTTTTTGATGCATCTTTCACATTTTAACTGGATTCTGGTAATTAGCACCAACAATTTTAGATAGGAAGAATGATTTGTACGTAGATCAAGGACACACAACCAGGTGATCTCATGAACAGAATCCTCGATAGTTGTTGGGGAAGAGTGCAACTAGTATTTAAAGTTCACTTGGTACTTATCTAAAACTGAAAATATTCATCATGATATGTAAATCAGAGTGGAGAATACATGCTTTAGAAATCATATATTCCCAGATTCATTATTATAGTTGTAATCTTTTTAGGAATTTTAGGAGGCTGGGAGCCAAGATTAACAAGAAGTATTCATTTCTTTCCTTTATTAAATTGCAAAGTTTATGCAAAGGGCTGGAATGACAGTTCTGGAGACTTGAAGTCCCCTATGTAATTGAAAAAAAGGTATTGTATAAACAGTGGTATTATAAGCGCTCTCTCACTGCTCCCAAAATGTCCCTTACTCACACTTTTGAACCAACAAAAATCCTTATGGTGGCACAAAGTGAAAGCAAATAGATATTTATACATTTTGTGGCACTACAAATGCACAAATTAGTGACCATGACAGTAAGTAATAATAATTTTTGCCATTTCATTGCAGCAGATGCCATTTGCTTTATGACAGGAGAGCATGGACAGCCCAGAGCTGCCTGCACTCTGTAGCCTTCACAAGCAGGGGCTGATCCTGAACACCCTAGGAATTCCTAGGTAGGTTTGGGCTCCTTAAATTCTAGGACAACCCTAGAAAGTCAGGGTTTCCCCACCTACCTAGATATGTCCTGGAGGTCCCAGGGATGTGTCTCAGTTATCAGGGAAACCTTGATTTTCCCTGCTGGCACAAATGCACCCCATAGATCCTGTGGGCATGCCTCAGTAAGCAGGAAAACTAGGCAGGCACTCCTAGGGCCTGAGGGGCCTGATCCCGTGTAGGAATTCATGAGGGACCAGGACGGTGCCCCTCAAGTCCCAGGAGAACACAGAGCTAATAATGAGAAAGTACCATGGAAATAATTACAAGCCACAGATCCATTCTAATTTGTGCTTCATAAAGTAGTGAAACCAAAGTCTCAGCATTAGTACTGTAGCATTGAGGCAACAACTGAGACACTTTTGGAGAACTACCCAACATTTCAGTTTTGTGAATGAGAAATTACAAATCATTTTTGTGGGATTTAGTTCTTTAACAACAGTGGTGTTACTGTATCTAATTGTTACCATGCCAGGCCTTTCCTTTTTGTTGGAACATGCCTTAGGAGGACTTGCTGTAACATCTGTAATACCGGTTCCTAAGTATAACCTTAAATTATAAAGAAATATAATATGTGGGAACTGCTACTTTGTGAGTTCCTAAGTAAAAAAGAGGGGTTTTTTTCCACGGAGGACAGAATATTCTGATATTGTGAAGGATACTGGCCATGGGCCCTATTCTAGTTAAACCTCAGATGGAAGAGAAAAAGGGTGCAAAATCAAGATTCAGCATTTCTACTTTAGGCTTTGGCATCCTTGAAAATAAAGGGTGCCTGTACATGAACACCTATACATGAAATTCCAGTGGGTCAGAGCAGACTCGATTAATCAAGTCTGCTGGAGAATGGCAATGCCATGCTCCAGCAGCCTCCTGCATCTTGTGCATTAGCATCCCCACACTTCAAAATGGCGGGGGAGCTTAAACAAGCTTTAGTTCAAATGCCTCCGCCACCATTTTCAACTACAGGGATGCTGATACAGGAGATGTGGCAGCACTTTAATTAGAGTGGCTCTCGGAGCTGCTCTGATTCCGCCCCCCTCGCCCCGAGTGCACGTGTAGAAGTGCCCAAAGAACCTGATCCCGGAAAGGCAATACAAAGAAATGAGCTTAGGTTATTTTACTCATATAGTCCGTGGAGGTAGCTGACTCTAAAGTCAGCTACAAAACCCACAAAACCCAACAACTTAGTTTACCCAATACAAAAGCTTGAATTCCTGTCCCTCTCTGGAATATAGGTATCTGTCCAAAATTATACATTAGGTACCTCTGTCCACTCTGAGATTCAGAGTACTACTCCTGAAGGTAGGAATCCACCTTTTGTGTTATAGTCTAGTGTTTAGCATGCTCACCCAGGAAATGGGAAACCTGGTTTCTCGGCCCATTGACTCTGAGGTGACTCTGCACAGGTACATGAATCTCTGCATGAACAACATATTGCAGAATTTGGGGCATGAGTGTGGGGGAGGTATGAAATCTAGTAGTATAAATGGCTTCTTTGCTGGAGAACTATAGAACTATCACTTACTATCATTATTTAATCATAATCCTATGGCTCAGGGTTTGGTTTGTTTTTTTACTAAGCTGCCTCATGTGCTGGCCCAATTGCTAATAAAGTGTATTCGTTGTTAGCCCATTGCTAATGAACTGGATTCATGCTCTTTCTAGCTTTAGTCTATTTTAATCACATGTGATCTATTTTTTGAAAAGTTAATATTATTGCTACTTTATTTTACTTGTGTGTGCTGTTTCTTCACTGTAATGGTAAAAATATCCTTTTAGTCCTATAGAACCACAAATATCCTTTGCACTGGCCTTAAAATTTAGGAATAGCTATTCTGCTTGAACAGGAGAGGTCTCCCATAAATAGCAAGCCTGTTTGTTTAGGGGTGGTTTTGTTAGATGGAGAAAAGGAGAGACATTTCAAGACAGTTTTGTATCAGCAGATATTTAGGCTCAGAAATATCTTTATCCACTTTGGGAATGCACTTCCTGTTTTGACTTGTACTCTAAGTATATATAATTTTTAAATTACAGGTTTACGTCAAGAGAACAATTTAGTCAAGTATTACTTTCTTCAGAGAACACATCCTTATTGTTGCACATAAATTATGGAATGTGTGCAGGCTTAAAGAATGTATGAAACTACTAAAACATCTGATCAGTTTTACAGCTGCTCAGCAGCAAACAGCTCTGTCAGGAAGCTGCTAAAACAGAGGGCACTTTTACATGTGCTTCTGGGGCAGAGGGGCAGTGCTTTAATTACAGTGGCTGCCTGAGCTGCTGTAATTAAGGTGCCTCAGCGCCTCGTGTATTTGAAGTGTCCCTGCACTTCAAAATGGCACTGGGAGCATTTGAATTAAAGCTTTTTCAACAAGCTTTAGTTCAAGGGCTCCCACCACCATTCTGACGTGTGAGGATGCTAATACATGAGATGCAAGAAGCTGCTGGATTAACTGAGTCTGCTCCAACACACTGGATGTCCTTGCGTTGTCACCTGCCACTACTGAAAACAGTCTCGCTACATCCTCTTTGGAACCAGCCTTTAGGTAGTTGAAGGCTGCTATCAAATCCCCCCTCAATGCACCACTTTGAAGCACAGGGATGCTAATACATAAGACACAGGAGGCTGCTGGAGCATGGTAATTACCATGCTGCAGCAGATTCGATTAACTGAGGCTGCTCCAATGCGCTGTAATTACTACTCCCTCTGTGATCACGTACAGGCACCTGTCATAACCAAATCAGTTGAGTGTCCATGTCACAATAGACCGCATGGAGCCATTACCCCAAATTTTGTCACATTCCCCCTCATTAGTTATTCCTACTTAGCAGTCTGTTATTGGCCACTCTGGGCATATAAAGGTTCATGCAGCTTCCGCCCAAGTCAGAGACCTCCGAGCACATGACAGAGTAACTATAGAGAACTCTGTAGTGTGATGGAGGAAACTTGGCGGACTGATCACCCACCAATATCTCCCCATCACCAGGTCCTCTTGACGTACCCCCGTTATCTTGCAGGTTCCTTTTTGTTCATAAACTCGTTAACTCGTAACTCGTTTTGCTCTCCGTGACAACGCAAGCAAGCTACCTCAAGGCCTGCGCTGCCATTTCACGTGGTGTAAGTAAAATAATCTTTAAAAACCAATAAGCTGTCTCGCCTCTCCATCGCCAGCCTGCCTGACATCCGATTAAATTAGCGATCCTCTGGTCGGCTCCGGCCGCCCAAGACAGCACCCAGAGAGAAGAATGAATTACAATACTGAACTGGGAGAAAAGGGTAGCGTTTTGGAGAACCCAGACCAGGTATCATGTTCTCAACATTTAAAGATTTCCATATCTATCTTAGGGGAAAAGATCTGGATAGAGATCATTTTTATGCTCTCCAGTTCAAGGAATTAAATAGATGATCATACTAGGTGCTGTTGTATCAGTCAGAGTTTGGATTAGTCACTTTTCCTCCAGTAATTAGACATTTGGCCTCTGTCTACTGAGGTTAGGTCATGTATTAACACCAGGTCATGCCCTCATTTAAAGTCTCCCATGTTGTTGGTTCTTTGAGATCCTTTCCTTGGGATAGAATAGCCATGGCCCTGAGGCAAACTGTCCACAAACTCATCACTTAGGAGGCACTGTGTCAGGGTTGGCAACCCAAGAATTTTTTTATTTTTCCTGACAATCTGCATACTTTTTACTGACATATTCTTTTACTGATATGTTTTACATGGTGTAAATATATCCCATCTTCCAGGCCCTGGATTACAGTAAAAAGGGCCAGGTTCAAATTAAGGGGTCTAACACCAACTTTCTAAATCTGGCCATGCAGAATCTAAATCCCCCATGCAGAAACGTGAGAAAATACATTTTAACTAGGTGTTACAAACGGAACACATTTCTCTACTCACAAGCAACATTCAAATAAAATAGGGTTTATTATAGGGAGAAAAAATGATAAGCACACAACCTTTGAGAAAATCTTAACCATTGAATATTAATTGAAAGCAAAACAACCCAAGGCAGCTATCCCCTAGCCCAGTCTGTTGCAAAGAGACTCACCCGGGGCTGCTGTGCAGGGGTTCTACCACCTTATCAGTCTTGCTTGACTGCAGCAATGGTTTCATACTGTAATTCCCCTCCTCAGCCAACCCCACCAACCTTACCCCTCCAGCCCTGATCTCTCCATCCCAGAATGGACCACGACCTGCCACATCTCCTCCCTCACAACTTACCCATTCTGACTGTGCCACCCCTGCTCCCTATCCTGCCTGGGGTTGTGCTGCCTGAAAAGCTAGCAGATGTTAAAGGCAGGTGATAGGTGAAGGGACATAATGGTAGCAAATAGCTGGGGGGTGGGGAGGGAGCTATAGAGGGTTCCATGGACTACAGAGCCCTGACAGAGAGCTCCCTGCAAGGCACCGAGCTGCACTCGCACTCAGACACAAGTCAGACTGTTCTGTCCATCAACACTTGCATCCAGCATCATTCCAATGACAGATCTTCAATCAAGCTCATGGTTTCTGGTTTACAGACAGCTCAATTTTTTATGGACAAGTGTTTTTAATTTAGTTTTATTTTTTTGCAGGCTTTCTTTAAATTATTAGAGAATTAGCAACACTGGACTATGCCTCAGAGAGTCCCCTCTGATGTACAGCTCTCTTCCTGATTCCTTTACCATCTAAAAGGCAAAAGGGTAGCAATTTTCTTCTGGCATTATTCCCAACTGGCCAGGAAACCTAGGAAAACGTGAATTAGAGAGGGCAGTAAACCAAGGTTTAGGTATGGAAATGAATGTTTTTCAAATTGAGTCTGTGGGTGAGAGTGCATGTGTGGAGGAAACATATTTGGACCATAAGGTTTTTATTCTATACCTGTCAGACTATGGCCTCCAGCATGGAGCCTTAGCCTTTCTGTTCATCCTGGCCCACCACCTCTCTGGCTGACAATTAGATTGAGCAAGCTGGCCAGAAACCTCCATCCAGGTCTATCCATCCACCCACTCTCTGGCACCAGAGTGGCCAGCCTGGGTCAGCTTACCTATTACTCCCTCCCATGAAAACCCCTGACCTGTAAGAGGAAATGTCCAGGCAATTTCTACTTTGACTGTCTTGCTGTTCCTTATGGCTTGCACCTTTACCTGCTCTCCGCTTGATTGCTTAGCTACCAGACCTAGCTTGCCTTCTGACTCCCCGCACTGCCTCCAGCTTCCTGATTTGGCCTCTCAGACTGTCCTCCTGGTTTTCTAACCTGGCCTCTGCCTGGATTCTATTTGCTCCTCCTGATCCAGGCTTGCACCTTATTCCCTGAGTGACCCATGACCTAATATAACAGCACCTTCCCAAAGGTGAAGGGTGGTAAGGTCTGAAATGTTGGGTTTGGACGCATTCTTATCAGAAACATGCAAGTCTTTTTTTGTGCGGTTTATCCCAGTACTTCCAATGTTTGATCACAAGGATAAACATTCTCACCAAAGTCTATGGCAGTTTCATGCATGCATTTTGTGATGTTTGTAATAGGTAATCATCACCTAACTATGATTCAATGATATGCCTCCCCCCCATACAAAGGGAATATATTGCATTTCATAAAATGAATAGAATCATCATAATACCTAGTAAATATCATACCTTTCTTACAACTAGCTAGGGCAAATTTTCAGAATATTTATGGATGTTTGGAAACTGATTTCTGTTCAGAAGGCTGGGAGAACTGGAGACATGTATTCTAGGGAAAAAAGGTTCTGTGGGTATAGTGCACTGCGAGCCACATGTGAGCTAACACCTTGACTAGGTTCAGCTCCTGCAAGCCTAGTCCCACTTCTCAGAAGGTAGGTTGCAGAACATGAAAACTCCATGCATTTCAAAATGAATCTTATGTCACTGCATATTCTCTATCCACTATTACATTGTGGTTCATTTTTGTGTACAAATGCACAAAACACTCTAGAGCCTGCATGAAAATTTCTGTTCACAGTTGCTGTGGAGTATTACATTGTGCTCGGGCAATCCACCTGCCAATTGAGGAACGTTATTTTCCTTGGTGCTGTATGGACTATGTACATATTACAGCAGCCTGTAGGAATTAGGACTCATTGGGATGAAAGGCCCTACGCGATGTACAGGTACATTACTGTTTTTGTCATAAACATAAATTAGTTGAATCAAATTTTTCCAAAAAGTTCTGGGTTTTTTGTTCAGTTAAAGTCAGACACAAGAAAAAGGCACAAAAAATGAGAGGGCTTGCATAATTTCTGCCTGAATCATACATGTTGTACAGAATTCTGTACAATGCAAATCTTGAAAAATCACATCCATCGTATTCACTTGTATTCATTTAACATATTTTCTGGGCTAAAAACCAGAAAGAACAGCCCCACAGATATACATTTGCTTTACTGTAGATGCAGATGTGTTTTAATGTCATGCATTGGCAGATGTCATGCATTGTATTTTCTTGATCAAGCATATACATTTCATCTAACAACCATGACTTCTACCATAGACTCCCCCAACCCTCATCTCTTTACTATTTTTGGAGAACAGTCTTCATATCCTATACAAACTTGTCCCAATGAATATTTGGCTTTTACTATAGAGGATAACAACATCTGTTTATGACCAGTGTGGTAAAAAGGATTGCCATAAGAGCTTGGCACTGAGTTTTGGGTTTCCCCATCAAGCTGATTCAGCAAAGTCAAAATGAAATAGCCTGTCAGAGCATGCCAAAAGAACCATATACTGTTCAGAGAGCTCAAAAAGTGTTGTCTTCTTTGTTTTTTCCCAATATCTCAACCCCTGAGCTTTCAGGGCCCATCACAAACAATGCTGCTTTATGTTTATGAAAAAGAAAATGCAATCACTACACACTCCACCTCACACAGCTATCAGTCACTGGCCAGAGCTCAGCCCAAAGAGAGAACACCCAGCCTTTAGCTCTACAACATTGTGAAAACTCTCACAGAGGGTCAGAGGCTTGCTGGTGAGACAGGATATACAGAGAGACCCTTTCTGAGCCCACCCACACTGCAATAGTCTTGCGGTTAGAAGAGCTCCAACTTCCTCCACTTAACCTTTCCCATATCATTATATATCCCCTTCAGACCCAAGTTCCCAAAACAGTGCCCATTCTTTTCCTCTTCATGTTGGTAATAGTCTTTTGTTTCTCTCTCACTCTTACTCTCACACACACAAATATACATGTGCACACAATGTTTCCAGCTGTTCTAAATTATACCACATAAAATACTTTAAAAAATGAATGGGGGCCCTGCACAGAACCCAGCCATTGAGGGCGTAAATGTTTCTCATTAATAACTGGATCTTTCACTTGCTATTTGCATACCTGTGTTCTTTGGGTAATTCATAGCTTTTGGTTGACCTAATACTGGGGCATGTGTATGAAGCACTGATGAATATTCAAGCCATTACCTACAAATAAAAATGCCTTTTAAACTCATCCCGTATACGGGCAACTTGATCATTTGAAGTTTGCAAACACCAGGAAAACGTAGAAAGAAAATTTAGACTCAGATTTGGCAATGAGCTAAATAGGGGGACAGTCTCTCCTGCCCTTCACCTCACCTTCCTTTCAGCCAACATTTAGAAATTACCAAAAACAGGATTTGGCAATAGTTTATGTGTAGCATTCAACCCTCTGCTGAGGCCAGCATAAGGCCTATGCAGCACTGAGATCCCACTTGAAACCTCAAAAGAAAGCATAGGGACAGCTGCCAAGAAATTTTGCTGCCTCTCTCTCTACAGGGCTGATTATTACTCTTAGAGCAGTGGTCACCAACTGGTTGATCAGGATCCAGCTGAACCAGTGGATCCCAGAGCAGCTTGAAGTTGATCCTGGGCTGCAGGGGTTGAATGTGCACATGCATGCATGCACGCGCATCCCTCCCCAGCCCGGCAGACCAGTCAGTGGAGCGGAGGCCCAGGGGGCATGTGCAGTGGGGCTCAGGGAGAAAAGCACAGCCCACAGTGGTAACTACTTCCACCACACACAGATCAGGGGGGCATGTGCCCCCACCAAATGTGGGGTAGCACCAGTGGCTGAAGCAGCTCCGAGGTAGGGAGTGGGGCTGGGTGGGGCTGGGGCAGGGGCAGGCCCTGCACAGCCAGGGTGAGGGATGGAGTCGCAAGTGGCTCACGTGGGGGGCTTGGGAAAGGCGGGGGGCATACAGCCTGGGAGGGCATGGAGGGGCATGTGACCCCAGATCTGCATGCAGGGCAGGCTGGGGTGGGCTGGGGCTAGGGCAGCACCAGGCTTTTCCAGGCTGGGTTTGCTCAGGCCAGGTGGCTGCAGTGGAGCAGAGCTGGGAAAGCAGGTCCACAGGGGAGAGCCACAGTCCCCACAACCCCTGCTCCCAGCACCACCACTGAGCACAGTGTGGACCAGGCCTGGCAGAAACAACCCAGCACAGCCTTCCCCTCCTCCCACCCCTTCCCCCGAGGACACGGGGGCCGGGGGCCAGCGGGGATGGTAGGCTGCAGTTGTGGACTAGAAGGCTACATCAGGTTGTTCCCACCAGGCCTGGCCCACGCTGTGCTCAGCAAAGATGGCAGCAGTGCTGGGAGTGGGGCTTGGGGGAGCTACAGCCCCACCTGTGGCCCCACTCCCAGCATCACCACCGCAGCCCGGCTGGGAACAGCCTGGTGCTGCCCCAGCCCTAGCCTGCAGCCTGCCCTGTGGGCAGATCCAGGAGCATGCATTCCCCCATGCCCTCCCAGGCTGTGTGCCCCACTTCTTATGCCCCCCAGATGAACTGCTCACAGCTCCATCCTGTCCCCGCCTGCCCCGGCTGTGCAGGACTTGCCTTGTCCTCATTGCCATTGAGGGGTGCAGATCTAGGCCCTAGCGGTGAGGGAGAGAGTGGGGCTAAGACTAGGGCCTTGATTTGCCCCCCCAATTTACCTGCTCGGTGTTGGGGGGGGTTAGATATTCGGCTCCTTTTAATTTCCAAAAGTGATCTCCAGCCTAAAACAGTTGGACACCACTGTCTTAAAGCAAAATAGTCATCGGAGCTGATGCACCATTGGATTGAGGTATTCTATGTGAGATGATGTGTTTTTTTCTACAGGAGTGTCAATAAACCAGCAAATATTATTCTTTGTATACATAAAGGGACTAGAAGCACCAAAGCCTTCAGAGAAAATCAGCTAATTTGTATTTTCCATTTTTATCCACTGATGAAGGCAAGTTTCTGATACCATGGACCTGTTTGAAATGTGTTATTGATTCATTCTTCTAATAATAAGCAGCTTGACTGCTGACTGCCAAATAGGCAAGGAAGTGACTTGATACAGACCTACCAGCCACAAAGATGTCATTCACAAAATATGAAACCCAGGCTTCAAGACAGTTGTTTGCATTTCCTCCAATTGGTCTTCTGCTCTCTAACATGGGTTTTATTCTATCAAAAATATCATCATAAAATCCACATTATATCTACGATCAAGGAATATAATAAAAAGTAATTAATAAATCTAGGTATTGTGACTATTACAACTATTGTAAGGTGAGCAAAAATAAAATCTCTAAAAGTATTGTTTAAAAGATATTATCAGCCTTGGAATTAGAGTTCAAGATGTTCATCTTCAACTCTATAGATTTGGGGCCAAATTTTAATCTCATCTACACTAATGAGATCAGAACTTATCTTCTTGTCTGTCTTCACTGACATTTCAGTACTATTAATAGTGACTACAATCAAAATGAGGACAATTTTAAAATAAACTTGACTTTAATGTCAGCACTACATGACAATGCTTCTTAGCAAATGAAAAACTTCTTCTAAATGTTTTCACAAAAAAGGCATAGATTGAATTAACCCTCAGCCAGAAAGAATTTAACAGACATCACAGCTGAATTTAAAAATATTCCAGTGGCTGGAGCTTTTCTTTACAAGAAACACTGCATGGTCTGTAAGTAATTTTTGTTTCAACCACAAAGAATACATTGGTGCAGAGAAAATATGCATTCCCATTTCTTTCAGGAACGGATAGTTAACCTAGTAATTTAGAACTGCTTGGAGTACAGTGTGGGAACAGTAAATAACCCTGGTTTTTGTTTTTTCTAAATCTGTTGCAGAAAAACTCTATAAGTCATTAACTCTTTAGTCCTTCCATAATGTAAGGGTTTCCGTGGGGACCAATTTGAAGTCTCATACTGGCAGATTGTGGAGAAAGAAGAAGTGGAAGATCTCTTTGAGGGGACCGATTCAGTACCCAGATACCATGATCATAGCAGTGGTTCTCAACCTTTGTAGCCTTAAGTCACCCTTGGATAGACTCAAGGCACCCCCTTGAAAAATGCCAGCTCTTAGATTTCACTCTTTGTTTAACTACAGACAAATACCAGAGCAGTTCTTTCTGTTGCAAACAACTATATATAACTGAATTTTAGACATAAAGACAATAACTATGGATTTCTATTTGAAATATCTGAGTTTATCTTGTGAATCTTGTTGGAAAACCTAACAATACTAACATTGTGAAGCACCCCACTGAACCCTTGAAAAGATGCCATGTCACCCTGGTTGAGACTTTCTGGGTTATATGCATGAAGGAAGAATGCTCAGTTTTGCCTGCTTGCATGGAAGTCAGTAGGAACTTTGCTAGAGGAAGGCCAAAAACAAAATCCGGTCTATGCTGAAATGCCCATGGGATTAGTGTGGCTCGGGCATACCTGCTTCTGCAGTCAGTGCAGAATTATGTGGTTAGCATTCACATCTAGCTGCCTTTCTCTCCCCAGCACTAACCCAGCACTAGCCCAGGATAGAGCTAGAACATCCAGCCCATCCCCAGGTCCTCTCTGTCTGACCCAAAAGTTCCCTAAATACTTGCACATCTGCTTCTACACGTGCCCAGATTGGCCTAGGTCTCAGCAGTTGGGTGCTTTACTTCTGCCTGAGTTCAGCTGAAATCCAGCAAGTAGGAAGCGAATCACCTAACTGCTCTGGAGGGCCCAGTGTAGTAGGTATGATCTGAGCTCACCTGACACACCAGTACAGTTGCACCCCCCACAGACCATGGTTATAGCTGCTTTATTTTGAAGACTTAAAATAAACTTGGAGGAGGACAAGTATTTTGTTTTTGTTTTCCTGGAAATAGGTTATTTCTGGTTTTTATCCAATGACTATTTAAGGTAAAGTATAACCCGTCCTGAGAGGAGGGAACAGGACCTAGGACTTCCTTCTTACAGCAGAGTGTCCCACTCATTAGGCTACAGGGTCAGGCATCTTACTTGCTCTCCTTTTGGCTTCATGACTCTTTCTCTCCTTTCTCCCCAGTCTGCTAGCTTCAATATATATGATTTAAGTACTAGCAAAGTAAAGCTGAAAAACAGTTCTGCCAATCTGTCACACATGACTATACCATAACCAGCAAGATGGTCCACTGCTTGCACAAGATCAACTCATGAAAGAAAAATAGCTGGTTGAGTCTGAAGTTAATTTAGTAGGCTGAAGAAATGATGCTGAAGAAGGTAAAGCCATGATACAGTCTCCTTTGGTTGAAGGCTCATACACATAATTGCAAAATTCAGTTTAGGAGTGTTCCTGGATTCCTTACTGAAGGTAAATTCTTGCAGAGCAGTATCAGTGGGTAATGTTTTCCTTTCTTTCCAGTCACACCGTCTCCAATCTGCAGGGTGATTGTACAGCAACGGTAGCAACATAGGCTATGATGAATACACCAGATCTGTTTTCCATTCTCTATAATGTATCAGGGGTAAAACTTGCACTGAAATCTACTCAATACACAATCTGCTTGTGAATCAAAGCTTTTATCTTCAAAAGTGTGTTTGCACATAGGGTTTCAAAGCTGGCCTTTAAGACATTTCCTGGTGCTAAAAGTTCAAAGTTCCCCCCTTTCAACTGCCAAAGCTTTTGCTCAGTACCATAGCAAGGAAGTTTGGTGCCCTCAGTAAAGCCTGCAGCAGCAGCCCGCCCTCGCCCCTTGCATAGATCCAGGGGGCAAACGCCCCCCCATGCTTGCCCAGAAGTGCATACAGGAGTGTGAGCCACCCTCTCCCTATCCCCACACCTCCCCAAATGAGCCACTTGTGGCTCTGCCCTATGCCCTGGGCAGCACCTGTTGGCGCCCCTTCACTTTGGTGCCTGGGGCAGTTGCCCTGCTCACCCCCTTGCTACGGCACTGCTTTTGCTTCCTTCTTTGGTTCTATCCCCACCAACTGTTACAGCTACACAAGTATGTATTTTCACCATACCATTTTGCACCCTGTGAAATTAAGATCAAGATTTAAAAAAAAAAAGTAAAAATAAAAACCAGGACCCAAAAGTTTGGTGTTTAAAACCATGTTTAGGCTCCGAAGCAATTGCTCTGACTTTGAAAAGTGCTGAGCTCCCAATGACTCCCTTTAAAATCAAGAGATGTTTTGACATTTTGAAAAGCAGTCTGCTTTGCAGGAGGCTGAACATGAATCTAGAAGCTTAAATTTATATAGGCTCCTATATTTTAAAGTCTTGGCCTCAAAATGTGGAGGCAATCACTAATATAAATTTAATACCCAATAACACAAGGAATCCTATACTGATTGTATTATTCATTAAGTCTCTCTTTTAAAAAACATGTACAACTGCTGCAGTATAATGATACAGAATCCATATCCTCTGTGAGAGTACTTAGGTCAAGCTTGCTGCAAGTTACGGAGGACCTTGTCCTTATAATTCCCATAACTTGGATATAACACATCTCAATCTAGGTGATAAATCATTTATGCATGACATCAGCTGCTTGAATTTTCTATTTCAGTAATAGTTGCAACATCAGATTCTGTCACACTAGGGAAAAAAATAAGTTAGGCTTCTACATAAATTTATGACCTAAAGGCACCAACAGACACTATCATTGAATTTCATTATGCTCTAGTTCAGTAGAAATATTACATTTAGCATGTTTCTACATATATTGTCTGGGTTTTTGATTCTCCCATCTGGGATTTCATTCCAGGAAGTAGACAAGAAACTATAGAAATGTAAAAAATATTTTAAGTAAAGTGGTCCTTTATTCATTAATGTCTCCCTTCTACTCCCTCCCACAAACACAGTGCCTTGCATACAAGGCCAATGAAATGCTGGGATAGAAAAAAAAAGAGAAGAACATCACTATTGGTACAGCTGGGTAATATTTTCTAACAAATAGTTTATTTGCCAAAACAGGAAGTCAGCCAAAATTATCTGTAAATTTGGATTAAATAGGAGGAATCATTTTGCTTAAAAAAATCCAGAAAACTCCTGTATGTTTTATTTTGACACTTTGTTAAGAGTTTAATCTGTATTTAATTTTTAAAGGGTCAGAAACACCCCGGATTAAATGAAATATTTCATTTTGAGTTGAATTAAATGTTTTGTTTGACTAAATAATTTTTCTTTGTATTTACAGTTTGGCCACTGAACCAAAAATATCAATTATTTGTGCTTACCCAATTATAAATTTATTCTTGCTCTGGATTACATTGGCTAGTTTGTGGGTAAACTCATTTACCTTGGATTAACCTGTGTGTAAATGAGAGTAGAATTAGGATTGGGAGCCCAAACTTTGATAAACAGTAGAGCTGAAGCATGAAAGAGATAGTTGTGTACAGCTATTTCTACAGCTACAGCTGAAATTAAAGTTAATATAAATATTTTTGTTTATCTAATATTGTTTGAAGGCAGGAAATTGTCCAGGAAACAAAAATAATGGAATATGAGAATGATTTAAATGAATTCACAATTACCTTCATTGTTTGTTAAGAGATTTAATGAAAATCTTCTTCACAGCTTGAAAGGATCTGTAAAACTATGTACGTCTGGCCAAAATGCAAAGGAAAGTAACACTTCAGTCTAAGCTGGTACCCTGGAAGCTAAATTGCTGTGACTTTTGGAAGTATAATGTTAGGCCTCCTTAAAAAAGTTACTTAGCTGTAATCTTATTATATTTTTTCCTTCTATGGTCTTCCACCAAGTTCTTAGCTTGTACACTACATGTGAACACCTTTCCTTTAACTGCACTTAGCCAATTAACATCAAATTTCATTCTATATAAAACTTTCTTATATTCATGTTTTTGTCTCATCAGCAACAATGGGGCCAAATGAAACCACTTATTTGGCTTCTATAGTTCAGCATTCGCCAAGTGTTTGACCACATGTTCACAGTATGTTATCAACAAGGCCTGAGATTTCCAGATGGTCTCCCATCCAGGTTCTACCCAGACCTATATTAGCCTCTACTAATTTCATTAGTATCTGATGAAATTAGGTGAACATGGCCAACAATGTACAAACTACTCAGGGCAAATTTTGTTCTCATTTACACTCCACCACTTACAGCAGGCATCAGCAAACTTTGAAGTGGTGGGCTGGTTTAATAGACCTCTCTCTGAAGATGGTCCAGTACTTCTGAGCTGGCCAGCACTGCTGCCTTCTCTACCACCACAATGCCACTGCTTCTCCCCCTAATGCTACTCCCTGCACAGTGCTAGCCTCCACAGAATTCCTGTAAACTGCCCCTTCCACCAAATCACCACAAACATCTGAGATTTGTGAGATTAATCTGATCGCTTGGTTGGTTGGATTGTGGGCCATAGGTTGCCAATCTGTGTATATGATGAAATCCTATATACCAAAAGAACTGTTAAGTGAAATCTATAAAAAGATTTGCATAACATGCATTTATTGTGCTTGTGAAATAAAGAAAAGCCAACAATATAGCCCTAGTAAAGCTCTCCCAGGAAGCTACTCACCAACCTGATGTGGGAGCTTAGCATCTTTGTGCTCTTATGATTCCTCAAATAGGTTTCTTTACTGCCCCATTTTCTGGCCTCTCTGAAACAGTCCCTTGTAGAGACTCTGGCTCCTACCTCTTCATGTCAATAGGACTTCCTAGACTAGTCATGCAATGTTTCAAGAAGCCATGATCTCCCACCAATTCCCAAGTAGAATAAGCATATCTTTTCTAAGGGCTTCAACCTCAGGAGCTCTCTCCTATGGGAAGCCTTGATTGACTTCATCAGATGGTCAAAGTCCTGTACCAATTTCATGGTTACTTCCATTCCTTAATTACCTCCCTCTTGCAGCTGAGATCTGATAAATTACATCTGTGGAATGTTAAGTGGTGTTAAAATGTGCTATGAGTAGTCACATGTTAAGGGTTAATACAGCATCCTGGCTGTAGAGCTCTGACTTGCCACTAGATGGCTGGTGAGAAGGCGAGTGGCTAGACAAGACACCTGGGCTCTATCCATACTCTGAGGAGAGGGGCTAGGAACAGTGCACCCTGGGATGCTGGAGGTCTACAAATTATTCATTTTATCTTCATGGAACAGACTGAAGTTACCTTAACACAAGCTAGGTAGCACAACCCAGAGTCAACCCTTGTCTAAAGTAGTGTAACTTTGAACTCCTCAGAGG
Source organism: Caiman crocodilus (assembly GCA_030014935.1). Lineage (NCBI taxonomy): Eukaryota > Metazoa > Chordata > Crocodylia > Alligatoridae > Caiman > Caiman crocodilus. Next base: position 236,629,394 of record JAGPOW010000261.1, read on the forward strand.
GCACTTAGCAGAAACATATAAGCTTTAATGTGTGGATGTTTGTGTTTTAAGTGGTCTTAGTTTGGGTTAAGTCAGTGGTATTCAACCTTTTTTCTTGGCAGGCTGGAGATGGGAATGCCTGGCTCAACTGAGGGCTGGATAGTGGTTCCAATCCAGTGTCTGTGGGTAAGCATAGTGGGCACCATCCAGCCACATGGAGAAGGGTGGGGGATCCTGGCCCTGCACATGAGGAATGGAGCTTTACCCAGCCCTGTAGAGGAAAAAAGGCTGTGACTTAGCTGGAGCAATGAAGGGGGCATGGCTCTGCCCCATGAAGGGGAGGGGGTATGGCTTAGCCCCAAGCCAGCCCCGCTAGGTGGAGGGGGCATGGCCCAGCCCCAACCTGATGCCATAGAGGAAAAGGGGGCATGGTCTGCCCCCAACCCAGCCTCATGGGGGGAAAGGAGCCTGACCTGGCTCTGACTGGGTGCATGGAGCCATAGATGACTGGTAGGGGGGGCACATGACCCCCCTGACAGGGCCGTCCCCACTCCCGATGTCTCCAGCAGCATCTGTGAGTGCTCGCCAGCTCTGCCACCACCAGCGGCATCTGCAGGTGCCTCCCCAAGACTCAGGAGGTACCTGTCACCCATGCATGGGACTTGGGGTTTAGGAATTTGGTAGCGGGGAGGGCAGCCATATTAATGGCCACCAATCCCCAACTACCACATTTCTTGACCCATGAGGAACCCTGTGGGCCAGGTTGATGTCTCACATTTTGCCCACAGGCTGGAGGTTGAGCACTCCTGGGCTAAGTGTAATGTGTAACTTCACCCTTAGAAAGTTCCCAATATGGAACAAAACTCACAAGCTGAGGATAGACAAATCACCAAATATTCCCAGGGCCTCTCTGATGCTCTCACTCACATTGATGGGTAGTATGTTTTATAAGTATCATCAATAAAATCAGTACTTATGTACTACTCCATACAAGAGCAACCAAATGGTCCTCAGAGCTCCAAAACTTGCTTTTATTGCTTGCAGCATGTACATATCCCTCTGCAACTGCTCAAAAGATCTTGACACCTAGTATGAACATGCTGGAGGACAACCACTATGTACGATCCCAGAACAGCCTCCCCAAGGTACTTTCAGATTATAAGCATGTGACCCAGAGCATATATAGAGGATATTGTCCCAACTGGGACACACTGTCACTATGGTGTAGACATTTTTTAAATGTCAGGTCATTAATTTTCAGGAAAGAAAAAAAGACTCAAGGAGCATATATGAGTTTTATGACCACAGGAGGAGATCATCTGGAGATAGTCTGGTACCGTCAGAGTGACATGTTCAGACTCAGCACCTAGCAACGTGATAATGGACACATGCATGCCATGTGAGGTATGTGGCTTTGACCAGACATCCAGCCCTCTGCTCTGCAGGTGCTTCATGCCAAAATAATGTCTTTGGCATGTGCCCAGGGCTTGCCCAGCACTCCTCTCAGACTTTGTCTCACAGGTGTGTTCGTGGGAATGGCATCTGGCATACCCTACACTGCTCTAATGGAAACTACAGAATATTTTTTCAATGTCCAGTATGTACACAGTAGGAGCAAGTGGGTAGGGAGTGTTTTCTCCATGCAGCTGCTGAGCCCAGTCTGACATTGTGCACATGTGGTAAGCAAACATAGCTCCCAGCCAAGGGAGAAAGCCCATCCCCTTTCATGGGATAAAGTTCTTCTAGCGACAGAACTAGCAAGGTTCAGTGACTACTCTGTTACAGGCTGGCTAGGTGCTGTGAGTGTATCAGCTGTTAGGCTGCTGGGTTCGGGATCGAGGAGGTGAGTTGGGAGTGAAGTAAAGGCAAGTTTCCTTATAGCTTAGCATACAACAGTTAACAGAAAGGTTAATGTGACAAACAAATAGTACAATAATAAAGAGCTAATAGTAAATAATAACAACAGATAGACAAAATGATAAAGAGTTCCCACATGTGGTTGGCAACTTATTGGCAGTCCCTCTATGCCAGGTGTGTGCCAAGTTGTTCCAGTGAAGTCAGGTGTCCCCAATCACTGCTGTCTGAGGGGTCACCAGGAAGGTCCCTTGGTCAGGATCTGGTCCTCGCTCACACTGGGAGTCCAGGGTCCAGGCTTGGTACAGCGATGGTCCTTCTGTCCCATCCTTCAAACTAGTTACTTGACATGCACATTCCTTTATGCCTTATTTTATGCTAATCTGTTGGCTTTAGATCCATTCACAATCTTGCCCTATAGCTGTTACCCTGTGGGATTAAAAGGTGTTAGAAATTATCATGGAAGGTTACCGTCCGAATACAGGTTCATCCAATAAGCAAATTACACCACATTACTTTGAGGTTTGAAATTAGCATTACTCTGTCCAAGCTCAACCCCTTGGTTTCTTATTCCTTGGATTCCTTGGCATGTGCTAATTATATTAGGTGCTCAGAGCTTGTTATGGCTGACCTTTAAAAACCCTGTTAGATCAGCTAATCTTGTAGTTTTGCTTATTTTGGGGGCCCAGTCAGTCCCATGATCAGTGCAAACAGTTAGATTCAACACTTTGGTTAAATTGTGACAGACAAATTCCACTTGCAGGTTGCAAGCTTGCAAGCTTTGCATTAGCTAATCTTAACTGCTAAACAATTGCCTGGATGTCTCCAAGAGCATATATTTATTGCTCGTGATAGTAACCCCTCTGGTTCTGGCCACCATACCTGTCACAATTCTGTTGTTTCAGCCATGCAGCTGGTTTTCATCTAATGCAATTTTAATAGAGAGATGCTAAAGATCAGTCATCAACACCTTGCTATTTTATCTGGAGCATGTAGGTGCAGCATTGCCATGGCTTCCCCACAAGTTGCACTACCGTACAACAAACAAAAACATTCCTTTTGTTTGGGGATTGCTCTTGAGAGAACACCGTCTTGCCTACAGATTTTTTTGAGCCACCCCACAGGTTTCAATAGCAAGATGATAGTATTGTAGTGCGTTTTGCAAGTTGATTCAAAGGACTGGCACAAGGATGCTCATTTTCTATTGAACACTGGTGGACTTTTCCATTAGGGAAAAGTCACATTTAAAATTGTTCAGCCCTGCTTGGTCACAGCTTTTGCACCTCAGAATGTGAGGGTTTCTTGAGAGGTTACAACTATTTCAGTATTTGGCTTAAATCCTTGTTACCTCAGTTTCATCTCATTCCTCTTAGTTATCACTTTAGGCTATTTTAAACAAGTCCTCTCATATTCATTTACCTCATTTACTCTTTTCCCATGTTAGTTTTAAACCAAGTTGCATACATTTAGATCTTCTAATCTTTTCCTGTAAACCAATCCTTCCATGGAATTACAGAAACTCCAAGACATGTTTATTCCTTTCCTCTTTCTTTTCCTTTCTTCTAATAACATCATTTCCATGAATCTATACATCTGGTTTCCCTTATTTTTTCAGCCAGAGTTTCTTATGGTAAGTCCAGGCAATAGACATACGTAGGTCACAAAACAAAATGATCTAAAATGTAAGCACACAGTAGATGAAATTCTTACCCCAGTTCCTCCTTATCTCAATAATGGGTATAAACCCCAGGGAATAAGGGGACTTGGTTAAGGTAGCCTAAAGTGGGATAACTAATAGTAATGAAGTGAAACTGAGATAACTGAAATAACTAATATTTCTCAAGAAAATTAATTGCTGTACATTTCAACATCTCCATACCGAATACATCTCCTGTATCTCTCCTACAGATCTAGCAGGCCTCATCTCTGAAACAGCAGAATTTTCACAAAGGGCCATAGTTTGTTTCAAAGAGGCTAGTATCTGAGGGCAGGTCTACATTTGTAATATGGTGGCACCTAGAAATCCTAATCAGGATAAGGACCTCATTGTGCTAGGTACTGTGCAAGTAAACAGCATGAGAGAACCCCTAAATATACAACACAGACAAAAAGGGAGGGAGAAAGGCAATAGCATGCCCATTTTACAGATGGGGAACTGTAAGAAATTAAGGCCTCCACCAAAAGACACCCTTTGACTTTAGTGGATGAAGGTCAAAAAGACTTGCCTAGTCAGGCATCAGGGAAGTCTGTGACGGCATTGAGAACTGAACCCAACTGCCTGTAGTTTTTGTCTGCTATGGTAAGTTCAAGGCCATCCATCCAGGGCATATTTCAAGTGTTAGTTATCTAGTCCTGAGTAACTGCTTTCTTCCAAGCAAAGTAGCTAAACAAAAAAGAGTCAATTGAATTCTAGTGGGCACACTAGAAGGGAGCGGTAGGCTCCAGGCTGACCTGGACAGGTTACAGCGGTGGGCAGATGAGAATAGGATGGAGTTCAACATTGATAAGTGCAGAGTGTTGCACATGGGGAGGACGAACCGGCACCACGCTTACAGGTTGGGGAACTTCCCTCTTGCCTGCACAGAGGCGGAAAAAGACCTCGGAGTCATCGTTGACTCCACGATGAACATGAG
>JAGPOW010000261.1:236633959-236646834 GCA_030014935.1 Caiman crocodilus
GTGAAGTGGTACAGGCTCCTAGCCTGGGGATTTTTAAGAGGAAGTTAGATGAGCACCTTGCTGGGGTCATCTGACCCCGGTGCTCTTCCCTGCCAAGGCAGGGGGTCGGACTAGATGATCTGCCCAGGTCCCTTCCAACTCTAGCTACTATGATACTATGATACTATGAATTGGTATGCAAGATTGTACTTGTCTGACCTGCCAGATATATCTAAGTGAAGAAGTGCTGAAGGAGTCATATAGCTGTGTATCACTTAATTACAGGAGTTTATGCCCAATTTCTAAAACCTCAGCACTCAGTAGGCCCAATGGAGAATAATGGGAGGTGCTGCACACCACATCCCAGATCCACAATCATATTTAGGCACCTAATTACCACTGAAATCTACTGGAGTTAGGCACCTAACTAGGAATCAGGTACATAAATTCCCTTGTATATCCTGACCTGAGTTCATTGTAAAATGTATCCATTAAAGTCATAAATTGACAAAGGTCTGTTCCAACTTGTGTATAATGGTTCATCATTAGTAGCAGGTATAGTACCTTGAAGTGAAGTGATGGACATAAGTGAAAACAGTGCCACAGATGGAAATAAAGTGGCACTGGGAACACTTAACTGTTACAGTACACCACACCAAACTGCACTCTGGGGCCTGACTTTCTGGCAGTAGCATTGGAAGAATTCATAGAAGTATTTGAATAAGAAACTGACTGATGTGGGCGACCTGGTATTGATGAAGAAGTGGAGCAGATGAAGAGGGGGGACAACTGATAATAGTGCATCAGTAATGAATGAAGAAGTTGTGAGGGGCTTTAGTGCTTGAACTGATGGAAGAGGAGGCAGATGACAGATACAAACAGGAGGCTGATGTAGTCAAAGCAATGGGCAAGGAAGATGATCTCAGCAGCAGCATTTTCAATGGAATACAAAAAGGAGGAATGTGTAAACTGAGGTAGTTGGAGAGAAGGGAGTGACAGTAATCAAGATGAGACATGTAATAATTTAAGTCTAATGAGCTGTATAGGACACATGGCCAGGAAAGAAGGTTAATATCAGCCTCCTAACCCCCGAATAACTAAGGGATTCCTCAAGAAGCCTTGGGATTAACTGATAGCACCACATGGAACATGTAAACACAGTCCACATTTTTCACAAGACTTTAAATGGCTTAGTATCAGCATAATAGTAGGATGACAGAAAAATGTTAAAACTCAGAAATCTTCGGCATTTGAAAAGCTCTCTCTCTAGTTAATTAAATAAAGTTATTGGATTTGGAAACAATTGCACCATGTATTTTTCTGTTCCTTTTTAAGCCCCTTTCATCTACCAAGCTGTATTTGGGGAAACTTCTGCAAATATTGACCTTTATTTCTTAAACTTTCCTTGACTTTATGTTGTTCTGTGGGAAATGCAGGGTTTGACATATCAGATCAAAACACCAAACCCAAAATCTTGACTTCATGGGAAGAAGTACTCTCACTTCCACACCTTTACAATATAGTTCAGGGCTGTCTAATTTTTAAGGCTGCATGCCCTGTGGAGATGCTCCTCCATTGCACCACATGCTTGCACTCCTTTGCTGCGGCAGGCACTCTCCCACCACCTTCCACAACTCTTCATGGATGCTTCTCTCACCACTGCTGCACTCTGTGCAGGCCTCCACGCAGCTACGCCTCACACTGCACAGCCACAGCCTCACCCTGAGCGCCCCAAGCCATGCTGTACCATGCCAGGTCACCCCCAGGAGATGGGTATAGAGTGCAAAAACTGGAAGAAGGAAGGGAAGCCCAGAGACTGCTTCAGCCAGAACAACAGAGGGAATTGCAGCTAGGTGGGAACCACACCTTAACCCTTCACAGGCTGCATGTGGCTCATAGACTGTCAGCGGGACATCACTGGTATAGTTGATTCCTCAGCTAGGTCAACTAAAATCCATAACTCCTCCTTTTTGGGCCATGCAGGCCTTGCCAGAGGGATCCTTTCAAGCTCCTGCTAGGCTGCCTGTTGGAACAGTCAGAACTTGAAGGTAGTAAGTAGATCAACCTTCAAGGTGATGCTGAAGTGAGTAAGTTTGAATACAGGTGACTGGGCCATCACATGAAAATTCTGCACCTTTTGAAGCACATTACAGAGTTGATCTGTGTGAATTCCCTGCCCTTTCTTCCTCTTCAGTGTATTTAGTTCAGACTGAAGTCTATGACTGTAAAAGGATCTGAAAAGACAGAATTCACACTGGCACCCAGACAGATACCTTTCAAAGGATGAGTTATCTGTTAGCCAACATATGATAGTTACGTTGAGAGATTAAATTCTGAATGATACCACCACTTGCACAAACCCTGAAGGTTTTAATCATTCATGCTCTGTAACAATCCAAGCAATGGCTCACCACTTTTAGCAAACACTGAATGCATGATGTCAAAAGTTCAGCAATTTTGTTTCTTTAGCCCCTTTTCAGAGTTACTGAGTGGTAGGCAGGGCCTGCGGAAGGCCTTTCACTAAGAGCAATGAGGAAGAGGTGCACAGCTGGCAGCATGATGATGACCTACTGGCATGCTGACCGAGACTGTGTGCCTGCCTGGGTTATTAGAAACATTAGCCTTGCTGTCTGTTCAATGTTATCCTACTGTATATGTTCCTTATCTTATTCTATAAGCTCACTTTCCTATTACTATTTCATTGTTTCCTTGTATTTCCCCCACCTGCATATTGAATCCAATTATTGGCTTTTGTGGTACATTATAACTGTCAGCTCTTTGAGACAGAGACTGTGTGGCCTATAACTGGGGCTAGTAGATGTTACTACAAAACAAGCAGTAAATAATTATATCCTCTCCCTTTCTCAGCCCATGGCCAGTGATACACTGGTTCAAGGAGTCTAAACTCAGACTGTCATCATGAGGCTGCTATCAGTTTACAGGACCCAAGCGTTTATTAGTTGTACCTCAATACTGATAGCATGCCTGCCACGAAAAGTACAAAAATGATTTCCATGAATGGAAGCTGGGTAGAAAATTGGTACAGAAAGAATGAGGAGGACAGTGTAGGGCAAAAATCACAAAGATGCCCTGAAAACACATGGGGACAGTCTCAGGCCTGGGCCTTTACTTCCTATTACTCACATACTGAATGACTTGTAGTAACTGAGCAATTGTCCTGGTTGCTCACCCCTAAAATAAGCTCTGAGGCATCACGAGCATTACACAGTATCAGCAGTACACAGTCATTCAGTAAAGACTGGTGCATGGCATAGTGGGGAGAGGAAGTTTTATATGGGTGCGTGTGTGTTTGAAGATAAGCACACACAAGAATCTTAGCTGGCTAAAATGTTAGGTTTCAGTAGCTGCTGAAGAAGTATTTGAATGAAAAGATGGTTGAGGTCTGGGAAGACAGCTCCCAAAAGGTGTTCCACATCTGTGCTCCACACTAAATGAAGTGCAGAGACAGTGATGAGAAGGGTAGACAAGAAGTCTTCCAGATTTTCCTCCCTGAACTGTTTTGGGGGGGATGAGGTGGGAGGAGATAGGAATGATCAGAGCTATGCAGAAACTCAAGGATGAGGAGAAGAAATGTGAACTCAATGAAGTAAGGAAGTCATGGATGGGAGGAGTTAAAAATCTAGAGGTGGTGAAGGCACAGTCAGATTGAGAGACAAGGGAGATGGCCTTAAACTGCCCAATCATAATTATGATGGGAGAGTAAGATAGGACTCAGGGTCACGTTTTTGAGGATGTGGGAGACCACAGGTTGTTTGTATATTCAAGGGAGTGAGCCAGAAGAATGTGGAGGGTTAAGGAACTGGGGAAGGTATGGCTGCAGGTTTTAGAGATGAAAAGTGGACAAAAGCACCCTCTGTATCAGAAACAGGGCAAGACAAGTACAGAAGAATGGAAAAAGAAAAGTTACCTCAGATCTTGCTGATCTGGAAAGTCCATGAGATCTTGCACAGAGGCATACACACATCAAACACACATATGACTGTGGGAGGTTGGGGACTGATGCACCAGGGATGGGTTGAGTATACATATAGCAAAGGTTTAAGCCTATGACATTTTGTTGACTGCTGAGCAAGCTAAAACTCTCCCTGCATGAAATGGAGGAATGTAAAGGTCTAAATTAAAGTCAGAAATGCAGTTTGTCCAAAAGAGAGACATTGCATGTAGACAAACAAGTATACCACTGTAAAATATGATGAATGGATAGGACTTACTGCTTATGCTTGCATTTTGGACCATAGCAGCCATTTTGTCTGTCTGCTCCTATCTCACAATAAGGAAACCTAATGCAATGTTTCTTCCGTAAATTACAGCAATTTACCTTCTCCTTACCTCTAGATACACAGCAGGCAGATGAAATAATTGCTGCACATTCACCTGAACCACAATTAGTTCCCCTCTTCCACCGTCTTCCATCTGCCAGCTTGACATTTTGGCTTGGGAGGTCTGCTGTTTACTACAGTCCTGCATCTGAAAAGTTACAGAAAGGTGGCTGAGATTCATCTAGCTCTTTCATGTAGTCATTCTTAACCTTTTTAGTCTCAAGGCATGCTTGGAAAATGCCAGCCCTTAGCTTTCACTTATTTTTTGACTGTGGAAAAATGAAGCATTTTTTCTGTTGCAAATAACTCATAACACACACAACAGGGAGTGTTTTTAACTTTATGAGGAGTGTTTTGAAATCTCTGGGTTTATCTTGTAAATCATGTTTGCACCCCAGGGCACCCTTCAAAGGATCTCAAGGCACCTTGGTTGAGAATCACCACTTCTACCCTATGCTTCTTATCCCAGAGCAGATCAAAAATGGCAACAGGGCTCTAGATGACTGGGATGGCAACAGGCTTCAGGTGGTGTTCTCATTAACCCCTCCTATCAAAGGTAGAGACTCGGGCAGGAGCAGATTCACTCTGAAGATCAACATGTAGGTGCATAAATAGTGTCACCAACAGAGCTTTGGTTTCTTTGACCATGGAGTGGTGTTTCAGGAAGGACTGCAGAAAGAAAATGGGGGTCCAGCTGACATCTATACAGGCTCATGAACTTAAGTTGATATCTATGCAGGTTAGTCTAACCTGCAAAGCTTGAACCAATTTGGAGGTGGACAGACATTCCCGTTTACATTCCAGAAATGCAGGCACATGCCTGCAGTGGCTAGAAGCCCAGGGGTGCTGGAGCAGCCTTCCCTTCCCTTCCCTTCCCTTCCCTTCCCTTCCCTTCCCTTCCCTTCCCTTCCCTTCCACAAGGCTGAGCTAAGAGGGCGTGTGGCCAGGCCCCAGCAAGATGCACTGATTAAGGAGGGGTGTAAACCCCAACCCCACCTGCAGTCCCAAGCTTTTCCCTGCTGGCTGCTCAAGAGGCAAGGAGCCAGATCCTGCTTCTGTTGATACTGAGCTTTTCAATCTCTGTCTCCCTGTTTCTTCAGACTGTCTGCAAACCAGGTCATTCTAACACCTTTCTCTGTGCCCTCGAAGACTGAAAGATTGCACCCAAAATGTTGTTTGTCAGAACAAAGTTTATTGGCCCATGAAGCTCTACACAAGAAAATCTCTCTTTCATTAGTTTCAAGCTCTTATCTGCAGGGTGCATTTGCAAGCCACTACCTGTCTGCCCTTTATTTCAGTGAAATTGGATACCCACAAAGACACCTCACCATTAGCTAGCATGGGGGGAGGAGGGCATGGCCAGATGCCAGGTCCCTGCCCTGGGGTCCATGCCATGGGAGAGGGGGGAGCCCTGCCTGAGCAGCCAGTGGGGAGGGGAACCCTGGGCATCGCACTTCAGGAGGGATATGGACAACATGGAGAGGGTCCAGAGGAGGGCCACTCGCATGATGAGGGGTCAGCAGGGCAGGCCCAATGAGGAGAGGCTGAGACCTGAACCTGTTCAGCCTCTACAAGAGATAGCTGAGAGGGGATCTGGTTGCCATCTATAAACTGGCCAATGGAGACCAGCAGGCAATGGAAAAGTCCCTGTTCCCCCCGAGCACTACTGGGAGTAACGAGGAATAATGGCCATAAATTGACTTAGAGTAGATTCAGGCTAGATATCAGGAGGCACTACATCACAGTCAGGGTGGCTAGGAGCTGGAACCAACTTCCAAGTGAAGTGGTGCTGGCTCCTACCCTGGGGGTCTTTAGAAGGAGGCTAGATGAACACCTTGCTGGGGTCATCTGACCCCAGTACTCTTTCTTGCCATGGCAGGGGGTCAGACTTGATGATCTGCTCAGGTCCCTTCTGACCCTACCTACTATGAAACTATGCAGTCTCTCAGCCAGCTGGAGCAGTGATAGTGCTCTGGCTAGAAAGGAGAGGCATGAGGCCAGCCTTGTTCTGCTTCAGCAGACAACCCCACAAAGCATCTGGGATGTTGGGGGAGTCTGGTTTAACTTAAACCAGGAAGGGGTCTGGAAAAGACATTGGATAAACCAGTTTTACCCAAATTAGTTAAGTCTGATACTACATTCAACCAGGTCCATCTCAAACTGGTTTCAGCCATTTTCAAACTGGTTTATGTGCACTGAACATCTGTTCTGTTACTAATACTAGAGATATAAGTTCCACCTGACACAGTGATCTTTCTTCAGGCTTGTAATCTGGTGGATCATAATAAAAGCTAAACACCAATTAAATGAAAGCTTTCAGGAAGAGGAGTGCAGCAGGAGCAGAAGCAGGAGCAGGATCTGATTGATTTTGCTCCATTCAAAATCTTCCTACCTCACCAAAAACCTCACAGGCACCAGCCTTCCTTCATAGCAATGCTCAGGCATAAGAAACTAGAGAAAGGGGCCAGGAACTGCCCAAAGACCAAAGAGATAATCCTGCCCTGAGTGGGGGTTTGATTAGATGACCTCTTGAAGTCTCTGTAATTCTGTGAACCTGTTATTAGTATGCATTGCACAATGCATGCATACATGGCACAGTTAAAGCTATGCAAACTACCTAGTTGGCATTTTTGGACTCAATTGTTCAATCTTATCGCTGTTTTAGGCCTAATATTTTCCCCAAGAGGTCAGCAGCCCAGCAGGGCTTTACAATCAGAAAATAAATCTCTTTTATCTGGGCAACAGCTGTTCAAAGTAGCTGAGTCAGCTACTCAGGCCTGTTCTTTTCTCCAGAGGTCATGACTCAGTCTCATCCAGCAAAACTACTGGGAAATAGCATGAAGAGGAACCAGTCTCCATTGAGATCCCTGTGTAAAGGATGGGAGTGAAGGTTTAACTATACAGCAGTATAGTAAAGGTTTAAATAGAAAAGGCTTTTCTGCACTTAGCACCATAGTAAACAATTTAAATGGAAGAGAATGCAGCAAAACTGCCCTAGACTTCTCTATGTTGTCTTGTCCAGACCGTCTGATACCCCGACTAGATTGTTTAAACCTAGGTTTGGTATTTCCATGCTACATCGTAGTCTGCAATGTAGACATTCCCTAATTCCAGACTTTGAGCCAGTGAGATGAGTCAGTACATTTCTGCTGTATTGTGAAAACGATTCTTGTATGCAACATTGATCAGTTAAGAGTCGAGCACTGAGTGAAAGAGACTGCTAGGTTCAGAGTGATTTCCAAATACTGCATGGTATCAGGAGCAAAATTATATTGAAAAATACCCTGAGAAGGGATGTAGCAGTGTTAAAAGCAGCACCAGAGTTGAAACTCTCCACAATATGGAGGAAAACCAGAGAAAGATTACGTGGCATTTCAATCTATAGCTGCTGACAGACATAAAAACAAAAGAATATGCTTTACCGGAAGAAGCAGTGTGTTAGTTTGATCTGGCTCTGCAGGGTCTATATAGACCATGCACTTCAGTGGGGCTTTTTGGCACTTTTATATAAAGCTGATTCAATCAGCTATTAGATAAAAGTGCCAAAAAAGCTTCACTGAAGCACCCAATTTATACAGCCATTGAGCAAGCCATGTCCAACTAATGTGATGCCTCTTTTGGGCATGTACTAGGCTCGGTGTGGGGGTGTGCCAAGTTTAAAGTAAAGCACTATTTTGGGGGTTCTTTAAGCAGCCTGTAAGTAGCCTATATCTGTAAGCAAAGCAGCAAAGAGGTGGGTAGTCAGGAGGCAGCTTTATTTCTTACAACAGCTGGTTCTGAAGCACTTGGCCTTCAGTTAACTCAAAGAAATCATCAAACTAGTGGATGAATTTGAGGAGTAGGCCACTCATAAAAACATGAAACATAAAGGAAACAGGTTTGAAATGCAGGGTACAAAAGACCATGATAATATAGAAAATTTTCTGACTGATCTAAGGCTAAAGAATCAATCCCACAATTCTGAGAGCCTCACTGAGTCCCTGGTATGAGACCAGGACATAACTGCCTCAAGGACAAAATGTGCAGAATGTATGTCCATGACACAGTGTTATACTGGGTACTTAGCCTGAGAGTATGTTGGCATGATGCTCTGCCTGACCTAACATTGCTAGACTTTTCTGGTACCCAAGCTAACTCATTCAGAACCTCTAACATGATGCAACACTTGGAACTTGCCCTCAAAGAGGAATTATTCTGAGACTCAGAATTAACATTTGCAAAAGTAATTACATTTTGCCAAGGAAAGGAAGTCAACCACTCCAGGTAAAAATCTCTGGAGGGCTGATAATGATCACATGCAGTGGATATTAAAGAATCCAAACACTGTAAGGAAAAGAGACCTGAAGGCATGCAGAGCCCAAAGTCCACATCTGCAAAACAAAGCATGTGGAGCTGCACAAGTGGTGGCAAACAGTACTCACCAAGTCAATGCCTGCTTTTTGGAAAAGATGCAAAAACCAGAGTAGATTACATCACTATGTGAAAATTTACAAGTACCAGCAGAACATGCCTAACGTGGACACAAAGGATGACAGCACCATTATGTCAGAGGAGTTCTTCATAGGAGCAAAGCACTAAGTTGTAACAGAAGGTTAATGGACTAGTTGTCCAGAAACAAAGTCCTTGGCTTTAAACTGTTCATGGGTGCACAAACCAGTATGATACCAGAAACAGTGAGATTAGCATCAAAAGAAATGTCGTGTACACCATAAGACAAATTAGTGAAATGTGGGGCTTACAGAATGGGTTTATCCCCCATTAGGGGAGTATATGAAACTATATATGGGGAAATTAAAACACTGGAAAGACAAGCAGTTTGAAGGGGGAAAGTGCCTATTTCTAGCTTTAAAACATGTCAAGCTATTGTTCATATTAAAAAAATGCATTTTTTGGAAGAGGATGAGATAAACATAATTGAAGACCTTGAGAACATCCTCTAGTGCTTACAGAAGCTGTTAACAAAGTGCAGAATACAGCTAAAACAGTGCAACCACCCCACAACTGCTGCTGCTAGGAAAGTTCCTGTCTTCATGGAGAGACTAAAGGAGGAGCTTGATGTGCTCATTGTGCTGGGAGGCACAGAGGTGTTAGAGGGAATTGTGTTACAAATGGTACAGGAAGGTCATTTTGGGCTTCAAAAAATCTAAGAAAAGTTTCCATCCCCAAAAGAACAGTGGCATTGAGAAAAACTGGCCAAGCTTACCTTTTGTCAACAAAATACAAGAATGTTGCACTATTCCCAAAGGCTGTCACAGAGGCAGGGTATTTGAAAATAGGACACAGAAAAGGTAAAACAAAAGATCAGTCTGGTCTGGCTTCCTCACTTCATAAAAGTGTCACTGTGCACATATATGCTGAGAACCATTGCTTACACACAGCACTGACATGACAGTGGCATGGGGAAATCCCACTGGTCATGTGGCACACTAAAACTAATGGATTTACTATTGCCTGACAACAGTGATGCTGATGTCTCAGAGAAGATGCACAGATCTGCCTGAACACAGTTCAGATGCTAGATGAACACTGTAAGTTTAGTTAATAGATTGGTTAATATAACTATTTCAAATTCTGTATTATACTGCTGTGGATCACTAGTATTTACTGGTTACCTTTGGCTGGAAAAGGAAGATGTGGAAGCTGTATCTTTAAAGAGTTTTTGGCAAGAGCTACTTGGAACCAGTTGTTATGGTATCTAGACACTTATATTCTTCAAAGCTGATTGCTTAGAACTCAAACTCCACGGCACATCCAGACAAATGCAGATGTTTGGTTCTCTGGGGACAAGTAGAAGCAATGCACCTTGCACCACAGCTACTTGTACCTGGGGAACGCCTGTGCCACACTGTGCTGACCCCAGCAGCCTTACCTGGGGTTCTCCCATGGCCGCAGCAGCTGCAGTTCTGCCAGGTGGAGCATGGCTGGCAGCCACAGCAGGGCTCCAGGCGACCCAACTCCACTTTTCAGCACCATGCCCGTGTGTGTGCTGCTCTGCTTTTTGTTTTTTTCTGTGGGTTTTTTTGACCCCTAGATATCCTACGTCAAAAAAACCACTCAGAAAAAAAACAATGGAGCAGCGTGCACATGGGCAATGTGCCCTTGCAGTGCAGAAAACACCTGACCGTGCAGTATGTGGCACTGCAGATGTGTTTGTGCAGATGTGTTTGTGCATCATGGCTGTGCTCATCTGAACACGCCCTTCTACGGGCAAAGCAGTTGCAATCCTTGGCTCTGAGTGATTTCTGGAAACCCCTCCCTTCTGAGAAGTACCCCCAATCTGTTGCTCAGAGGTAATTCTGGAGGAGCCATCAGACTCCCCCCAAACACCTGTAGTTCTTTTGCAGGGAGAAGTGTCAGGCTTCATAGAGGCAAATCACCTCCCCAACTCCTTCTGGACCTCTGTGGTTCTCGAAACCTCCCCCACGCACTAAGGATTTAGTCCTTGGTGTTTGGCATTGAATGTGAGCAATAGTTGCAGTTGATCTCCCTTGGGAAGCCTTTATTCTCAATGTGGTGGTTAAGGAGCTGTTCAGAATGAGAAGTGTAAACTGATCCTGCCGCTCTTGATGCCCTGCAATGCATAATCATATCCCCCTTCTAAAAAGAACCAGCTGACGTTAAGATTTGAATGATAAGAATATGGGACACATTAGTCATGGAAGAGCTGACATGTATAAAGCAGCAACAACAAGGAGATTACCTTGATATTTGGCTGCCCTTCGTAGAATATACAGACAAGGAAAAGTCTTAATAACTGTAAACCAAAGAGACTTAATACCTTTTGCTTTTACTAATAAGTGCCTTACCTTTCAGCATATGAAAATGCCACTGCTTTCAGGAGCCTTGTTAGATAAAAGTGTAAATGAGCTGCTGTAAAAAAATATACAGAACATTACTTAATAATCAAGCCCTCATCCCTTTAACATTTTTGGTTTTAGTGGTAAATGCAGAACTATTGGTTATGAAATTAACAAAGCCCTGCTGCTTTGTTACATATTTCATAAGCTTATGAAACAGTGTCATTCTGTTAAACAATACTGCCATATTTACTCAAATACAAGACAAGGTTTTGTCCCTCATTTGGTATGGGAAAAAGCCCTTCAATTTTATAATTATATACAAGGAAGTTTTACTAAATACATTTTCTATCATTAAACTGCTGCCAAAAATATCATGTGCTTAGCAATGGAAACCAACTATGAAGTTGATTAAATGCAGCCAGGACTGAGCATGATTATAAAACACATGGTCCATGTTGGACAAACATGCCAATGGGAACCTACCACAAGGATTTTTTTTTTTTATTAATATATTTTGTGTTCAGGTCAAATTAGCCAAATCAGTTCCATATCATATCAACTGAGCAGAACTCAACCGTTCCAAAACCATATCAATTGAGCAGGCAGAACTCAATCACTCTAAACACCATGCATGGCGCTACAACTGGTGAATATCTTCCATTCCAGACCTACCATGCTGAGACTTCAGATATTTCCAAAACCATTGGTAGACATCCTACATGAAGGCCCAACCCCAGAGGTCTTGGGGTTCAGATGCCCCCAGATACTACAGGCAAGCATCTTTCATTTGAGACATCAGATACTCTCTACACTCAATCTTAGCCCACAAGAGGCTGAGAAGCTAAGAACCTATCACAAGTATTTTTTTTATTATTTATTCTTAAGAAAAATTTTCTGCGTCCTACGTCAAATCAGCCAAATCAATTCCAAATCCATGTGAATTATTCAGGAACAATATGTGACCCTGCTATCAGCACGTATCCTCCACCCCTGCCTGGGGGTTCAGATATTTCCAAATCTTTTGGTAGGCATCCTAAGTGCAGGCCCAAGCCTAAAGACTTGTGGTTCAGATGCCCATTTTACTTGCCCTCAGCCATGTGGCCACAGGAGCAAGCTAAGGATGACTCTCCCATTTCTGCGCATTTAACTGGACAAGGGTATAATTCTTTTAGCTAGCAAAGTCCTCTGCTAAGAGCCAGCAAAACATTGGTGTAGTGGGAAAAGCTAAGGCTCCATTAGTCGGGGATGTGACCTTTCAGACCTCTCAGTCTGTTCTCAATGGTCAGGTACCAGACAGCAGAGAGGGGTTTGGGGCTGAAGGGCACATTTTAAGGTGTGAGAACACCCTTTGTGTGCATCTCAAAGGCACACACAGCTGGATATGGGGTTAGGGTATGTAATGCATGCCTAGGATCTTTGCTGAATTGGGATACACAGAAGCACCTATAGGCTATGTGGTCCAGTTACCAGGCCTGTCACACAGCGTGGGAGATCTACCATTCACACAGATTCCCATCTCTCACCAATCTGAAGTGGGGCAAATAAAATCAGTATGGTGTTTGGTTGGAAATACAGTCCCATTTATTCATTGTCCTACTTTGGTCAGTAGGTTGATTTCTGTCTGCCTCAAATTTTTATCTGCACCTGTGTCTGTGGCATCCTGCCTCTTCAGCACACAAGAGGTTAATCAGCTCATCCTTCTTTAGCTTCCCCATTCCATGAAGACCTTTCTCTTTTGCCAGTGCCTTCAGTTCGG
>JAGPOW010000261.1:236656763-236708404 GCA_030014935.1 Caiman crocodilus
CCTTGAGCTGGCCAGCAATTTGGAGGTCCAGCTCCTCCCTCTGGTTGGGTGGTCTGTAGCAGACACCCACCATTAAGTCCCTTTCCCCTCATCCTTCTTACAGCCTGACCCAAATCACTTCTGCCTGGTCCTCAGTCGCCCCCAAGTTGACACTCGATGCAGAGAATCGCTTTTTGACATAGAGTGCAACCCCTCCGCCTCTTTTCCCCATCCTGTCCTTCCTGAAAAGGGCATATCCATCGATGCCTACAGCCCAGTCATGGGTCAGGTCCCACCAGGTTTTCGTGAGCCCAACCAAATCTGGGTCCTCCACAGCCACCAGGATCTGGGAGAACAGTTGTTCACTAGGGCCCCCAAGGGATAACTAGGCCTAATGGCCACAAACTTCTAGAAGGCCAATTTTAGACTGGACATAAGGAAAAACTTCTTTACAGTCTGAGTGTCCAGGGTCTGGAACAGACTCCCCCCAGAGGTGGTGCAAACACCTACTCTGGACTTGTTCAAAAGGCTTTCAGATGCATATCTTGCTGGGATCCTTTGACACCAGCAGACATCCTGCCTATGGCAGGGGGGCTGGTCTCAGTGATCTCACAAGGTCCCTTCTAGCCCCTAATGCCTATTAAATCTCAGATCCTCAGAATTTCACCATGTGGTGGGCCATTAGGGGGTGCTCCTGTGCTGAGCCACCCACCTCACTGCCGACCACCTTCCAGGCTCCCAGTGCTTCCTTGGGGGTGTCTCAGGTCCATCCGACCTCCTTCCTGGAGCACACCCACAAGCCTGGCAGTAACAGCACCACCACCCAGGGTCTTTTCTGACTGTTGGCCCTGTACCCCCTGGGAAACACAGGCCTAGAAGTCCTTGAGGGATACCTGACCCACTGCAAGAACTTGAGTTGCTTCCCTCAGTCTGAAGGACAAATGGTGGTCTCCCTTAGCTGAACCAATGGGACCACAAGGCATAATCTAGACCCTTTCCCAAAAAGTCTCCCATGCTAAGTACAAAGGAGAATGTTATTGGTTACAAGGAGTAAGTTTGGAATAGGGTACAGGGTAGAGCAACATCAGAGAAATCCCTTAGAGCAAACAGTGGCATGGTAGCTCTTGATTATACATCTGTGTTACGGCAAACTCTACATCCAGTTAGATCTCAAATAGCTTACTGACACGTATCATCCAGAGGCAGGTGGCGATTCCCTCTGGAGGCAAGCAGTTCATTAACCATGAATTTCAAGAAAAAGCAAGTATCTCAGAGAAGCTAGACAATCTAAGTTTTCATTATGGCTACTGCCCCGCTTCCTGTGCAGACCTTAACTTATATAGATTTTAAGACCTCATTTACCTGATCCAATGAAGGCCAGCAGGTGTTAGCTGCCAGCCAACCAGTTTGAAATGCATCACTGGTTTCTGGGTAGACTGGTAGGGTCTCAAGCACCCTCCCAGTCATGATGACATTGCTTAGAACAAATAGGTAGTGTAAGCCCCCCACCCAGGTATGTGAAGCCAGTCACGTAGGCAGAGGGAGCACCATCTTGGGAATGTATCCAGCTCAAATTACAATTCAGGGTTACCTGAAGCCAATGGGGCTGGGGGTTCTGGGCAATGCCCATGTCTTCTGCAATGATTGTGGTAACCAAACTGTCAGATTGGTCATCCACCTGATAGCAGAGTTTGGAGAGAGCCAGAGATGGCATTCTGCCACACACCACACAGGCCTGGATCCAGCAGAGGACTTAAGCACATATTTACCTGTCAGCATACAATAACCATTCCATGAAGTCAGTTGCTGAATTATATGCATTCTTACTGTTATAGGTACATGCCTGGGTGCAGGCAGAAGTGCAGCTCCCAGCTGTAACTCAACAATTTTTGCAAAATGTTCTGAGTTCATACCTCACCCCAGGCCAAAGAGAAGTTCACTGTTAGTTCCAGGGGGGAGGAGAATTGAGCTGCTGGCTGGGAGCCTGCAGCCAGGTTTCCACAGCAACAGCCAGGGCTTTCTGCTACTGCTTGCTGTTTTCAGAACTGGGGGAGTGGGGTGGGGAGGAGGAAGCAGTAGAGGGAAATTGTTCTTGGGGCTCCTCAGCTGCTGCTGAAGGGCAAGGTAGGTAAATTGGATCCCCCCAAGTTGTTTTTAATGGCTCCAATTTGCTCAACTCACCCTCCAGGGGTGGCTGAAAAATCCCCAGACTGCATTCCTTCTGTTCCCTTTTCCCTCCTCCCATTCTGAAAACAGTGACAGGCTAGGAGCTCTGCAGACAGTTACAAAAGATGCTACATTTTGAAACCTCATGCAATAAGGGGCCAGATTTTCACCTGATTCGCCATTTTTTAAGCTGTCTGTAACTGTGCACTTGTGTTTGGTCACCACTATAAACTGCTTTCTGTGGCCAGATTGCATGAAAATTGTCACTTCTGTCTTTACCCCCAAAGTACCTTTCCTGATTCATATCCTTGATGAGTTGACTCCAACAGAGATGGACCCAAGCCAATATTCTGAATTTTCTAAAAGCACCCATGAATTTCAGGTCTTATATTTGAACTTGTCTTCTGAACAAGAACACCTGATGATGGGAAATGCAGATCCTAATCCACACTTTTTTTATCTGAGGGCTATCTCTGAAAATTAGAGGCAGATATCCTTGAGTGATATACATGCACTATGTAAAAACAAAACCCATTTAGGCTGATAGGTCAGAACTCTCTGGAAACACCCCTGTGGTTTCCAGCAATAGTGAAAGGTATCTACTGTTGTCTAATTTGAGATTTTTGAGAGTGAATGGGCACTGTAATTTAGTTATGGACTTCAACAGAATGATTATTACAACAATCCAATCTAAACTAGCCTTTGTTAACTTGGCATGTAGTTTCAATGCACAGTGACTTCCTTTTAGGGCTCTGTCAGGAGTTCAGCTACAATTTGAGTCAGTTACAGATCAGTAACAGTAATCTCCAAACCATTTCACAACTCGCCAAATTAGAACAGAAACAAATACAATATATCAAAGTCATCCTTAGTAAACCATTAAACTCAACAGAATTGCACCAGCCATGGATTTGGTCCAGCATCTAAAGTGTTCAATACAGTGAGATTTTGTATAACTTGTGTTAACCTACTTGTCAGATACTGAAAACGTCTCTAGTCTATATCTGGGTGTGTATTTTGTATGAGCTTTACATTATTTAATAGCTGTAGGCTGACATTTTATAGCAATCTGCATAGATATACATGCTGCACTACTGATTTGACATTCTTGGCTTTTATGTAAAACATTTGTAAATGAATCTCCACAATGTTCATATTTTCCATCATTTGTCCCATATTTTCTCTAGTTTAAATAAATACTTCAGCAGGAGAAGTACTGGTTCTAGTTGACACTCAGATATTGCTTTTCATCTGGGATGTGATTACTTATGATGCACATCAAGAATAATACTTGAGGCTAATTTTTTAATGTGTGCACCAGTGTGTGTGTGTGTTCGTACCACCTATGCATCATTCCCAGCACTGCTACCTGCAGTGTGCCCTGCCTGCTTGATGCCGCTCTGCATGTCGGACTCAGAAATGTGCCTACTTTAGAGGAACTCTGAACACATGACAGATCCTACGAGTCACACTGGGCACGTGAATAGGGCTCTGCTAAGCCTCTCTTGCCCTTGGTATTGGCACTACAATATCCAGAAATTCGCTATGTTGTTTTGAGGGCCTCTACTGAATGCTTATCTATCAGTTACCTATTTCTGAATGAGTGAATATCTAAGGTGCCACCCTGCCTGGCTTTCTGCCTATTTATGGGTACCCAGTTTCCTTTGATGGCGCCCAAAATGTGCTTGAAGTTTTCCAAACTGTAAACTGTACAGTCAGTTAAATAGATGTTAAATTATAATAACTTGAATACCATTACAAACATATCTTAACTATATTAATGAAACTCAATGTTGCATTTAAATGTGTGCTTAAAATTAAGCACTATACTGTGCATTGCTAAGTCAGGGCCCAGTTAGGGATTAATGATACATGACAATACACACAAGTAACTTGATTTCTAGAAGTTTCTCTAGCTATTTATGCTAATTTTTGCCTTAGCCACAGGAAACAGAAAACACTTCCTTTTCTTTAAAGACAAAAACAGGGAGAATAAAATAAAGGTACAATACTTGAAACTATGTTAAGCTAATTATTTTTAAAAGCGAGTTGCTGTAAAGCACCTTTAAACTAGTGGCTTCATAATAAATAATAATTTGTACTGAGACAGTGCTTTTCATCTGAGACTCTCATGACTTCTTAGTTGCTCATTAGAAACTTCAGCCTAACAGTGCCTCTATCTTCATAATAAAATGAATACTAAATGTCTATACACTTTGCATTTACTTTTGGTTTTTTTTTATGATAGAAATTTCAGAGCTGCCCCTACCCCTTTCACTCACCAGGAAGGTGGGCAATAAGCATCACTGGGATGCCAATGCCCTTCATTCCTGACCCACAGCCCCTGCCTGCCCCCAGCTTCCTCCCAGCAGCAGCTCTGTCCCAGTGTCAGGACATGGGTCTAGCTGCAGCTGTCCCACCTGCTGCTTTGTGGCCCTGAGCAGTGCCAGCTCTTGCTGTTCTGTTCCCTGTGCCCATGCCCAGGCCCCAGCAATCCCGAAGCTGTTCCTGGAAAGCCCTCAAATGAAGCTCAGGGACTAGGCTGGGCAAGCCCCTTCCCTTCCAGGCTGGCCTCCCCCTGTGCAGGCTGCTCCAGGGGGGGCAGGGAGGCTCTAAGCCCGGCTCTGGCAGCCTCTCCTACCTGAAGCACTCCTCCAGCCCCAGCCCCCATCTTTCTCTCTCTCAGACACATACACACACACACATATACCCTGCCGCAACCCCCACCCCCCACCCCAAGTGTTTCATAGCTTTCACAGACATTAGAGCTTGAAGGGACCTTGCAAGATCACTGGGTCCAGCCCCCTACACAAGGGGCAGGAAGTCAGCTGGGGTCAGATCACCCCAGCAAGATAAGCATCCTAGTGTTTCTTAAAGGTATCCAGAGTAGGTGCTTGCACCACTTCTGGGGGAGTCCATTCCAGACTCTGGAGACTCTGTTGGTGAAAAGGTTTTTTCCTTTATGTCCAGTCTAACATGGTCTTCTACCAATTTGTAACCATTGTACCTTGTCTTCCCTTGGGGTGTCCTGGTGAACAGACATTATTCCAGTTCCTGATGCACCCCACTTATGTACTTATAAGCTACCAGCAAATCACCTTGAGCCTTCTCTTCTCCAGCCTGAAGAGTCCCATGACTCTCAGCCTCTCTTCATAGGGCCTGTTCTTTTGACCTCTAATGATGTGTGTGGCTCCCCTCTGGACTCTCTCAAGCTTCTCCACATCCTTTCTAAAGTGTGGAGCCCAGAACTGGATGTGGTACTCCAGCTGCAGCCTTACCAAGGCCAAGTAAAGTGCGAGGATGACTTCTTGGGTCTTGCTTGAGATGCATTGGTAGATGCAAGCCAGAGTTTTATCTGCTTTGTTGGATGTGGCATCACTTTGGTGGCTTATGTTCATCTTGTGGTCAATCATTACCCCCAAGTCTTGGGGGTCATGGTGCTAGTGACTGTAGCAATGCCAAGTCTATAAGTATGGTGTGGGCTTTTTCTCCCTAGATCTTTTCTCCCTTTCACCTTCCATTTCTCCATCAGGTTTTGATCCGCCCACCTTGCGAGCCTGTCCAGGTCGGGCTGAATTGCCAGCCTATCCTCTAGATCAGGGGTGGGCAAAATACTGCCCGAGGGCTGCGTCAGGGCCATGAGGCCATTCTATCCTGCCCATGGGGCCCCTAAAAATATTTGGAAAATTAATATTTCTCTGCCCTTGGCTCCTGTCAAAAATGGCAGGAACCAAGGGCAGTAGGACCCAAGGGAAGCCCAGTGGGCTCCAACAACAGCAGGGCCCCCCCCCGGTCCCACCCCCCCCAGCCAGAAACCCCAGCCGCTGTTTCTGGGTTGGGAGCACATGGCTGCCCCGGTGCAGGAAGCTCAAGTAAGTGGGGGGGACCCCAGGCAAGGAAGAAGCATGGAGGGAGGGGAGCAGCTGCTCCCCACCCATGCCCGGTGCCCCATGCTGCAGATACTTGGCACACACGTGGGGCTGCCTGTGCTCACTCCGGACAGCCCCATGTGGGCTGTGAGTGCCTGCAGAGTGGGGCACCGGGCATGGGGCAGGGGAGGGGCTGCTTCCCCTCTGCACTCAGCTTTTCCCTGGGCTCCTTCCTTGCATGGAGAAAAGCAGCTCCTTGCCTGCTCCATGGCTGGTAGCCCATGCTGCAGGCACTTGCAGCCCATGCAGGGCTGTCTGGAGTAGGCACAGGCAGCCCCAGGCTGGCTGCAACCGACTGCAGTGTGCGGCTCCAGGCATGGGGTAGGGGAGGGGCTGCTTTCTCCACCCCTCCTCCCCCACACTCAGCACCAGCTTGTAACCCACCACACTGCCAGCCTAGCACTGGTTCAGCCTGGCAGTGGGGCCGGGTTACAAGCTGGTGCTGAGTGTGGGGAAAAGTGGCCCCTCGCTTGCTGTGTGGCTGGTGCCCTGCACTGCAGCCACTTGCAGCCTGGGCCTGTTCTGGATAGCCCCGCATGGGCTGCAAGTGCCTGAAACATGGGGCATTGGCCATGGGGCAGGTGAGCGGTCACTTTTCCCCACACTCAGCACCTGCTTCTTTCCTGCTGGCGAGCAGAAGGTCAGGGCTATGTGCTGCCCCCTGCCTGTACTGCGGGGCTGGGGGACACTGGGTGTGAGTGGGTGGGGAGCCAGTGGGAGCACAGGGCCCACACCAGTGTCCAGGGGCCAGTGCCGGTGGGGCCCAGAGCTGGGTGGCAGGAGCACGGGGTCCCAGCTGGCAGGGGACCTGTGGAGCTGGGCCAGCTCCTCCCTCCCTGCTAGTGCAGCCCAGCCCAGGTCCACGGTCCCCTGCCAGTATGCGCCCCACTCATGGCCCCACCAGTGCTGACCCTGGGACATTGGTCCCAAGGCGGCCCTCTACAGCCTGCCAAAACTGGGTAAGTGGCCTTCTGCTAAAAATAATTGCCTGCCCCTCCTCTAGATGACAGCACTTCCTCATAATTTGTGTCATCTGCGAATTTAGTCAGTCTGCAAACTTAGCCAGTTCCTGGGACTAGGAGCCCCTCCAGGCTGTGGCTGAATGTTTCAGCACTGGTGTGGGCATGGGGCAGGGCTGCAGTGTGGCAGTTGCCCCTACTGCCATGGCTCCTTCCAGCAGGTCCCATTCCATCTGGCAGCTGGGCATGCAGGGTGTGAGATTTGGGGAGGGGGGGAGTTACTAGGGGAAGGGGTATGAGGGGTGGGGTTTGGGTGGTTATAAGGTTTATGTGTGTGAGGTTTGTTGGGCTTGCTCACCTGGATATGGCCATAGGTAGCAGAACAGCTTTTGACCTAAAGCTTTGCACTGAATACCAAGTAACCTACAGGTAGTTTCATAGTGTCATAACCAAATCAGTTGAGTGTCCATGTCACAATAGACCGCATGGAGCCATTACCCCAAATTTGGTCACGTACCACCTCATTAGTTATTCCTACCTAGCAGTCTGTTATTGGCCACTCCGGACATATAAAAGTTCACGCAGCTTCTGCTCAAGTCGGAGACCTCCGAACACGCGGCAGAGTAACTACAGAGAACTCTGTAGTGTGACTGAGAAAACATGGCAGACTGATCACCCATCAATATCTCCCCGTCACCGGGTCCTCTTGATGTACCCCCTTTATCCTGCAGGTTCCTTTGCGTTCATAAACTCGTTAACTCGTAACTCAATTTGCTATGTGTGACAATGTAAGCAAGCTACCTCGAGGCCTGCGCTGCCATTCCACGTAACGTAAGTAAAATAATCTTTTAAAACCAATAAGCTGTCTCGCCTCTCCATCACTGGCCCACCTGACGTCCGATTAAATTAGCGATCCTCTGGTCGACTCCAACCGCCCAAGACATGGCATCACGAACAGGACCCAAGGGCACGGTGGTGGAGAAGATTCTAATTGAGTTTTGCCCCTGGTGCACCAGGGAGTGCCCTGTAGCTGACTCAAATATGCTACAGGCCCACGTCGGATACCACCAAGTGGACGGGTCAACCGAAAGGCTCATCAGCGGCTACCTTCACTAAAAGGGGAAGAAGGAGTTTCAAACAAATGGGAGGCACACCTTCACCCCGGGGTGTTTGGGTGCGTGGTGAGCAATGAGCAGGTCTGATTCAGACCCCAAGACAAAGTAGGCACAGCTTCCCTTGCCAGAGTAAAACCAATGGGCATAGCAAACCCAACTCTCGCCCAGGAGTACACCCGCTGTATAAGGTGTGTGAGAGAGGGCGGAGAACCAACACTGGTTGACAGTTTCAATCCCCCAACCCTAGCGCCCGGGTCAAGGGGGCACGAGCTGTTTTCAGATCTCCAGAAAAAGTTGGAGTCGGAGGGCTGTGTCACGGAGCGGTTAATGGGCCCGAAGTGGGACAAGGGGAAAAAGTTGAACATTATGTTCCGCACTATTACACCCTTGCTGTGGGAAAATGCAAATGTAGAGGTTCAACTGCTCACAGCCGCCCAGACGGCTAAGGAAGTGGCAGTAAAGAAAAGCTCTGAACCATCAGAGAACCCCGAGCCACCGCCATTCCAAGATGGCAGTGGGGAAAAAGAAGAGCACGTAAAAAGTCTTGGGGAAGAAGGGGCAGTTGCGCAGTCCTCGGCCCCGCACCTCAGAGCGGTGCTGAAAGAAACCCTGCCCCCTGACGTAGCACGAGCAGGAGAACCGCCCCCTTATGCGGGAGAGAAGTCATACTCAATGCTCTCACCCAATGAGTCTACGCTCCTTCTAGCTGCAGTTCACCTGATAGTGTTAGCCAAGCAAGTTACAGACAAGCAGGGTGCGACCCACATTACCACTACATGCCACACCCGCATGCGGGGGGAAATGCAAGAATTGTATAAAGAATCAAAACTGAAGCCTGAAGAGACCCTGGCTATGCGGTTAGGATGCCTGGTAGTGGAATTTGGGTCAGACTTGTTGGACCTGGAAGAGGCTGACTTCCTAAACCCGCCAAGCCTTGTAGAGTGGAGGGCATGCCACCAACCTAGAAGTGGTAACGAGTAACACTCGCTGGCCCATCCCACTCCCAGTGCTTGTTGCAGGCCAGGTTAGCTACAAATCCCACATGTGTCACAACGGCTGCCCACTAAAAGTCAGCGTAGAACAACTCCTGCTGGCCATAATAGGAGTATCATATGCCTCTTGGAACCCCAGCGTACACCCGTTGGGACTGACATGGGCTCAGTGCAGAGGAGGGTGGCCTCACTATCATCTATGGAACCCTGGGACTATTCCTGTAACCCTTGACAGCGTAGAAGCTTGCAAAGGTCTACGGAGGAGACGACGCCACAATGCTTCGACTCCTCCTCAACCCGATGACCAGACAGCAGGCGGGAAACCTCTTGAGCCACCTCCCACAGTTGCAAGCCCTTATGAAGCCATCCACGAGAGTCTCCAGTAACATGGAACACCGACCCTCAGCGTACCCCATCAAAGCCCAAAGACCAAGGCGTTATGAGTCCGACGCCCCGCGAGAATCGCAACCGTTGCCACAACGAACATCGGAGGAGAGGGCCACGTTCGGGTTCCTCCTACACCGCTCCGGGCTTACAAAGCAACAATTGCACATCCTGGGGGACGAGGGCCAATGGAACCTGGCAAATGAACTGGGCTTCAGGTTTGATATATAAGAAGAAACGATGACCGATTACCAACCCTGGCTCATCACAACTGGCTAGCTCGCCGCCGCATTGTTCCCCCAGTTTCCTCTTTCCATTTGTTTGTTTGTTTGTTTGTTTGTCCCCTTGCAGGCTCGGCAGTGACAAAGCGGCAATCTACAGCTGCTCAATCACGAGCTCCGCCGAGTACCAAACCGCAGCACATCCAAGTCAACGCAGCCATGGCCACCTACTTGTATGTCACGAGCAGAGTCGTCGCCTTATTCCTGCTGTTGCCGACGGGTTCCTCGGTGAACGGAGCTGAGTTCGAAACCTCCAACTTGGTCCTGAACCGTCTATCGCTCTAGGCCAAAGCCATAATTAATGGCCCATCAACAGATGGCCTCACAGCATACTTACGGTTCCCCCTTTTTTGTTAATGACCCCGTGTTCACACCCTTAGTTTACAAAATTGTCTTGCACGTACTTGTTTTGTTTTGTTTGGTTTTAAAGCCTGTTCAAAACTTTATGCAGCGAAGCCAAGCCATGATGTGTTGAGTGGAAAAAATAAAAAGCCGCTTAATAATAGTTATGGTTAAATTGGTAATGACGGCACAAAAAAATCAATGTTCTAAGAGCTGCGATTTAAAGCAAGTATAATTGAATTTTCTTATAATGAGAGCATAATGGGGTTACTGCACTAAACAAATATGTCTTCGTGTGTATATATGTATATATGAATTAGAGAAAAAATTACATAAAATTAAGGATAACAATTTGCTGCTTCTAAGTTAATTCAATTGTCAACGTCTTTAGTTACCTTGTGTTTGCCATTGATCGCAATAATCATTGTTGTGTATATAAATCATTGTATTTTATAATTAGTTAAAAAGTAACTTGTCAAACTGTCCACTTTTGTATATATATATTTGCATGTTATCCTAAACCTTGTAACAGTAACGAGTTCCTGAACAAAAATTGCCTTTAACCTAAAGTTCTTGGTCTATTGTGCCAAGGCCAAGGGGGCATGTCATAACCAAATCTGTTGAGTGTTCATGTCACAATAGACCGCATGGAGCCATTACCCCAAATTTGGTCTTGTTCCGCCTCATTAGTTATTCCTACCTAGCAGTCCGTTATTGGCCACTCCAGACATATAAAAGTTCATGCAGCTTCCACCCAAGTCGGAGACCTCCAAGCACGCAGCACAGTAACTACAGGAAACTCTGTAGCGCGACTGAGAAAACTTGTGGACTGATCACCCATCGATATCTCCCCGTCACTGGGTCCTCTTGATGTACCCCCGCTTTCCTGCAGGTTCTTTTTTGTTCATAAACTCGTTAACTCGTAACTCGATTTGCTATGTGTGACAATGCAAGCAAGCTACCTCGAGGCCTGTGCTGCCATTCCACGCAGCGTAAGTAAAATCATCTTTTAAAACCAATAAGCTGTCTTGCCTCTCCATCACTGGCCCGCCTGACGTCCGATTAAATTAGCGATCCTCTGGTCGGCTCCAGCCGCCCAAGACACATAGTTGGTAGGATTGGAAGGGACCTGAGCAGATCATCAATTCCAACCCACTGCCATGGGGTAGTACCTAACTTCTGTGCATCTGAAACATGCAGCTTTGTAACTAAATAAAAAAATGCCCCATCTTCAGAGGATATGAACAGCATGATATGTGTGATGAGAATGCAGGAAACTATACATGAAAGTATAGCCAGTTAGACTATCATCTTCTAGGCATTTCCTGCATGCTGAGGCTTTATGAGGCTCTTCAAAGGTTTCTAGCAGTCATTCTCCTCACAGTTACTTAGAGTTTGTAGTAAAACCTTCTATGTATGGAAGCTATTAGTGCAAGAGACAAGGAGATCTAGTGAATTATGCAAGGAGCAAATGATTCATTCAGAGGCCTTGAGCAAGTGACTTAGCTTCTCTGTTTTTCGAATCATCCCCTGCCTCAGGGGATTGTTGGGAACATTAGTTAATGTTGGGTCAGTGCTTTGAAGCTTCAAACGGTGCTAACAGGCATTATTATATCTTTTGGATTTGGTTTTACAGTATGCGTGCACTGTATTTTACTTCCAAAAGTAAACAATGTTACTTTTAAAACATTAAGCCATATGGATACAATATCAATCAATAGAAAAATGGATGGGACAACCCTAAATACACAATGTTTGGCACATTGGAACATGCTTCCAGCTTGCTCTACCTTTCTTAGGGGTGTAATTTAGGAAAAGGTTTCAATGAATAGAAACCATGATACTTTCTCTTAGGGGGTAATCGGCTCTGGAATAATTGCTCATAGACCCAAAAAGTGATACTTTGATTCACATTATCCTTATAATCTCCCAGGATAGGAAGAACGTTTTCCACCACCTGATACATTCAGCATTAGGTGGCTGAACTATTAGTCCAAATTTTCACTACAGCACTTAGCATGGGGTATGCTACCAGGTATTTCAGCTGTAGATCATAAGAGCATCTATTAATCTGACTTTCCTTGTAACCATGGGCTAATTTTGGGCTAATGTATGCCCTGCTTAAGGTTATTTAAGTCTCCTGAGGTTCCATAGCATGTCAGGTAGGATGTTCTTAGGCTCAGTATCTTACATGTCCGGTTGTGCTCATCCAGCCTCTGGCTTGGAAGTTGTATTTATAATGAGAAGTATTCCAAAATCATGCAAAAGATAATTTCTCCCAGGGCTCATTCCTGCAAGAGGCTAAACAACTTCACCTTCTCTTGAAGACAGTAGAAGCTGATCTAAATCGAGGTCACAGAACTTTGCATGACTGATCCTATGCAGGGGCTGATCTAGAGGAGTGCAGTGGTGAAGTGATGCACCACTTTGATTCC
The DNA here is from genome assembly GCA_030014935.1 of Caiman crocodilus. Classification (NCBI taxonomy): domain Eukaryota; kingdom Metazoa; phylum Chordata; order Crocodylia; family Alligatoridae; genus Caiman; species Caiman crocodilus. Next base: position 236,669,346 of record JAGPOW010000261.1, read on the forward strand.
TGGCTCTTCCAAAGTTTAAAGTCAATTGTCTGGCAGTAGCAGCAGCATTTCTATTCAGGCAGCAGTAAGGTAGTCAAATGACTTTATGGATCTTTATAATAATACTTGATTCCTTCTAAACTCTTCATTCCATAGGTCAGCAATTTCCAATCTGTGGTACATGTACCACCAGTGGCATGCAGACAACTGGTCAGTGGTACACATTAACAGAAGGGCCTCTATCTTTTTAGTGGTCTTTAATTACTGAAGCTATCTTTTGTTCTGCAGTTCTGCTGTCTGTTATCTGCTCCTACTAATGTAGCTCCCATGTCACAGCCCTTCAGACTGTTTTTTACCTCTAGCTAGAAACATTAACTCAGGTAAATGTTACCTCAAGTATGGAAATAACTTGAAATGAAGCATGAGCTGCACTGTCAAGATGCTCAGAAAGGCTAGTTTTTGCTTTGTGAATCTGAAAAAGATATACATTTAACTATAATGACTACAAGACCAATGAAACAACGTATTTTATTATTTTGACTAGTTTGTTGTCTTTTCATATATAATAAATGATCATATATAATAATATGCAAATTAATGCACCTTCTATTTTTTTTTGCTTCAATCTTACATGGATTAATATAGTTCTAGGCCTCTAACTTATCAGTGAAGCGTCTAGTTTCTTTTTAACCATATAAAAGTCTGATGTGTTATATGCAATGATGTACCTCATTATCTGCAGCCTCTTTTCAAAATCCTAGATCTGCCCATGCTCCTATCCATACTCCAAGCCTTTCAAAGTCTCCATTGAATACAGTCACTCATATGGAGAAGTGTCACAGGATTAGACCCTAAGATTTCAATGACTTTATACTTCTGTATACATTTTCTTGTCTGCAAGATCTGAAAAAGACCAGTAATTATACTCTGACAGGTCAATTTATAGGGACCTGGCACCCAAAAGCATTTTCCTTCTGCTAATCCAGCTCCCTAGATGCATATTAGCAATTATTATAGGTGAGTCAAGTAATTCCAGCTGTACCAATTACTTGCTATACAAGCTAATTTTTTAAAGCTATGGGTTTTGTAGTTGTCAGACCTGACTGCACTAGCTCACACCAATTTTCTTTGAAGATTTAATTTGTAGGCGCAGGTCCAAACTACACCCAGGGCCGCAGCTAGAATGTGTAAGGCCTAGGAAGACAGAGTAAAAGTAAAGTTACTCTCCCCTGTCTACATCCCCTGTCCCAAAAAGGGGCTCATATCTGTACATTTAGGAAGAGACTGTATGATTTTGGTCATCATTCTGAATCTGAGTCATGTGTCTGTAAGTTCTGACTCCACAGATACAGCCAAGTTGAGCTTACAGTTAAACACAAGAGGGCCCGTGAATACAATGGGTTAAATAAATTATCTAGTAGTCATTCCCCCTCAACCCTAGGGTTTATCTCTCTTTCCATTCATTGCTTGATTAGATCATCCACAGGGGCCTGTGCCAAGCAGCTGAATGGCAAAAGGGACAGGGTAAGCAGCAGTGTCCTGCCTAACCATAAACAAAACATCATGGGTTTTCTCACCAGACCCAGCAGCTGGCCTAGGGCTGTCAGCCTCTCTGAGGATTCTCAGATGTGCTGAGTGATGCTGATGGCATACATTTTTTTACAGGACTAATTTTTATGACTTGCATGGCTTTTTTCCCCATATCAAGTTGTGGGGATTTTTGGTTTTTGTTGGGTTTGTTTTGGTTTGTTTTTATTTTGTAACCCTGGCTAGCTCCCTCCTGAGCAACCACTACCTAGAAGAGTACAGATTTGTTTTTCTGTCAGTCAAATGCAGCTGGGAAAGGGACCTGGTTTTTTTAATGGGTTGTATTATTTTTATTGCAAAATCAAGGCTATTTTGCTGAAAATATTGCTGATTGGTGCTCCTTCCCAGGTACTCTGCAAAGCCATACCACAACAGTGTCTAGGAAGATATCCCATTTATGCTAACTCTGGGCTCCCAACCTTTTATGGGTGGATCTAGGATTTTGAAAATGGGGGTGCAGATGGTATGGCACATTATTCCATATAACACAACACACATTTTTTTTCCAGTTAAAGAGAATTAAATGCTTTACTAATACGCTAGAGAGCTAGCCTATATTATTCAGTTTAAGATCAAGGCAAAAGCAAATATAACCACCGGATTGTACACTAATTTGCTATATTACATATACAGTTTAGAAAAACACGACACACTTGGCAACAAATAGTGAAAAGATATGGTGTCATTAGTCCTGTAGTCATTATAGGTAAATGTATGTGTCTTATTCAGAGTCATAAAACAAAATGTAGTCATCTTAAGTGTCTTGACAATACCTCTAATACTGCACTGGCAGTCATTTCTGAGTTAATATTACCACACCTGAGTTATGGCTTTTAGTTGAAACTAAAAACCGTCTGCAGGGCTGTGAAACAGAACACAGACATTACCTGGAATAATAAAATGGACAGCAACAACATGGAAAAAAGGTTAGTTTAAAAACAGTGGACCATGAAGTCCAATAGAGGTATATCAAGTTAATTTAAAATTTATTAACACCTGTGGAGTCTAGAGAGATTAGCAGGAATCAGAGGGAGGACTATGAGTCATGAAGTCAATTGACTCTCAGCACTGCCTGAACAGAAATGCTGCTGCTCCTCCCAGGCAGATGGTTTTAAAGTTTGGGTGGAGTAGAAATCCAAGAAAGGTGCAATTATACCACTGCAACCCCCTGGATCTACCCTGCTGACCTACGAGTGATCTGGATGAGGTGCTGAAAAATTGCAACATCTGAACATTTCGCATGAAATCTGGGGAACAATTCAAAATCAATGACAAAACTCCCACTGGTATTAGTTGCATTAGGATTTTGCCCATTCAGCTTGACCCGGTACCTAGTAAAGTCACTTGATAGCCATGCATTGACCAGGCCCTTGGCTTTGATTCCAGTCCCAACCTGCTCCCACAGGTAAGCCCTCTGATAGAGTTTGTACAATGACCTATGGAGGTATTTAGTATTTAAGCACAACAAGGGATCTCTGAGGTTTGAACTGTCTAACTAGTGACACTATGTTAAATGCTAACTTGGTGGAAAGTTGTTGTATAGGCATCCTCCTGGACACAGGGATGAAACTGGGCATTAGAATCCCATTTCATGTATTCTATTAGAAGATGCCCCAGCTGAGCAGCACCTGCCCCAGCCCCACTCTCTCTCTCACCACAGGACCTCAATCTGCACCCCTCCCCCCTAAAAACAAGAAGAAAGTATAAAGGAGTACATGAGCTGAAACTTTGAGACAAAAGGGGTACACTTGTTAAAAAGACTCCTGTCTTAGACATGCTGAGGATGCTGTGACTTCTGAGAAATGGGAAAGCACCCAGATTAGGTGGGATATTGAGAAGTCTATAAACTTGGATACAGGATCCTAAACTGGGCTGTCATCTCTGTTCTTCTGCAAAGATATAATGCTTGGAGCATGTCAAGCACACAACTTTGAACCCAGGGCCTTGGCCTGACCAGCATAGCCATCTACCCCTACCCAATACCCTGCTGCTGTTCCCAAAGGCTGGATGAGGCCTGCCTAAAGTCTCTGCCCACTCCTTGACACCTGAGTGGCTGACCCCTATTATCTGATCCTTCCTGGTCTGGCTCACTTGTGACCTTCTCTTTAGTTTGATCTCCTAGTTTCCTGACTTAGCTCACTTGCAGAATCCACTTTCCATTTGATCTTCTGGTGCTTGACTCAGTCACTCACAAACTGTGCTCACCTCACAATCCCCTGGGTTTCCTGACCCGACTTGTCCCTGGACTGTGCTTGCTCTCTCTGACTAGTTAGTACTTGCATTGGGTAACACTGCTCCCTGCCTGGCCCCCAGGCCTGACCACCCACATCCAAGCACTGACAGTGTGGTCCTGCAGGATCTTAAGAATGCAACTACTATTAAAGCCTACATGAGATGTCTGAGTATAGTGACTGGCAGAGGATCTCTTTCCTGGCCATGTCTGACAAGATCATAGCTCTGATACTCCCCTCAACCACCTTTTCATCCATACAGAATATAGGAAAATCCAAGAGTCCCCATGCTGTTTCATACTTACAGAATAGAAGATAGGACGCTTGCTGCAAATTGCAGAATCATTGGGCACTTTTACATATGCTCAGGGATGAGAGGACGCAGCACTTTAATCAGAGCAGCACCAAGAGCTGCTCTAATTAAAACAACACAGTGTGTCATGTATCAGCATCCCCACACTTCACAACAACAGCGGGAGTGCCCGTCTGAGCTTTAGTTCAAATGCCCCCGCCACCATTTTGAAGCATGGGAACATGAGATGTGGGAGGCTGCTGGAGCATGGTAATTATCACACTCCAGGAGACTCAATTAAGTGATTAATCTTAATTATGTCTGCTCCAATGTACTGTAATTACAGCACATCAGAACAGCCTCCTTGCTTGTGGACAGACGCCCATAGGGGTGGAAAAACCTCCATGGTCACATAACAGTGCAGCTCTCTTCACAAATGCAGGGTGTTATCCCTAAACCATCCCATACAAATGCCTATATAGATTTTCTTGAAAATATCCAATGAAGGAAATCTACAAATTTTCTAGGCAGGCTGTTCTGCTGCCTCTGGTTCTTATAGCAGTTGTTAGGTTATGTTTTGTTTTTTTGGGGGGGGTGAGAAGAAACAGGGTTGACACTTAGATTTAAATCTGTTTTGCTTCCTCGTGCTCTTCCCTCTATGTGAAGATCAACTGTTCTTCCTCTTATAGCAGCCTTGAAAATATTTGAAAACTGTTATCATGTTCCCCTCCCCCAAGGTAAACATCTCTCAATCTCTCAATCTTTCCTTGTATGGCTGGCATTCCCAGCCCTGTATCTTCATCGGCATTCACCTCTGGATTGTCTCCAATTCCTATACATTCTTCTTTGAATATAGTGCCTGTGACCAGACACAGTATATCCCAGCTGAGAACCAACAATACCAAATAGAGTGTTGCGTTACAATACTATATCCAGTCCAACTTGGATTTATTTTTCTGTGATACCATCATGTTGAGTTTGTGATCATAACCTACAGATGTTTCTCAGCACTGCAACCGCTTAACCAGTTATCCCTAGAGATGTAATATGACCAGTTATCCCCAGAGATGTAATATGACCCCCAGAGACATAAAAACATGAAATTCTCCTGAAAGTCAGTTTGTTTATGGCCCATTTCTCTAATTTATCAAGATCCTTTTGAATTCAAATCCTGTCTTCTGAAGTGCTTCAGCACCTTACTAGGTTGGGGTCAACCTCTATTCCTGCATCCAGGTCATTAATAACAAATGTTAAACAGCACCAGACACAGAACAAATCACCATGGACCCCACTCAGCCTCTTGCCATTTTACCATCAATCCATTTATTGTTACTCTTTTTCTCTCAGTTACCCAGCCAATAACATATCCATATCATAGCATTTCTCTCTAGTCCACATTTCTCCAGCTTATATGTGAGTTTTATCAAAAGCCTTACTTAAGTCCAGGCAAATTACAGAATCATAGAAAATTAGGGTTGAAAGGGACTTCAGGAGGTCATTTAGTCCAACACCTTGTTCAAAGCAGGACCGTCCCCAACTAGATCATCTCAGCCAAGGATTTGTCTACCACATCTTAAAAACCTCTAAAAATAGAGATTTCAGACTCTCCAGTTCCAGTGCTTTTCTATCCTCCTAGAGAGAGTTTTCCCTAATATCTCACCTAAATTTTGTTTTCTGCAACTTGAGACCATTGCTCTTTGTTCTGTCATCTGCCACCACTAAGAACAGTCTAGCTCCATCCTCTTCAGAACCACCCTTCAGGTCACAGAATCATAGAACCGTAGAACCAGAAGGGATCTGTAAGATCATCAAGTCTGATCCCCTGCCATGGGGAGGAAGTTATTGGGCTCAGATGAGCTTGAAGAGGTACCTGTCCAACCTCATCTTGAACACCTCCAAGGAAGGTGACTGCACCACTTTTTCTGGGAGCGTGTTCCAGATTCTGGTGACCCTTATAGAGAAGAAGTTTTTCCCTATGTCCAACCTGGATTTACCTCCTATTAGTTTTAGCCCATTGGTCCTCATCCTCCCTTGAGGTGCCCACCTGAATAGTTGCTCTGCTAGTTCTTGATGCTCCCCTCTCATGTACTTGTAGGCAGCTATCAAGTCACCTCTTGGCCTTCTCTTGTTCAGACTGAACAGATTCAGTTCCCGGAGTCTCTCCTCATAGGGCCTATCCTCCATGCCCTTAATCATATGGATCGCCCTTCTTTGTACCCTCACAAGCTTATCCACATCCTTCTTGAAGTGCGGTGCCTGGAACTGGGCACAGTATTCCAGAGTCAGAGGAATTCCAGTATTCCACAGTATTCCAGTTCCAGAGGCCTCACCAATGCCAAAGAGAGAGAAGTACCTCCCTGGATCTATTGGCCATACATCAGCTGATGCACACCAGAGTTTTATTTGCCCTTCTGGCAACCTCATCGCACTGTTGCCTCATACTCATCTAGCAGTCGATTATGACCCCCAGGCCTTGTTCAGGTGCTGAGCCAGCCGGTGGGCCACCACCCATTGTAGAGTTGTGGTGAGGGATCTTTCTACCCAAGTGAAGGACCTTGCACTTCTCCCTGTTAAACCTCATCTGATTTTGTTCCACCCATAAATCCAGTCTATCAAGGTCATCTTGGATCTTTGCTCTAGCTTCTGGTGTGCCCATGTTTCCCCACAGCTTGGTATCATCTGTGAACTTAATCATTGAGCTTTCTACCCCCTCATCCAAGTCACTAATGAATATATTGAAGAGCATTGAACCTTGGGGGGCATCACTGGAGAGAGCCCTCCAGGATGAGGCCATCTCATTGATCACCACTCTTTGAGAGCGGCCTCTAAGCCAGTTGTCCACCCACCTCATTGTAGACTGGTCCAGGCCAATGATCTCCAGTTTGTTACAGAGAATCCTGTGGGAGACCAAGTCAAAGGCTTCACTGAAGTTTAAGTAGATGATGTCCCTCATCCATATGGTTAGTCACCTGGTCATAGAAGGTCACAAGGTTAGGTTTGTCGAGCATGATCTACCCTTGACAAAGCCATGCTGATTTCTTTTCAGCATCCCACCCATTACCAGCTTGCAGTTGATAGCCTCCTTAACCAACTTTTCAAAGATTTTACCCAGGACCAAGCTCAGACTGACCAGTCTGCAGTCCAGAGTCATCCTTCTTCCCTTTCTTAAAAGATGGGCACGACACTAGACCTCTTCCAGTTGTCTGGCACCACTCCTGAGTTCCATGACTCTTCAAACAGGTTGGTAAGTGGTACTGCTATATTTTTTAGTCAGGTCTTTCAGGACTCTTAGGTGCAGAATGTCTGGCCCAGCAGACTTGAAAATGTCCAAGCATTGTAGAAGATCCCTCACCAGTTCTGGGCTGACTTAATGTACGCTGTTGCCTTCTTCCAGTTCCCTAGGCCTCTGGTCAGGTGAGCAGCCTCTGCTGAATTTCACGAATACTGACACAAAGTATGTATTTAGGAGTTCTGCCTCTTCGCAGGCATCAACTGTGGGCTGCCCTGGATATTCAATAGAGATCCCACAGTGTAGCCCAATTATTTTTTTTCTTGCTCCCTATGTATCTGTAGAAGGACTTTGCTACCTTTTATACCGGTTGCCAGTTTGATCTCCATGCCTGCCTTAGCTTTCCGTGTCTTGTATCTGCAAGCCCTCATGATACAGTTGTATTCTAGGGCTGTGAGAAGCTTCTATGGCTGATTTGATTCAGAGGAGATTGGGCTGAATCCAAATCAAATCAGGAGACTTGAGGAGGGGGGCTCCCACCACTGCATGCCACCAGTACTGGAGGGCATGGGAGCGGGCAAGTGCCCCCAGATGTATGTGAGGTGGGCTGGGCCAGGCTGCAGTCTGGACAAGTGGCTGTAGGTGCTGGGAGTAAGGGTTATGTCCTCCCACTGCTCGTGCAGCTTCCCCACCCTTCCCAGCTAGGCAAGCAACAGCAGGGCATGCTGGTGGGCACATGCAACCATATCAGAGAGGTGCCAGTGGCAGGGGCTCTGGGGAATTTTAGGGTGACTATATTCCTCCCATAGCCCCCACTCCACTGCGCTCTGTGAGGCAGGAGGAGCCAGGGCTGTGCTCTGGGTTGCGGCTGGGACAAGCTACCCAGAATGCAGCCCTGGCTCCACTTGCCCCGTGGAGTTCAGCCCAGTGGTAGGCAGCTGGGGCTAGTGTCCTGGAGCACAGCCCAGTCTGGGTCCCCCCCAAAAAGCCTCTTGAGTTTCCCAAAATCTGCCTTCTTGAGATTTACAACTTCTGTTCTGGTGACTAACTTCCCAGTCTTGGAGCCTTATCAGGTCATGGTCACTGTCGCCTAGAGTATCACCAATCCTTAGGTCACCTATGATATTCTCCCCTTTGAGCAGCACTAAATCCAGAGTAGCCTTGCCCCTAGTAGGCCCTTCCACAAACCTGTATCAGAAACAGATAGTCTACTGTTGCCAAAAAGTTAGCTGACCTGTTGAAGGCAGCTGAATGGTCTTCCCAAGATGTCTGGGTAGTTAAAATCACCCATGACGATCATGTCTCTACTGCTAGCTGCCTCTGTCAGTTCTCCTGAGAATGCTTGATTGCTCTCCTTTTGGAAGGAAGGCCTGTAGTAGACTCCTACCATCAGGTCCCGCTCTACTGGTCCCCCTTTTAGCCTGACCCAAAGGGTCTCAAGGGACCCTTTCCATGCTGTCAAATGTGACCTGCAGGGAGGGGTACTACTCTTTCATATAGAGGGCCATACTTCCTTCCTTCTACCCAATCCAATACTTTCTATAAAGCCTGTAACTGTCAATATTCACTGCCTAGTCATGTGTATTGTCCCACCAGATCTCTGTCAACCCAATTAAATTGAATTCCTCATCAGCCAAAAGGAGTACTAGTTCCTCATGTTTATTTTCCATAGTTCTGGCATTCCTGTAAAGGCATGTGAGCTCTCCCTTAACCACCTCTGGTTTTCTGCAACATTGCCTGAGTCTCAAGATGTCAGTACCCATCTGGACATCAGGTGTTTGAACACCCGCCTGCATGTCACTGTGGCCAGTGGATTCTGCTTCAGCACTGGAACTTTCTCCCTGGAACCTGAACATGCCTAGTTTAAAGATCTCCTCAACAAATCGGCAACTCTTGTGATGAAGAGCTTCTTCCCTTTGCTTATGAGATGAATACCATCCCTTGTGTGGAGGCCACTGTAGATACCAAGGTCATGGTATCCAAAGCCCATGTGGTGACACCATCTTCTAAGCCTTCAGGTTATCTCCTCAATACACTTTTCCCTCCAATGGCCACATCCCCTGACTAGGAGGATTGCGGAGAAGACAACTTGTGTTCCTAGGTCCTTGAGCTTCGCCCCCATGATCCTGTAGTCTCTCATGATCCTCTCAGGGCTCCTTTTGCTGTGTCATTGGTGTCCACATGGACAAGGAGCATGGGTAGTGATCAGTAGGGTGGACCAATTTAGGGATACTTGATGTTACATCATGAATCTTGGCTCCTGGAAGGCAGCAAATATCTCAAGCAAAGGGGCCTCCCTACAGATGGCTCCCTTTGTGCCCCACAGCAGAGACTCTCCCACAACAATCACTCTGCGCTTTCCTTTCAGGGGTTGGTTGATCCCACATGGATGCATCATCCATCGGTGGTGTGAGGGCTTTATAACTGTTGTGCAGTGTTATTGGTAGGACAATTGACACATGTTTTGGCTTCAGTCTTGACGTGACCATTTTTTCATCCAGTTTCAGCTCAGATATCTTGTTCAGGCCTGCTCATCAGCCCAGTCTCTGTGGTGTTCTTCTCCAAGTGCAGGGCCCAGCAGTAAGCATCAATCTCTGCCTCGTGTTCCCTGATAGTATGCATCCTGTCTATCTCCTCTTATGGCTCTGGAGTGCCAGATGAGGGAGCTTCCACCAGGGAGAACATCCCACAAGTAGGAGCACCCATGCCCCTGATCCCAGCATCCAGAACATATGCCAGGCAGGTCTCACAGCCTGGAATCAAGGGCTCCATCTGCATAGAGGCCAGGACCACAGGTTCAGTCTGGGTAGAGGCCTCTGAGGCACCAGGGGTCGGGGGGGCATCCAGTCCAGGAAGCCTAGGGGTAGAGTGTGTACCCATCACCATACTGCAGGGTGACCCTGTTCACGTGGCTGCCTGGATGTTTGTATGAGTAGGACCAAGTGGGTGTTGTTGCTATCATGTGGCCCTCCCTAGCTGCTGCTGCTGTGGTTAGGCAGGCAGGGTCGAGCAGCTGCCTGTAGGGGGAATCCGTTAGCTTCCCAAGTGGCCAGGGGATTCCCAAGGTCCCTAGACCCCTCCCAGGAGAGGGGAAGGGTTGGGCCCTTGTCCCCTTTACCTGGTGTCCAGTGTTGGAGGGCTTTCCTCGGCATGGAGGAGTGGGGGGAGCTACAGTTGACCGGAGTGTGCTGTGCCATGTGGGGGCAACCAGGGGGCAACTCAGGACTGAGAGTACCTGCTGGGCTGCTCTTCTGCATGCACTTCTAAGCGAACTTCCATGCAAACTCACATGCCGGGCCTAAAGCACACCCATTTGCACACTCTATTTGCGCAGCTTCCTACAGCACTGGGCCAAGTCGGAGCTGAGGTGGAGCATGACCCTCCTTGGCTCCACTAAGCTGGTTGCACCACCTAATGCCCACCCACCACAGGCCCCACGTACCTCCCAGCTCCGCACCAGGGGAATTGGGTCAGGGTCCTGGACTCATGGAGGCACAACAGGCTCTCACCTGTGCATCTCATGCTGGAGCCAGAGTTGGAGCTGAATATGGCTTTTGACTGTATTAGGGCCCTTTTTCAAATGTAGGTCATTGAACCTCATTGAAATGAACTTCATTTAAAAGGTCATTGAAAGCTGGTATTGAATACCTCCTCCGTCTTCTCTTTTCCAGACTAAACAATCCCAGTTCTCTCAGCCTGTCCTCAAAAGTCATGTGCTTCAGCCCTCTAACCATTTTCACTGGACTCTCTCCAATTTGCCTGTATTGTTTCTGTAGTGGGGGCCCAAAACTGGACCCCAGATGTGGTCCCATCAAATAAAGGGGAATAATAATTTCCCTTGATTTGCTGGCAATGGTCCTACTAATGCAGTCCAACAAGGGCACACTGTTGGCTTATATTCAGCTTATTGTCCACTGTAACACCCAAATCTTTTTCTGTAGAGCTGCTGCTTAGCCAATCAGTCCCCAGTCTGTACCAGTGCATTATATCAGTTACATTCCTGTCATTCAGACTAGTTACTTTTCTAATAAGGTAACCTAAGACTCCTTTAGGTGTCTACAAATTGATTGCTCTCTTGTTTTCCCAAGTAACTTCTCAGGCATTGAAATCAGGATGACTAGTCTGGAAATCCCTAGGTCCTCATTTCTTCCCTTTTAATGATGGGCATTATGGCCAGGTACAGATGGACACTATCTTGAGTGGTACAAGTGATCGGAAGCTGGTCTATACCCATAACAGAACAGAAGTTTGGCACACAAACCCAGTCTATGCCTGTAACAGAACAAGCATTCAGCACACAGACTGGTTTAAGAATGGCAGAACCTGGTCTAAGATTTAGCCTCAGGCTTTTTAAATGTCTGTACCTAGCCTTAATTAGCTAGTCTTCAACATTTTGGGACCTCATTTGTCATCCATAACAATGTGAATGATGTTGCCAGTGATTTTAAGACTTCTTCAACCAATTCTTTCAGCAGCCTGGAATTAACTTCATCAGGGCCTGTCAACTTTCATTAATTCAAATTTGTAACAAGTTCTCTGGTGTACTCTCTACTTACCATGAACCATAGCTCAGGGAATTCAGGTAAAGTGTTTGGATCAAAACCATGATTTCTACTTGACCTTCTATTGATGGTACCAAAATTGAAGCTGATTCAGGCTCTGGAGCTTTGTGGAACAACTCAGCTATCCTGAGAAATTGTAACAGTGCTTAAGATAAATTCAGGGAAAGATGCATGAAAAAGGCAGGACTGACTGTGTGGCCTATCCGAACTTTTCCAAGTCATAAGTGTGATGAAACAAGATGCATTTTTTAAACAATCCTGTTCACTTGGTCCTATGAAGTTGTAATGTAATCACTGGCCTCCACGCAGGTGCTGGAATGCATTTCTGCACCACTAGGGAATTAACTGCTCAATATTATGCACTGCTGGTACTTTCTGAGGACAAGCTTTAGCTTGCGGGGTGTTGTTTTGCTATATCTATGGCCAGTTTCAGGTTAACTGTAAACTTAAAGAAAACGGGTACCAGAAAGCTCCTGGAAGAAACTTTATCAAACTTTTCATTGACATAGGTGGAAACAAACTTGTTTGTAACAAAAGGGCAGTCTGTCTTGGAGGCAGTTTGATCAACTGTGCCTATACTGATGAGGTTACCTCTCATATCTAGAAATCTAGTGTGACCTTTTTCAGGCTCACTACACAAGTATGCAGCTAGCAGAGGATCAAACTAGAACAACTATGAGGCAACAATATTAATGGCTGTATGGCGGACAGACTTGGACAGTAAGGCTGTGCGAAGTTTCAGTGCCTAATTTGGTAGCCAAATCTCTGAATCCAAATCGAATCAGGAGGCCCTTTAATCTCGCCGAATCAAATTGGAACCCTCCATATCAATTTGAAGAGATTAGGAAAGATTTGGAGATTCGGACGTAAAGACAGCTTTAAATGTTTTTTCTATGCACCTTGAGGTAGCAGGCGCAGCTTGTTATCACTGCGATGCTGGGGTTCATGGAGCATCCCACAGGAGTGGGAGGGGGAACCCTCCATGTGCACATCAGCAAACCCAGAAGTGGATCGGAAGCACTTCCTGTCCACTTCCGGGTCTGCCAGGGAATGCGTAGCACCTTCCTGCGCCCTCCCAGTTCAGTGACTGGTGCCTCCTGGGTCTGGGACGGCACCTGGGGTCTACCTGCTGTCAATCCCTGAGCCTGGGAGGCATGGGGGGATAGCACGCTCCCCAGCAAAGTGCACCAAAAGTACTTCTGGCCCGCTTCTGGGTTCACCGCTGAGCACATGGAGGGCCCTCCCACCCCCCGCACTCCTGTAGGATGCTCAGTGTGCCCCAGCATCGCAGCAATTATGATCTGTGCCTGCTGCCTCAAGGTATGTAGAAAAAACTTTTAAAGCTGTGTCTCTGTCCAAATCACTAATTCTCCATATCAGATTCAGATTCGGCCGAATCAAATCGGGGACAATGATCCAAATCAATGAACTGAATCACTGTCCCTGATTCAGGCCAAATCTGAATCTAATAGGGCTTGCTTTGCACACCCCTACTGGATAGTATGCAGAAGGCATATCCTGCAGTGAATGCAACTGCACCAAGGATGGCTATACATCTTGCTTTGGGTCAGCTGGTGTGACAGTACAATGAATGCTGAGGTGTTGCAATGCATTAATTCCATGAGTACTGAAGTGAGGGGTCAGCTGTGCTGTGATGTGGCTGGATGATGAGTAACAACCCAAGAATCTGCTTTAATGTGAGCCAGAAAGCAATTGAGCAGTGGGAGTCTATGGTTCCTGACCAGGCACCAATGGCACAGGTGGTCAGGGTGCATTTCAAAACACCAATAAAGCACCAATGAAAAGTGTGAAAGGTGAAAACAGCAGCAGCCTGGTTTATAAGCCATGTGAAAATACAATATTTGTGTAACAAACTACTTATTGCACATTGGTCTCATCAGTCATGCATATATCTATATCCTCATGCCTGATCTGTACCCCCACTACATAGTCCCATTAGCCCTGACTACAAAGCACATAACACACCACAATGATGGCAACTACAGCTGTTCTCTCCAGTCACTGTATCCTAGTAATAGCCAGTAGTGCTTTGGTGTAACTGGAAAAAACAGATGTTCCAGTCCCACTACAGCCAGTGAGAGCTCCACTGGTTGGGAAGTAGGACATGGTGGGTAACATAAATAAATAAATAAATCGCTATAGAAAATATGCTGTGATGAGCTCTGTGGTTTGGCACACTGACATTCTCAGCTAGAGGAGCCAGTGCTTATTAAAAAGAAAGCACCAAGGGAAGGGGAGGCTCCTTGCACAAACAGTTATTATTTCAACAAGAGAGGCTGGCTACAAGGCCAGAGAGGATAAAATGGCATGGTAAGATTTCCAAACGCCTGAAGTCATGAGAGCCAAGTTTTGCAAGTTTTTCAAGGACTGCAAATTTTGGAACTGAAGTTGGGTGTCAGATGAGCTCAGGGTTTGTTTGGATCCTTTGTTCTGATTCAGCTCATGATGAGTGGGATTCTCTGGCTTGAAATATGGACCTGGATTCTAAACCACCTTCCACATCTGAAACATGGCAGTGTGGCTACTTCCTGTTAAAGAGTGAACCCACCTAAATGCCTGCTGAACCACACATTTACCCACCCATATTATGAAGATGTCCTTTCAAGTAAAATACCGCATACTTGCTAAAGCGCAGCGTCCAGGAGAAGGCTTGCTCACTTTTCCAAGACCCCTGCTAAAATACCATTTGTTAGAGAAAAGGGACAAATAGCAAAGAAGAAGGGAAAAACTTAAGATATTAGTGTCCCTTTGTGGACCTGTAAGTGATTGAATAGGAACCAGGACATAACTGCAGGTCCTCTGGTTGCCAAGAAGCCCAATCCTATTAGCTCAACAAACCAACCTCTGAGTCCCCATCCCCACTTGAAGAAGCTGTTTCTAGCTTCCCCAACCAATGAATTCCTTCAGCTTCCTTTCCTGCTTCCAAGAGATGGGTGAAGCTAAATGATTTTCTTACTTTCACCCTGTGTGACCCCATTGGCTTCCTTCACCCTTCTCTGTCGTTTGTATAACACCTCCCCCTCTAGAGTAGGATAAATTAGGACAAATACCAAAGTGCAGTCCCACTGCCAGGTTATGGGCAAAACCCAGAAACAGAAGCGTCAAAAAGTCACAAGAAATAATGTAAGAACAGTCAAACCAGCAACAGGTGGTAGTACATTTCCCTTGCTTCCCCATGTCTGCTCACTCTCACGCTTAGAACAGAGCCTACCATGAGGACACTCCAGCTCAGTGTCTTGGACTGAATTTCTATTGGAAGATTTCAGTAGGAACACAGGAGCTGGCAAAAATGGATCAGACTTAAGCTCTATCTATTTTCCCTGCTTGTCTTGTATTTGAATACAAGAGGGGTGGAGGTAGGCCCAGGGTCAGCGCTGGAGCCTCAGAAGCTGCCTGTGCCTCCCTCCCCCAGCCACATGCCCCTTGCAGTCTCTTCCCCTCCCTTTCACCAGCACTTACCTTCCATGGCTCTGGCTCCAGCTCCAGGTTTGCAAGGAGCACATGGTCACTCTGGCCTTGCCCCAGCGGCTCTGGCTTTGGCCCCAGAGATGGGGCTAGAACTGTCACCATCCCTCACTACTACTGCGTGTTCAGAGCCATAGAGGGTAAGTGGCAGATGTGGGTGCAGCAGGGAGGGAGCAGTAGTGCTGGGGAAGGGGGCAAGCACTGGGGGAGCAGATGCCAGGGGGCACAGGTGTGGGGAGCAAGTGGTAGTGGGAATAAGTGCCAGGGGGGCAAGGGTTTGGGCATGCAGGCACTGGGGGATGTAGGCAGCAGGAGAGCCAATGGTGGGAGAGTCAGGAGGCAAGAAGCAAGGGGCAGGGATCACTTGATGAATTTAAGCTAAATTCCAATAGCTAGATTCTATCCATGGAAAATTATAGCAAATCCAATTCACTGTTCATGTATCAAATCTAATTACTGGGTGGAGGGGTCATCTTAAATTTACAGTTGTCTTGGATTCAGGAAAATACAGTAACTCTAGACAAATCGTGAAGGTATTGAGATCCTTAGCTTAACTGAACAAAAGCTACAAACTTCTTTGGTAACTTGGTTTCTAGTTTGTAAAGCCTGAGGAGGATTGTTCTTGTTTACAGTCTCTAGCATCACATAACCCTGTTTAATCAGAAAAGCACCATGCTGAAGCAACTCCAACTTGTCTTCTGAAGCATGAGCACCAGGCAGTCATTACAAAATGAATGCGAGAATGCTGCATACTGCACTACAGTGCCAGCCAAATGCATGGAAGAGAGAAAGACACCTACTCAGACTAAGCTGCAATCTTCATTGCAAATGGAGAACCCCTGCTCAGGATTGTCATCTCAGGGAGCCAAACCACAAGGAACAAAAGCAAGGTGCATTACTGCTGTCTTTTTTTATCATTAAGTAAAAAATAAGTGCTCTTTCAGCTCATAAGAGACTTTTCTTCATTTCCTGGACTAGACTGCCATGCTGTTTTGCTAAAGGCTATTGAAAAGGCAGTCTCGGGCAGGGGCACAGTCTAGTTTTACCAGCTCGATAGGCCTAGGAACAAGAAACTAGTAACACCAGAAATATTTCAGGGGAAAATGTAAACACTCCCCTGGTGTGTCTGGGGTTTGGCACTGCAGCGTCATGCTACTGTATGTGAACCAGCAAGGGAAGCTGCAGATAGCACTCAGCCCAACCCAAGTGCCAGGTGAATTGGGAGTGGAGCTTTAACAGCCTTACACCTAGGTTAGGATTCAGGGATTTTGAAGTGGAACCTGAAGAACTTCAAGACTGGGAAGAAGAAGAGCTCAAACCTGCCGCCTTATGCACATGAACTGCCCCTATGCAAGCTGTGTTCGGAATAGTCACAGGAGCCTGGGAGGGAGGCAGCGCCGTGGCATGGGGGTGCACTGGAAATGGTGGAAGGGGACACACGGCTGTCAAGTAGCTTTCCTCCCTGATGTCCTGGTCCATCCTGGACCAGTCTGATTACCTTCTCACTGAGCCTATCCTCCACACTGGATGAATCTCTCATACACAAAGCTCTGAGAGGAAGGAATTTGTATATTGAGATATGCAGCATCTTTGTGTTTTTCACCTTATGTGTGTTTGGACATGGAGGGGGGTGACTGGGGTTGAGACAGGGTAGTGGGGTAAGGTGGGAAGTTTCTTGTGACCTGGAGTGAGAATTTTCTTGTCACTAGTGGTTGAGGCAGGGGAAGTTGGAGCTCTTGAGCTTTGGGGTGTTGTTTAGGGAATCCTGGTGCTGGGTTTTTATTATAAGCTGCTCTGAGTCTTTTGGATAGGGTGGGATAAAAATCTAATCAATATATTTAACTAGTACATTTTACACACACAAATATATACACATATATATTTGTGAAAGGGCTTGAATGAATTCCAGGGGATTTAAAGTCCCATGTGAGTAGAAGAAAATGATTAGTATTTTACAAGAAAGAGCCGAACAAGGCTGGTTTCTTCTTGGAGCTTGGTTAGAATTATGGGTATTTTGGTTTAGGAGAGTCCAATGCTGGGTTGAGACTGTGCCTTTTTAGGCTTACTGGGAGGGGGAAGTTCCTTTTTCAAGGTAGGTGTGATTCCACCTCACAGACATGATTTAGCCCAGTGCAGTGACAGATAATGCTTAAAGGGGAGAAGATTTGCTGGATGTCATGCCCCAAGCAACCTTACACTGGTCTCTGCAAGTCACAAGGTTCATACAGCCTCATCTCATCCTTGCTCTGGGCCAAATATGACCATGGATTACCAGGCTACTGCCAGGTGTTTCACAAAAACATCACATTGGTGAACTACTTTTCTTGCTTTTC
This sequence comes from Caiman crocodilus, assembly GCA_030014935.1. NCBI lineage: Eukaryota > Metazoa > Chordata > Crocodylia > Alligatoridae > Caiman > Caiman crocodilus. The sequence goes on from JAGPOW010000261.1 coordinate 236,687,045, forward strand.
TCTTCAGGGTCTGTTCTGCTGAATTATTTAATTCTGGTTCCTCTGATCCAGAGAGGTACTGAGCATCCTCCATTCCCACTGAGAAACCTAGTCTTCAAATGAGTTTTAACTAGCTCTACTGATTCGGCAGATCAAGGAACAATTTTGAAAGTAACATGATTATTGGGGAAAATGTAGTTAAGCATTAAATCCTGGGCTCCCTTTGCTGAGCACAGAGGTGCCGGGGAAACAGAAGCCACAAATGCTTTCAAGGCCTTGTGAGATCTTTGCTCTCACAAACTGCCTATACACATGCTGATTCACATTCTAATTAGAATGCCTGCGAGTTCTAATTAGACTCCACTAATTGAGTCTGCTCCACATTCTAATCAGAATGTTCCAGTGTAGCTTCCCTGTCACATGTATAAGCCCCCATGCTTTAAAAGTGACACTGGAGCACCTTATCTAAACCTGCGGGAGGGAGGTGGGAAGGAAGAGGGGCTGCTTATACATGTGATGGAAGGAGCTTATACATTTTTAAACCCGTAGGAGCTTAATACAGGCAGTCCTTGATTTACAACGTTTTGAGTTACGTTTCATACTTACAACCTTTATAAATTGACACCCTGTTTCAAGTTGATGACATCAGTTTTGACTTTACAACGCTTGATCTGATGCAACACCACGCCAATGAACAAACTCGCTGCGTCACTCGTCTCCCTGGAGAACATCTATCCAAACTTCCTTGGACACTTTCTTTAAGAAAGCAGCCAAGACTCCAGAATAACCTGCAGCCAAGACTCCTGAGACAACTCCAGTGAAGAACCCTTCAAAAAGTCCAGCAAAGTCACTTCAAAGAAGTCCTTCCAAATAAATATGATTGCTATTTACAATATAAGTACATTCATGTAGCTGTATTACCCATCTATAATTGATTGAGTAAAAAATTCTGGGGTATTTTATGTGAAAATAGGGTATCAAGCCTTGGTTCAGGAACCAATCCCCCATTTATAACATTGTTTCTTATAAGAAAATCGGTTCCAAGTTACTTTTCCAACTTTTTCACTTAAGACGCAGTTTTCAGGAACTAATTGTGTCGTAAGTCTGAGGACTGCCTGTATGTATGATGGTGAAGCGTTTTAATTAGAACAGCTCTCCAGGAACTGCTGTAATTAAAATGCACCCCCCCCAGGAGCACATGTATAGGTAGCCACAGCTTTTATGGATCCCCTTCCCAACCCAGTGCACATCCCAACTCTTTGGTGGTGTGTGGTAAGGAAATGATTTGTGCCTAGAACACTATGGCCCTGATCTCTGGATCTAGACAAGGTGTGCTCAGCAATGGAAATGGCCAGGGAGAAGACCATCTCACAAATATTCACAAGAATTTAACTTCCCAGCTGCTCTAATAAGACATAAAAAGTCAAATCAAGACCATCTATAAGTGCCAAAGAAAGGAAAGATGACTGTTCATAGAAGCAATTATCAACCAGAGTACCGCTGCACCCTGGGGTGCCTTGGGATCATTTCAAGGATGCCATGGACTGCTATGCAATGTTTGCATTGTTACATGTGCATAAGTCACAGAATAAGCCCAGAGATTTCAAATAGGAGTTTATAGTGTTAAAAACATTCTGACCTGTTGTGGTCTTTTTGAGTTCTCTGCAACAGAGGAATGGCTCTATTATTTCCCTGTATTAACAAAAAAAAGGTGAAAACTAAGAGCTGATATTTTCCAAGGAGGGCCTTTAGTCTAAAAAGTTTAAGAACCACTGGTCCGTAGCCACTGCAGCTGTGCCCTGCAAGCACCACTTCCCCCGGTGAGTGAAGGATATGCTACCACCTGCTGACCGAGAACAGTCCTGACTGTTATAGCCATGTTTTCTGCCAAGGGAACAAGGCTGCATTACCCATTTTCCAGCAGTCACTTTGGCTTGAAGAAGAGCCACATGTGAACTTTTGATGGCATTGACAAAAGAGGCTTCCTAGACCTGCTCTTTCTGGACACACCCCCAGTGGGGGTGCACAGGAGTGCACAGAGTGGCTCCCTGGCCACTCCCAGAGGGTGGTATCTGATGGGATGGCCTCATTCTGGAGAGCCATCTCCAGTGGCATCCCCAAGGGATTGGTGCTTGGACCCATGCTCTTCCGTATATTCATTAATGACTTGGATGATGGGGTGGAGAGCTCAGTTATTAAGTTCACAGACATAGGTGATGCTTCGGGTGACATGGGGGAGGCATGTGCCTCCCTTGAGACTGGCTGCCACCAAAGCCACCGCCAGCTTCTGCAGCCAGTCACCACCTGCACCTGCCCCTCCCCTTGCTGCTAATGTGGCCGGTAGCGGCTGCGAGTGTACCCACTCAGTACCCCCTACCCCACTGCTGCCAACACCATGGGTTGCAGCTGCGGGCAGTCCCCACTCACCACCACCGCAGGCAGCAGCTGAGGGCAGTCCCCAATCCCCACCACCAACACTGAGGGCAGCGGCTGCAGGCAGCCCCTGCTCGCCACCATGATGTCACACCAGTCGTGGGAAGCACCAGTCATTCATGTTCACAGATAATACCAAGCTGTGGTGAAATGTGGACACATTGGAGGACAGGGTCAGGTACCAGGCCAACCCTGACAGACTGGAATATTGGGCAGAACGAAATCGGATGAAGTTTGGCAAGGATAAGTGCAAGGTCCGTCACCTGGATAGGAAGAACCCTCACCACAACTACACAGTGGGTGTTGGTGCACTGGCTGGCACAGCATCTGAATGAGACCTGGGGGTCATGATCAACCAAAAGATGAATATAAGCCAACAGTGATGACGTTGTCAGAAAGGCAAACAGAACTCTGGCATACATCAGCCGACGTGTGGCCAATAGATCCAGGGAGGTACTCCTCCCGCTCTACTCAGCACTGGTGAGGCCTCAGCTGGAGTACTGTGCCCAGTTCTGGGTACTGCACTTCAAGAAGGACATGGATAAGCTTGAGAGTGTACAAAGAAGGGCCACCCACCATATGGTCAAGGGCATGGAGGATAGGCCCTATGAGGAGAGGCTCCAGGAACTGGGCCTATTCAGCCGGAGTAAGAGAAGGCTAAGAAGTGATTTAATAGCCACCTACAAGTATGTCAGAGGTGCACCAGGATCTAGCAAAGCAACTCTTCAGGAAGGCATCCCAAGACAGGACGAGGGTCAATGTGCATAAGCTAATAGAGGGTAAATTCAGGCTAAATATAAGAAATGACTTCTTCTCTGTAAGGGATTCAAGATGAGGCTGGATAGGCAACTTGTTGAGCTCATCTGAGCCCAATAACATGCTGACCATGGCAGGACACTGGGCTTGCCGATTTTGCAGGTCCCTTCCAGTCCTATGTTTCTATGATTCTAAGAGAACATGTTGCCCCAAGAAAACAGGAACTTAGGTTCAGTGCCTAAAGGGCTGTGGGACTGGTAGTAAATACAATATAGTCTGCCTAACTTTCTGTAAATTACTACCTTCCAGCCCCCAGCCCCTTTCTGTTAGGTATTAAAGCCTGGACAGGATGACCCAAATGATGTAGCCAGGCCACAGGAAGTACTGCATAGCCAGTACTAGGCTCAGATAGGCCTTACAGTAGTGGGTAAGTGTGCTATTAACTTTCAGTGGGCAACTGTAAGCCAGGGCTGGTTCAAGATTAGGGCCCCCCACACCTGAACGTATAACTCTTGCATCAGAATTTGAGATTAAGGGATTTTGTTTCTAACCCTCATGGTTGAGGAGAAAACCTTAAAAATATAGCTCAATTGGCAGAGATACCTGCCTGAATCTGCAACCACGTGCACCAAAACATTGACCACTGCAAGCTAACCTGTGCGTCCACAGGGTGCCAACACCAAGACAGTGCTCATGGGGTTTCCTCCCTTCACTATGACCGTCTCAATGGGGGACAGGAAAACAAAGTTGCCTTAGACCTGGCCAATCCATTCACCCCGAAAGATATGGCCCTGGCATGGAGGTAAATACCAGCAGCTTCCCTGATCCCACTGGACCACTGAAATATTGTTAGGAAGCTTCTAGCACAAGTTACCTAATAGAGCCCACAATGAGCATTCTTCTTCCCAGGAGCTAACAGAGGAAGGCTAAGTGATTTGCTCAAGGTCACACAGACTGGCAGTAGCAAGAAATTCTAGGCTAGCATCTTTACTATGGGACCCCTCTTCTCCCTCCAGAAAGGGATAAAAGGTCCCTAAAGCCACCGTGGGTTGGAAAAGAACCTCTTGACTTTGTCACTCCATTTGAAGCAGCTATGTCACAGGCCCTCACAGCAGCCCCAGTCATTGTATGATAAGAACCCCAGATGTTTTGATTTGTCTCTGATCTTTAGCTGGCTTTATTAAAATACTCTGAACCCCACAGTTAGTCTAGTGAACACAGGAAACAACTAAACCAAACTAAGCTAAGCTAAGCTAAGATAAAAAAAAAACACTCTTCAGGAAAAAAAAATGAAATCAAAGCAACTTACACTGGTATAATAAAATGCTTTTCATGTAACTTTTGTAGAATCTAATAGGGTAACACAGATAAAACAGGAAGACACAGGAATTAATGGGATGACAGAACAAAAAGATGGAAGGATAAGTATTGTATCTGCAGACAAAGTACCACTTGAATTAAAATCTAAGTCTGAAAAGCTTGGAGCCTTGTTTAAATGTGCTAAACTCCTCTGAGATTCAGCACTTCAAATCCAGGGGTTTGCTGGGATTATCTGCCAGGTTTACTTTTTATTTCAGATACATCCAAAGCTTAGGAGATGGATGTAGAGGTTTACTCTGGCCTAGTCTGCAATAAAAATGCATCTCCCAAATATTACAGTTCATTTGGACATATCTGAACATATGTATCAAGTTAAAATCATCAATTTATATTTAAAGCAGAAGCTGAAGTGATGAATCAACAAATTAACAATATAATAGTTCAGAAATTCAGTTCAGTTATAACATTTCACCAACAGCTTAAGGAGACCAGACTACATGCAAACGTATTTCTTAAAAAGCAATGTGCCAGCAATGCTTGGCCTTATAATGGAAAAAAAAATCAATAACATTTTGCCTTAAATTATTGAAATGTATCCACATAGCAGATCTCTTGCACATGAAATGATTAGCCACATGTTCTTCTCTCACCTTTGTTAATTAAATTTTTCATTTACTGCTTTGAACAATTTTAAAACAAAAATAAAATAAAATAAAATAAAAGTAAATAAAAATCTATTCATACCTAGATGTTTTTCATGTTTTACCAGACTTGGAACTGTGAAATCGCTGTTCCAGCTGTTTGATGGAGTGGACTAGTCTGCCCTCAAATGGCTAGTCTGAAATGGTTTGTGCTCATAAAACCTTAGAATGAATTTATATATTTCTAGAATCTTAGCAACACATTGGCTTACAGGATGCTCTGAATGGCTCTGCCATCCTTTGTTGTGACCTTCTATCCCTGAGTAGACATAATACTTCCTGCTGTTTTGTTTGGGGTTTTTTTGCTTTTAATTAACAGACAAGCTACTGTCAGTGATGTGCAATAAATCTGAATGCTCTGAGTTGGCCTTAGTACTATTTAAATAAATGACAGCAGAAGTGTTGTCACATCAGCACCAATGGATTAAAAAAGGTTCACTGAAATCAGATTGAAATTTGAATGCAATTAGGCATTCCCTCATTGTCTACCTGGCACCATTTTGAAGACAGGTTCAGATGTTCTGCAGTGAACTAAATTTAGGGGGTGTGGATCTTCTTCATCTGTCTCCATGTGTGTTTTTTTTAATATTATCCTGTACAGGGCCTCCACCAAAAAAGGCCCTGATATAGCAAAGAACCTATGAACATGCTTAAGTCAGCAAAGAACTTGAGTCTGTGCTTCATTTAGGCATATACTCAAGTTCCAAGCAAATATTTTGCCTAAATGGACAAGAAACAGTAAAAGGGGCAGATAGGAGAAAGAAAAAAAAAGAGGGAATTTGGGTCAGATTTTTATTCAGGGTTAAAAAAAGTGCAATAAAAGGTTGCCAAGTTCTTAAACCAGATTCACAACCTCAAAACACTTTCCATTTAAACCAACTTATTTTAGAACAAAAAAATAAAAACAAAGTTTGTTCCCAGCTCTGCTGAGAGACGTACAGGCAGAAGCCTGTTGTGCCTCCGTTGAGCCCAGGGACCCCCAGGACCCCCTTCTTGGCCAGCCAGAGCAGTGAGAGTGTGCTAGGCAGGGAGGAGAGAGGCGGGGCCAGCACTGCTTGGCAGGAACACACAGCCCGGCCCAGGGCTGCAGAGCATGCTGGGATGCCAGGAGATTCTGACTTAACTTAAACCAGGAACTTAAACCAGGGACAAAAGTTCCATAAACCAGTTTGACCTCAATCAGTTAAGTTTGATACTATTTTCAACCAGGTTCATCTCAAACTGGTTTTGTCCATTTTGAAATGGGTTTATGTGAAATTAACTTATGTTCTGTTACAGGTTTAAACCAGTTTCTGATCACTTAAAGCAGTTTATGTGCAACTTCTGTCCCAAGCCCTCCAGTTTCTCTCCCTCTCTCTGTATGAGTATGTTTTTAGTCTTAGAAGATGTCCTTCTGCTTTCTGTTTGACTACACAAGTTTGACAGAGGTTGGTTAGGTGAGCATTGGGTGAATTGACATTCTGCCTTAATACCTCTTTACTAGCTTCAATTCCTAAAGCAGAGTTGCTTCCTGGAACCTAGGCACTGGTGTGTTGGCTACAATCTCTGGAAAAGCAGGATTGTGTACATGGTATTTGTGACTGTCTTTTTTTCAGGACCCACGCACATGTGTAAATACACAAGTTTCACTTAGAATACACACACCCAGATCCAACATCACTGATTTCTGCTCCACTGAGCAATCAGTATTCAAGGCTCCAGACTCTTCCTTCTATCTGTATCAAAATAGGATACTATTATCATAAGCAGCAGCAATAACATTCACCCAAGCATACAAGAGACTTGTCTTGCAAACAACCCCCATGTGTATAATTGTTCCCAGATTCAGCTCAAAGCATTGTGAACATTGTCAAAGCAGATTCAAGTGAGAATTCACAGTACTGTTCACAGGAAACAGTTTGCAGCAGTTGCTGAGTTTTAGATGTGAATGGCATCAGCGTCAGGTTGTACTTCTTATCCAATTGCACTTGCTACTGGATCTAAGAAATGGATCCAGAGACTGGCAAATGGAATTTGGACTGCTGTGGTAGCAGCAAAGAAAAAAGCAAAAAAAGAAAGGATAGGAAAGACATTTGAGAGCGTAAAGAAAGATTAAGTTTTCAGGTTTTGTATGCTTTTCTCTTTAAAAATGTAGAGCATCATTAATAAAGGGATTTGCAAAGGGGTGTGGACTAAGAGTATGGGGAGAAGGGCACAAAGACCCCTGTAGCAATAAAAGGGGGAAAGGCCAGCCTAGGGCATATCACTCTGGCTGAGCACTTGTGGAAGCCATTCTGTAGGCTCCCCATGTAGTCAATAGCTGCAAGGGCTAGGGGTGGTGAGCCTAGGGTAGGGAAAGGAGGTGAAGTTATGTGATGACCACCCACCACAGAAACATACATCCCCAAACCAGTAAGGGTTGGCAATGCAAAATATGCAACTCTTTTAAACCCAAAATTGGGAGTCAAAGAAATATATACATATTTTTGCAAGTGCCTTATTATTGCAAAAAGTAAGAAACCAAAAGCTTTTGTTTTTTGGCTAAAAGTTAGTTCTCTTTCATTGCGAATGGCCACGTTGTACAGAAAATATTGATGATCTTTGATATCCATCTTCTGACCAGGTCTAGATAAGGTTGATTCTTCTGGAATTAGCATGCATTTGTTCCCTTCTGCAATCTGTCTGAAGCTATAAAGAGGCACGTCAGACACTTCAGGAAGGAGACACCAGAGGGTCACAATTCCAGAGCTTCTACAGGAAAAAACACCAGAGACACTGGCCTTCACGCTGCAGCATACAGTCTATAGAATATTCCTATGTATCAGGGCACCCAGCAGATTATTAGTGCTTCAACATGAGACGGAAAGCTTTACTGAGCTCCCAGGACTGGAACTCATCCTTGGCCTTGGTACAGCGGAAAGAATTTTAATGACAAAAGGAAAAAACCAGACACAATCATGAAAATAAACTTGCTATTTAGTTTGAATGTGTTTATTAAAGACCTCTGTTGTATTGTGGGGGGGGAAGTATGTGGATGTTTTAAAAAAAAATTAAAATGGGAATCTGTCTTCAAACTAATTGGAGCTGGCAGCCTTCACAAGTCGCTGATAAACCCAAATGCCAAGCAGTCAAACACGAGCATAAAGCATTATTTTATCAAATCATAGTGGTTTTCCTGTTTACCATGCACACACTATTGAATGAAGTCCCCTTGGTGAGCTCTTCCTGATAAACATAATACTTCCTGCTGTTTTGTTTGGGGGTTTTTTTGCTTTTAATTAACAGACAAGCTACTGTCAGTGAAATGTGCAATAAATCTGAACGCTCTGAGTTGGCCTTAGTACTATTTAAATAAATGACAGCAGAAGAAGTGTTGTCACACCAGCACCGATGGATTAAAAAAGGTTCACTGAAATCAGATTGAAATTTGAATGCAATTAGGCATTCCCTCGTTGTCCACCTGGCACCATTTTGAAGACAGGTTCAGATGTTCTGCAGTGAACTAGATTTAGGAGGTGTGGATCTTCTTCATCTGTCTCCATTTGTGTTTTTTTAATATTATCCTGTACAGGGCCTCCAGAAATATATAAAAATCAAAAGTCTTAAGACAAACTGCCCACCCCAAATGATATTTGCATATGCTTTGGAGGATGTACAGATGCCACCCAGACAGGTTTTGCTTCTGGCTGCATAAGAAGTTTGGCAGCAGTGAGGAATGCTCCTGTTGGAGTATGCTGAACCAAACTGGGCCAAATTTAAACTGGAATGGGAGAGTCTAATCTGTGTGATCATCACCATTAATCATTTCAAGCAGCATGTATACCGTATTTACTCAAATAGCAGATGACCTAGATTATAAAATGACCCCCGATAATGAAATTCTAAATATGGAAAATGTATACATTTGTTACAATTTTCCAGCTATAGAAGAGGTTTGCCTTTAATTTGTCCTGCTCTCACTGCTACAGCAGGGAAAATAAATCGGGGTTAGAAGGAAAGGGAAGATCAGGTAGCCCTTTGCTCTCTGTTCACATCAACCTTTTCCCCTAGCAGCCCCTTCCCCTTTCCTTTCTGTCAGACCCTGTTCTCCCTGAGCATGTGGAAGTTAAGGGGCATATTTGAAAACAACCTTGAAATTAAACATGGCTATAGAAACTTGCATATAATACCCCTAGACTTATTTAATCCAGAATTGATATATTACCTTTTTTTGAAAACTGCTACAAGATTTAGCACAGATATTCCATAAACACATTTTGAGCTGCACTTTAGTGCCTACTTATATCTAGTACAAACTATTCATGGTATTACTCCAAAGCCAATAAGCTCATGTTTAACATATCGTTCAGTGGGCTGGGTCCTCTAGTCAACAGCATTTCAAACCAGGGTGGGCCACAACATTGCATATAGTTCACCCAGAATCTCCCTGTTCGGGGTTGGGGGTTACGCTTATCTGTACCTAAAAGCGGTACAGAGAAAAGGTGGGACCCAAGTGGAAAAACAGGAGATGATACTGGAAGTGATGAGGAGATTCTATGAAGAATTGTAACAAAAGAAGGAAATAGAAAGGAAATCAAGAATTTTCTGGATGAGACTGAAGAACAAACAGACGACGAAGAGGTACAGAAAATATAAGAAAAGCTCAATTTAAAAGAAGTGGAGTGCTTAAGAAAATGTTAAAAGAGGAAGATCTCCAGGAGCAGATGAACTACTATGGGATGTTATGAGAAATTCTGCCCACAGGTAGAGACAGATATAGTAGAGGTTTTTGAAGAAAAAGTGGAAAAAGGAGAGGTAGGGTAGGATTTTACAAGTGAAACAATAATTTTATTATTCAAGAAAGGAGAGACAAAGTTTCTGAAGAACTGAAGACCAATTACCTTGCTAAATACAAACTACACGTTGTTGGCAAAGACGGTGGCATTAAGAATACAGAAGAATCTGACAAAAGTAATTCATGTAGATCAAACCTGCGCAGTCTCAGACAGGACTATTTCTGACTTGATTTGGCTGATAAGGGATACACTGACACATGTTCAGGAGAGGATATTAAATATGGCAGTGGTAAATTTGGATCTGGAGGAAGTACATAATAGAATGGATCGTGATTTTATATTTAAAGTGTTAAGGAAAATAGGTTTCCCAGAGAAACTGACAGGATGGATAAGACTGTTATATAGAAAGGTAGAAAGCCAAGTGCTATTAAATGGACATCTGAACAGAGCCTTTGAAATCCAAACAGGAGTAAGACAAGGGTACCCACAGTCACCAATATTGTTTGTATGTGTGAGTAATGGAGTCGCTGGTGCAAAGAATAAGGAGATAAAATCATAGCATACCAGGAAGGGGAGAGGTATGGACAACATACAGAGTGGTTAGAGACAAATTATGGATTGAAGGGGTACTAAAACATATAACAGAGTATGGTGAAGTGCCTGGGGCTAAATTAAACAAAACAAAAAATACTGTAATGGGAGTGGGAAACTGGAGGGACCTAGAGAAGCTTGGACTACAAGTAGTGGAGGGAGAGATCAATGTTTTAGGGACTCCAGTCGAGGCAGAAGGGAAAGAAAATAAAGCATAGGGAAAGGTGACAGCAAGGATACAACAAGTATGATCGTGGATGGGAAGGACACTGTTCTTTGCTAGAAAAGTGGCAGCAGTTAAGGCAGTGCTACTGATAATCATTTTGTACACCAGAATGTGTTTCCATCCTCATGGCAGCAGTTAGCAAAAGTACAAAGGGAAATGTATGTGTTTTTTTGACAAGCAAAAGAAAGATTAGCCAGGACAGAACTGCATAAAGCAGAAGAGATGGTGGAGAAGGGGCTGTTTGTTGGACATAGGTTTGTTTGCTTATACAAACTATATAAATTCAGCATGTAAAGTGGCAGCAGAGGGGGGAGGGAAAGCAGGATGCTTTAGCTAACTTTTGCAGGTATGATCTTGAGAAGATGGGAGGGTTCTTGGAAGAAGCTGTGAGCTTGGCAACCTTCTGTGTATTATATAAAAATGGAAAGTTTATATAAAGACATACAAAATAGGAGAGGCGTGGCTGAAGGTCCTGAAAGATCACAAGACATTGAAGAAAATGATAAGAAATGGATACAGGGTGGTGCCGGGGAGAAACTTCACAGAAAGGGTAGTGAAGCAGGTGTGGAGGGCAGTCAGTGGCTGACAAACAACAGAAAGGGGAGCATGCTGATCTAGTTTAGCTGACTCTAAGAAATATCTTCCAGTGAGGGAGGAGCAACATAGATGGCACTTGGTGAGATAAGCAATGTATCCAAGGGAGAGATGCGGGGAGGAAGAAATGGTGGGACATGCGTTTTGGGAGTATACATATATGCAAAAGGTGCGAGAGAAAGGATATGGTTCTTTTTGACTGTCACAAAAATAAGCCAGTTCTTATCAAAAGGCATGCTATACACAATGGGGTCTGAGGAAACGCTACTGAGAACATAGTTAGCCTATATTAAAACCAGTATATAGAAAGTAAGAAACCTCTGGGTGTTTAAAGTGTTGTCTTTCACTAGAAGAGCATGCCTGAAGTTGGGACTGTATGAACTGAAACACTATATTGACCAGGACATGGAAGAGATTAGAAAAGAGAGCAGAAAAGAATTGACGGAAAAAGGACTGGTCACATTTGTTTCAATGAACTAATAGAGAAGATTCATAGGATTTCCAAAGGTATTAAATGAGTTTTTTGAGTTTAACAGATTTTTTTCTTACAGGAAGAGTAAATGTTAGTAACAGGGTTCCTTACGAAGAAATAAAGTTTTATTTTTTAGGGGATTGGGGGAAAGTAGATGTTGTTAAGGTTTTAACATATGTAGGTTTATCATTTGTTATGTAGTGGTTCTGGTATATGAAGTTCTGGTAAAAAACGCTGTTTTATATGTGAAGTTTTGTAAGTGTAGAGTGATAAATGTGTTTTTAATAAAATAAATATATATAAAAAAATGGTTCTCATCAGTATGTTTGCCCTATATGGGTCATGTGTTTTATAGTCATGCTCAATGTTAGCTGCATTTAATCAGCTTCACAGTTCACTTCCATTGCTGTGCACATGCTGCTTTTGGCAGCAATTTAATGATAGAGTGATTTTGTTGTATGTAATCATAAGATGAGAGGCTTTTTTGCCCCATGGCAATCGGGAAAGAAAAAAAGCCCTTGTCTGGTATTCGAGTAAATATGGTATTGTTCCAGCTGTATACTCCCTTAGATTTAATGAATCTGCCAACTCTTAATCATTCCAAGTAGCTACACTTCACTCCGCAAGTTCCCCAGGCCAGTACAGGTGGATACAGTGGAGTCCCAGTCAACATGGGAAAAGCTGCAACCTAGACTCTTAGAGCTCCATACAGTTCGACTAAACCCTGTACAAAACATAGCAATCTCCTCCTCCCCTTTACACTAAATTATTTCTCCTCCCGCTCAAACTTCACTAGGCTGCGACAGTGTGAAGAATTATACCTACAGTGGGATCAGAAGGTGTAACTGTAGTATACATACCACGTGGCTAGCTTAGATAATGCTCTGAATCCTGTCCTGCCATAGTTGCACTGCCCTTAGTAGTCGAGCTAGGTATAGGAACGCTACCTTGGTTATGTCTCCTGTGATGCAGTCTCACCTGTTGACTGTAGTGTAGACCTTCTCTCAGAGTTTTTCAGGCTTACAAACACACTTGCCAGTGAAATGTAAGCTACTATAACTCATATGCTGGTAGGTAGTTGGAAACAGGTTTATAATGTGTGTGTTCAAAGGAGGGGTGGGTAGGGAGGGGGTCGCGTGCTACTTTGGCTCACATTTTCTCATGCCACAATGGTCATAGCTTTCATTACTACCTTTTTGTCAGTGTTTATCATATCTCCGTTGACTTCAACAGTATTGCCTGACCTAAGTGAGCCAGAAGTTTGTTTTGTGAGAAGTGGTCAAGAGCAGATATGTGTAAAGTGTAAAGCAGCCACAAAGCTGTATTAAGCTAGCCCCACATCCTTCAGCGCACAGAGCCTGCAAAATAACAATACCTCATTCCTTTGTCCTCCCTTCTGGTGTGGAGATACAATCAAGGGACAGTAGTTCAGCTAGAATACCCCTGTGCTCTACAAATCCCCAGGTATAGGAATGTCCTCTTGGAAACCATTATAGTTAAGTATGCCTAAAAGAGCCCCGAATCTGTTTCATCTTGTACCAGGAGCTCAGCATGATTGCAGGTTTTGGAAGAAGGGACACCAACTTAGCCTGCTCTCAAGTTGTCATGAATCTCTGCCGTGCTCCAGAATCTAGTCTGTTACATGTATCTATTAGTTTGTCCAGCATCCAGGTTCTAAACAGCAAGAAGGCTAAATAAATCTACCTTTCTAGACATGCATTAAATACTGGATGCAGTGTTACACTATGCCAGGGTAGTCTCATCACACACAAACAACTTGCCAGGATGCAGTAGTTCCACTCAGCAGTTTTTAAAAGTCCATTATAAAGTTAGATTTTACTTTGAAAATGCAAGTTAAGGATCAAAAATTCAGGTGACCACAACCTCTGTAAAGGCAGCACAAATGGTATACCTGGTACACTGAGCTAGCTGCTCCATGAGCAACATATGGATTGGCAGTGAAGGATATTTTGCCAGGGTAATCCAGTTTCTCAATTTATATTATACCACACACAGTATCTCCAGACAGCATGCTTGAAAATTCCTGTCTTGAGAAGAGTTTATTGATCTGGCAGAGGATTAAAAGACCATAGTAGAACTCCTGTCTCCTCACAATGGAAAGGAATCTAAAAATTTCCTCTGGGACTCATTGGTTCAGTCAGTACTGAATGGGCAGATTGACATCTTAACCATTGAAGAGACTTCTTTACAGTTTGAAGCGTCTTTGTGATGTCCTGATTAAACCTAGAACTTTAGAGTGAATGCACCTCTTCCAGATACAGGTCATAAATCATTTGGATGAGAGTTATTAGCCAGAAAATTTCCCTAGATACAATTCCCCAGGGGGCATAAAAGAAACTTCTCTTAATCCAACCTATGAGAGAGTGCAACCAGTTCCCGTAAATGTTTGTTTGATGGTATGATAGGAGGTTATAAAGGCACACACATTCTAGCAACATTGGAGTAACACAGATGCAGAACCAGTTTCAGACCAGCTCCTCCACTGCCTTAGCCAGGGATGCTCAACCTTACCACATGCCACGATCAGGCCCCACACCACCTTCCTCAGTCCCTCAACCACAGAATCAGGCCCTGCACCACCAGATCAGGCCCCACACCACCTCCCTAGAGGTCTGCACCCCTCCCTCAGCTCTGCCCTTCTGTGCCACTTTCGTCAGCTCCATGCCACCCACAGCTCTGCACCACCTTTCTCAGCTCTGCGGGACCCATGCCACTTCCCTGTGCCATGTACCTGGAGCCCCATGCTGTCAGATCTGGTCCTGTGTTGCTTTTGCTTGGCTCCACACTGTAGAATCAGGCCCCCACTGCCCCTAGTTAGCCCTTGTGCACCTGGATTGGACCCTGGGTCATGTCTGTGTGGTGATCCAGCACGCCATTCATCCCAAGGCACTCCCTGCAGGTCCAGGAATTTGGCAGCAGGGGAGCGGTGATTGTTACCATTGCTTCAGCATTACCAGATTTTCAGACCTGTGGGGATCCCTGTGGGGCAGATGACATAGCTCCAAGGGCTGGATCTGTTCCCACGGGCTGAGGGTTGAGCACCCCTGCCTTGCACCTTGAGTAGATATTCCTACCCATGCAAGATGGGGACAAAATACTGTCGTTCTGGAAAAATGGACCCCAGGTCTCTTGCAGATTGAAAGTTGAATCGGAAATAACTGATCTCCGCAAGAGAAAGATTTGTCTGGAACATCACAGAAATTAGGAGAAGTGAATTCAGAATCACCAGGCTTCTAGAAAGACCTGCACGCCAGGCACTCAGCTCGATCTAGTGACTGTGGTTTTAGCACTTTGGGACTGATATGGTCATAGTGGGCTAGATGATGACAAAGCAAATAAAAGCTGCTCCCACTGAGTCTCTAAAGAGAGACACAAAGCATGACTAGTCTTGCTAGCTACTGGAAAGCAGGTGGCTGTGTTTTACTTGAAATTTTTCATGAAAGACAATGCATATGACTTTCCACGTCTGAGGGAAATACTGGTGAAATGAACTGCATAGTATGCATTTTCAGTTGCATTTCATAAAACATCTGTGGGAGATGGGAATGTTTTTCCCTGCCCCTCTTCGCTATCAAGAGAGAGGCACTGTTTTTCTTCTATGAAGAGGAGGCTTGTATAGAGAGATAGGGAAATCACAACAATCTTGGAACCAATCCCTGTGTGTGACTGGTGTCCATACATGGTACAATACAGATTCTGTCAGACCTTTCCAATTAGGACTGTGACATGAGTGAAATAAGCAGTTCTTCTTTCTCAGAGATAGCTGTAGCTCCAGTTCATTAATCACCCATCACTCAGACTGACTCCAACAAAGAATGCTGATAGCAACATAGCTGGAGTAAGGAGACCAGAGCAAGGCTGACAAACTGTACTGTAGCTCCATCTGCGGGGCTAACAGCATCAGATCTTGCCATGTCTCAGCATGTTCCCATTTCCTAGAGGTGAGCCACAGACAGTCTCAGAATTCACTGCAAGTTTTTAAACAAAAGGACCTTTAATGTCTCAACAGGAGTGAGCTATCGCCCCCTGCCACATATCTGAAAGGCTGTCATAATTAAAACCAACCAGAAACTAAATTCTTTACTAAGAATACTTACTATGACAGCTTTAACTCCCAAGTATCCAAGAATGATTTCTGAATACTTACAGATGTGGGTAGAATATGCTTAAAGGTTGTTCTAGGTAATGTCACTAGGCAATATTCAGAGGTGAAAATTAGGTGCTACATACACCAGAAAGGGAGCAGAGCAAGTTGACATCTTGTAATTACACAAGAGAATAACACTTAACTCAGAATTCAAGATGTAATCCCAGTTGTGCACTTCCATGCACACCATTGTTGTTGCATTTACTTTCTGTAAATGTAAAGGAGAAGAGTCAAGATCTAAAGGGGACTTCAGCCAACAATGGGGCATGACTTTTCACAGAGAAGCATCTTCTAAGCTTATGGTAGAAGCAGGCCAGAGGCAGTTAGAAACAGGTGAAAGATGAAACAGAAAGGCTATTTCGATGAGCTATATGTCCACACCACAGTAGAATTTGCTAGAATTTCTCAAAGTCAATATTTGCACACATTTACTTGATGGTTATTTAAGACAATAACCCCTCAAAAACTCCAAGTTTTCACTCCTCCAAATTCAGCCACTATCATAAAATTCCACCAAAATTTGAAAGTTGCACGCTTCTTGTGAATATTTTACACAGCCATCATCAGCTCCTCGTTGGAGCAGCTCTTCTAGGTTGAAATGGAGACCTGTTACAGATCATGCAAGGTGAGGAGCTGCTTGAAAAGACCTATGGGGGACAAAAATCTCTCCGATTTGCTTGTGATTTCCTTTGTCTACCTTTTTACCTTTCCCATTTCATAGATCACAATTAATTTCTAATCTACTGGAATTTCTAACATATCCATCAGGATGAAATCTATGCCCTACAAAAGACCACCATAAAAATAACCTCCAATATACTTTTCAGACAGGTATTTAGACAGCTAAAAAAACTACTGAGAGGGGGCTGTGACTGTCTGCAGGAAAAAACCCAGTGCATTAAGCAACCAAGAACACAGAGATGGGTGGTTACGCAAACCAAATCATTATGGAACCCCTTTCTGCTCCCCAGCATTTTTAATACTGTGAAAGTGTTTTGTTTGAAAGCAAATAACGGGCAAATATATATGCATACAGCTTTTGTAGACGCAGAATTATCATTAACTGTAATAGGGGTGGACCAGCTAAAACCAGTTGTGCAACAAGTTGAGTAAATGCCCTTCAGATATGAAGCAAAGTGCTTTTTCTACAAGACAAGCTAGAGCTCAGACAAGCCACAAAGATTCCTTCTATAAATAAAGGCTTGTACTTAAGAGATAAGGTCAGTGGAACAGAACATTGAGACTGGATAATAGTCTCATGGTGCCAGATAAATGCCAAGGCATTTACAGAAAATAAAACTGAAGGCAAAGCCAAGACAGGTATTGTTGACATAGATCATTTCCCAGTAGCAATGTTCAGCACCATTAACATTATTTGCTGTTGAACCCAATGGCGTACTGAAAATATTCACAATAAATAAATGAATGTTGCTAGTGGACAGGCAAGAGCCCCTAGTACACCAAGAGCAAATTATACCTTCATTCAGGCACGGGTGTTAGAGGAAAGAGACACCCTCCTCAAGCACTGAGGCCTGGTGAGTTTTGGTAATCAGATAGTCTGATCTTGCTTAAACTAATGGAAATCAGGAGCAAATCAATTAAAATCAGGAGCTACGTAGGTGTAAATCTGGTAAAGAAGAGGAACAAATATTTCTAAAGGGGATGGTCAAGCACTGAAACACTGACAGGCTTAGCCAACACTTCTATCAGTGAAGTTGTATAGGGTTGCATCTTTGATGGCTTTTGGTTCTAAATCCTAGTAGTTTCTTCAGGGATTAGACACATTTTGTGCTCCAGCCAATCTACAAACCATTTTATTCATAACAACATCATTTATTTTATTGAATAGCTGTTTTAGTTTGTTACTTATAAATAAATCTGTTCAACTATTCAGAGATTTGGTGGCTGCCAGACACCAAATGCAGTCGATTAATGTAATTTACAATAGTGGAAATCT
The DNA here is from genome assembly GCA_030014935.1 of Caiman crocodilus. NCBI lineage: Eukaryota > Metazoa > Chordata > Crocodylia > Alligatoridae > Caiman > Caiman crocodilus. The sequence continues at coordinate 236,704,996 of JAGPOW010000261.1, forward strand.
ATTGCCCTGACTATCTTGGTGTGTGCTTGGCAAAAAATGTTCTGGCACACCCTGTGAATACAGTGCCAGTGCAAATCGTTAGCACATCTAGCCCCAAATACTTTGAAATCCAAAAACAGCTCTGAGTCATGCTGGTTGCACTGTAAACTTTTATTGCATTTAAAAAAAAATCAATTGCAATCTTAGGATTGTGAAAGTTATCTCTTTGTGTGCGTCAGCCATAGGAATGTGGTACATGCATCAAAATGATGGAGTAGAAGAAAAGGGCCACCCGGAGTGTGTCATTAAAGGAAAATAATTTCAGTATTGGGAACGTACAGCAGATCATCAATCAGGTTTACCTTTGTCTGTGCTGTATACCCAGCTGGATTTTCCTGCTCTACAGAGATGAAGCTATAAATGCCTTTGATGTATATTAAATATAAACACTTTATAAAAACAACACTGGAGGGGAAATATATAATGGTCTACCCTTAATCTTTCTGTGCCCCTAAAGGTATGTGTTTCCATGGTCACTGTATCTGCAGGCCAGACTAGCCAGGGAACTGCAGAAAGGCCTCAAAAAGACTGACAGTTGCTGATGAGGATTTCCAGAAAACTCTAATCTGGAAAGGTCAGGATTCATTTTCGACAGAAACCACCAGTCATTCTTTCATGAATGATCCCTGTGATCCTGGTGTTTAAGCTGCAGGGACAGTATACTTATAGCTAAAGCTCTAGAAAAAATAAATTACTCCAGGTTTTTGTGTGGTTAGTGATAATGAATAATCTTCATTTACATTATGTAGTGACAGTCACAAGCGTTTTACCAACCCTGGGGAAAAAATTGAGGTCTTTACCCAGGTAATGTATTTAAACCAAAAGGCCTACTCTGTCAATAATGAGTCCTTACTCAGGAAAAATTCCAACTGCATTCCAAAAGAAGTTTTTCCTATGTAAATTATGATTAATACCCAGGGAAAAACTGGAAGATTTGGCCTACTGTTCAAAATCTACTGTTTTACTCAGGCAAAATTCATATCCACGTCACTGGATTTGATAATATTTGGGGCTTAATGTGCTAATGGTGCATTCTGGCACTTGTATTTACAATACGTGTCAGGCACTTTTTGCCAGCACACATTGAGTGAGGCAATGGATTTTCAGTATTGTCAAGTATATTAGATGCATTTGATGCCAGACAACTTCAAGACCATTGAAGCAATCACTTATAAACCAGTTTTTAGACTCAAGGCACCCCTCAGAAATGCCAGCCCATTACTTTTCACTCATTTTTCAACCACAGAAAAATAATAGAGCAATTTTTCTGTTGCAAAACAACAAGTGAGAATGTTTTTAACTCTACGAATTCCTGCTTTAAATCTTTGGGTTTACCGTGTATATCACGTTTGCACAGCTAACAGTACAAACATTCAGTGGCACTCTGCAGCACCCTTGAAAGAATCTCAGCGCACCCTGGTAGAGAACCACTGTTATACATGTTCTACTGACATCAGTGAAAGTTTCACTTGAAGGATGAGCTGCAGGATCGGACCCTTCGTATGTAATAAAATGCTGCTGCCTCTGGACTAGAAATGGACAGCTCAGCACACTGCCTAATAAAAAAGTGTTTTGGAAGTCAAGTTTCATATTTGGTAAGGTCAGAAGGCACCTGAGATCATCAAGTCTGAACCCCTGCCATGGGCAGGAAAGGATGCTGGGGTCAAATGAACCCAGCTAGGTGGCTGTCTAGCCTCCTTTTGAAGACCCCCAGGGTCGGGGCAAGAACCACTTCCCTTGGAAGTTGGTTCCAGCTCCTAGCTGCCCTGACTGTGAAGTAGCGCCTCCTAATGTCTAGTCTGAACCTACTCTCGGTCAACTTATGACCATTGTTCCTCATTACTCCCAGTAGTGCTCGGGGGAACAGGGACTCTCCCATTGCCTGCTGGTCTCCCTTGCCAAGTTTATAGACAGCCACCAGATCCCCTCTCAGCCTTTTTTTGTGAAGGCTGAACAGGTTCAGGTCCCATAGACTCTCCTTATAGGGCCTGCCCTGCTGTCCCCTGGTCATGCGAGTGGCCCTCCTCTGGACCCTCTCAATGCTATCCACATCCCTCCTGACGTGTGGTGCCCAGAACTGGATGCAATACTCCAACTGCAGCCTGACCAATGTCGCAAAGAGGAGGAGGATCACCTCCTTGGACCTGCTCGTGATGCATCTGTGGATGCATGACAAGGTGCAGTTAGCCTTTCTGACCGTGTCCCCACATTGGTGGCCCATGTTCATCTTGGAATCAGTAGTGATTCCAAGATCCTTCTCTGCCTCTGGGCTGATGAGAAGGGAGTTCCCCAGCCTGTAGGTGTCTGCTGGTTCTTCTCCCCAGGTGCAACACCTTGCACTTGTCTGTATTGAACCCCATCCTGTCCAGATCTGGTTGTAGCCTGTCCCTCTCTTCTAGTGTGCTCACTTCTCCACACATCTTAGTGTCAAATGCAAACTTGAATAAGATGCTTTTCATCCCCTCATACAAGTCACAGATGAAGATATTTAACAGGGCGGGCCCTCACATCAGTGGCCATTTTGAAAAATACAGGGACAAATGACTTTTTCAAAAGCCTTCAAATATCATCTCTTTGTTATTAGCATTTTAACTCAGAATTCACAATACCACACTCTTGTTTTGAAAAGGTTTCAGATCAGACAAAAAAAAAAAGGATAAGTTGTCAAATTTAAATAGGGACTAACTGGGTTTGGATCTCCACCTCCAGCTAGGTGGATAATGAAGGTCTCTACTTTTCTCTGCAGAACACAGGATTGAACATCACCAAAGGAGATGTGATTGGCCAGTGGTCTGCTCTGGTACAGCAGATCCTATGTTCCCAAACTTTATGCAGTCGGAACATCCTACTGTGAAGGTCTTTGAACTGAAGCCCACCAAAACAAGCCGAACAAGAAAATGCCTTAAAAGCTGTTCCCCTGCTGCGTGACTCTGAGTTGCTGGAAGAATTCATAGTAATAGCTAATGATAAAATACATCTGATTTTGACTAGCAAAGTACAGTTCAATTCAGCATCATCTCCAAAATCACTTAGGCTTACAGAAGGAAGTCTGAGCACTTATATCTACCCCCAACCCCGGAATGAGAGGGCCTTCACTGCATTGGGAACACTAGAGTGGTACTGTGCACAGAGAACCAGCATTCAGGAGCTGGCACTGAGTGGAGACTCAAGGCCCACACTACGTGAGCACTGGGAACCAGAAAACAAGCGCTGTGCAGTTGCACCCACAGTTCCCCCACAGAGCTGTTTGGGAGTAGTGGATTCTGGGATGCTGGAGGACTTCAAATTGCATGTTTTATCTCCATGGAACAGACTCAAGTTACCTTAACATGAGCTAAGTACCATGACCCAAAATTTCATAGATCTCACA
>JAGPOW010000261.1:236712575-236723790 GCA_030014935.1 Caiman crocodilus
TGTGAGATCTATGAAATTTTGGGTCATGGTACTTAGCTCATGTTAAGGTAACTTGAGTCTGTTCCATGGAGATAAAACATGCAATTTGAAGTCCTCCAGAATCCCAAGATCCACTACTTCCAAACCCCCTATGCGTCCTGGCTCCTACCCCTGCTCCTTCTTGCCGGCCCTGTATTGGCAAGTCAGAGTCGTGCAGGAAAGAAACAGTACTAACCTTTAACACATGACCACTCAAAGAACATTCCAACTTTAACACTGCTTAATATGCTACAGATTCCATATGGTCTAAGTGTAACATGCATCCTCAACCTTGCTTAATAGGGTATCAGTGTAGCACCTGTGCTGAGTCAGCAGATTTTCCCCCAGAGCTGGAATCCCTGACCAAACTACCAGAGGCCCAAGCTGAAGAGTTGCTCTAACTATAACAAGGGATTTCTGTTTTGTGCATGTAGTTTGTTCATTCCAACCAAGTTTATTTTTGCTACTTGGCCAGCTCAAACATGAACAAAAACTACCTAGCTAGTGTTTTTTGTGCATAGCTCCACAGCTAGCAAATCTGATGTCAAGAGATTAAAGTAATAAACAGTGAGACAACAGCAGGTTTGTGCAAAAAAAGTAACTTTGGGGACTTAAATGACTACAGGTGATAAAACAGGGGCCCTAAATTGAAGCGGTGGGTTTTAAAAAACAATGCTTCAATTTAGGGCTGATTAAAACCTTGTGTCATGAACACACCTTACCTGCCTCTCCAGCAGGGAGAGGAAGGTAAGCTGCCAGGAGACAGAGTGGTCTCTAGGCTGTGGGGGTGAGACGGGTGCTTCCCTCCACAGCAGCAATACCACCCCCCCCCAACCCTGCCCAGGCAGCACCTGCCCACAGGCACCCGGCTCGGGCAGTTCTGGGGGGGCACCGTAGCCATGGAGGGAAGCACCCGGCCTACACGCAGCTCAGGCAGGCAGGCAGGCTTCAGGAGGGGGGAAAAAAAGATCAGGCTTGCCACTTTTCTAGAGTGGAACCTGCTCTCCCAGGCTGCTGCCAGGCTGCCTGAAGGGCTTCCCACAGAGACGTGGAGCTGAACAGAGCACAGTGCTTCACTCCATGGCTGTAGGGGCAGCTAAAGGGCAACTGATTGCTCTACAGCACATAAGGCATATAATGCCACCAAATTTCCTACAGTGGTTGGAATTAATGCACAATACATTGCTGAAGCATGCAAACGCACAGTCTAATGCATTAAATGAGTAACAAACTGGATAAGTGTTCTGTTCCCAAAAGAATCAGAATGTTGGATCCATTCCAAGACATTTTCAGTGGGCATAAATATATTTCCCTAGCAACTTTTCAGTCACAGCATACCTCCTTTTCGAGATCCACTATCTATAATGCAGAAAGACTCTGAATCTGGCATAAAATGCTGATTAAGATGTCTAATGTCTAAAATACCTGTAGATCCTTAGTTGCACTTCAACCTCCCTAATAAAGCATATCTCTGAGACCTTCTTTTAGAAGTAGGTCCCAAGTAAGTGAGTTACCTGCCCAAATCCCCTCCTATTCACATACCTGCCTCCAGCTCAAAAATCAATGAAGAATATTTTCTACCTGATGGGCTAGAGATAGAAGTTACACATAAACCAGTTTAAGTGATCATAAATTGGTTTAAATCTGCAATAGAAGTTCACTGCACATAAGTCAGTTTCAAAATGGCTGGAACTGGTTTAAGATAACCCTGGTTGAATGTATTATCAGACTTAACTGATTACGGTCACACCAGTTTACAGAACTTCTGTCCTAGACCCCTTCCTGGTTTCAGTTAAATCAGAGTCCCCCAGAATCCCAGAATGCTCTGCAACCCTGAGATGGGCTGCACTGTCTGCTCCAGAGAGTAGGGCTAGTCCTGCCCCTCTACTCTCTAGCTAGAGTAGGGGTGGAGGCATGGCCAGATGCTACCCTGGCATGGCCCTCTGAGGCGAAGAAGGCAGGGAGGGGGCTTATTCCCCACTCCCAGTGGGGGACTGCAGCCCGGGTCTGCTGCTGCCTCTGCCTCTTGCCCCTGTACAAGCTGAGCATACCCTGACAGGAGCCACTGTGCCCTGGCCAGGTGGACCCTGGCTGGGATCCCTGCAAGGGAAAAGGGAGGAAGGGGGGAATATCCCTTATCCCTGTCTCCTCCACCTCAGGGGGCCATGCTGGGCATGCATCTGTCCATGTCTGACAGGGCTCCTGACAGAGGCAGCAGCCCCAGTGGTGTCCCAGGGACTGCAATCCTCTTCCCAGTGAGAGAGCTGAGAGGGGTCTGTGTTGTGGGAGGGAGTGGGGTGGGCAGAGCTGCCACGGCCTGTGTAGGGCAGGCAGCAGTGGCAGGGCTGGGAAGGCTAGTTCCAGGGGCTAAGGTGAATTTTGGGGTGGCCGTAGCCACCAAGCCTTTCCTAGTATTGCCCCCTGCAGCCATCTCTCCCAGCTCTTCTACCACTGCTCCTCACCCTGGTTCAACCCCCAACCCCAGGCAAAGTGGGAGGATGGCAGGGCCAGGCGGGGCCGCAGGGCTGGGGCCCTTCCTAGTGGGCTGCAGCTCAGGCTTTGGCCACAGGAGCTGTGCACTCCTAATGCCCAGACCAGGCCAGGCTGTCAGGGAGCTGCTGAGGCAGCGCTGCAGAGCCCCTCTCCCTGACCCCACAGCAGGGGAAGAAGTGGGGTGGGAAGCCCTGCCTGCTGCAGCAGCTCCCTGACAACCCAGCTTAGCTTGGGTACAGAGAGCCAGAGGCAATCCGGGTACACAGCTCTTGCAGTCCCAGGCCATTGCAGCCAGCTGGGAAGGGCCCAGCCCCTCCACACCCACCCCTCAGCAGTACCCATTCCCCAGCCCCAGCCCAAGGTAATGTAGGTAGATGGCAATGCCAGGTTGGGCCAAACTGTGGGGGCAGGGCCCTTCCCAGCTGGAGGTGGGACTTAGACTGGGGTCGTGAATTGCTCCTGGCTCCCCATACCCAGACTTGGCCAAGCTGTCATGAAGGGCTCTCCTCCTCCCCTGCTATAAAGCTGACGGTGGGGGACCTCTGTGTAGTGCTGCCTTAGGGTGCAGGGCTGGAGGGACACAGCACTGGGTCCCACTGTGGGGCAGGGGGGAAAACCGGCCACTATGGGGCAGGGGAGGAAAAGCTGTGCTTCCAGTTCCCCATGCACAGGCCAGGCCAGGCTGTCAGGGAGCCAGTCAGAGGGCAGGGCAAGGCTCTCTCCCCTTCCTCCTCCCCCACCACAGAACTTGAGGGGAGGAAGTCTGACCATGCCCCCTCTCACTACTCAACCCTTCAGTGCCAGCCAGGGGCCAGGGTCTGGCCATGCTCCCTTCCCCCTCCGAAAAGCCTGGTAAGGACTGCTTCTCCCCTCTCCCTCCAGGCACACCTGGGCTGGTGTCCCTGCATGCCAGGGTGAGGATTTAACTCCCCCTCCCAGTCATACTTGGCCTACCAGGGACTGTCCCCTCCCACCAACTTAGCTTCCCTCAGCCACTGCAGAAGGGAAGGGAGGGCTTGCTCTAGTCCCTTCCCACCCCCCCAGTTTCTGGCCTGAGCCACTGCAGGCATGTGCCTGCTTTTCCAGAATCAAAAGTGGATGTCTATTCCCTTGCAAATCGATTCAGTCTAGGCTGATTAGACTAGCCTACAAAGACTGAATCAGTTCAAAATCTCAATCTGATGAGGCAAAAGGACTCTCCTTAAAAATATTCTCATTGTTGCAGAAGACTGCACATGGGGCAGGAAGATATATTTCATCATATTAACTAACTTACGGAGAGGGTTTAAAGTTCACAAATAGTCTAATTCACATAAATCCTTTATTTTGCATCGGCTATAAACAGCTCTGGATTCTTGGCTGGTTTCCTTGCCAAATGAAAGCTCTGTTGATGCTTCATTACTGACCCAGCAAAGTTATTTGGTGTAATTTTATTGAAAAAAAAAATGGGAAAGTATGTCACAAGCTGAGAAATCAAATGTAATTTGCTACTGCTCCACTTTAAGCACTAACAACGAGAGCTAAGACATGGAGACTGCCAAAGGCTACTTCATTGCTCTTGATGACTGTCTTTTTTTTCAAGAGGGGGTAGAAAAGGAAAAGTATTTTTTAGGACTAGAAAATGCACACCATTTAGAAATGTGTCTCATAGCATTCAGTAAATGTTTTCTTGGATTTTTCTGTTGTTTGGTGGTTCTATCAAGGAGGCTGCTCTTTCCATTTTGTTTATATTTTCCTAATGCAAATTGTGACCATCTACCCTGGGAATATGATGTAGTCTTTCTTCACAAATGCAAAGAAGACAGGAAATACATAACCATTCCCACAAAGAAGTTTTGCCTCTTACTAGATGTGATAATTCCATTAGCCAGATCCCAGACATCTGAATGCAGATCAGTAAGTGAGATTATTATACCATGTCAAATAAAGAGGCCTGTTTGAAGTGGGGCCCTTATGCTTCCTCCATCGTTCTGGCCCAAATTCTTCCGGCCTTTCTTAGTCAATTAAAGTTTTGCAGAATTTGACTCGTCTTTCCCTCCCAAGCAATTATGCGAATCCAGTAACTATATTCAAATTCTGCACTCAGCTTCAGAATAGCTGTTCAGATCCATCAAAAGAGATGCATAAGATTAGATCTGCTGACCTAATTCTTCACAGAGACTGCAGCTACCTCTGTGAGGTTCCCAGCCTCTGCTAGCTAAAACTGTTCAGACATGGCTTTCATACATGATTGTTCCTGGATACTAAATAGGTCCATGATTTTGCAAGGCTGTATAAAGGCATGGGCATAATTTTACATACTATTAGCCATGCTATTGACATCTTATTACCATGTGATGTTTTGTTACATGTGAAACAACCAATTTCATTAAATACCAAATTCAAATTCTGCACTGACTGATCACAAGTTAGGAAAATCAAAAACATTCAAAGGAAAGTTATCATCTGTCATTTGCTCTGCCTATTACACCTAACATTACTGAGATTTCAGGGGATGATGTGTAGGTTGGTAGAGCAGCAGTGATAATGCTAGACACTTCTAAAGTGGTCTGCATCTTCAAAAGTTTTCCTTGGGAGAAAAGAGGGAGTTGGGAACAGTACTCTTACTTTTTACCCTTTTTACCAACAGAAGGACAATAGATGAAATAAAGAGTAACGTGCTCAAGGTCACACAACAAATTAGTAGTAGAACTAGGATGGAATTCACACTGGCTCCCAGTGTGCCATCGTTACTACCATATGCGGTACATATTTGCGTTGTATATGATACAGTACATAGATATAAAAAAGGTCAACAGGACTATTTGTAAAGCAAAGCACTAGTCAAAGTTTGTCTATATGAGAAGGCTAAAAAAGAAACAAGAATAGGCACAGAATTACAGCACAGTAACTATTTCACACTAACAGGTTCTAACAGGATGGTTTTCTCAAGAGTCCATGCAATGTAGGACCACTGTTACCATGCATTAAAAACATCACACATAGTTACTAATACACTGTAAATTCACACCCTAGATGACTGTATACTAGCTTTCCCATGTATACAGGCAATGGTAGCTGAGTTTAGTCCACTCTAAATCTGAGGCTGTACAAGGTAAAACTTCTTCTGGTTATTAGATAGTCAGACTCTGGTGCAATCCCACTGACATGTCTTACTTGAATGTATAAAAAGCAAAGCAGGTACTATCTTTATATTCAGAAATACCAGTCCAGTAAGCTGTATATCTAGTTTAAGCACCTTAAAGCCTATAGAGAGTTGCTGTGTCCAGGGAAAGGGCCTGGGCAAGAGCAGATGCATCCTGCAGATCAACACCTTGCTGTGCAGGTGGTGTTATCATCAGGGCTTTGGCTTCTTTGATCATGCGATGTTATTCCAAGAAGAAGGATTGCTGGGAAGAGATGGGATCCACATGATGAAGAGAGGAAAGAGCATCTTTGCACACAGGCTTGGAAACCTAGTGAGAAGACCTTTAAACTAGGTTCACCTAGTGGAGTGGAGATCAGTCCTGAGATAAGTGGGGAAGCAGGAAACCTGGAGAAAGAACAAGTAGGAGAGGACAACAGGGAGGTGTTGTCATACTCTCTGAGAAATCAGGGCAGTCAACAATTACCTCAGGTGCCTGTACACAAATGCACAAAGCCTGGGAAACAAGCAGGAAGAATTGGAAGTCCTTGTACAGTCACAGAACTATGATGTGTTTGGAATAACAGTCTTGGTGGGAGCTCACAGGACTGAAGCACTGTCATGGATGGGTACAAACTGTTCAGGAAGGAAAGGCAGGGAGAAGAGGAGGAGGAGTTGCACTTTATGTAAAAGAGCCATATGATTGCTCAGAGCTCTAGTATGAAATTGGAGATGGGCCAGTTGAGAGTCTATGGGTCAAGGTCAGAGGGGAAAACAACAAGGGTGCTGTTGTGGTGGGGGTCTGCTATAGGCAACTAGACCGACCAGGAGGAAGTGGTAGATAAAGCTTTCTTCAAACAGCTAGTGGAAGTTTCCTGATTGCAGGCTCTGGTTCTCATGGGGGACTTCAATTACCCTGACATATGCTGGGAGGGCAATACAGCAGTGCACAGGTAATCTAGGAAGTTTTGCAAAGTTTCTGGGGACAACTTCCTGGTGCAAGTGTAGGAACACCAAACTAGTGGCCATGCTCTTCTTGACCTGCTGCTCATAAACAGGGATGAACTGATGGGGAATGTAGTAGTGGATGGCAACTTGGGCAGCAGTGACCACGAGATGATAGAGTTCAGGATCCTCCTGGGCAGGATCTCCTGGGAAGGCCAACTGAGGGGGAGAGAAGTTCAGGAGAGCTGGCCGTACTTTAAAGAATCTTCACTACAAGTGCAGGAACAAACCATCCTAATGCCCAAGAAGACTAGCAAGTATGGCAGAAGACCAGCTTGGCTTAGCAGGGAACTCTTCAGTAAACTAAATCACAAAAAGGAAGCTTATAAGAAGTGGAAACTTGGACAAATAACTAGGGAAGAATATAAGACCATTGCTCGGGCGTGCAGGAATGAAGTCAGGAAGGCCAAAGCACAATTTGAGTTGCAGCTAGCAAGAGATGTGAAGGCTAAAAAGAAGGGTTTCTACAAACATCTTGGTAGAAAGAGGAGGATCAGGGAAAGTGTGGGTCCTTTACTGAATGGGGGAGGCAACCTTGTGACAGAGGATGCAGAAAAGGCTGTAGTGCTCAATTCCTTTTTTGCCTTAGGCTTCACAAGCCAAGGCAGCTCCCAGACTACTGTTCTAGGCAGCACAGTTTGGGGAGGAGGTAAGTATCCCTCAATGGTGAAAGAACAAGTTAGGAACTATTTAGAAAAGCTGGACGTGTACAAGTCCATGGGGCCAGATGGGATGCACCCAAGTGTGCTTAGGGAGTTGGCTGATGTGATTGCAGAATCATTGGCCACCATGTTTGAAAAGTCATGGAGGTCAGGAGAGGTCCCAGATGACTGAAAAAGAGCAAACATTGCCCATATTTAAGAAAGGAAAAAAGGAGGATCCAGGGAATTACAGACCAGTCACCCTCACCTCAGCCCCTGGAAAAATCATGGAGCAGATCCTCAAGGAATCCATTTCTAAGCACTTGGAGGAGAAAAAGATGATGAGGAACAGTCAGCAAGGTTTCACCAGGGACAAGTCATGCCTGACCAACCTGATCGTTTTCTATGATAAGATGACTGGTTCTGAGGATGCAGGGAGACTTGGATCCCTGAGGATCTGGTGTACCTTGATTTTAGCAAGGCTTTTGATATGGTGTCCCACAGCATTCTTGCAAGTTAGCTAAGGAAGTATGGGCTGGATAAATGAGCTGTAAGGTGGATAGAAAACTGGCTGGAGCATCAGGCTCAGAGACTAGTAATCTCTCAATGTCTAGTTGGCAGCTGGTATCAAATGGAGTGCCCCAGGGGTCAGTCCTGAGGCCAGCTTTGTTCAATGTATTAATCAACAACCTGGAAGATGGCATAAAGTACACTCTCAGCAAGTTTTCAGATGACACCAAGCTGAGATGAGGAGTAGATGTGCTGGAGGGTAGGGCTAGGATTTAGAGTGACCTAGACAAACTGGAGGATTCAGCCACAAGGAATCTCATGAGGTTCAACAAAGACAAGTGCAAAGTCCTGCACTTAGGATGATACAATCCCATGCACCACTACAGGCTTGGGGCTGACTGGCTGGGCAGCAGCTCTGCAGAAAACAATTGGGGATTACAGTGGACAATAAGCTGAATATGAGCCAGCAGTGTGTCTCTGCTACCAATAAGGCTAATGGCATACTGGGCTGCATTGGTAAGCATGTTGCCACTAGGTCAAGGGAAGTGATTATTCCCCTCTCTTTGGCACTAGTGAGGCCACATAGGAAGTATTGTTTTTAGTTTTGGGTCCCCCACTACAGAAAGGATGTGGACAAATTGGAGAGAGTCCAGCAGAGGGTGACAAATATGGTGAGAGGGCTAGAGCACATGACTTCTGAGGAAAGACTGAGGGAACTGGGCTTATTTAGTCTAAAGCAGAGAACACTGAAAAGGGACTTAATAGCAGCCTTCAACTATCTGAAGCGGGGTTCAAAAGAGGATGGAGGTGAACTGTTCTCAGTGGTAGCAGATGGCAAAACAAGGATCAACAGTCTCAAGTTGCACTAAGCAAAGTTTAGGTTAGATATAAGGAAGAACTTTTTCACTAGGACAGCAGTAAAACAGTGGAAAAGGTTACCCAGAGATGTGGTGGAAGCTCCATCCTTGGAGGTTTCCAAAACTCACCTAGACATATCTTTGGCTTGGATGATCTAGTTGGGGATGGTCCTGCTTTGAGCAGGGGATTGCACTAGTTGCCCTCCTAAAATCCCTTCCATTCCTAACTTCCTATGATTCTATGATCCGCTGGTCAAACCAGCCTCTCCCCAGGTAACAGCATTAGCAAGTGGGCCAAAAAGAAGCATGAGCCTGGGGATTTCAAGAAATTACAGAAACATACAAAAGTAAGGCTAGAAAGGCCTTTGAGGTTATCTGGTCCAAACCCTTGCCTGAGGGAGACTCATTCCTATCCAAACCATTCTATACAAATCCATTGTCTAATCTCTTAGCAAAACTTCACTGTCAACAGGTGAAATTGATGGTGGACCTGGTCCTGGCCACTGGGGGTGACCTGGTGAGGGGATTGCAGGTCCTTGACCACCTGGACAATAGCCATCATCAACTGCTGGAATTCACTATCCAGCACAGGGTGTCAAGGGCTTATAGCAAGACTAAAGCCCTTGACTTCAGAAAGGCCAACTTCAATGAGCTTCAGATATTAGTGGGGGAGGCACTGAGGGCCCAGAAGGTAGAGGAGATGGGAGTCCATGAGGGATGGTCGTACCTTAAGGGGATGATCCTCCAGGCCCAAAGGGTAACAATCCCTGAGAGAAGCAAGGCGGGTAGGAGTACTCAAAAACTCTCTTGGCTCAGCAAGGGCATTCAGCAATGCCTGAGGACTAAAAGGGAGGCATACAACCAGTGGAAGGGAGGCGCTACCACCAAGGCAGACTATTCCTCCTCAGCCCATGAGCATAGGAGGGCTATTAGGAAGGCCAAGGCAGAGATGGAGTTCAAGCTAGCATCCAGAATTAAGGACAACAAAAAGTACTTTTTCAAGTACGTTGGGAGCAAGAAGAGGACACCAGGCAAAGTAGGGTCCCTGCAAGACTCAAATGGTAACCTTGTGGCTACGCCAGACAAGAAAGCTGATATTTTTAACAGTTTCTTTGCCTTTGTTTTCTTGAAAAGGGACTCTGGGACATCCTTCCTGCCAGAGGTAGGAACAATCTTGGGGATAGCTCTGTCAGGCTTTGGGTCAGCGCAGATGTAGTTAGGGATCTTCTGGAAGGGCTGGACATTTTGAAATCTGCAGGTCCAGATGCCCTCCACCCAAGGGTGTTGAGATTGCTGGCAGGGGTCATCGTGGAGCCCTTGGCCCGACTGTATGAGCATTCGTAGTCATCTGGCCAGGTGCCAGGGATTGGAAACTAGCTAATGTGGTCCCTGTTTTTGAGAAAGAGAGGAAGAAGGACCCAAGTAACTATAGGCCCATAAGCCTCATCTTGGTGCTCAAGAAGATCTTGGAGAAAATCATCAAGGAGCCAGCTGTGAGGGGCCAGCAGGGGAGATCATGCTCAGGGGCAGCCAGCATGGGTTCATCAAAGGCAGGTCCTGCCAGACCAACCTGATTACCTTTTATGACCAGGTAACTAAATCCTTAGATGATGGTGTTGCCGTTGATGTAGTCTTTCTAGACTTTAAGGCCTTTGACACGGTCTCTCACCCCATTCTCGTTAATAAATTAAGCGACTCCGGCATGGATGCCTGCACAGTTGGATGGGTAAAAAACTGTCTGATGAGGCGCACCCAGAGAGTAGTGGTCGTACTCAACCTGGCGAGATGTGAGCAGTGGGGTCCCCCAGGGCTCAGTCCTTGGGCCCGCACAGTTTAACGTCTTCATCAGCGACTTGGACGAACGGGTTGAAAGCACGCTGTCCAGGTTTGCTGATGACATTAAGATGTGGGGCGAGGTGGACACACTTGAAGGGAGAGAGAGGCTGCAACTAGATTTAGACAGACTACAGAAGTGAGCAGATGAGAATAGAATGGTGTTCAACGTAGACAAATGCAGGGTGCTGCACCTTGGAAGAAGGAATCCCCAGCATAAATACAGGCTGAGGAGTTCCCCTCTTGAAAGCACAGAGGCGGAAAGGGATCTTGGTGTCATTATTGACTCCAAGATGAACATGAGCCGCCAATGCCAGACTGCAGCCAGCAAGGTCAGCCACACCTTGCCATGCATCCAAAGGCGCATCTCAAGCCGGTCCAGAGAGTTGATACTCCCCCTCTATGTGACTTTGGTCAGGCTACAGTTGGAGTGCTGCATCCAGTACTAGGTGCAGCACTTTAAAAGGGATGTGGCCAGTCTGGAGAGGGTTCAGAGGAGGGCCACCTGTTTGGTAAGAAGGCAGCAGGACAGGCCCTATAAGGAGAGACTGAAGGACCTGAACGCAGGCGTTCCAGTGCCAGCGGATAAATTTAACTGCCCCTTCCTCCCTTCAAGCCCCCTGTTCACCAGCTCATAACTGAGCTCCGCCGAGCTATAGAGGAAACGCCCGTAAAAAAGGGGAAGCTCACTAATCGTAATCTGCACCCCGATGCAAAGGCCTTGCTGGGGGTAC
>JAGPOW010000261.1:236723890-236778574 GCA_030014935.1 Caiman crocodilus
GTAGTAGTCACGGGTAGCCGAAATCTCGCGAGGCTAGAAACTAATAAAGGGATCCAGCAAGGGAGGATGGGCGGAATCTCCCTAGGACCTCGCCGCAAACAGACGTGAGCCTGATCACCTCACGTGTCCTACGCCGTTGCACTAACCGATATTCATCCACTCGTCCACCGGCTACCCGTCGACCAGTTAGTCTAGACAACCTAACCTAACCCTTTCCACTTGCTTCGCTGTTTGTTATGTTCAACACACCAATCCGCCTGGCCCTCTGGGTCAGGCGCTCTGTAAGTACCCAGAGTTAATAAACCGTGTTCCGTTGCCAAATCCAAGTCTTGACTCAACCTGTTACGAACGCATAACACAGGTGTCAATGAAAGGCTGATGACCATTCACCTGCACCTCAGCCAAAACCAACACACCACTGTCATCAGCACATATGTTCCAACTCTGGATTCCAATGAGGAAGTCAAGAAAAGGTTCTATTCCAATCTCGACAATGCCCTTGCCTTAATTCCCGGGGACAACAAGTCATTCTCCTTGGCAATGTCAATGCCAGGGTTGGACGTGACCGCAAAATCTGAGCAGAAATATCAGGAAGAATGGCATAGGGAAGGCTAAAGCCAATGGTATCCTGCTCCTGACCAAATGCGTCCTACACAGTCTGATTGTGATGAACACCATCTTTTGCAAGAAAGATCAGCTCAAGACCATGTGGAGGCATCTGAGGTCAGAGCACTGGCACCTCTTAGGCTACATCACAGTCCGAGGTAGAGACCTGCGAGATGTGCTTGTCACGAGGGCCATGAAGGCATCGGAATACTACTGGACAGACCACCAACTTGTGCACTCAGTGATGAACATCCACCTGCCGCCAAGTCACTGGAAGATCCAGAAAGCCGCCCAGAGACAGCTGAACGTCACAGCTCTGAAGGACCCTGGACAGTGGGAGGAGTTCCAGGCCCACTTGTATAGTGCACTGGATCAAGTTCCTACTGCTGATAACATCTCCATCCAGGTACACTAGGAGCAACTCAAGTCTGCTGTCCAAGACACATGCGCCCAGACTATTAGATTCACATTGAAACGGAACTAGGACTGGTTTGGTGCCAATGAAACTCAGATCTGTGATCTCCTTAAGCAGAAGTGTACACCCTTCATCACCTGGCAAAGCCATCCATGACCTCAGTGAAAGATGGCAGCGTACCACCAGCTGAAGGCTGCGGTTTAGCAATGCATCAATGACATGAAGAATAACTAGTCAGTGTAGAAGGCGCACATAATCCAGGACTATGCCGACCAGTATGACATGTGTAACTTCTTCCAGGCTACCAAGACAACCTATGGACCTTGCTCCATTGGAAAAAAACCCCTCCAATCACAGGACGGCTCCTGGCTCCTCAAGGACAATGATGCCATCCATCTGTGTTGGAAGGAGCATTTCAAACTCTTCCTTAACCAGGAGTCCACCGTAGCAGAGGAGATCCTCCAAGCCATCCCGCAACACCTTGTGGTGGATTCCCTTGGCAGTCCACCAACCATCGGAGAACTGAAGTGGGTCATCCAAAAGATGAAAACCAACAAAGCCTGCAGGCCAGATGGTATACCCACAGAAGTCTACCATGTTGGTGGCTTCCAGCTTACCCTCCACCTTTGGGATGAAGAGGACATCCCCAGGGATCTCAAGAACGCAACAATCGTGACCATCTACAAGAAAGGGAACAAATCTGACTGTGGGAACTACAGGGGGATTTTCCTCCTCTCCATTGCAGGTAAAATCCTGCCCCACATCCTCCTGAACCACCTTAATCCCATCACTGAGGAGATCCTTCCCGAAACCCAGTGCGGCTTCCAACCATCCCAGGGCACCACAAACATGGTTTTCATTGCCAGGCAGATCCAAGAAAAAGGTTGGAAGCAAAATCAAGAACTGTTCCTCATCTTCATTGACCTGATGAAGGCACTCAATTCCTTAAATAGTGAAGCTCTGTGGACCACCTTCCAATGCCTTGGCTGTCCACTGAAGTTTTTGACCATGCTGAGGCTCCTGCATGATGATATGACTACCACTGTCCTGAGTGAAAGATCTGAAATCGACGCCTTTCACATCTGGACCAGGGTCAAACAAAGTTGTGTGATTGCCCCCATCCTGTTCACCATCTACCTGACCATCATCACCCACCTCATCTGAAATGATCTACTATCTGGTGTCAGTATCCAGTATCAACTGGACGGGAAGCTTTTCCATCTTGAGCACTTCTGGGTAAAAATGAAACTCACTGTCACAGGGAGAGACAAAAGGGGGGACCCAAAAGGATAAGGAGAAAACCCTAGGAGGAAGGGGGAAGAACAGAGGGAAAGAAGCAAAACTGAAAGAGTGTACTCACCTGCAGCGAGACCCACGGTGAAGCAGAAACACCAGGAGGAACCTGTGCGAGTCATCAGCCGTGCTTTCATACAGCTGCGGCCGGCCGGTAACATCAGCGGCAGTCACCGGTCGACGGAAATAAAGAGGACAGCCAGCAAGAAAACAGGAGGGCAGACCCCAGGAAGAACCCCAGCTGGAGGGGTCGGAAGGAGGCTCAGAGTGGAGCAAGCAGGGCCGGAAGTGGAGGTTCCCAGTGCGAGTGGAGCCGATGTCTTACGCGGTGAGGGAGGAGCCGCTGCCGGCAGCAAAGGCAAAACTGCATTTGGAGCAGTAGCTCCCGGTGCGGAAAAAGGAAGGGCTAGAAGGCAGGGACTGGAGAGACCCCAAAGCTCAGCAGTCACTCCAAAGAAGGGGAAGGCACTGACTCATCATCCAAGCTGTTGACCAAGTGGGACAGTGAAGGAACCTAGGGGGCCCCAAAGGCATGCCCCAGATAGAGGAGCATTGCCAGGAAGCCCCAGAGAGAGGAAGACTTCAATGAAGAACTCCTGAGTAGAGGACAGGAATATCAGGAGCCAGAGTGACGAAGGGGAGGAAGCACAGGGATAACCCTATGGTCTTGTGACCACGGGGGCAGCAGGGGAACCTCAGATAGCCCCTAAAGTGGGTAGGGGGGTTGCTGAGAGGATATGATTGGGCCTTAGGGGCCGAACATGAGTACTGAGGGGTACCGAGGGGGTGGTAGAGACACCTGGTTATGTTGAAGGTTTGTTGTAGCATATTTTGTGTTTTCCCATGTTTGGAGGTATTGAGTGAAAGGGGATGTAAAGAGAGTCAGTGGTTGAGTGAGCCTCAGGACCAAGGAGTCATCAGCGAAGGACATCAGTGGGCCTGAAAGCTGGAGAGACACGAGGAATCCATTGTGCGGGAGTGTGGGCACAGAATTAACAGTGGCCCGCCAGGCTGGGTATAAGGGCGAGGCAGAAGGGAGGTGGAGCCTGGCAGAAGTCCACCAGAGAAGCAGGTAGCCCCCAAGGGAATCTGAGCAGTCCTGAACCCCCACAGTGTATTAAGATTCAATGTTGTGGCAGATGAGACAGGGCAGGACTGCATCAGGAGTAAACACCACCGTGAAGGGTCACCTGCGACAGCAAGGTGGACACCAGCATACATCCGGACCAAAACCGCCCAGGACAAGATGTTCGAAGCCAGGCAGGTACACTCACCACCAAGGACATCCACGACCTTCAGTTTGCAGATGATTGTTGCGTGATGGCTCACTCTGCACAGTGTGTGCAAGTGACCTTAGATCTCTTCAATGCTTCATATAAGAAACTTGGCCTGTCCGTGAACATCACCAAGACAAAGGTTCTCCACCAACACTCCCCAGGCCAGCTGAACATCCCTCATGCTAGCTACATAGATGGGGAGGCTCTGGAGTACATGGAGCACTTTCTGTATCTCAGCAGACACCTCTCTCAACAGGCTACCATCGATGAAGAATTCTGGCACCAGGTCAGCTGTGCCAGTGTCACCTTCTTCAATAACGTGTCTACGAAAATAGAGACCTTTGGACGAAGATCCTGGTTTACAAGACTGTCATGTTGATCACCCTCCTCTACTGCAGTGAAACCTGGACCATCTATTGACACCACATTAAGCCCCTTGAGAGCTTTCACTAGCGGTGTTTGTGTCGAATCCTGGGGATCAAATGAGACGACCACCAGACCAGTGTGAGCATCCTCCATGAACCTGTGTCCACCAGCATTGAAGCCTTGCTCTTGAGAAATCAATTCCGATGGACGGGCCATTGCATTTGGATGTCCAAGAACCACCTCTCTCGCCAGATTCTTTTTTCCCAACTCTCCGTTGGCGAATACTCAAAGGGCAGCCAAAGAAAACAGTACAAAGACCCACTCAAAGTCACCCTCAAGCACAGAGGCATCACAACATGAACGACTGGGAGGAGCAAGGTGCTGACTGTTCTGGTGTTGCACCACCTAGTCCACCAAGGCACACCACTCTTCAAGGCCCAGCAACTTGATACTGAGGTGGAACTGCGGTGGCAGAGGAAGGAGAAGGAGACCAACCCAGAGCTGTGAATTCCACTCCCCCACACAACAACATGCCCCCATTGTCAAAGAATGTGTATATGCAGAATTGGGCTCCTCAGTCACCTGAGGACTCATCAAGCCTGACAGATGTCATCCTCAACTCTGAGGGACTGCCAATGATTACTGTTTGGCTTCTATTCCATCTGGGAGAACACAAAATAGCAACAGACTCTCCCTATGCCTGAATAAGGGTGTTTGTGCCTGAAAGCTTGCAAAGAACAATTTTTTCCAATTACTTAGTTGGTCTAATAAAAAATATCACATTTACCCAAAGAATTTTGTCTGGCTAGATCACAAATGTAGTAAGCCAGGATTCACAGCTTGTATTCCTTTCTCTGTATGCTTCTGCTCTACCTCTAGTCTCTCACCCACAGTGCAAATTCCACCTACAAAGCAGATAATGGTGGAAATTAAAAAACAAAAACAAAAAAAGCCAATTGTTCCAAATAGCAAAGAACAGATTGTATCTTAACTAATAATCTCCCTGCTACATGTAGGAAATAAAATTTAAAAATGAATTTCTAGAATGAACAATAAAGTAAACCTTTGTTCAGCGTCAGAAAGAGGCAGCTGGGATCTAATTATACAATACAATTTCTGACTAAGCAGAACCTTCAGGAATATATGCTATACAGAAATAAATCAGCTGTCTGGAAAGTAATATATCAGTAAAACCAGGAAGAACTTGGACTCCTAACAAAAAGGTATTTAGAGACTAATACCACTGTTGGCTGTCATTCAAAGCCTACCCATTGAAAGAAAAATAATAATATACTAATAACATGAAATGTTAATGAACAGATGATGCTGGTAGGACTGAAAACAAGGAAATGTCACAGAACTCCTATTGTAGGGTGGTCCAGTGTATTTCACCAGCCTGCTCTTGGGAAACAGAGATCGAGCATGAAAATTCTCCCTGAACTGAGAAGCAGCACATGGCCTGTTCTCCATTGTATGAATGTCCTGAAAAATATCAGGTTGCAGAGGGACTTTAGGCCTTCTGCACAGGGCAGAACTGAATATGTTCTGAGGGTCCTTACAAAGTTCCAGAAGTCTAAAAGGAAAAAAATACATGCATCATTCTGCCAGTGGCCTGGCAAGCTGCCATAATCAGCAATTGGCAGCCAGGCACTGATAAAGTTGCTTCTAGGTGTTCCACTTCCTCACATAATGTAAGATGATTTCAATGTACTACTAACCTTCAACCAAGGGGGAAAGGAGGTACTTGAATACAGAAGGTGAATGGCCCATGCTTCATTGTCCCTAATTCGATTAGGCCAAATCTGAATCTGAAGATTCGATGCTAATTCAGCGAATAAACTATTTGGACATAGACACAGCTTTATTTTTTTTTCTACATACCTCGAGGTAGCAGGCACGCTTGTGAATGCTGCAATGCTGGGGTGAATGGAGCATCCCAGAGGAGTTCGGGGCGGCCCTCCACGTGCTTGGCGACAAACTCGGAAGTAGACCGGAAGGACTTCCGATCCACTTCTGGGTCCACTGGGGAGCATGCTTGGGGCCCACCCTGCACCCCTCCCCCCCCAGCCCTGGGCTCAGCAATCAGCTGCGGAGCAAGCCCAGGTTCCCCACCCCAGACCCAGGAGGCACCAGTCACTGAGCCAGGAGGGTGCAGGGGGGGCCCCCCAGCACACTCCCTGGCAGACCCAGAAATGAATTGGAAGTGCTTCCAGTCCACTCCTGGGTCTGCTGTTGAGCATGCTGGGGAGCCCCCTGTGCTTCTGTGGGGCGCTCCATGCAACCCAGCATCACAGCATTCATGAGCCCCTGCTAACCAGAGGAAAAAATAGTTAAAGTTGTCTCTATGTCCGAATCTTTCCAAATCGATTCAGAGGGTTCCGATTTGATTCAGAGAGATTAAAGGGTCCTCTGATTTGATTCGGATTCAGAGATTCGGCCACTAAATCAGGCCAAATCACTGCCAAATTGGATCAGGGACTGAAGTGTCGCACAGCCCATTTATCAGCTATATCTCAACCAGGTACAGTGCTTCTGTGAAATCAGGTTGTACCAGGAGAGCACCATCTCCAATGGTTGAATTTTAGCAACTCTGCTCTTGTCTTATTTCCATATAAGCAGAGGGAGAAAGGGAGAGAGAAAAAGGATCATCATTTGTCAGTTCATTCCCAGGCTCTTAAGTCATGGGGTTAGGATGGGAGTGATCTGCAGCCATCATCTCTGAAGCAGCAAAGATGAAAGTCAGACAAAATAATCCAAAGAAGTGCTTTACTGTGACTATTAAGTCCCTAAGGATTTATCAGAGTTTACTTTCCTCTGACTGCTAGGAGAGACTTCGGCTGAAGTCCATTAAGCAAATTGAAAAGCAGAAGGAAAATAAACACAGATTAATAGAGATAGGAGCTTTACGAGGGAAAGGAAGCAGTTACTTCTTCTGACAAAGCTCCTGGGCTGATATTCAGATTTTAGGGCCCCCAGACTTTATAAATGGAAAAGACTGTTCTTTCCTCATTAGCCTGCTGGTAGTCATAAAACAAAGTTAATAGCATTCTTTTCCCACCACTGAGAAGTCCTTAGAAGCTAGAGTACTAATATGATCCATAATGTTTCAGTTCAGTTCAGTGCATGACATGCAACTAGCTATTTGTTTCTTTGTTTCCAAGCAGAGAATTACGCTGTAAATCTTGTGGTGTCACAAATACTGTACTGGCTCTCTTGCACTCTATCTCCTACTGAAACAAAAACCCATCGGAAATACTTCCCATACAATTAGGTACTTGCTAGTGAAAACAATCAGGCAGAATTCATTCCATTATTACCCAGGCATTGTCATTAATATTTAATCTAAAGGAGAAGTCTTTTAATGTTTTGAACCTTTCAGAACTTAGTAAAAATCATTTTAATCTAAGAAACTGAGCAGATTTTATCATTTCCCTAGGCTCGGTTAGAAATTTTAAAACAAAGCTCATCAACTTTGCTTGGCATTACAGAAGTACTTCTGGAAGGAAGGATCCCCACCTCTTCACTCCCATTACTTTACATTTAAATGGGTTTATTTATGCTCCATGCTAACAATACATGCACGGTGAGGTGATAAAACAAAACCAAACTCATCAAAATCAGCAACTGAACCAGCTGTGCACCAAGGACCATCTCCTCAGGTCCAGCTAAGCTGCAATATCAGAACGGGAAGCAGGAGTGGTTCTGAGCTCCTGTCGGAGGATACAAGAGAAGTGCGCTCCTCTTTGTGCCTAGGCAAAGCTGAGGAGGAGAGCACTAGACTATGCCCCTAATCAATGATCTTAAGCATGGATCTAGGAATTTGAAAAGTGGGCTGTGGGAGATGCAGCCAGCACCACAGGGTAGCTAAAGCTCATGCCCTCAGCAGGTAGACTCCATGTGGCAGCAGCTGTTAGGGATGTTTATGAATCCCTGAAGCAGGTAAGACTCCATCCCCAAACCTCCAGCTCTCAGCACCCCACTCTTCCAGTGTAGGCACCTCCTCTTCCCTTCCATTCCCCCTGAGTCTTTTCCAGCCTATGGTTTGCCTCTTGGCCCCAGCTGACCCAGGGGTGGGAGGAGCCCAAGGGCTTCTGTAAGCAGCATCGGGGGGTGCCAGGCTTGGCTGGGGCCAGCAGCAATGGTGAACGAGTACCCTCTTCTAGGCATTCCTGCTCCCTGCCCAGTCCCCCTGGGTATCTCCTGCTGGCCAGGAGCAGGTACTGGAAAGGGAGGCCTACTGCTACCCCCATCTCCAGCCCAGCCCAGCCCAGCCCAGCCCAGCACCTTGCACAGCTGCTCCCTATCGTTGGAGCCCCTGGAAAATGTGGTGGAGAGGAAGAGAACAGGGATCTGCCTGCAGCCACTGCCACCAAACTCAGCGCCCCATTCAGTCACCTCTGCAGCCCTGGGCTGCAATAGGACAAGGCTTCCTCTGCTTCTGGTCAGCTGGGGACAGTGGTAGCAGTTCCCCCTTTCCTTATCTGCTCACTGCTTAGCCTCCCATGTATCTCCCACCAGCCTGGGGCTCCAGCCATGCCTCAGACTCCACAGGGGACCAAGGTATCAGGGCTGTGGAGAACTGCAGCCACCACATATAACCTACACTGTGGAAGGTAGGTACAACTGCATTGCGGCACCACCAAGAACTGTCCATAATCTTAAGGAGGACTAGAGTGGACTAGTCTGTCTAGACTAGTTTGGCTTCAAAGTCAGAAACGTACTGCGTGTCCTTGGGTAAGTACCTCCAGAGAAGATCAGCACCTAATCTATAAAACAGGTACAATAATACTTCTTCTGCCTGCCTTGCAAGGGACTCTGTCTCTGTGGGCCACCTCCATCCCAGAAGTACCCCCATGAAGCCTGCCCTTCCCACTTGTTCCCACTCCCACTCTACATTCACCAAGAGACTAGGGGCTGAAAGGTGAGATAGAGTGTGCACTGGGTGCACACAGAGTAGTTACTTTACATTTTGCAGGGCTCTAGCTTGCTTGGAACAGGCATACCTCCTCTGACAACAGCACACCTGAGTGGAAGCAGACACGGCCTTCCACAACACAGAATTTGTTGTTTGAAGTTATTCACTGAATAATTTGTTTGATAACTCTTGGCCTGCATCTTGCTTATCCCCCCGCCACTGTGCTTGCTTCAAGCAGGAGATGCTTTTGATGCAGGCTTTACTTGCCTACGTGATATCGTTTTATGGCCTAACTGCAGGAGTGAGTAACAATGGCCAGGTGTAAATTAAGAATTCACAATTATTTCTTTGTAAATATTCTGCAATGGTATCTTAAAGTTCTGCATTTTAGCAAACATTGGCCAATAGGCTTATGTGCAGAGTATTTTTCAGTTTATGTGAAAATCACCCCAAAAGGGTTACTTACACACACACACACACACACACACACACACACACACACACACTCTCTGCAAAGGGTGGTTTGAAGAACTATCTCAGCTCTGCTACAAGCAATGCAGTGTTTTGCATTACTTAATTCTGCAATGTATTTTGTAATGCAGACAGCTGAGAAAAACGACACGCAGCACGGCCGCATTGCATGGTTTGAATGAGACGGACAGCACGCTTCGGCGGGACAAGATTCTAGAACAGGAGCAGTTAGGTGCCGAGGCAGCCAATGTCAGTTGGGAGCTTTCAGGCCAGACCATTGTGAAGGGAGCCGTGGTCAGACGCTGCGAGGGAAGGACTGATAGGTATCGCTGCGGTCCTTTAATTCTTGAATCTCTCTGATGCTTCCCTCCGAAGCACGGAGAGCGTTTCACTTTTGCTGCTGCCCCCTGTAATTGCTAATAAGTACCCTGCCTGTTTCTACCCTTTTGGTCAGGCGCTTTCCACCAATATCCTGAAACATAACAGGAACTAGTTAAGTGTTTAGATCTTAGCAGCCTTGCAACAGCCAGTGCCTTCCTCTTTTAGTACTGTAGGGCAGCAGCTCCTGATCTGTGGTATGCATACCACCAGCGGGACACAAGCAACCTATCAGTGGTATGCAATTAACAGATTTATTGTCATTACTTTATATGACAAAAATTTGCTGGTGGTACTTAAGGTTGTATCATTTTATATTGGTGGTGCATAGTCTGTCAGAGTTTGGGAACCGCTGCTGTTGGGTTACCCAGTGCAAATGGGTATTTCCCTCACTGGTGGTTGGTCACCAAAGAGAGGCACCATAGCCAAATCCTTAGCTGCAGCCAAGTCCTGCTGAACACCTCCCTCTGCAATGCAGCTCAACAGCTTTACACCCTCTGCTTTCCTTGGGCTGACATAGCTGTTCCTTCCTCTCTCTCCAGCATGCCCTCTATACACAGGGCAGGATAGGGCCAGGTATAACAGTATATACCTTAACTAGTTGATAATGCCATATTTCTACTTGCTTTGTGCTGATCGAGCAGTGCCAAGCAGATGAAACAAGGGAGAAAAAAACAGTGTTTTTAAATTAGGCCCTGTTCATTTAAGTCCAGTAACTATTAAATGCAATACAATATTCCCAGTATTACTAGGTTGTTTTTTTCCCCCCATTTTCATGGTGGCAGGTCCTAAGAAAATGAACATAAGGGAGAAGAAAAGAAATGTCTTTTAGTAGAACTGTCTCTCTCAACACCAAAATACCACAGTGAAAATGAAGAAAGTCAACTCATTTTTAACAACTGTGCAGATCCAGTGTTAAGACTAAGGTAGAAAATACAGGAATTTGGTAACCTGACAAATTCCCAGGGAGCCCCTAAGAAATTCTCTTGTTTTAGCTTGAGATATTCTCTGAGGAAACAAGAAATCTGGACAACAACAACAAAAACAGCAGAAAAGTATATTCAGTTACATGAGTTTGAGGAAAATCATAATTTGAAGAATAGAAATGAGGGACACCAAAGAAACACAAGAGTACTCTAACACGTTTAGTGCAAAGGCTTTTTCTTAACCCATATCAGTTTGCTCTCCAATTTCATAAGATTTCTTCCCACTTCCCTCCCTCCTTCCACACAGGCTAGGGACAGAAAGTACACATAAGCTAGTATACGTAGTCAGAAACTGTTTTAAATGTGAAACAAAACAAGTTCAGTGCACACAGACTGGTTTCAAAATGGTGACATCCAATTTTAGATAGACCTGGATGGATGTGGTATCAAATTGAATCACTTTAGGTTAGACTGGTCCATCAAACTTTTGTTTCAGAAGGGGATCTGGAACAGGTTAGATTGCAGTCCTCCAGCATCCCAGGATACACTGTAGCCCACTGCTAACTCTTGCTATCAGGGCAGGCTTGCCTCTGCCTGATGTCCTCTGGTCCAGCTCAGCTGGGTGACCTTCCCCCATGTTGTCACAGAGCTGAGGCAGCAAAGTCTCTGCACCCCAAGCCATGGGGGTGAGCAAGGGTGGGACGCCCCACCCCAAGCTGGGGTCTGGACAGAGGAGGGAAGCCCCCTGAGGCTGGTGGCTTTCCTCTCATGCAAACCAACTCCACCAAGCATCAAATGTCCCACTCGCCCCCACACCTCTCAGCCATGGAGGAGTGAGGACAGGTTTTCTGCCTGGTGGAGCTGGCCTGCACAAAGGCTGGGCTGCCCTTCCTTCCCCTCCTCTCCCCCCCTCCCCAAGTAGACTGGAACTGGGCAGGAAGGTCCATCCCCCACTCCCCCCATGGCTGAGAGGCAGGGGAATTTTGAGGGGGGCAGAGATGGGAGGCATGTAGGAGCCTCACCTCCCTTCTGGCCTTAGCCAGTGCAGGCATCTGCCTACCTTGGCCAATGGGAGAGTGAACACGAGCTCTATTTCTTAACAGTCCAATCTACGCCACTTAGAAAAACCTGTGTAGTTTGGATCAATTCCACCTTGGGCCTTCTGACTGTCTGTATTTAGCCATACTCTCCAAGCCAAGCACCAGGGAAAAAAACAGTTGGTTGTTCAAGTTTCCCTGCAGCTCTGTAGGAAAGGCCAAAATCCCATTGTATGAAAAGGAAAACAACAGACTTGCTAGGAGTGAGAACAGGTATGAAGGGGGGAGGGGGAGAGAGAGAGAGAGAGAGAGAGAGAGAGAGAGAGAGAGAGAGAGAGAGAGAGTGAGCAGCAAAGTGAGCCCTGATAGAAAAGTTACTGCTGTTTTTCTCTGAAAGTACAGGACTGAAGTTCTTCTCAGATAACTTGCCTTTGACTTTTAGGATGACTTACTGAAAGTGGTGATCATTGCATTATAAGGCTGATGTGAATATGTATCTAAGGGTTGGTCAGTTTGGGTAGTGTTTCCATCAAAGCAGCAATGCCAGTGTCACAGGCTTCTGCTCAGCAACTAACTAAATACCACAATAAGCAGCCTCCAATGCCTGAGCCTCTAACTGGCATGAGCCTTTGCCAGGTGATCAGACTTGTCAGGCTTCCAGGTCCCAGGAGATACCTGACCCTGACCCTTCACCATGAGAAAACTGACTGTGATGTTCCAAAGCCTTAAGCCTCTGTGTTTTCTATGTCTACACTAATAAAACATGTTAGACTTCTACGTTGTCCAACATTTGGTGCATGTATGTGCTTGCACATACACTGCATAAGCAGGGATACTCTGAGGACCAGATTATAGCAGTGGGAGAAGGAGCTCACAACAACTGTGGTGGGAAAGTTCTGTCCTGGTTTATCTCAGAGCCAGTCCTTCCAGTCAGTACCTGTGATGGGGTGAGATTATTGCCTGTGTGCACTTTCATTTTGGGTACTTAATCATGATCATTGCTTCTCAATGATATATTCTGCAGAGATGAAGGCTCTTGCACTTCTGCCCCTGTTTGGCTGCTTAATTGTGACCAATGAAGCCAAAGTGTTTAGCCGATGTGAACTAGCCTACAAGCTACAAGAAGCTGGAATGGATGGGTATGAGGGGTACAGCCTCGCCAACTGTGAGTTTCAGTGCTGTCCGATCCCACACTTCTTTACCTTCTCTCTGATTTTATGTCCCGGTGCCCAAACTTTCTCCCTTCAAATCGTCAGGACACTCCTTTTCCTTTGCCATTTTTCATATTCCCCCTATTGACAGACCATTTCTCCTACCATTTCTCACACATTTTCTGTGTCTTTCCTCACCTTTTTCCTGGGTTTTGCCCTCACACGTTGCCTCATGTTGCCCCTCTTTCTCTCTCTCTAAAGACAGCCCCGGATGTGGGCACTGATCATGTTCTGACCTTGTACCAGGGATCTGCATGGCATTCTTTGAGAGTGGATTCAACACAGCAGCAGAGGATGACAATGCAGATGGCAGCACCGACTATGGCATCTTCCAGATCAACAGCCGTGTGTGGTGCAACAATCACCGAAGCCCCACGGAGAACCTCTGCTATATGCCTTGCACTGGTGCTGTATAAATCTCCACATGGTGCCACTCTGGGTGTGGGGTAGGAAGGCCTTAACTGGGAGGGTTTAGGGTGAAGGGTATGGGTGGGAACGCATATTCTTCTCTTCAGTGGCCTTGTGGTGAAGGGAAGGACAATAGCCTTGGGCTCTATCATGCAGATGCTCTTTTAAGATGGGGAAACTCCCAGAACAGCCCCCAGAAAGAGTTTTCCTGGGGAGCCACACTGCATGGGATGGGATGGGGATGGAAGGTTTAGAGCCAGAACAGAATCTAAGCATAGTATGAGATACAGGGAAATGCAAGCCATATCATGAAGTAAAATCATTGTGCCTTTCACCCAACATCATTAAAGAATTTCACAGATTTGAACTAATTCAGCCTCCCAGTTTATCTGGAGGAACAGCATTAATACCTCAATTACATGAAAAGTTTAATTATATTACAATTGCAGGTACTCCTTATTTAACGTTGTCCTGGCTAACGTTATTACGTTGTTGATCTGTTAGAAAACATACTCATTTAAAGTTGTGCAATGTTTGGTTATAACAGTGTTTGGCCACTGCCTGCTAGCAGGCAACTACTGTGACGTAACTGGATTTCCTTAACATTGTTTTGTTTTAAAGTCGCATTTTTCAAGAACATAACTATGACGTTAAGCAAGGAGTAGCTGTAACTTGACTCTCTCAGCCATTTCCCCTCCTACCCACACACTTGCTTGTTCTAGCTACTACACCAGAAACTGCCTCCACTGGAAAGTAGCAGGGTCAGGCGATGTGAGGCAGGATATGGCTGGATATACTCCCAGCTCTTGTGCATACTGAAAGGATTCTCTTCCTGGCCCCTCTGGATAGGCAGGAGCCTTACACTTTCTCAGCCCCCCATCAGTGCTGCTTCTGACTCTTTCCTCTGCATGGACTGACAGGTAGAGTGAGTGCAGATGTAATCCGTACCAAGTCAGCAGCTCCTCCCCCTCAAGATCCAGGCACACAGTCTCTCTTACTGTAGACACGGTCCCCATACCTACTCTTCCCTATGTTCAGAGGCTTTCAACAGCTCTTTCCTGTAATGATCTCTGCCCATTCAGACTAGCCAAATATTCCCTGCTCCTCCCTGACCTCTCTCTCCTCACTACTTCATTCTCCCTCTTCCACATGTTGTCCCTCTCAGCCCATCCCTATCCTGCTACTTCCTCCCCTTCTCTCAGTCTCTCTTCTCTCTCCAATTCCCTTTATCCTATCTCTTGCTTTGTACACATGAATGGTGGATGGAGGTCATAGCCAACCTCTCCAGATCTAGTCTGTAGATCATTCTTCTGCATGCACAAGAGGAACGGAGGATTCTACCTGCCAAAAGTCAGACAACAGGGGCTATTGCTGATCTGGAGTCTCTTGATTCTCTCTGCTCTGATACTATAGCAGGGATACCAAGCCCCTGCTTAGCACTACTGGGAGAGCACTGTGTAGGTCAGACAATAGGGCACACAGCTGGGCAGGGAGTTTTGCTCTTGACTCACATGTATGTTACCTTTGAATCTCCCAAAATAAACACCCACTCGCACTCTTTGCAGATTTGTTGTCAAGCGACATAACTGATGACATCATCTGTGCCAAAAGAATTGTGAAAGACCCAAAAGGAATGGATGCCTGGTAAGGGGAATTCTGGGAAGGGAACAGAGGAAAATTGTCAAGTACA
The DNA here is from genome assembly GCA_030014935.1 of Caiman crocodilus. NCBI lineage: Eukaryota > Metazoa > Chordata > Crocodylia > Alligatoridae > Caiman > Caiman crocodilus. Next base: position 236,738,884 of record JAGPOW010000261.1, read on the forward strand.
TATATCTGTGTGCTCACCAGAAGTCCCACAACTGTTTGTACCAGAATAATGGTTTTATGCCTAGTATCCTGACTTAGTTCCTGTTTGAAGAACAACATTTTACCTTCAGATAAGCAGGAAGGGCATGCTTCATGGCAGTCCTTCTGGAATGGGGGTGGTATGGACATGCCCACAGAGAGTCCCTGGGCAAGGCAGGCAAAAGAAGTATTATTATATCCATTTTACAGATTGGGCACTGATCACTCTCTGCAGGTAGTTCCTCAAGGACACACAGTAAGTCTCTGACTCTGAAGCTAAACTAGTCTTGGTCTAGTGCTTGCAGTTTCAGCTGGACCCATTATCTTTCTGCATTTCTTGTGGTGCAGTGCCACTGTGCATGTGTAACCAGAGAGGCATTTAAGAGGAGTCACGGTAATACCAAGATACTACAGACACCGTACATTATTTTGTCATGCTGCCAGTTATGCCTCTGATGAAGCACATTCTACCATCCTTACCTTGAGTAATATATTACTGTTTAGGTTTTTCATTTAAGGGGGGCTACTTAATGGTAGATATTTGGTATGAGTAAGGGCAGCAGAATCTGGCTTTATGATTCTGAATCTAGGCCTGATGTTAGAAAGACTTTGTGACAACGGTGCACAGCATCAGTTGAGTTCCTCAACCCCTACATGGATAAATGAATCATACAGTTTAAAAAGTGTACAGTCCATCCATGGTAACCATTTCATGTGTCCACACTATCTCCCTGTAAGTGAAGTCACAATTGGGCAGTTTACTCCCGAATAATAAAACTAGTTGAAGTATCACAGAATAGTTTCCCACTTCCAACTCATATGAAACAATTATCACAAATCAGTTGATGACTGCTGCACTCCCCCCTAGCCCTCTTCCCCTGCACTTGGCCCCCCCCCCACACACACACACTTTTAACTCAGTTTAATTTTCTGTTCATGTCAAACATCCTAAATCAAGAATCCTTTCCTGGGGTTTACTTTGTTAGATTCCTTCCTGTTCCTCATTTTGACAGACTCCTGAAAAGTACCTGATTATGAAATATGAATAAAATAGTAATAATATAACTACGTTTCTTCTACTTGCTTTCTCCTTCTTCAGGGAGGACTGGACAATGCATTGCAAGGGGCGAGACCTGTCTGAGTGGGTGGATGGATGCGACCTGTGAAAGAAAGTCATCAGCTTGGATCTCCTATGACCAATCAAAGCTGTCTATGTTTTCCTGAAAAGGGAATATCTGTCTTTCTGTGAATCACTTCTGGCAGTTCATATTTACAAACAAAATCCACTTTACAAACCAGAAATGAAAAAAAATAAAATTGACCTAAAAGATTTTTTTTAAAAACAAAATAGAAATATTAATTTTTTAAAAATTCAAACTCAGCTTTTTGTCTTCAGATCAGACTTAATATATAACACTCAAAAAATTTTTCCCAGCTCAGCTGTGACAGTCTCTGAAGATATAGCTGATAGGCCAGGCTGTGGATGAAGCAAATTATTTTGGGCAGAAGGGTTCTTTGGAGTTTTCACAGAAAGTCAGTTGGGAAGCCTAAAGGGAAGGTGTGCAAGCCTGGTCACATAACAAACCAATCATATTTACAAGTATAACAAATGGTAAAAAAAAATGTATGTTCTTAATGGGAGCTGTGCAAGACCCCCAAATATTTTTATAAACTATTTATGGAAGTCCAAATGCTGCACAATTCAATAGTCATGATTATACATGCTTGCATTTGAAATATACAAAAAACACAATGCACATTGAATCAATTTTCAAGCAATTAAAAAGAAAAATGTTAATCTGGTCTACTATTTAGAAGAATTCAACTATGAAGCAAGCACTGCAGATTCCACAGCCACCCCATGTAGGACACCAATGCTTCAAATTGGCTCCAGGTGAGCCATATAAGGTATTTTGTGCTAGTTGTTGCAGAGTCATATGCAATATTTTATTCTAGTTGTGCTAGCAAGTTCCGCTGATCCTAAGTAATTGTATTGTGTCCTGATTCTAATGGAAGCCAACAGGAGTTTTGCTTTGGGTGCTCCCAGCTTATTAGTAAAGCTTCTAGTATATTTGTAACTGTAGAGAAAAAAGTGTTGTTTCATATGTGATGATGTACCTCACAATCTGCCACCCCCTTTTTAAAATTATAGATCCACCCATGTTAAGAGCCTTACAATTTTTACAGAAAGACCAGGGTTAAAGAGTAAGTGTCACAGCTGGCTGCATCCATATGTAAGAATTGGCTGCACCTGGTTATTTACTTTAAACTTTTTAGAAAATGCCTAACTACCACAAAGTAGTTTTCACTATGAGGCGGGTGAAAAAATTAGAACAACCATCTTGCTATACAGGATTCAGTCTAAAGGAAAAAATCTCAGCTTCAAACAACCCCAAACTTCAGAGGCTTTGAAATCCAACTCCAGATCCAAATCTGAAAGCCTGGGGCTGAAACTTAGATATTTAATGAGAATCATTTCACAATAGACCCTTCTTGTAAAACAAGCTCCAGATCCTAATCCACATGAATTTAGCATGTGGGAGATCCAAATACTGCATCCAAACTTTGGAGGAGACAGATTTCCATCTCACTAGACACAGTACACTGGCTTAAGCACCATATTCTCTGATATGATTTGCTTTGCAGACCTTGGTTGCATATTTTGCACATGTTCTGAAGACATATGAAGCTATATAATACTCGAGTGTTGCACAGTAGTTCTAAGGCTGAAGCAGATGTGGAAAAATGATAGAATTCTGTGAACTTTCTGATGTCATCAAATGCAGCTGTCTCAAAAACATGTAAAAAAAATCTCGTCTGATAATCTGTACAACTAGATAGATACCCCTTTTATTGTAGTTTTATAGAGCAATGGGGACACTGAGTGATTCCTTTGGGTAATGAGCGACTGAGTGATTGATCTGCCCATCCCCTTTATGTATGTAAGGGAAAACTGTAGTCTGATTCACTTTTACTTGGAACTGGAGTAAAGAACTCACTTTCAACCTTAGCCATCTGTAATCTCAAAGGACCTACAGAATGCATTTTCCTTGTTTTCTGTGTTGAGACCACATTTTCCATTCACTTCTATGGCAAACACTTGCTAGGTTTTCAATCCGATTACCAGATTTCCATAGCATTTCAAAACCTGTAAACCTTCTGATGACATGAGTCTTCTAGGTAGCTTGGCAAGCACTACTGTTTGAGCTACCTAACTACTAAAAGACCTTGCCAGCACACTTGGACAACAGGAGCCATGAGGTCATCTACAGACACATTTTAGGGAGGCATGACATCTCCTACCAAGATGAATTACATAGAGGGCCTGATTCTGTTCCCCAGTAAAATCAAATAAAGCTTTGCCACTGACATCAACAGAAACAGGACTGACCCTGAACGGTATGTCATCACACAGCAGCACATGGCTTCAGTGCACTTCAGAATTTCCATTATCCACCCCATCCTTCAGAAGTTTATAACTTGGACACAGATATTCACTTGGCAAACATCTCAGCCTACAAGCAAATTAGGGGATTTGTTTTTAACATTTTTTCCACACACAAAGTCATCTTGGACGTGTCTAAGTTGAGGGCTGCTATATATAGATGTTTACCAGTTTCACAGGATTTCTTGCACTATCTTAACTTTAAATTCCCTTTTAAAGGGAAACTGCAACATAAATTAATGGATCTCCTAAACACTACATCTAATTACAGTGTTTTAAGTCACTAACAAACGGAACAATGAACAGGCAGGAAGCTACTGCAATAGGGTGTTCACTCCTGCTACTTTAACTCTTACAAATAAAGCTGGTGGAAATTAGTGGGACAGTTTGGCTGCATCACAAATTACAGGACTGATTCCAGGAAGTGCCTCTCCCAAGTACAGAGCTGCAGCAAGATTCTTGCAAAGATGTTACTGCGAGTTAACTGAATGAATCTGGTGAAGTTGTTCAAGACTGTAATCCTTTCCGAAACTCAGCATTTGGGTAAGATTTAAAGCCTGGGTGTCTGTTTCTGTTAGGAAGAGAAATTGATAATGAAGTCATGTACTTCTTTAATGCAATACTATTTATGAATGGTACGCACAGTCCTGCCTCCCTGAATACAGAAGAATCATGAGATGGATCTGGGAGCAAAGTCTCTTCTCAGCCCATACGCTGTCCAAGAAGCTCACTCTTGGCTACTTTTTAGGGCCATGTGCCTAGTCCTTATTTGATGGTCTCCTTGGCCCATCTGTTTCTTTGGTGTTTCTCTCTCAGACACGAATGCACACACACCATACTCAGCTCCATCAAGCAATACTCCAGCCCTTGTATGTGCTAAGTCAGGCTCAGGGTTGCCAACTACCTGTTAAAAAAAAAAAAAAAAAAAAAGCTAAAAAGGCATGTCCATAAAAAACTAACAGTGTTACACATTACCTTAAGATGCATTAAGGGCTCTTAAAGCAGGAGTGTCCATACACTAGGGCAGGCTGACACAAGTTAAATGTCCACTAAGTGCCTCTGACATAGTCCTCTTCCAGAGACGACTACTTGTAGTGCATCTTGGGTAGCTTGTGTTGCAATTATGTTACACTACTCCATAGGGCCAACACAAGTTAGGAAAAGTCCTTTAGGATCCCAAGAGGAACTGCCTCCACCCATTCCCAGGTAGATGCTCTTTCTTCCTCCAGTGACAGTGGTAAGAATGCCCACCCACTCCCCTCTGCTCCCATTACACCCCCTCACCCCTGAGGCTCCCCCCATTCCCCTGTCCCTTAGGGCTTCCTTGCCTGCCCCCCCTCAGCCTTCATGGCTAACCCCTCCCTGTATGACTTCCACCTCCCAGCATCTGTGGCTGCTAGCACTGTTCTGGGGGAGCAGACAGGGAAGGGGAACTCGCCTACCTGCTGTCACTGTTGCCAATACTCTCCATTGTAGAAGGTAGGTTCCCCTTCCCCGCCCACTCCCCCAGGACAGTGCTGGCAGCCATAGGTGAGTGGGGAGCTGCTGGCAGGGAGGTAGTGAGGTGGGATCTAGGGTGAGCAGGGATCAATCCAGGGCAACAGATGCAGTCCACAAGTTTTAGATGTTAGGGTCGGAAGGGACCTCAATAGATCATCACAAGGGTAGGTGTGATCCACGCCAGTGGGGACCCACTTTAGGTAGGCAGGTGCTGGCAGGCCTGATGCAGGCCGTCAAGGGCTGACAGGCTCCTGATATGGGCCACAGACCCCATTCCAGGGATATACCCTGCACCCTGCGGGCGAGCTGGGTATGCACAGAGGCAGCTTGGCAGCTCTGGCTCATATCCCTGCTCACTAGCCTTCCAAGGGCAGTTCAGAGCAGCGCACATTACAGAGGGTGTTAACCCTTAACGTGAGACCAATGACAGTGTAGCAGGCTTGCCTTTTGGAGCTTGGGTTGAGTCCCAGGCTTGAAATCTTGCTGTTTTGATTGGTGGAACCCATCCACCAATTAGGAGGCAGCAAGAACAGTTAAGTCACACCCCTTTCCCGAGGGTGGGGGGAGAGGAGTTCTCCCCCCCACCCCAGACCTGATTGAAGACTGCAACACTCAGGTCCAGAAGACTTCAGGGGTGGAGCCCTGGAGAGTATAAAAGGAACTGGTGCCCAGCATGAGGAACACATCTGGGACAGAGAAGAGAGAAGAACAGGGCTTAGAAGAGCTGAGGAGAGCTGCCCAGCGGAGCGAAGCGGTAGCCCAGAAGTGCCCCTAAAGACTTCCATAAGTGGGGAATGGTGGACGGCTCCAGCAACTAGGTTCTCTGTGTGCAGCATGGCACACGGACCCTGGGAGCTGTGTGAGGTGGTGTGGGTCTGCAACCTCTGGCATGCGGCCAGAGATATGGTACACAGGCCAGTGATAAGTTAATGTAAATAAATTTGTATATAGTTAAGTCCCCTGACTGTCTTGGTCTGGTTCTATAGGGATGGAGGGAAACTGAGCAGTCTGCAGTTCCCCCACAGGACACCTGCCAGCTAACAATTCCCTCCAATTAGAGAATGGGAGTATATACCCAAGTTAGCCTGGGCTATAACAGTATGTGCTAACTTTAACACCAACTAACATTCCTTATAGTTAGCACATGTTAAATGTAATGTGTAGCTACACCCTAAGGAACCATGGGCTTAACTCAAGTTCTGTCGTCAGAATGTAGCTGGATGCACGTGTTGATGGAAGATAAATAGAAGATGGGTTTTACACCTTCAACAAGATCTAAGCCTGGAATGATACCTCAAATATTTTTGAACTGATTTTCCTTGTATGTAGTACTAAAAACTGTCTGCTTTCAATAAAAGAGTCATCTGTACCAGTCTGGAAGTACTCAGAAAATTGCTAAATACTACGTCATGAAAGTTGTAAGGCGCATCTACGTATATATTAATGCCTTGTAGTTACTGCACATTAAGTTTAGTACCTGTGACAGCATGCTTTTTTAGTGATGCTGATGTTCAGTAGACTAATTCTACTGCACATTAGCAAATTAGCACGGCTTTTTCCAGGACACAGTAATGCACAGTAAAATTAATCTACTGCATATTTAGTACCTCATGTAGATACACCTGTGGTGAACTATAATTTATTACTACAGGCACCAATTATGGTTATTTACCAACCAGGGTAAATAACCATAATAACCCAGTGCTCTTTCCTGCCCAGGGCAGGAGGTCAGACTCAATAATCAGTCCCTTCCAATTCAAACATCTATGAAACTATAGGGGAAGAGGGAGGAGTGGGAAAAAATGGCTACCACTTGAGCCCCATAATTGTGCTGTCAGCAGGGTAGCAGCCAGAATTCACCACTGCCCTCATGTTGCAGTTGCCCTGGGCACACATGCATGTTGTTACGTCTCCAGTTATTTATTTAACAACCTGAAGTGTCAGATCCTGCATGTCTTTACTAATGTAGATAGTCCTTACTCCTCTTTCCAAACTCTGTCCAAGTTTGCGGATGACACAAAACTGTGGGGAGAAGTGGACACACCGGAGGGCAGGGAACAGCTACAAGCAGATCCGGACAGGTTGGACAAATGGGCAGAAAACAACAGAATGCAATTCAACAAGGAGAAATGCAAAGTGCCGCACCTGGGGAGGAAAAATGTCCCGCATACCTACTGCCTAGGAAATTATCTGCTTGGTGGCATGCAAGTGGAAAGGGATCTTGGAGTCCTAGTGGACTCCAAGATGAACATGAGTCGGCAGTGTGACAAAGCCATCAGAAAAGCTAATGGCACTTCATTGTGCATCAGCAGATGCATGACGAATAGATCCAAGGAGGTGATACATCCCCTCTATCGGGAGCTGGTCAGACCGCAGATGGAGTACTACGTGCAATTTTGGGCACTGCAATTCAAGAGGGATGCGGATAACCTGAAGAGGGTCCAGAGAAGGGCCACTCGTATGGTTAAGGGCTTGCAGGCCAAGCTCTACGAGGAGAGACTAGAGAACCTGGACCTTTTCAGCCTTCGCAAGAGAAGGATGAGAGGCGATCTTGTGGCTGCCTATAAGTTCATCACGGGAGCACAGAAGGGAATTGGTGAGGTTTTATTCACCAAGGCGCCCCTGGGGGTTACAAGAAATAATAGCCACAAGCTAGCAGAGAGCAGATTTAGACTGAACATTAGGAAGAACTTCTTCACAGTTCAAGTGGCCAAGGTCTAGAATGGGCTCCCAAGGGAGGTTGTGCTCTCCCCTACCCTGGGGGTCTTCAAGAGGAGGTTAGATAAGCATCTAGCTGAGGTCATCTAAAACCAGCACTCTTTCCTGCCTATGCAGGTCAGACTCGATGATCTATTGAGGTCCCTTCCGACTCTAACATCCATGAATCTTTCAAGTTCCATTTACCAATAAAATAATCTGACCTGATACATTTAGGCACATGCTGCCAGTCCTGTAAAAAATTATTGCTCCTCTCAATTATTCCTCTCCATCTTCACAAGATTTCTGTCTCTAGACTTAAAGAGCTCAGTCTGCATAGCTTACAGTTTGTAAGCACCTTCACAGGAGGAAAACAAGAGCTTTTTAATCTAATAGAGCGAAGCATAACAAGAATCAATAGCTAGAAGCTGAAACCAGACAAATTCAAATTAGAAATCAAGCACCAGCTTCCTAACAGTGAAACCAGTGGACCAAAATACCACGGGAAGTGGTAAATTCTCCAGATCTTAGAATCAGGTCAAAACTGGATGCCTTTTTGGAGAGCATTTCAAACAAAGTCACTAGGCCTAGATACTAGTTTTTTTACAAGTATAAAAAGTACTCAGCTTCTATGGCTTGGGAAATCAGAGATCAGAGAGCATCTAATGGTCTCATTAAGCCAGGGATATCAAACTCATTTGGTCTCATGGGCCAGATGAGTGGTGTGAGGCTGATCCATTGGCTAAATCTGGCCCACAGACCCCTTTCTCTCCCCCTCCTCTTTCCCCAGCAACTGCTCCAGCCAGTCTACAACCAGAATGGACACCACATGGATGCAGTCTGGCTAGAGTAGCAACCAAACTGCGCGAGATGATCACCTTGGCCCCAACTGTGCCATATTTGATGCCCACCATGGCAGCTATGGGAAACATGCCATACAGGTGCCGGCTCCACCCAGTCTGGCATCCATGCTGCATGTGGTACATACAAGTAGCACATGCAGTGTGGGTCACAGACTGACTGGAGAGGATGCTGTGTGTAGTGCACATCAAAGAGCAGGCACAGTGCAGTCTGGGCAGGGTGGCTACCATGTGCTGTGTGAATGCTACTCTGCACCACACATGGCACCCGTTCTGGTCCTTTGGGATCTGCGCCTCTCACAGCACAAGTTCCAGGCTGGCTGGAGCAGCTGCTAGATCAGGTATGCTGAGGGAACGGAAGGGGGAAGAGAAAGGATCCACAGGCTATATTCAGCCCCTGGACCAGCCCCATTCCATGTGGTCATCCTGTGCCCCAGGTGGGTCTAATCAAACCCAGAGGCAGCACCAGGGCCAAAAGGTAGGGCTCTGCAGACCCTATGTTTGACATCCCTGCTTAGGCCTTAAATCCTATGAATGTACAGACTGTTTTGTGGAGCTCCAGGTGCGCCTGATCAATCATGGTATTTCTCTAGCAGAACTAGCTGAAGGTATATCTACACCATGGTAGAAGAGGGCTCCATCTCACTGCCGGGGAAAGAAGCCCCAGCTACCCACTCCTGCTCTGCACACATCAGTCTCAACAGAGGTGGCGAAGTGTCCAGAGGCAATATCTCAGCACCGTACTTCTGGTTCTGGCATATCTGAGAATGGCAGCTTAGGGTGCACTTCGCTGTTGTGTGGCACATGTGGACTGGGAGCTTATTCCCTTGTGACTGACAATTCTGCCAATACAATGAAAACGCTTTCAAACTTTTAACCAGTGTTCCTGTGAAGAGCACCATTGTTTTCTCTCTGGAGTGTAGACCAGTCTCTCAAGTCACCCGTCAGAGAATTTCATTTAATTTACAGTTAGGATGAACAGGAACAAAATCTAATTGGAGGCCAGGTTCTCCAGTGTAAATAGGACTGTGAAAAACAAAGCTGTCTGTGAAATACCCACCTCTGGATGAAAGCAGTATAATCAACCTTTTAAAAATATTTGCCTTGAAATAGAGAACAAACATGGAAAGTACACTGCATGGGGTTATTCCACATCAGAATCTGGCTCAAAGCTGTCCTGCAGTTTTAACTTCTTTTCATGTGCCTATAATGTTTCTAAATCTTTTGGGCTGATCTAATCCATGTTAGGTTCCTGATAAAACAGTAATATTTATGGAGAAAATTTTTAAAAATCCCTTCAAGCATTTGTAAGTTATGAGAAGGTAGGAAAATAGCCTTAACAATTGGAAAACTATAAGCCCACTTTTTGACAAGTGCAACAAAATGGGTGAGGTTGGAAGGTTGGCAGCAACTTGATCCTCACGGGGGACTAGAGCCTCTGCTCAGTTTAGGTTTCAAGGGTTAGGGATCCAGGAAAAAAAAAAAAAAAAAATCACTTCTGGGCTTGGTCAGAGGGAGCTGCTAAAACTATCCGTTGAGCCAAAGAAACTCCACCCCTTCTGTGACATCGCTGCATATATCCGTTAAGTCTCACAAAGAATAGCAACTCTTTGAATGTAGCTCATATCATTTTCATGAGGGACCCTGTCGATAGAATTTAAATTTCAAGCAGATTTCTCCCAAAGCACACAAAATATATCCCTTGCAACAGCATTAAAGACAAGGCAAAAATCCATAGGGAAATAAATGAAAATGCCTTTATAATTTTGGAGTGTCACTGATTTGGACTGATTTTCTGCAATAACACAGATTCTAAGATGTTACTGCAAAGTTTATTTTCTACCTTTTGCCAGGCTAAATATATTACCACTGTGCTATGTACTGAAGTGCTGCCACTATTAAAATGGTTTAGCGGAGAAAGGTCTCTAGCCAAACAGCAACAGAGGAGGAACCTACACTCTATTCACATAATTGAGGGACTGTTTTATTATTATTTTGTAACTTAGACACTGCTAAATGCAAAATAAAATGTGCTAATACAATATTCAGTCTTGGAATCCATGAAAAATGTGCAATTTAACCTTGTAGCAGCAATTTGCTTTCTTTCCATTTTTCCTAAATGCATAGCATTGTAAGTAACTGCTTGTTCTGGGCTTCTGAATTTTGTTAGTGCCTTTATTTCTGCATTTCCTGGCTTTCAACAATTGTAATTTTACTACCTAATAATGTACTTAGGTTTCACCACCCTAAGGTTTGCTGGTGCTTTGCCATATGACATTATATTGCACACCCTCGAGGAAAAATGCCATGCCCTTTTATTTAAAAAAATCTGTGTCCATTTATTCCCTTATCTTCTACCATCCTTTTCCCACTCCACCCTTCCCCCAAATGCATTACAGCAAAGTACAAAGACATTTTCTTGTCTACTTTATTTGGATCCCTTTAATGAAAGCCCCTACATCTTCAAAGTTACAGGGTCCATGTGATTAAATGAGTTAGTTTCTCTGAGGGGTCACAGTTGGAGTGTTAGCATTTAAGAAAAGCTAAAGATCTAAAGGGAGGGAAAATGGACAACAGTTTTTACAAGATATCAGATAAACACATAGTAACACAGAATGAAATTCAGCCATTGCAAAGCAAAACAGCTCAGTACAATTTGTCTTAACTATAACCAGGTGATTGGAGACAACCCACCCCTTGAAAACTGAGCCTTGCTTCCTTTGCCTTGTTGGTCTGTCTTCTGTAGTGTGATGTCATTATGTAGAGGTGATTGATACTTTCTTATGTAAAGCAAGTTGGTATAACATATGCAAGACAAAAAATTGAGCAATAGCACTTCTGCTTCCCTGCATTTAGCTACTACTGAGCCCCACCATTAAATGGAGCTTGTGGAAAATATGAACTTCTGTCCTAGGGAAAAACTTAAAATTTTCACCCTAAAAATCAGGGTAAAAAGTTGACATAAGCAGTGGGTTTTTTCATGAAAGAGAAGGTTCTGAAATACTCAATACAAAATCATTTTGTTCTCCCATTTTCAACTGAAGTAGAACATTTCACATTCCTGTGTTGAAATGTTATCCCATTGAGTTGCTGCAAGTCCTCATGGGACCTGCAGTTCAAATTCCTCTTGCCCCTAAATTATCCTCTATAGGCCAGGTTCTCCAACCAGACTGCATCTTCTATGATGTGCCATAGTCACTTGACTCTCACAGAGCACTGTTCAGTTACAGGAGACTACAAGAGCACCATAGGAGATTTAAGCCAACTAAGAAGCTTGGTCAGTGGAAAGTAATGGGTTGCAGGACACTGCAGTAGCTCAAGCAGACACAAATTGACATGGATTTGTGTCAGGTCAGCTTAAAACCTTTCACTTATGCTCAACAGACCAAAATGCTCATTTTGAATCAACCTAAAGAGAAATATTTCAACTTTTCCCAATGGCAATTCAAAATAATTTTAATATACCTCTGCCAGAAGTTTATGCTTTGAAACTTAATTATGAGGAAGTCATGATATTATATGAGGATTCATCCCATTGGTTCCTGGATACCAAAAAAAAGGAGTTTAGAAAGCAGGTGGTAATTAACAGGATTGCTGGCATCAAGCTTTGACTTTTTCAAAATTAGCCATACTATTGCATTCTTTGGGGAAACTGGTAACTATCTTTCTTTTAATGAGATATCTACTGTCTTGGAAGTCAAGGTGTTTTATAGACTACCTCAGCACTGTGAAAAGAATATCTTCCCACCAGAGGGGTGAAGCACAGACTGTTCATAGTTTCCAAGGTTTTGGCCTTTGTGCTCTACTCTGTCTCGAGTTGAGGGCCAGGTCTTGCGTTTGGTTTTCTGTCTTTGTCTTCTCTTTGATTCTATACAGTTTCTTTACCCCCTCCATAAGGAAACCAGAATAGATGATTAGCTGCTAGACATGGTTTGGATTGAAAGGCACGCGTACACATTCTGGACGATTTATTCAGTTCATCTTCCCAGATTCCTCATGAAACTCATGCCAATCACAATTTGGCACTTGCAATTGCTGCTGAAAGGAGGGGTTTTGGTAGTTTCTCTTCTTATGGATGCTACATATATCCTTAGCTGAGTTTTGACCTTCTCACGTGGAAGGACTGAAAGGATTATGTACCATAGCTATTTGTACTTTCTGTTTTTATCCTTCATCTCCTGCAGCTCAAACAACTGCAGAGACAGTCCTGGGCAAGAGGCCATTTTGCATCTACACCATCAGCATTCCACCAAGTTGTAGCTTTTGCCTTAATGGTGAATGATAAACCTCCCATATGTATACCCTAGGAAACTGTGCAAAAAAATTCAACATTATGTAAATTACATTGTTGGGTTTTTGGGTTTTTGTTTTGGTTTTTTTGTTGTTTTGGTTTTTTGTTTTTTGTTTTTTTACAAATTAAACTAAATGTAACACTATTTGAGCCTTCTTTAGAAATACATGCAAGTATTCGTGTGTGAGGGGTGAAGGTGTGGAGGATCTGGGTGCATGTGGGGCCTTGCAAAGAGATGTAGGGGGTGTAGGTGTGGGGTTTGTAGGTGGGTATGGGAGTGTGTAGGGTTTATGTAAGAATATATGGGGTTTTTGGGTATGTGTGGGCTCCCCCACCACATGCCCCCCTCGTGCAGAGCCCCCTGCCACATGCCCCCCGGTTCACAGCCCCCCCACTGCCATACGCTGCCCCCTGGGCACAGCCCCTGCCACCACACGCCCCCCTGGCACAGCCCCTGCCATCAGCAGACCCTCAGGGTGCTCCTGGCCACAAAAGGCAAAGTCCCTGGTGGTACATGGCTCTGACAAATCCTGGGGGCCGCGTGTGGTGGTAGAGAGCTGGCCCTGTTTGGCCTGCTAATGCAGGCCTTTGGGCCAGACCAGGCTGACTCCATGCCAGTATGTGGGGCTCATAGTACTGCAGTCAGGAACCACGTGCAGCACCAGACACTCAGGTGCAGCCATGCATCACCATGGGCTCTGCCTGCCCTAGCCAGAAGGGCCCGCCACTGGCTGCTGCCACTGGTGGCAGGGGTTGTGCGCCATTGGGTGGGAGAGGGCACACACCCACCCACAAACTTCACACCCACCCCCTTCTCCTGCAGGCAGGAGCTCCTCTTCCCACTCAACCAGCTACACCCTGGGGAATTACACAATATTATGTGATTATATGCAGTAATAAGTTTTACGCGAACAATTACTTAATTCCTATGTACCTATGTAGATGTTGTCTGAGACCATGCATTTCTAGGAATAATGTACTAAATAAACTTCAGTAAAGATGTTCAGTAAAGAGGACTACATAAAGACCTAGATTTCATTGTCATTACCTCCTACACCAAAGAAGAATTTCAGTCAGCTCTAGCCAAGATAATGCAGCAATATTAACACTAGTGGCTGATCCAAATGAGCATGCTTAGTGTTCCTACCAGACCAGTATACTGGTAAAACTAATAAAGCAATGGTGAGAGATTTTCAGGAGGAAATGCTAGAGCATGTACTAGAGATCATAGTCTAAAACAAATTGTGTTATCAAGGAATAGGCAGTGCTACATGCACACATAAGCTCCTACTGGTACCTTTGCTCACCAGTCCTTGTTTCCTCAATGTGCATTTAAATGTCTCATTTTTGATATTAGGGAATCCCCAGGAGATTAAATTAAATAAATATGCATCAATTAACAATGATTTGGACCTATAACTTCATAATCATCATATATACCACTGGTCAAAACTTCATGGCCTCCCCAAAATGTTCACCCTCTGAGAACTGAGAAGCAAGTGCAACTATAGAAAGTAGAATAGCTAACAGCTATGTTCAGATGGCTGTGACATTTTTAAATTAAAGTTGTTTGAAAATTTTTGTACATCTTTGTTAAAAATAGTCCTATAATTTTACTGAAAAATTCTGTTTATTTACACCAGCCCCAACTACCAATAATTATGTTTTAATAGTGTTACAAGAATCAGGACAGTCCATTTAGATTTCTATTTGCAAAGCATAACTCTGAGCATTAAAAAAATAATATAAGTGGGAATCTCAAACACTACTCATCTGAATTCATGCCAACCTCTAAAATAATATCATTAAAAAAACTGCAGTGAACCAGTCAAATATATCAGTTCAACAAACAATATCTCTGTCTCCCTTTTGCCTTCTTAATGTTAGCTTAATCTAATCATTGAATACAAATGTTGGTCAAGGCCAGTGGTATTTCCACATAAGAAAAACAAAGTGTGTGGCAGGAGAAATAATGGACATATATAGTGTCAGACAAACATTCAAACTGCAACAGACCAAATTGAGATTGGAGACTAGGAAGAACTTTCTGGTTATGAGAGTGGTCAGGCATTGGAATGGGCTACCTAGAGGTGTGGATTTCCATCCCTGGAAATTTTCAAAAGCAAACACTTGGGCAAACACTTGTCTAGTACAGTTTAGTTTGGGATGCTCCTGCCTTGAGCAGGGGGCTTGGACTAGATGATCTCTTATGGTCCCTTCCATCTCTACTTTCCTGTGATCCTAAGTCTAACCAAACTTCACCAAAAGAAAGTGCTCTACAGGTAGCTGCCCAAAAGGCCACCTGGGAACCACATCAGGATAACAACCAGGACAGAAAAACAAATTACAACAATGACAAGCTTTGTTCTCCAAAAGCTTCTAGCTGTTTGGAGGAAATGGAGGAGGAATTCAAGGCAACTAAGCTGTCAAGAAGATAGCAGTATTGAAGGGTTTGGATCCTGCAAAGACATTATGCCTGAGAGGAACCGAAGGTGGTCAGCAGAGTCTGGAGGAAGAAAAGGCAGAAAAAGAGTGTCCTAGAAGCAGAAGAGGTGCCTCCCAACATTAAATAAGTTAAATGCGCAGTCAGGTTCTGTAAAAGGTAGCTTGTCTACTACAAAACATGTCTACAAATCTTGATCGTTTTTGCCATCAGTTCCATTGCTTGTGGCTCTGCTGTGTTTTCTCTACATTTACCATGACAGCCATACTAATCAGTGTATAAATCTAGGGACTGTGATCTGCTCTTCCAGGACAAGCATATATAGGAGGAATGAGCTGTTAGTGTTTCATTACACACAGCCATGTCATGATATGGAAAATAACACAACAGGAATGCTCGAAGCAAGATTTTTATCCACAAAGATCTGAGATCTCATCATAAAACACTGACTCAAATTAAAACATCAAGAGTGCAATTTAGTTCCTTATTATCAAAAGGCTAACAAACTATTAAAGCATATGGGCCTGCCTCTCCCAGCACCCCACCTCCATAAATACTCGCACAATTCTCTAACATAGTTAACATGCATCAAGGTAATGGGAAGGGTGGGGTTGGACACTACAAACCTGTTCCTATTTTGATTTTAGCAGATCTTTCAGTAACATAAATAAGGAAAAACTACAGAACCTGCTAAACATACTGGTTTGAATGAAAAAATATATTCTGGGAGATCATTACTCAAACAGGTGTTCAGAAAAGAGAACCTGGCTCTTTTCTGGGACAGATTTGGGTTCAGCATGCATCATTGATCAGATCTTTTCTTTTAAACTGATATTGTAAACATTTTAAGTATTTACCCAACCCCCAACACCAGGATGTGAGCATCTCTCACAACAGTGCATAATATTTACAGTCACAACACCACTGTTAGTTAGGGAAGTTTAATTTCAGAGGTGGGGAGCCAGGAACAGAGGGGCTAAGGGACTTGCCCAAGGTCACACAAGATGCATGTTGCAGAGTAGAGAAGTAAATCCTGGTATGCCAGGTATCAGACAGTAATACCCTGCCTACTGGCCTTCCTTAATCTCTATTTTACATTTCATTGCTCTCTGCACGCTAAATATCTGTATTTTTCTCAAGGGCCCAAGGCCCCAGGGGAAATAACTTGAGGATGGACAGCTTGTCTAGAAAATAGCCAAAAGCTATTTGAACCCTCCACCAGCTATAATGTGAACATCTCCTTTTCTGCTCTACTCCCAGTCCTCCAGCTTCCTTGTCTTCTCTTTATGAAGACTTGATGGAGGAAGAGATATTCCATCCCTAAGACCATAGTCAGGCCTGCTGTGTAGTTCCAGAAGGAGGGGCGAGGAGAAGGCCCAGACAGTGGCTGAGCAATATAAAACATGGCAGCAATGGAGAAAAGTAAGACAGAAGCAAATCTGCTGCAATGCAGGATCTTAAACAGGGCCTGTTTTGGCTTTGGAGGCTAGAGGTCCCTGCCCTCATTGTCTGTGGAGTGGAAATCCCACTAACATAAAGGAACTGCTCTCTTATACCCTCCCTGTCCCAGTCTCCAGTTTCCTGGGGGTGAAAGAAGAAATCTTCAGGGCGATTTTCTCCTTTATCAACAGCTTTTGTCCCACCCCTGCAGAGTACAAGTTTCTGTCACTTCCATGGGCACCATGGAACTCCTGTATTTGGGGCCTGAACACAATTTCTACAACATTTCAGCCCTACATGAGTCAGCTTCAACAACAGCTGAGCTTTCTATTGCAGTTAATTGGAGCCACTCCTGCTCAGGACTACTAAATAGCAGTGGATGTCCAACTTTAGACACCCAACAAAACTGCTTTGTATGAGCTTTGATTGACTGAAGCCAATGAACAAGCTCCACAGCTGGAGGTTTTTTTCCCAATGACTTGCTTTCATCTTCAGACCAGGTTCTCTCCCCAAAAGTGGCAAAGTCCACTGACAATAAAAACGCAGCCAGCGTAGCTTCACATTTTGAGTACAGTGGCTTGACATACAGTGAGGCAGGTACAACCTTAGTCATTTCTACATGTAATCCATACATAAGCAAAAAAAAACAAACAAAAAACCACTCTTATTAGAGATATTTTTAAAAGAAAAAAAAAAAGGAAGTCTATAGCTGCCCTGAAAAACGCTCATGCAAAATAAAGACTAAATTCATAAAGTAATCTGAATTTTGCATCACTTTCAAAACAGTATCCTGTTACAAGCTAAAACAAACAGAGTGGCTGCAGCCACAGGAACTGCCAGGCAGTGTAGAAGGGCAGATTGGAAAAGATTAAATATTTGTACAAAAAAAAAAAAGAGAGAGAAAAAAAAGGTCTGCACAAAGGACTGCCTTAGTTCAGAATAAAAAGGAAAAAAATGCATTATCCTCCCTACGTAATAATTAATCTTGGAAGCAGACAGGGAAAAAATCTGTAATACTGACCAAGTCCATCAGATCTTGTCACCAAGTCTAATGTGATAGAGCGCTGCAGGGGTGGGGTGCTGTCGCCAACCCTAGGAGCCTGCACTTTTGAACTGTGCAGTTGAGTCAGGCCATACAGACCCACGGGAAGATGGAAACAGGATGACTAGACCTTTGAAGTTGCCAGGGTGTAATAGCAAAGGGAGATGAGAGAGTCTACGCTCACAGTAACCCACTGTCTCTCATCAACAACACTACATTAATTTGCCGTGTGAGAATCATGCGAAAGAAGCGACTTGTCAGGAAAACACATGGGGGAGGGGGCTGCGGGGGCGGAAAAAGGGAGATTTTAGAAAATTGCTTAAAATTACAGTATTCAGCTTTTGCTGACAGTATATCAAAGCCCAGCTTCTGCCTTTATGATATTTAAATCCTTGCCGCTTCCCCAGAAAAACAGCATCCATACAATAGGAACATTATGTGCTTATGTAGGGAGGGGGAAATGTTGATGAGATGAGAATCATTTAGGAATTAGGATTCTGATGTGGACTTTGAGAGTCTAATGGCTGCACCACAAAGATGAACAAAGTGCCGGTCTACAGTGACAATGTCCCGAAGAGGCACTTTGAATTCAGCTCATGTTACGCGGTTAAAAAAAAAAGGAAAGAAAAAGAAAAATTACCCAGCTGTTCCATGGGGCAAGAGCACCAAAGATGCAACAGTATTAAAATTGAACTGGAAATAAATCATAACTGACAACACTGTAAGAGGATTAGAACTCCTGCCAGAGATTTATGCCTTCTTCTAGTTACAGTACTTTTGTCTCCAGTCTGGGATCTGTAGCCTCTTTACTGCTGGTGCCAAACACACCTTTATGATTGCCATGTTCTTTTGTGAGTCAACAGCCCTCAAAGGCTAGAAGTGAAACAATAGAGGCACAAGCACAAACACTCTTTTAGGGCAGACAGGAGGAAGAATATTATGCATGCTTTGGAAAAGGGTGGGTTCTCACAAATCTGCCAAAAGAATAGTAGCTACTGGGAAAGAAAGAGCAGGTCACATCAGCTTCTGGAAGAAACCAGGTCCCTAAAAATGGTGCCTGTCATCCCAATGAAACAATGTGCCAAGCCAGTAACAGATTCCATGCAAAACTGTATTCATTACCAAGTACTAGCTGCCAGCAAGAGTAGTGACAGAAATCATAGCAGACTTTAAAGAATGGAAACTCACAGATCCCAGCAACTTGTGAAACATGCCCTTCCAACTGGCAAAACTAAAAGGAGGAAGACAGCTCCTTCTGGCACAATTTCAAAATAAAGCTGGGGCTACCTACACGTCCTACCCCGAGCTAAACCCAAAGCTGTGAACTATGTCAGCAAATGTCATTTTCAAAGGACCCTACTGATGTTAATTTAGCCACCCAACATCTCCTGAAGATAGTAGTTATTTTTACCCCATTTTCCAGATGGTTAATGTGAGGCTTGGAGGGCCTGGTTACTTAGATTCAAGCCATGGGAGGAGTCCATGACACTCAACAGATGGGGTTCAACCCACCGAAGCATGGGTCTTGGGTCATGTACTACATGTGGAGTAATAGCGTATAAACCTAAACTGGCTCTTTATGAAAAGACCACTTTAGAGATGTGGTAACTGAAACTAGCATTCTGGCCATGTGCCAGACTGATCGTTACTGCCTCCAAATTATTCCCTCCTGTACTCTACATTTTTCCCTTCCAACTTTCTTCGTATTTCTATGCTTCTCTTTTTCTTTGAGGCAAAATAAGTCCACAAATAAATCTAGAAGAGAAAAGGATAACACATTTAGTTGTAAAGCCTGACAGGGTATCCTACAGGAAAGTTACTAAAGTTCACTTACTGATAGAACCAGTAAGGTTAAAACAGGTTTGCGTTTGGACCTGTGATTACAACCATGTAATTGTGCTTTATAGACCACTGTGTTTTATATACACAGATACAAACTGTAGGTACGAGGAAAGACTTTTGCCTTCCTCTGGACCTGTTTATAAGAAGGGATGGGGGGAGCAAGAACTGTCTCCAGAAAATAAGTCAGGCACACATCTGGCCCTTTACACTTCTAGCCAGCAAATAGGGATGTCTAATGATGATGCATGAGGTGGGACAAGGCAGAAGCCATAACTCCATTCCACCTCCGCACACCTGGCCAAGCTGAGCTGGCTCCTAGATAAAAGCACACTGCTGGAAAAAGGCAATTTCATCAGTGCCGTTCACAAAGAAACATAACTCCATAAGTGATTTTGTCTTGGCCTAACTGGTCCAGGTCTGAAGGGGCAGGGGTGGATAATGTGATGGAGCAAGCTGCCCCTGGGAATAAGAGTCCTTAAGAGGTGGAGGCATTCCAGCACTGTTAAAGATGAAAGCTGGAGAACGAGACACCGACCACTGGTTGAACATTTCCTCCCTCTTTCCTTTCATCAGCCCTTATACATTACTGAAAGCAGAGACCGGGGTACTCCTGCCTTTGGGGAGTATCTTTTTGCCTCAAGAGTTTTCTTTGAAACCAGCAGAAGTCTGCAGTACCTGCTGATAGACTCCAGCTAAAGTCATGTGAGGGGACTGCAAATGCTGCTATTTATGCCCTTGCATACAGCATCCCCTGGTGCTAAGAATGCAGCGCTGCTACCAGAGACAAGAGGTCACATAACCGCCTGGTGCAAATCTCACTGTCGGCAATTGTTCTAAATAAACCCTGTTCGCTGTCCTGGTTTGTATGGCTGATTGCGTTGGCCCTTTATTTCCTCTTTGAAAGAAGAAGCAAAAATCACAAATTATTTTTATTGCTTAAACCGAACACACATACCAAGAAAGGGAGTGGAGGGAAAACACTGCAGAGGAGAAACTGTGAAATGGCGTGGAGTCTAAACAAAGCCTGAAATCTCTGTCCCTACAAACTGCTTCACATCAATACTCCTCTCTTCCCTGCCTACAACCGTGCTCTCCAAATATTTTCTCCCCTTTTCCAGGAATGCTTCTTAGGTGTTAATGCCTCTTCCTCTAAAGCACAGCTACTGCCTTTGCTCCATCTAATATGGGAACTAGGAGGGGAGCAGCACAGCCTAGGGGAGTGTGATATTGTGCATTGTTAATAGTTCCAGCTTGCTACAGTCCACAGTTAATTGGCTGGCCAAGGGGCAGCACAAAAGAGGTCATTTCAAGGGTAACATGGGGCTCCTGGGGAGGGGGAACAATTCTGGGCTGGGGGTCCTTAGAAGCTCTGTCCAAGTTCACACTCAAATCTCGTGTCACATTCTTGGCACAGGCACATTTAAAACTGAGCTTCCATGACTATGGACAATATGAACTTTATCAATCAAATTAATTCAATTTGTGTGGGGTGGATAGAAATGTGCTAAATTAAAATACAGTGATGTTGTCAAAAACAGCAGACTCCTCATGGCTTTTGTTTTTCCCTTGCTCTCCCATTCATTTGAATCTATAACTCACATTCCCTATGCTGTGGGGTACCTCAGTGATTCTCAACCCTACAATGCCCTGAGTTCCTGTTAAAGGTCTCGCAGGGCACCACACCACATTAGCGCTGTTAGGTGTGCAAAGACCTACACACAATTCACAAAGTAAACCCAGAAATGTCACGTCGAAATCCACAGCATCAAAAGCATTCTGCCCTGTTGTAGCCTTTGCAACAGAAAAACTGCTCTATTTTTCAGTAGTCAAAAAAGAAGTGAAAGCTGAGAGACTGGCATTCCCCAGCTGAGTCTAAGGTTGAGAATCACTACCGTGTGCAGAGAAGAGCAGATCCTGAAAAAGTCCCTTAACTCTGAGGCCAACAACCTTTTTCAAGCTGTGGATTGGAACAACCCAGCTCCAGTCTAATGTGGGCCAGGTAGATTTGGCAAAGCATCAGCAATGTGGGGAAGTGAGAAATTGGGGCTTTTCCTGCATTCCTGCCAGAGCTATAAAGCTGGGAGCTGTGCCCATAGCATTACTGCTTCTCCCAGCTCTCCACTCCCCAGCTGCAGTGTAAGTGCAGCTTCTAGCCAGTGGGGAGCTGTGCTGGGCCAATAGTAGCATGGACAAGACTTCAGCTCCCCAGGCCAGATGCAGCTCTGCTCCACCTGGGGCTGCACCACAGTATTCCTCTCTGTCTCCAATGCAGGAGTAGCAGCTCCCCAGGGAACTACTGCTTCTCCCTCCCCTACCTCACCTGGCCTTGGCACAGGTACTCTCCTGCTGGAAGCTGCACTGCCTCAAGGAGGCTGAAGAGGGCAAAGAGAGAAGCAGCAGGGACCGGCACAGCTTCCAGCTCTTTGGCCCTGGCACAACTCCTCACTGCTCAACCCCAACACAAGCACAGGCAAAATTGCACGGCTCCATGGGCCAATCCAGTGGCTTTGTGGGCCAGATTCAGCCCACAGACCACATGTTGACACCCAGGCCATAACTGGTTCATGCCCCAGTTTCCTAGTGTGTACTCCATAGGATCTTGTGTGGCCATTTATAGGTTACTACTGATAAAACCGCTCCAAGGCTGCCAGCTGAAAACTGCTCTAGAAGCAGTCTTGTTATGGTGCCTCTTCCATTTTCATGCATCTTTGCACTTCAGAGTTCTTGCCAGGAAGGGAGACTGGTGTGCTCAAGTGCTGCAATGAAGCCTGCTGTCATGGTCTACCCAGCCCATAGAGCATGCAGGAAGTCTCCCAAGAAAGCTTATTTTTACAACATCCCAACAGATTGGCATATATCAGATGTGCTTATTTAAACCAATCCCAAGCCTTTGGAGAAACTTTTAGTGCTAATATCAATGCCCTTCCTTGTGTATTTGAACGGTGTAAGTTTACTTGCAAGGTTTTTGAAAACCATAGAGCAATAAAGATTTGTTTACAGCTGTTATGGAGTAGATGCTGTTTTGTTTATTGTAATTCAAGCCAAGGAAATAATTCATAACAAATAACATAGTCCAATGCATTCATTTTCCAGGCATTTAATTTACTTTATGACTTGCATCTCAGAAATCCACATTCCTTCATTGTAATAATCACTTATTAGTCAAATGAATGCAAAACTTTTGGGAGGCAGTAGAGGATATGGGGGGGGGTTGTGAGTTTTTCAGGAATCAGAATTTTTTAAAGTTTGAAATAAAAACCAGATATATAGCTGATTAAAATCAAGGAAGGATGTTGGACAGTTCAACTTTTCACAACTGTATTTCAGACATCAACACTTTACTGAAGTCTCATATTCTTTTCTACAGTTAACCGTCTTTAATCATTTGGCTTCATACAGACATTACAGCTAGAAGTTCAGGGGGTTGCATCGGGGTAAAAATTGTTCCTCAAACTAACTCAGTAATTAAACAACTGCTGGGAGCCTGATCCAAAGTAAGTCAGGATAAGGGGTGGGCCTAGCAGGATGGGAAGAGACTAGTGGGGAGTTTGGGGGCCGTAGGAGGGCTGCACTAGGAACATGTACAGAAGTTCATCTAATTCAGTCTACCTACACCCAATCTAACTTAATGCACCACCGAAGTACAATTAAATTTAGATTGTGTCAGCCATTTTTTGACTAATCTTATCTTCCTGGGACCTCTATATAGTTTGGACTTAAATCATGGTAACTAAGGATCTAAATGTAAGGTCCACACATGGGCAAACAGATCAGGTGTCCATTTTTAATGTGATCCAACCTCCCTGAACATCTGTACACAGACTTAATATTGCTTTTTGAGCCGGATGTACTGCACATTACTTCTTAAACTCAGGTTCCTTATTCAAATACTTATGGAAAGTTTTTGGTTTTTTTAACTGCAATGAATCACTGCAAATTTAACTACATCAAGATACAGTTTAGTTTGCAACAGTGCAAACTCATTTAAAATTGCCAAAACTCCTGTCATTAAGCCACACAAAGTGACATTTTCATCACATGTACATGATAATGGCATCACAGGTACAAGCGCCCTAGGCCTGCAAGCACATTCTCTAATGAATTAAATAATAAAACCACATGGTATTCACTAACCGTACTGAAGGTGCAGCTACATCATAAAGATATATTCAACTTCACATATCTAAAATAAATGTATGTGCCTAAAAAAACAGCAAAAAGTTTGTCTGTTCAGCAAAACCAGAAGATGGGCAGATAGCCACAGAGCTCAGCTCTGAAGTACAGCTTTCTTAGCACAGTTGTCATGAGCTGATCTAGAATGCAAGTTATATCCTGCATGAGAAGATACAATCTACATTTCCCAGTGTGTTAATAACTTGACCTCCTCAAAAGGTCCTGCTGTGTGTACTGAAGCTGTCTATTAATTCCCTTGTGGACTGCTGGTTTTGGTATTTAATCTCCAGCAGGAATTTAAGAAGGTCAAAGTCCCCTTCTTTGAGGAATGCCATGGAAGTAATAAAACAAAGTAAGTTTGCCCCTCAAAGAGCTTGAAGTCTGGGAGCTATGTTGACAAGAGTCTTTTATACAGATATTAGAAAGAGGGTGGGAGGAAAGAAGAAAAAAAGGCAGAGGGTTACTGTAGTTTAACAAGTATAGGGTGAGGGGAGACAGTTAATATGTTCAAAGTTTCAACCTACTGTGACATTTGATTTACATTAAAGAGACATACCATATTAGGTCAAATTCTATTCTCATGCTCATGTAATCCTACTGATTGCAACAGGGCTGCACAAATTTAACAGCAGGTAGAAACTGGTCTATTATGCTTTCTTTGAGTTATTAATACTCATTAATCATTCAAATACAAGCAGCTATGTGCAAAAAAAATTTACCAAAGTTAGTAGAAGAGGGATCTTGCTAGCATAATATTTTGGGATAATCTCTCAGAGAAGTTAACTAGATCCATTCAGAAGAATCTTACATCAATTTACCATCATTGGGTCAATTCTGAAATCCTTCTGAAGGCAAAACACCCACTAACTTTATAGCAGGCTTCAAGGACTGAGAAAACAGAGTAGTAGAATTGTTATAGTACTGATGGTCCAGGAAAGGCAAAGGATTTTCTTTGTTAGGGTTTATTTGTTTGTTTTTCGTGTTAGGGAAGGTTATTGCATGGGAGAGGCTGCATAGCTGGGAGAGATGCTGGACAAGTCATTAACCTGACCAAAAGCCTGCATTTCTCCTAACTATAAAGTCAATCTAATAAAAGATATAATAAAAAACCCTCAACCAGTGCTGTAGCAACAAAGTTTGGTGCCCAGGGCAAAGCGTGCAATGGCAACCCGCCCTCACCCCATGCACAGATCCAAGGGGCACAACCCCCCATGCTTGTTCAGGTGTGCACACAGTGGCAGGAGATGCCCTTCCCCCATCCTCGCACCCCCACCCCACCACCACCGAGCTGCTCACGACTGTCCCATACCCTGACCCAGCTAGACAGAGACTGCTGGCACCCCTTTGCTTCAGCACCTGGGGTCATCGCCCAGTTCGCACCTCCCCCACCTTCCTACAACATTGCCTTCAACTCTCTGGAACTGGAGCCAGGTAATAAGACTCCATTTCTTAAGCATTAGAAATTATATATCATCTAATATTTGTTCTGTAATAAGGTGGCCTTGTATTTTGAGCCTTTACATGATTTCTCATTGTCTATCCTACTGCCTGAGTGAATTTATATTTGTTTTTCAAAGTCACTCTCTGCACTCACACATGCAGAAAATGCATGCGCTTGTTTGACTGACTTGCGATGGAGTCACTGCAACTGTGTGCACAAACTGAATGGCTGCAGCACGTAGCTTGTTCATGAACGAGTCAGTTTGTTACTGGTTGTTCAAGTTGCATGGCATTTCAGTTCCCCAGCTGGTTACTAAAATCTTTATAAGTAGGAGGAGGAAAGGAAAGATGGGGTAAGATGGCTAGGTGAATACTTCTAGTAAGAACATTGAGTCACATGAGAATTTATGGACTTTTATTCTTAGGGGAAAAACCTTCTTTCCTATTGACACTGGTATTCATGGAAGACTAACAGAAAATGCTGCAAATACGCTCAACATGAATTCCCTGTTTATTTGGGCAAATGTTGGCCAATAGTCACAGCAGATCCTGCCAAGCTCAGTTTCGAAGGATCCTGGGGGATGCTCAGCAGCTTGTCAGCCTTCCCTTCTGGTGCAGGTGGAAACAGTGCTGTTCCTTTCTACTCCCAGAGCAGTACGAAAGCAACATTCCAGGTTTTCATTCTCTGCTCGGCACTCTCCAGGGGCATGGAGGTAATGGTTCACATTTCCCTTTTACTGCTGCTCCCATTTTATCAGCAGTAAGATACCATCAGTGACAAGTCAAGTGTTGGAAGATTTCTTTGACAGCCTGCTCAGCCATCTGGTTACAGGGGCCTTCTCTTATCCAGCACCTCCGTTAGCCGATTACTTCAAAAGGACAGACCCTCTCTTCTCCCAGTCCTGCTGTCTAAATATCTTATTTTCTAGCTTTTTAAGATTCAGGGTCTACTTCTAACAGGGAGGCATGTTTTTTTAAGTGCCATTACTGTCACTGTGCAGGACTGAACTTGAGAAAAAAAATCTGGGCTTCTGGCCTGATGATACCAAGTGTTGTGATGGGCAAGTCTTGTGGAATTTGAGGTTTTGTGGATCTCCTTTTTTTTTCCTCCTTTGTGTTCACAGGGCTCACAAAACTAACTCAAGTTCATGAACTCAAGTAATTTGAAACCAGGTTCCCTCCTCCAAAAACATGATTCATTCCATTTAAAGGAATGCTCTCTAGTTAAATAGCCTGTGTTATTGTACATACATATGGCACATGTTTCTGTACTGTGAGATAAAAGATCCAGCTCAGAATTCAGGACTCTCACTTGTGGCAGCGTATCAATGTGACTAGATATTTTTAGGAAATTCTGGCTTCAATAAAGGACAAAACTTCCATTGATTGTGGGGCCAAGGGTTCACCCTAAATTTATTTTTTCACTACAGTTTTTCCTCTCTTTTGTCACAGGACCTGTATTTGTTTTCCATCCTGCCCACTCAGAGTCTTATAAAAAGTCAGCACACACGCACACTTTTTCCTCAATTAGACCTTTTGTCTACCACTGTTCAGTGCACAGTCTCCCTTCAGTACAATCTGACCCGAGGAACACAAGTCAAACTTTAGAGCTCAAAATGTTTGAGTGGGCTCAAAGAGAGAGAAATAAACTGGCCCTGCTCTAATGGGAATGTCACTCACCCTGTGGCTTTATAGCTCTTATCACTACTGTAGCCATGCACATGGAAAGCAGATGCCCTACCTACAGCCATAGAGCAGTCAGATCAAAGGGCAACTTCCTTACAGAAGGAACCAAATAATCGGCATGCAAAGTACACTGCATGTGTGTGACATTGTGTAAATACTAGTAATAGCCCAAATGCATCAAAACTCTCCTTTTCATTCCATCCAGGAAGAGCACATACCAACTGCTGACACTTCCTTAGCCTGATGAAGGGTTTTTGAACCTGAAAACTTGCTTAATAACTATTCTCCAACCATTTGGGTTGGTCTAATAAAAGATATCAAATTCACCCAAGGAATCTTGTCTGCTCAAAACTCTCCTTTAACCCATTAACGTTGAATCTTAATCTACAATAAGATTCCCAGAGTCAGTCTCCCACCACTTAGGCCAGCTTTGTACTGTTCTGCCAATGAAAAGCAATGTTTGTGCTGGCCACAAGAGGACCACTTTAGCACAGGGGGATTCCTGAGGCTGTAGAATGGGCATAGCCAGTGAAAAGGCAACACAGCCTGGGTTCTGTGGACATCAAAGTGGTTATACTGTGATAAATGAAGGAAGAATTTCTGACTTTGGCTTGTAGTTCAACAGAAATTCATTTTACCATGATTACATATTTATCTTGCCATAGTACTAAGAGGCTCCAGTTAGGATCAGACGCATTCAAATGGGAAATCTAATGTAGGTACTGCACAGACACGCATGGACACATCCTGTATTCTTAAGTCTAGAAGAATTTTAATGACCTTGAATATCTACTGTATTTTTACAAGAAATAAGTTGCCTCAGTGCACTAGAAACCCTTATTGTAGTCTTTGAATCTAGGTCTTCAGTGTTGGAAATCAGGCTCAGCCTGTTTACTGAGGAAAAAAAATCAGTTCAGAATTCATAGATGATGCATTGTGATGCTCTGATAATACGTAAGTGTTATTATAGTACTGTAATATGCAAATATAACTTCCTGAGGTCTCCAATTCTTATAATTTATTGAAATCGTGGAAGTCTACCTCTTCTTCATTAATTGCTTATATCAGTTGCTGCACAGTTAGTCACATGCAGCTCACAGTCTTTTGTCTGGCTACACAAAGCATGGGCAGCCATGTGCTAACATTAACACAAAGTGCCTTACCTACAACTCACTAAGTAAAGGAGGCAGCTCTGTAAGAGGCACCCTGTAGCATGCATGGTTCATAGAGACTTTAGGCTCTGGAAAAGACAGCAGGTAACTGTGAGAAAATTTTATCATGGGGGACAGCTGGTACAGGCTGACTGCTACTAAAAAGAGAAGGTGCCCTGAGAACTGCCATCCTGCCAGCCAGGCATAATAAATGATAAATGCAGTGTACTTCAAACTGTGCTCTGCTCAAACTTGTTTCAAGTATCTGGGTTATCAGGGTACTGACATCATAAATGTAAACTGCAAATGGAATGTCAAACACCAACCCTATTCTGCAAAACATCACTGACATGTTTGGGGGTAAGGAGAATCTCGCTGATAATTCCCAGCTATTAAACTGCTGGGGAGTGATCAGAATAAAGAACAGCATTTGAAATTAACTTAAAGCCCCCTCTTTAGAAGGGTTAAGGTCACATTTTCCTTCTCTGCTCAGTCTTGTTTTAGAGAAGAACAACTCCTTCTACTTTATGAAACAAGTTAAAAAGAAGAACTAGAGGCATTTGGATTAATGTACAAGAACAGGGGGATTAAGAGGCCCAGTCAATTAAGGTGATCCCTTTAAGGCTCTGGCCTTTCACCTCCAGGGCTTGGTTTTAACTCTTGCTCAAGCTGATGTGACTAAATTCATTCTAATCTGACAGTTGACATAGGTCAGAAGTTAAATGTGTTCAAGCAGTAAAAGGCAAGATTCTCATGAGCCGAATCTCTGATGTATTAGAGACAGAAATTACACTGGCAAACTTATAGAGTAGCAGGGAAAACCAGCATGCCTTCACTACTATCTTGCTCATCCACAAATATTTCCCTTTTAGATATTTTAAACATTCATCATAGTGACATTATGGCCTACAAGCCAAAGTCATCTGTTCAGCACACTGATGCAACCTTAATACAGAGAGATAACATTAGTATAAGAGAAAGGGAAGTGCGACCCCCAACTCTCAAACCAGTAGAATCCCAGGGATTATTACACCCTCTCAGGTAAGATTTTAGTTGGTAGTTTATTTAATAATATATTTCAGTAGCCATCAGAGGCCTGATCTGGAGTGGAGCTTTAATGTAACAGACAGTATAAAAACATAAGTATGGATGCGATGCTCCCAAAGAGCTAAGGGAGCAGGGGAGCAAGACTTCAGGAATGAGGGAAAGGGACACTCACAGGTATTATACCATTACCCACATTTTACCAGCCTGAGCTACCCACAGCTATGTCTTTCCTTACACACAAATAAGCATTATGGTGGACACAGGAGTTCCTTATGAACCATAGCCATAAAAAATGGTGGGCCGTGATCTCTACTTTTCCAGCACATTCCTGTGCTGACTGGTTTCTAAGCAAAAGGTTTCTAAACAATTGTTACTCTTCATTATTCATTCTTCTTTCTCTCCAATTTTCCTAGTACAAACAACTCGATAGCTGAAAGACAGACTGAAAGCAATCATCAGACCTCCGTAGGGCAGGTAACAGTCTGCTCCTTGCCACCGACTTCTTGTTCTTACAGTTTCAAATAAGTAAAGCATTCTTACTTCTGGTTGAGTCATGTCTGATGACATCTATAATAGCTACTGCATCCCAGCCCAGCTGCAGCAATTTTGAACCTGATTGATTAAAATGATCCCTACGTTCGAGCAATATATGCAGCTGGTAACTGTAAGAAAACTGCTCATCATTCAAGATAATTGTAGTAACTTTATTTCTAGGCATAAAAACCAGACACATGGGCTGTTACAAGGATGATGCAAAGAACTAGTTACAAGATATAGTTACTAGCTACCCAATATTCTCTTCCAATCCCTAAAACAGGGGTGAGCAAAATACGGCCTGCCAAGGGATTTTATCTGGCCTGCAATTGGCCCCTCAGCCCTGCACATCAGGCAGCCCAGGCCATGACGCATGCAGCTGGTCCCAACACCCCTGGCATGCAGCATGGTTTGGGCAGCACAGAGGCAGGACTCTGCTTCCTGGCACCCTCAGTGGTGGCAGAGGCTTCTTCTACCTGCCACCACTCGTGTCACCACTGCCACAGGACTCAGCCCTCGGCACGCTGGCCCATCCACACCACACCCACCACTGAGGGCACCAGACAGAGCTGGAGGACAGGATCTCCACAGAGACTGGCCAGGGTCCCTGAGGGCAGGGCACATCCGACCAGGATGTTGGGATGGGGCCACATGTGGGCAAGTTGGGAGTGGTGTCCAGGAGTGGGACAGGCAGGCTGGGGCCATGACTGAGATACAATCCATTCCCTGTATGACAAATTGCAACTGGCTCAACCCAGGAGGGGGCGGTGACCTAGCCCCTGCTGCCCCCATCCCAGCACAGACATATGCAGGCAGCCTCAGTTCAGTGAGGCTACAGAGAAGTGAAGTCCAACAGCACAGAGCAGTCCCAGTGGATCGTGACTACATTAGGCTGCCCCACGCTGCTCTGCAGCCATGCTGTACTGGGGCTGTCTGCTCACACCTGTGCTGGGGCAGAAGCAGCGGGAGCCGGGCCACAGGCAGGCACTCCACCCTACTCCTAGATTGTGCTGGGCACAACCCATCATGCAGGGAATTAATCCCAGCTTGGCCCCAATCCAACCCACCCATCCCACTCTGGGATGCCTCTCCCCACCTGCCCACAGCTCCATCCCCTCCACTCAGATGAGCCTGTCCTGCCCATGAGGGTCCCAGGCCAGTCAAGGAATCTACCGCTTCAGGAGTTTTGGTGAGCTCTTGCAGGGTGGATGGGAGGAGGTGATCTGGAGCAGGGTGGCAGGGACGGGGGCAAAGTCCTGCACTGAGGGCGAAACAATCCCATATACCAGTACAGGTTGGGGACCAGCTGGCTAACTAGAAGCTCTGCAGAAAAGGACCTAGGGATTACAACGAACAAGAAGCTGAATATGAGTCAACAGTGCACCCTTGTTGTGAAGAAAGCTAACGGCATAACAGGCTGCATTAGTTGAAGTGTTGCCAGCAGATAAAGGGAAGTGATTATTCCCCTCAAATCAGTACTGGTGAGGCCACATCTGGAGTACTGATGTGGAGTACTGTGTCCAGTTTTCCTCCCACACCCCACTACAGAAAGGATGCAAATAAATTAGAGTCCAGCAGATGGCAGTGAAAATGGTTCAGGGGCCAGGGCACATGATTTATGAAGATACTGAGGGAACTTGACTTATTTAGTCTGGAGAAGAGAAAACTGAGGAGGGATTTAATAGCAGTCTTCAACCACCTGAAGGGTGGTTTCAAAGTCTGGAGGAGTTTCTCACATTCAAAGAGGATGGAATGAAACTGTTTTCAGATGTAGCAGATAACAGAACAAGAATCAATGGTCTCAACTAGTAGGAAAGGAAGTTTAGGTTACACATTAGGAAACACTCTCTCACTAGGAGGGTAGCAAAGCACTGGAACAAGCTGCCTAAAGAGATTGTGGAATCTCCAACCTTAGATGTTTTAAGATGTGGGTAGACAAAGCTTTGGCTGGGTTGATATAGTCCTACTTTGGGATGGTCCTACTCTGAGTAGGGGGTTGGACTGGATGACTTTGAGGTCCCTTCCAACCCTAATTTTCTATGATTGTATGAATTTAGTGTCAAATGCTGGGAGGAGGGGTTTCTTCCAATTCTTCTATTTTTTCCTTCTATTCTTCTGTGGTACATCTCGGTTGGTGGTAGTTGTAGATACATTACAGAACTAGAGTTTCAGATCAGTGTTCAAAGTGCAATGGGCTGCTTGTCCCAAGGTAACAGAAGTGGCTTGGCCAATGAGGTCTGTCCTGAAAGCATCTTCTCTTCCTATTAGGGCCAAATGTACCCAAACTTCAGAGTCTGTCAATAGGCAAGGATATCACATGCTCTGCAAATACCAGAACACAGCAGCGTTTACTCTGGAAAATACTGCTGAGTAGTAGAATGCAAGTAAAACAGAAATGCCAAGTAAATGTTTATGTTTCCCAATCTTCAATTATTGGCCTTTTTGCCAACAACCTACACCTACTACTCTATTAGCTGTTTTTTTCTCATACTTTTTATTTTTATTTTTAATCTGATGAAATAGATGCATGCAAAGTATACTGTTAAACCAAATCCATTTCTTACCCCAAATGTTTTTATTTCCAGTAATACTCAGGAAATTGGCTTGTAATTATCTGCAGCAATCAATGCTCTGCTGAAACTGCTTCACTAAAACTACTCTATGTTACAAGTTAACTGAGGTTATGCTTTCCATAAAACCACTTTAAGTCAATTCATTTTGCATGCAGTGCAGTCATATGTACATAAACACTTTCTTCCTAATTCCTACCAGTTACTTGCTTTAGCGGCATTGCTGATCCTTTACTTGAAATTATGTTCAACTACAACTTAAAGGAGGAAGTTTTGAAACACCAGTTTCCTGATGCCTGAAAAGCTTCATAGTTCAAACAGTTGGACTTTTGTCTTTCCAATTCTGGAGTCACAGTTTAACGGTATTCTTTAAATAAACTAATTCCAAAAGGCTCATTCTGGGGTGACTACAAGGCTCAAAGATACCGCTGGCAACACTGACCCAATACAATGATGTAACAGGATGAGTTTCTCAGTGCCAGCTGGCAATGCAGGCTGTGGAGCCCGCTTAAAACACTAGTATTCTGCCTTACTGGCCCATTAAGAGGCAAATCTTTTCCCAAAGGAACAACTACATTCTGTCCCCAGAATGTAAGCATGGGACCATAGCCTCAGATCTGGAATAACCACTTCTTCAGCCCTACTGTCTCTTGTTATGCAAGAATCAATGCCAAGTACTTTAAGAAAGCTCAAACAGAGACGTTGGCCTTACACCACCCCAAATTGTTGCTGTGTGCATCTGCACAGGAAGCCTTCACAGCTTCCTCAATGTAGGAGAATTTGCTTCCCTTTCATGGACATTAAATCCAGCTCCTTGTTTATTCCCAGAAACAAAACAAGTCAGGCTCCCATTCAGGCTAGGCCTTTTGTTGCTTAGACAGAGTACTGGGGTTTAGACTAGCTGAAGCACTACCTAAAAGCTGTTTTCTTAACTCTACATTATAATATTCAGGCCAGGAGCTGAGGGACTCTGGGTGTCCAACACAAGTCACAGTCAGTGAAGAATAAGGCTTCCCTTCTCAGTTCTCAAAATGATCTAACCATTAAGATCTTCAAAACACATTTGTACACAAGAGGCCACATGTAGGAGGGCCCAACCATCAGAAGGAAGTTTGACTTGTTGCTTCAGTATTATAAAAACAAAAAAAGGAACAAGACTGACAAAACATTCTTCCTACATTGCATGATCCAGATGTGGGGAACAGAGCCACTGTGGCTGGAATGGATTTGCATCCCCCTCCCCATCCCACCAACACGCTCAGCACATGGTCAAAACTATTCTTTACCTAATACCATTAACTATCAAGACCCCTCCATTTCTCTAGTAGGTTCACATCTAAAGATCCTGTCCTTCTTCAATCTGCCAAACAATTCTGACATTAAACTTTTAATTCACCTTCCTACCCCCAAAAGACTTCATTTACATGCTGGTTGAAGAATAAGAAGGTCTTGTGTTAAGATCTCACAAGATCTGTGTGTAGGCTCATTTGTGCTGCTTTGAGGCAGATGCACATAACCTCTATACACAGATTTGCTTTAGAAACCACCCACATCCTTGGACATGAATCATTTGCACATATATTGTTTTCCCCACATTCAGAAACTGAGATTTGTCTGGGAAAGCAGGGGGTGGAAAGTGGGGGGATTTTCAAATGTGCCCACATATGGAAAGCATAGATAAAACTTGGGTAGGTGGGGAGGGGTTTGGGGCCTATGAATTTTGTTGCTCATGAAGCAAGTTTTGGATTGATGTTAGAGTTGGTCAAGGAGTTTGATTTCTTTCCCCCCACCCCACAAGACTCTCCCCTCCCTCTCTCCTTTAAAAAACACAGGTAGT
The DNA here is from genome assembly GCA_030014935.1 of Caiman crocodilus. Taxonomy (NCBI): domain Eukaryota; kingdom Metazoa; phylum Chordata; order Crocodylia; family Alligatoridae; genus Caiman; species Caiman crocodilus. The sequence goes on from JAGPOW010000261.1 coordinate 236,772,899, forward strand.
TAACAATGAATCACTGGTTTTCATGGGGCGCTTGTACCTGTGATGGCATTAACATGTACACAAGACAAAAATGTCATTTTGTGTGGCTTAATGGCATCACACTGTACACATTCAAGAGTTTTTGGGGGTTTTAATATCTTTGCATCCTTGTAAACTAAACTACATCCAAATGTAGTTTAATTTGTAAAGATGCACTGCAGCTGTCACTTGCCCCTCAGCCATGGGAGAGGTAGGCAGGCGTCACAGAAAAAAAAAAAAGGATTGGGCCCATTGCTGCTTCTGCCTTCAGCGGTCACCCACTGAAAGCAGAAAGGAAGAGAGACCTGATCCTTTATTTTCCTCCCCCTCAGCAGTCTGCCCACCTCTCCCATGGCTGGGGAATAAGCTGCCAGCAGGCCAAATGGCCCCTGAGCTGCGGAGGGCCCCGGTTCTTCCCCCCACAGTGGCAGCACCGCTTGGGGCTGCCTGGGTGGACTGTTAGTGGGCCGGGTGCTGCCCCAGCTCAGAGGCTGCGCCCAACCCGATCCAACTCTTCCCCAACCCCAAGCTGGCTAGGGTAGCACCCAGCTCACTGGCAGCTCTCCCAGGAGTCCCAGGGGGTGCCACTGCCACAAAGGGAAGAACCAGAGCCCCCCCACAACTCTGGGACTGCTTGTCCCCAGCTATGGACAGGCTCCAAAAAAAAAAAAAAAGATCTGGCCCTTAGCCATAATGTGAAAACATGAAAAACTGAAACAGTGGTTTTCAATTAAAACCTATCATTTCAATTTATGGGGCATAGAATACAGCCTTGGGGATTAAACCCCTGTCATATGTACAAGCACCCATAGATTGCCTTCAGTGCTATGATATTTTCCAGTATCAAGAGACTGGAGTTTCCAGGAGTTGACTAGAAGCTTCTCACGCTGTGTTTGTTTTTTGTTGTTTGAATTGAAATGCTTTAGAGAAAAGTATATGCAAACTAGAGCATAAAAATCCTCAGGAACAGCCTCTAAAATGACAAGCTTGGTGTATTACAGAAATGCATGGAGACATTCAAAGGAAGCCTTTACCTCTGGCTTTGCCATGAAAATAACGGGGAATGTCAGCCACATGCTGGGGTTCTAAATACAGCTACAGATACTCACCAGGAGACCATTCTAAATTTCCTTTTCTGATGGCTATCTGCCAACCCATCATCTTCACTGAAAGCAACACACAGTTTATTTTAGTGTCTAAACAATATCACAAGGTTCATTAGCAGTAGTACAATACTACAAAAATGTACCTTTTAAAACCAGTACATTTACTGTTCAGCAGGCTTTCCTATACGACCTTTTGAAAGTATGTTAAACAAACAGCTGCTGAGGAAAAGAAAAAGACAAATCCAAGAGATGAATACAGTCTGTTGTAAACTAAACGGTGATATGCTGTATAGAGGATACGTAATCTAAAGATATACCTGTGGAATAAATGGATAAGCAATGAGAACAAAAAGCAGCATTGCCTGCAACCACCTAAGATACTTGCAGCACACACACTTAACAGATGGATTTGCATAGCAAAACAGAAACATAGATTATTCAAAAAGGAATGAAAGGATTACTTAAGAGAGGAACATGATAATGTGCACTACATTTATCATGCACAAGTGGAGGTATTCCATCGAGGACCCAATCCCACAGTTGCATTTTCTATGCAAGTAAGGGGCTAACACAAGAGGACTACTTGGGTTTGCAATATCAGGTCCCATGTTATGTGGCAGATACCTAGATTAGCATCTGGTTTAATCCCAGCATTTTTTCACAAAGACATGGATGAACATTAGGAAGACAGACTAGCCCACTTCAGCAAGTTTTAAGTTTGTGGAACTATTTGGAGGCCTTCAAGTGGCTGCTTCAGTAGGTCCAGGTCCTACAGTCCAGACCTGCTTGGGAACAGCTCTTGAAAACACCTGATTTGTTTAAGCGAATGCTTCTATCAACATTGGTTTTGTGTTTCTGAATGTATGTGAAAGAAACAACATCCTTCCCATGGCACAGAGGAACTATCTCTTATCACCTTTCATACATCAGAGGAGATAAAAATGCAAATTGTGCATTTAAGTGTAGTAATATCTTCAGGACTGTAGGTGGTCAGTATACAAGTAGTGGAAATAATAGCTCAATTTCAATTCAATCGCAATAAAATGAGCTTGAATCTGTGATTAGACTTGTAGGAAGACTCACCCCTTCCTCAGAAAACTGATGTTGCAGCATTGCCACCTCAGTGTGTTCCTCAAGGGGACGTGACTGACCAAATCATACTTGCATCCTCTTCCCTTCTGGAACAAACAAAGTAAATAAAGCCAAGTCTACACCAAACATCTGATGCAAGAAATCGTCAACCTCTTGAGGGGCCTCAGATCCCTGTGCCAGTAGCACAGGTTAATATTCATTTTAACCACTCTTGCCTCCTCACAGTTATGTGGGACACTGTGGCAAATCTGCCTCAGTTTTCCCATTGCCATTCCCGAACTGCTGGCTTGTTCTCACCTGCAACCAGCTCTGGCATAGCCTCTTCCTTCTCGGGGTAGTACTCACCACTCTGTCCTTCAGTCATTGATGCTCCCTTCCCTGGATTCCAGCCCAGGACCCTACGCAAAGCAGGCAGGGCCATTTTCCCCCTCACTTTTTCCCCCTCTGCTTCCACACACCCACCTAATAAACCCCACCCCCAACAAACCTTCCCCTCCAAACCACACATTTTCTCCCCTCAAATCTCATACCCTGTGTGCCCAGTTGCCAGACGGGATGGGACCTGCTGGCAGGAGCCACAGCTTCAGGGGCAACTTCCACACTGCAGCCCTGCCCTGTGCCCACCCCAGTGCTGGGAGATGTGGCCCCAGCCTGAGGGGCTCCTAGTCTCCTAGCTCCCACTTGGAGGGTGTGATGGGCTGCGGGGGGGGAAGGGGAAGTGGCAGCAGGGGTGTGTGCGTGAGAGAGAGATGGGGGTCAGGGGTGAGGGGACTGCTCCAGGTAGGAGAGGACGCCAGAGCATTTATGGACCAGCCAGATGCACCGCTTATCTTGTGTATATTCTGGGTACTGGGGAATCTGGGTAATGTATGTTGTAACCATCTTGCTTGCTTTGCCTGCATTGCTCTTATTTCCTACCACTGTGGATCAACAACATTTGCCAGAGGAGTTGTGGTCTGTCTGAAGGATGTGCTTGCCTGGAGCCAGGGTATCAGGGCTGAGTTGTGAATTCAGCGCCAACAGCCACAACAGTTGAACACAAAATAAACCACCGTGTTACAGTGGTGGGAATCCCAAGACAGACACAGTCCACAACCCAGAAGCAGCTCCCTCTGGGACTTTTACGAAGTTTTCTCCACAGATATGTCTCACCTACGTCCTCACCACAACCACCTACATCTGGCAACGGTAGACAAGTAGCGGTAGGCAGAGTGGTCATGTTAGAGCTAGATGCTGCTTGCTTGGTTTCTCCCTTTTAGCTGGTAAGTGGTATGTTTTTCCCCCCCACCATCTATTACATTTTATCTTGTTCTTGAGGAGACTCTCATGCCAATGCCTTTGGGAAGTTAATGTTTGGTTAATGAACTGGAACGTGAGCAAGGCTCATCTATGGCAAACTAATTTTTCAATACTGTTTAAGTTAGAACAGACAATGGCACAGATATGATACATTTGGTGATCTCAGACAAACTCAAAGCCATGCAAACTAATAGCAAATAGTATCATGTTATCAGGTTGTTCAAAAATGGAAAATTGGCTTTATGATTATATAAAGTCAGGTAAGTCAGATGCTTCGAGAGGCCGGCCGGAGGACATCATTGACGATTTCAAGGCTCTTGGAGGGCAGCTCAAGACGATTGGAGCGCAGGTGGTGTTTTCTTCCATTCTGCCGGTGAGTCAACGGTGACGGCAACATGAGGCGTGTATCGAGGCTGTAAACCAGTGCCTTTGGGGTTGGCGCTATGATGTGGGCTTCGGATTCTTCGATCACAGCCCACATTTCTCTACACGAAGCATGCTGGCGGAGGACGGACTTCACCTATCGCCTAAGGGTAAGCGTTTCTTTTCTTCCAGGTTGGCTGACCTCATGTGGCAGGCTTTAAACTAGCTTCGTCAGGGGATGGGCCTGCCGGAGGAAGAGAGGATGCTCAGCAGCTAAGTCAGGTAAGTCGGACGAGCAAAGGTGGTGTTTGCTTGGGGGATACACGTGAGGAGGGGGAGGCGGCACTGCATAGCCTTAAATGCTTCTATACAAATGCACACAGCATGGGAGGTAAGCAGGAGGAGCTGTCTCTCCTGGTGGTTGTGGAAGACCCGGACTTGGTTGGGCTCACGGAAACTTGGTGGGACCCGACCCATGACTGGGCCATAGGCATTGATGGCTATGCCCTTTTCAAGAAGGATAGGGTGGGGAAAAGAGGCGGTGGGGTTGCACTCTATGTCAACGAGCGTTTCTCTGCACAAGCGTTAACATGGGGGCGACTGAGGACCAGGTGGAAGCGATTTAGGTCAGGCTGCAAGGAGGACAAGGGGAAAGGGACTTAATGGTGGGTGTCTGCTACAGACCACCCAACCAGAGGGAAAAGCTGGACCTCCAGTTCGCTGGCCAGCTTAAAGAGCCGGCTAGGACGAGGGATGTCATTGTCATGGGAGATTTCAATTACCCAGACATCTGCTGGGAGGAGCAGTCAGCCAAGTCTGAGAGGTCCCGGAGGTCCCTGGCGGAGCTGCAGGACCGCCACTTGGTCCAGGAGGTGCATGGCCCCACCAGGGGGGATGCACTGCTGGATCTGGTCCTGGTCTCGGGGGACGATCTGGTTACAGGGCTCCAGGTACGGGACTCCTTGGGAGACAGCAACCATCGCCTGATAGAATTTGCTGTCCAGCGCAGTGTAGATAGGGCCCACACTAGGACTAGGGCCCCAGACTTCAAAAGGGCCAATTTCAGAGAGCTCAGGAGGCAAGTTGAGGAGGCGCTGCGGGACTGTAGGGTTGAGGACATGAGCATCCCTTAAGGAGACGATCTTCCGAGCCCAAGGGGCGACCATTCCCGCCCGATGCAAGATAGGTAAAAGTGCCCAGAAGCCCCCGTGGCTTAATAGGAATATTTGCGGGGGGCTGAGGGCAAAGTGGGAGGCTTACTATCTTTGGAAGAAGGGAGCAGCATCTAAAGAGGAGTACTCTTGTTGTGCTCGGGAGTGTAGGAGGGCTGTTAGGAAGGCCAAGGTGGAAATAGAGCTTCGCCTGGCGACTAGGATCAAGGACAACAGGAAGTCCTTGAAACGTCGGGCCCCTGAGGGACTCGTCGGCAACCTGGTGCTCGCGGCCAATAGGAAGGAGGAGATCTTCAATGGGTTCTTTGCCTCTGTCTTCCTGAGGGGGGACCGGAACATCCCTCCCACTGGAAGCCTGTATTCCCCCTCGGGAATCACTGCTAGGCCAAGGGTGAAGGTTGACCTAGTGGAAGGGCTTCTGGAGGGGCTGGATGTCTTTAAGTCGGCGGGCCCGGATGACCTACACCCAAGGGTGTTGAGGGAACTGGTGGGGGTGATTGCTGAGCCCTTGGCTCGGTTATACGAGCGCTCTTGGAGCTCTGGACAAGTGCCGGAGGACTGGAAGGTGGCCAATGTGGTTTCCATCTTTAAGAAGGGGAGGAAGGAGGACCCGGAGAACTACAGGC
>JAGPOW010000261.1:236778674-236792833 GCA_030014935.1 Caiman crocodilus
GGAGAGCAGGTTTAGGTTGGACATTAGGAGGCACTACTTCACAGTTAGGGTGGCTAGGATGTGGAACCGACTTCCTAGGGAAGTTGTTCTTGCTCCTACTTTGGGCGTCTTTAAGAGTAGATTAGATAGATACTTGGCTGGGGTCCTGTGACCCCAGCACTCATTCCTGCCATTGATGGGGGGTCAGACTAGATGGCCTGCTCTAGGCCCCTTCTGACCATAGATACTATGATAAAACCTTTCATGAGGCGTGGTGAGCTGCAATCCAATACACTGCAATTTGGGAATGCTGCCACAGCACATCATAGGAGTTTTAGTTCTGGTGTTTCATGTCCTTATTCTTCTCAGTGGGTCGCACTCTCAGGCCAGTTATAGTCACAAACTCTTGAATTACTACCACCTTTCTGCAAAGAGAGAGAAGGTGGCACATTGTGGGAAATGGACTATAGTCAAGGATTCTGGGCTCGAGAACCAGAGTTTGAAATAACTCTGAACACCAACTCCTTTGGTGCACTGAGTCAGATTTCCACATCAAAATACTTCAGCTTTTAGTAATTAATTTTTCATGGTATTTGAATTTCCAACAGAAAACAAGGTCTTTATGGGGGTGGGGAGAGCAGATTTTTTTCTGTCAAACTGTAAAAAGAAAAGTCCTTGTTTCATCCACTCCTACTCGCAGAGATGAAGTGCATCAATACCAAAACCAGTACCCCTTTCTTGATCTCAGTGACATTACAATGGTTTAGGGCCCTTATTCTTTGTTGAGGGGACTCCCACCAGTAAATTTTATTCAGGTAATTTATCAGGCATAGAGCCCCTGGCATAAAACTCTACTTTCTATCAATTAAGTGACACTGATTTGGTGTCTCTAGAATAGATAGGGCTTTGTTCTTGGCAGTCTCAGCAGAGAAAACAAGGACCCAGAGGCGTATCTTAACATTTTGGTGTCTGGGAAGTACACAAGGAGCAGGAAGAGAATAAACTGTTTACCTCTTCCTGCTGGGGCTGCTGCTGCCTCAGTGCAAGCTGCCCAGACAGGCTGCAAGGGCAGCAGCACAGGCTCCCAGGGCAGCAGCACAGGCTCCCGGGGGTTTCTTGTTCTGGCAAACCCTCTGAATCAGCATCCCTCCCCCAACCAATTTATATTACTGCAAGGACCAAATATACATGGAAAATGAAGGCAAGTTCCTTCTCTCTTGATCTTTCTGGTTAAGGGGGAGGGCACAGGCAAGAGTGGATGCATCTGCAGATCACTGCATGGTTGTGAAGATGATGTCGCCAGCAAGGCTTTGGCTTCTTTGACTATGGGATGTTGTTCCAAGAAGAAAGACTGCTAGGAAGAGATGGGATCTACCTGATGAAGACAGGGAAGAACAGCTTTGCAGACAGGTTTGCAAACCTAGTAAGGAATGCTTTAAATTATGTTGGCTAGGAGATGGAGGCCAAAGTCCTGAGGCAAGTGGGGAAGCAGGTGACCAGGAGGAAGCACAAGCAGGAGGGGGCAACAAAGGAGGCCTTCCCATCCTTCCTGAGAAAGTAGGGCAAGCAGTTAATTACCTCAGATGCGTCTACATGAATGCATGGAGCCTGGGAAACAAGCAGGAAGATTCGGAAGTCCTAGACGGTGGTGGAACTAGAACGTGATTGAAATAACAGACTTGGTGGGATAACTCATGACTGGAGCACTGTCATGGATGGTACAAACTGTTCAGGAAGGCCAGGCAGCGGAGAAGAAGAGGAGAGCCATATGACTGCTCACAGCTCCGGTATGAAACTGGAGACAGGCCTGTTGAAATCCCTGGCTTAGGGTCAGAGGCGACAGCAACAAGGATGATGTTGTGGTAGGTGTCTGCCATAGCCTCCTCCCTGTCTGGTGATCTTTCTTCAAACAGCTAGCAGAGGTTTCCAGATCACAGTTCCTGGTTCTTATGGGGGACTTCAATCACCCTGACATCTGCTGGGAGGTCAGTATAGCAATCCACAGGTGATCCAGGAAGCTTCTGGGGACAGCTTCCTGGTGCAAGTGCTGGAGTAGCCAACTAAGAGCCGTGCTCTTCTTGACCTGCTGCTCACAAGTGAGGAAGCCTTGGGTGGGGAGTGTGGGGCAACTTAGGCAGCAGCGACCACCAGACGACCGAGTTCAGGACCAGAGCCCCCCACACAGCGCAGGACAGGGGGGATCACCCCCGTCTGGCAGGAACCAATGAGGGCAGGGCTTTTTTTTTCCTTTTTCTTGGTGGGGCAGCTATCGACAGGGCTGGGAGAGCGGGCAGGGATGGGACCTGTTCAATTCAGGGATTCAGCAGCAGCTAAATCTCCAAATCAGATTTGGATAAATTCAGGACAGCGATTCAAATCACCAAATCGAATCACTGTCCCCTGAATTGGCTGAATCCGAAGCAAATACTAACTTCTTCGCACAGGCCTAATCGTTTGCTCCACCCCACACATTCTGTGTTACCTGGTACAGGTCAATATGGGGTTTAGCTTACGCAAACAGATCTGCTCACATATAGTGCAAGGCTATTTGAAAAATGTGCCCCTACTCTGGCCTGGCACACTGCTTTTCTAAGCAGGGATCCCACTTCAGTATTTAATTTAGCGGCAAATCTAATGATCTTAGACTCAACAGCACCCAGGGAGGGAAGGCTTTGAAGCTTGGGATTTTCTTTTTCCAGTACTTTTTTAATTGATTCACATTTCTCAGAAATTAAACTTCTGCTCCAGACTTTCCCTTCACCACTCATTGCCGCACATTCAGATATGTGAGAGCATTTGTATCAAAGCCCAGCACATTCCTTAGTACATGGAGACTCTAAATAATCTCCTATTCCAAAAGCAGTGATGAATTTAAAAGCTCTTTCTACCTCTGGAGAGCTCACTGGCTCCAAAGCACTCCCTTATCAAATGAAGGAGAATATTGCTGGAAAGGCCTCTAAAGCCAAAGGACATTTTTCAGTGCACCCACTGTGGCCTGGAGTCTAGCCCTGCCACTCTGGCTTCATTCTGTGAGGACCCCTTTTACATGTGCCAAAGATAGCAAAATCAGGCCTTAAATGGATAGGAAAGCATGAGATCCAATTGTTTTCATATATTCTTATGCAGCCTCATTATCTTTAATGGAATTCATCAGGTGCAGCTGAGAGCAGGATTAACCTATGCAGTTTGCTTCTAACTGCAGACCAAAAGCAATCTACTGTGATATATCAAATGCCACCTTCATCAAGAGGGTTAGTGACATGAGAGACAAGTGTTCTCTGCTGGGCCATCTATTGTCATCCTTGCCACTGCATTTATATATAATCCAGCTCAAACTTCTAAAACTGATGAGCCTTTACACTGCAGTCTAGCAGAGTATGCAGTATTTTGCCTCTTTTTCCACCCCCTTCTCTTATTTTCTAAATTTTCCGATTTTCAGAGTCCCAAATGTTCTTGTCCAATTTAAATTGGTTGGACTTCCCTACAACCCCAAGTACAAACTAAAGATTACAACTTTATAATGTTGTATTACACACAAAGATGTTCTTAGCTGAAAGAAAGGGAGTGTATTTAGAAGGAGCTAAAGGGTTCTACAAATAATCTAGATGGTTCACACTTCATTTGAGAGAATTTTCAGCACAATATACAAACTAACCATTTCCAGAAATTCCAAAGACATATGTAAAAAGCGGTATTGTGGACTCTCAAATGACCATTTATATTTAAAAACATATATCTGTGTATATAATGAAAAAATCTGCCTTGATAAACATAAGGTACTTTGTTGACAGTGGTTGAAAACTTACTGTTGAAGTCATCTTGCACATGGATACAGAATGAACCCTTGTTTCCTTCCCTCACTACTTTCCTTAGCCAGGTCAGGGGTTTACAGACATTGCATGGAGTAAATGGAAACTTGTACCTCATCAGACTAGTAAGTGAAATCAAGCATGGTGCTCTGGCACATTCACTGGCCAGCTTTGTCAAAGATTTCACTAATTTGTCTATTAAGGAAAGAGAGTTTTAATCTGGAGCCACTGGATACAACATCAGCAGTGTCTTCAGAATTAGTGAAAACTGAGAAAAGGCTGGTCAGGGTAGTACCTTCGAGATTAACTGGTTCAGAGGCATGAGCTTTTATATGCAACATACTACTTTGTCAGATACAGGAGACTCCTTGTGCTAACACTTGCACTTCCCACATTTCTAAGGTGGTTCAATCACAGCAGTTAATCCCTAACTTTTGCAGAAGGAAAGGCTTTAAAAACACTTAAAATCCTCGTTCTTCCGTGACAAACTGTCCCCAGGTCATATTATTTTATTCTTACTTGCATATTGATAAAAACTGATTTATATCAGCATTAAACAACTTCAAAATGCCCCCCTGTAGTTCACTGACTTCATAATGAAGCCTCCCTCCTTTGAATAGAATATCTCCTGTTTTGTATTGGGATAAAGTGATTATACCAGCTGTGGGTGGGCAAACTCTGCAGGCATTTCAAGTACCCTGAGTCAATAATCCACAAAGCACCTAGACTCTATCAAAATGTGCTTTCAGCAACATCAAAGTGCCTTGTAACTCCCTGAGCATGGGTTGTACTTATTGCTTGGTTCCTTCCTTCTTTCCACAAATACTTTTTCCATTTAATTTTGACTGTGTTGTACCTGTTTTGGTTTGTATCCCTCACAGATCAGTCCTTGTCAAGTCATTTCTCTCTCCTTGCCCTCCAGAAGGCCACAGTGGGGGTGATGCTGATGTCCCTTTTTACACAATAGCTTAGCAAGCAGACATCCACTTAAGAGGGGGAGATCTAGATTTTGGCATCTGCTCTAAGGAAGCTGATCTTCTACCACCCCAGGTCAAGGAGCTAACCACTAATCTCATTATGCTTTCTGTGGCTTTGTACCTCAGTATGAGTCTTGCATTCTTTCCAAGCCCTTCCTCTCCCACTGGGCAGAAGTGTCCTTATGCAGAAGTAGTCTGTAGCCTGATAGTTAGGGTACTCTCCCAGAGGATGCAAGTCTCTCTCTCCAGGCAGAGGGAACCAAACTTTGTTCTCATGCCTCTTGGACAGTGCTCTAGCTGTTTAGCTGTTGTAGATGAAGTTTAAAGGAAAGGAAAAGCACTGCCTTCTCCTCTGGTTTTGTATTTTCACATGAAAATAATAGCTCTTGTACAGTTATCAGACTTAAGGGGGTAGATGCCTACCTTCAGGAGACTATCCCAGTCTATGGAACCCAAGGACAAGGCACTATCTTGTGCTCAGAATAAAGTTTCTAAGACTCAGAGAGACTGAGCTCTAGACACACCATCCTCAGCAGTTCCTCATTAACAGCATGCTGGCCTTGGTTGGCTCCCTGTTCATGTGGGTAGTTTTGGATCCATTCTGTAACAATCTGACTCTCCCTATGTAATACATAGGGAGCACGTAACAGTTTGAGAGCCAGGCACCAAAAGCATTGCAGCATTTGGGCACCAAGTCCCTTTGTCGCTTTAGCTCTCTCTGACAGGGAATTCAGATCCTCAGCTGGTATAAGCCATCCTGACTGCACTGAACTCAAATGGAGCTGGCTGATTGCACCAGCTAAGTATCTGGCTTGTAGCCCTCCTCCTTTTGAAGATGAGGGATTTGCAGAGTTGAATGAAGGGTGACATTGTTCTCAAATCAGGCTCTGTTGGCATGAATAATTTTCTTCCTATCACCCTGCTGGTTAGCTTGCAGTTGTACAGACAATCCACTGTCCTCCTCATGCTTGCTTATTATAGTATTAGTCAACATTTATTTAACAGTAGCACCCAGAGACTTTAACTAAAATCAAAGCCCAATATGTTAAGCATTGTTCAAGCATTTAGCAAGAGAGAACCTCTGCCCCAAAGTGCTAAGTCTAAATTGGGTGGGCAAAATACAGCCCAAGGGTGCCCCCACAGCAGTCTGCATAGGGCCAAGGCCTGCCTACTCCCACCCAGGGCAATCCACTCCTGCCCACAGCTCCAACCCCACCCCCAGCAGCCTGCACACCTTCCTCGCAGGACTGCTTCTGGTGCAACAGGTACTGTTTAGCTCCCCGCCTTCTCCTATAACTCTTCCTGCTGCACCACTCCAGGGGTAGGGGAAGCTGCAGCAGGCAGCTCCCAACCCAGCCTACAAAGCTCCAGCTCCTAATTACCTGTACTTGGCTGCTCCTGGTGCTGAGAGGCAGATTCCTGGAAGGTGGAGCTAGAGCCCCACATGCTGAGGGAGGAGCCTCCCAGGGCAGCTTCTCCCTATCCAAAGCAATACAGGAGGAGGAGAAGCCACTGGAGATGAAGGGAGCTGAGCAGCACATGGGCAGCTGCAGTCACTTCAGGAGCAACTCCACTGGGAAGCTGCGTACCCTGGCTGAGGTGGATACATGGGGCAGGCTGCTCCAGGCAGGAGTGGGCAGGGCTCATCCCCATGAGGGGTGCTGTGGGGGTAGCTGCAGGCTGGTTGGTGGGAGCAGGTCATACCTGCACTTTCATCATCCTTAGGGAGCTTTGCTACATGTGCTACCTCCCCTCACTTCTTCCCCTTCCACCAGCCAGCTCCTGGAACCTACTGCACAGGCACCCCCCAAATATGCACGTACCCCCACACGATCTACAAGAGTAAGACTTTATTTTGAGCTATTATAATCACCTCTATACACACTACTAAAAACCATAAATCAGAGGGGAAAATGTCATTAAAATTAAAATATAGTTTAGATTTGGTTTTTAGTATATCATTTATTTTTATCTACAATTTGTTAAAATGATATCTTCTAAAAAAAATTATGTATGCAGCCCTCAATAGCTCACTTGTTAAGTGGTCCTCCAGCTGAAATAACTGCCCACCTCTGGGATACTGGCTTCCTTTCTTTGCTTCTTGAGTTTTGAGTCTGTAAGGGGCACTGAGCTCATATTTTCTAGATTCTGCCCCACAATCAAGGCCTAGAATCATACCTTTTTCGTTTTAATGAAATCATGTTCTCACTAATCATGAATCTCCAGGAGCTTTAGGAATAACTTCATAGATCACAATATATTCATTATAAAGGCACTTGAGCTGGAAACACTGAAACAAGCTGCATCCTCTTCTGCTAGATCCTGGGATATCCAGACACATGGGTGGATCCAGGCTTTTGAAAAAGGGGGTGCAGATGGTGGATGCATCATCACATATAACACCTTGACAGTGCATCCAGTGCTTCACTGAAAGTTATTTCAATACCTGAATTAATGTTCACCTAAGTTAATATTTCCACAACTCAGTTAATGTTTTTTGCCAGAGTTAGAAAATAGTCTGCAGGGCTGTAAAATAGAGCTAACATTAACAGTAGCTGTTAACAGCAAAATTGCTGAAGAAAGTCTAGCTTGATTAATGGAACATTGAGACCATTAAAAGGGAGAGCGGATTGTTAACACCTGTGGAATGAAGCGTTTAGAAGGAATCAGATTATAATGAGACATGAAATAAATTGAGTCTCTCACTGCTGCCACTGCCTGGCAGTTTAAATTTGTTTTAAACTTTTGGTGGAGCGGGAATCAAAGTGGGGTGCGACTGTACCACCCCATCCCTCTCTCTCCCCCACCTTCAGTCTGCCCCTATCCAGACAGGAGACAAGTCTCTGGTATATAGCAGAGCAACCTGAACATTGAGTTAGGGTGTTAAACACTGTTATCAATTACCTGCTGAGCTAAACAGAGCATCCTGTGGGCCTGGCCACCCCTCCCCCTCCCTCAGCTCAGTGCAGTAAAAGGGAAGGGAGGGCTGCTCTAGCACCCCCAGCTTCTAGCCTGAGCCACTGCAGGCATGTGCCCGCATTTCTAGGATGTCTGTCCGGTTGCAAAATGGATTTAGCCTACCCAAGTTAGACTAACCTACAGAGATTGAATCAATATAGGTTTGGGCTTTTTGAATATCTGCCCCTATTCAAGCAGCCTAAGTACATGAATAGGGCTACAAAACCCCACTTATTTCACTCCCAACCCTTGAAAGGGGGGGAAAAAAAAGGCACCTAGGTATTTCCTTCTAACTGAGCTGACTTTTAAATACTTTCTAGGGAGCGGATAAATGGCAGCACTGACCTTCTCAAATACGACTTGCTTTTTCTGTCCGGAAATCCAAATCCTGGTGCTTATAGCCAGAAGAGATATTTCTCTCCTTTGCATTACCAGCACTGAGTGGATATCACAGCTCAGGAATGCTTGAATAGCTGGCAGTCTTTGTATTTGTGTAACATAAAACAGGTAATCCCCAAGAGAACCCCCTTTACAGTGGTTTTCCTTTTCAAGTATTTCCTCCAGCAGGAGCTTTGTACAAGTGGAACACATGCTTGACATATCCCATCCTTGTCATTCTCTTTGCCTTGTGCCTGTAATGCAAGACTTACATGTAGCATTGAAAAGATTTCCATTTAGGTTAAAAGAATCAACAGAAGATAACAGAAGACTTTGCTGCTCTTAGAAAAAAACATTTTGTAAAGGAAATATCACTTTCTGAGAGTAGTATTATTTATTATTACCATTTTGTATGACAGTAGCACCTAGGACCCTTGTTATGGCTGATAATACCTTTGTGCTAGGTACAAGGCAAACAAAGAAAGGATCCTTCTAAATGGGGGCTGGTAAGTCAGGTGGCAACAGCTGGTGAAGGGCCCTGAAAGTAGAAGCAATGTGCTTATGTTCAGTTGCTGTATTCCCCTCCTTGTACCAACTGTAGAACCAAGAGCAGAAATGAAACACAAATGTAAGTATGCAGAAGGGACACAGGGGTTCCAATACACTGAAAGTGTTCACAAATATGCCATATGGCAATTGGTTTCACCATACCAGTGTCTCCTTTTCAACTCTCATTCAAATCAAAGGCCAAGTCCTATGTTATTAATTTATTTATTTATTTGATATAAGCAAATATATAAGCCTTGCCAACAAAGGATAGCTTACAATAAGAAAACAGAATAACTCAAAACCATTACGAACTTTCAAAAACCCATTTGAAAGTGTAGTGATATAAATCCGTTGTTTTTAATAAAGTTGCACTAGTATCAGCTGTTTGCTTGAACACAATGAGGGAGCTGTGCTAGGACTTAGACACCATGGATTTAACTGATAATTTTTTGATGCCATCCATGACTATTAGCCCAGTATCTGAGTGTAAATATCTATTAAGCATACATCAATCTGGAACAGACAATAAAACCAATTTAAAGAGCTGTTTTACTCAGAAAAGCAATTAAATTGCATTTATCCTGATATGTAATAAGTCATATCTGCTAAATGTAGTAACTTAAATACAGTAAGTTTCCCTCTATGGCTGATGGATAGAACTGGAAATTATGTTACATTGCATGCAGTGCCAGTAGCCTTATATGACTAGGTGACGATTCCAGAGACAGTCAAAGCCCAAGCTTGAATCTGTAGACTGAGTGTCAGAAAGGCTCTCTTTCTAATGGTAAACAGAACCCATGGCAAAAAAGAATAATTCCTAGATCAGCGGTTCTACTCAGCCACCATCGCCTACCATGGTGGGGGCACCTACAGCAATGATGCCTTCCAGCAGGCAGAGGTAAGCATAGATGGATGGGTAGGCAGGTTCCTCCCAGCACACCCGCCCCCAGAGTTCCCCTGGGCAAGTGGACCTGAGCACCCACACCTTTGCCCTGGGTACATGCGCACCCACCTGCTTGGTGTACACACCTCTGCCCTGAGTATACGTGCACCCAGCTGCATTCCCTATGCATGTGCCTCTGCACTGGGTACATGCATACCTGCCTGCCCCCACTGCATGGGTCTGGGCACATAGGTCTCTGCATGGGGCATGTGCACACCCAGCTCCCCAGTGCACTCATTTAGGAGCACATACCTCTTGGCTGGGTACCCACACAACTACCTCCTGATGCAGGCATCTGGGCACACACACCTCTGCACTGGGCACAAATGCATGCTTACCTCCTGTATGCATGCACCTGGGCAACCACACTTCTGCACTGGGTATATGTGTACCTGTCTACCCCCAGTACATGCATCTAGATGCCCAGGCCTCTGCACTGGGTACACATATACACAGCTCCCCAGTCCATGCATCTAGGCACACTGGATACAACATGCACCCACCTACTCAATTACACACACCTGGGCTCACACACCTCTGCACTGGATACACGTACACTTCTCCCCACCTCCCTGCCCCGGTGCATGGATCTAGATTCACACATCTCTGCACTGGGCTCATGCACACCTACCTCCCTGGTGCATGCATCTGGGTGCACATGCCTCTGCACTTGATCTATGCATACCTGCCTGCTCAGTGTACACACCTAGGAGCACATGCCTCCGCACTGGGTATACACACAGCTACCCACCCCTACTACAAGAATCTGAGCATATATGCATCTGCCCTGGACACACATACACCCACCTGGTCAGCACCTGGAATCACACAACTGTGCCCTGGATACATGTATACCCATCCACCCCAGTGCACACACCTAGGCTCACACATCTCTGCACTGGATATACGTGCACCCACCCACCCACCTCCAGTGCATGCCTTTGGGCTGCTGTCTTTAAAAGTTTCCTGTATTAACAGCAGCTTTGGTGAGCATGCAAAACCACACACTGCTTTTTGTCCTGTCTTAGCTGTTTTGGGTTTTGCACATCCTAATGATGCCAGGGATGATACACACACCAAGGATGACACAGTCACTTTTTAAGTAAAAATACATTCTCAAGAGATATGGACCAAAAAATAAGCTATCCCCCCACAAGTAAAAAACACACATACAATGCAAGTTTCTACCCTTACAACCAAGAGCATTCATGGCATTTAAAATGTCAATACACAATCTTTCCTAGAGCCTTTATCAATATATATAATTACAGCTTCATTTTAGGGTCAAAAGCATGCCTGCTTTCTTCCCTCATTCTTATGTGATGATGAAGATGACAGCCTAGTCTTGAAAAATCATATGAGTAAACTACCTCATAAAAGTAACTACCCTGACATCCAGATTTTTTTTCAGCTTTTTTATTTATTTATTTATTTCTTTGGCTCTCCCAAAGGATAGCACCTTTGGGAGAGCCAAAGAAATACCATGTAGGGCCTGCATGGACTGAGCTAGCACTAGGTGGATCTCTTCCATACAATCTTAGGCATATGCTCCCCCTGCGGGGAAGCCTCCATTTCCATTATTAGCTCTCATTGTTTATTTTGCAGCCTACTCCTAGCAGCCAGTTTCTTAGTGCACTGAATCACTTCTTCCTGAGTATTTGCTGCACCCTGTAATCATTGGAAATCAAAGCTTAAATCCGGTCAGGATTCTCTTCTGCTCAGCAGTCCCACACCCTAACTCACAGGACAAATAATAATAATTTAAACATACTTACTGAGTCACTGCAGCCGTTTCTCCAGCAGGAAACTGACAGTTTTGCCCATTTATTCTTTTTGGGTCCTGGAGATGCAACGGGTACAAGAAGCCAATGCATGCTTGGACAGAGGAAGGGCTGTATTATTCTAAGTCAAAGCAAATGAAATAAAATTAAATCAAGCAAATACCAACAGAGTTGCAGCTAAAAATATCAGCCCAAGGTCACATCCAATAGAAAGGATTGGTTGTCTAAAGCTAGGCCCTTCATTGTGGCACACAGCTGAGATGGCTGCTGGCTTGGGTTTTTTTGTTCAGCTTTCAAGATGATAATATCTTTGGCATGACACACTCAGATGTTAAAGTGCAGTTCTGCCATTTGCTTTACAATGCCCCAGCTGCAGGTCATAATCAAGGGAAGGAAAGAGCTACCAGTTATAGCCCAGTTCATCAACCCCATAATACCCTGGCTCTGTCCTGGGGAATTGCAAAGGTATAGGTGTGGGCCACAAGGAACCACAGCTCTTTCCTCTATGCTCAGTATTAATTTGTTGTACAAAGTCTCTTTGCAAAGATAGATAGTTAGCCATGATAGTCTGAAGTAAGGGAGAAGAAAGCACTGATCAGAAACTGATTCAGTTAGTCTATACAGTCACTTTGATACGGGCACAAGTATCTTTGACATGACAATGCCAGCTTGCTCCCTTGAGATCATATTTGAGATGCTTCATAGGATATTTGTGTGGTCACATGCAATATGCATATGACAACTACAACATAATGAAGGGGACAAGTGAGAAGGTCGCCAGACGTGGGGGGGTAGGGGGCGCAAAAATAGCAGCTACTGCTGCCACCAGCTCAGTAACACTGCCACTTGTCTGGCTGCTGCCCTGCATGCTGTTTCTCTCCAGGGTGCAAAACTGCCCAGCTCTGCCTATTCATGGCTGTCAAATCTGTGTGCTTGCTATCCCCTGCCAACTGCCTACATATTGCAGTCATTTGTAGTTGTGTTAGCTACTCTCTGTTTATTATTGTGGTATGGTCTGTAAAACAAACACATGCACAAAAACATTTTCTCGGTGACAGACGCTCTATAAAGTAAAGCAGCAAATGTTTTTCCTTTGCATAGATGTATGTCTTTGCTTACAGTCTTCATGTCCGAAGTATTTCAGGCCAGAAAACTAGGACCGTATAAAGTTGTGTCAAATGTAGGTATTTTTATTGTGACGTGTTCAGGATTTTTTTTTCAGCTCAGGTTTGATTGCATTCCTGTGAGCAATTAGGAAGCTGCTGATCTTTAACAGCCTATAAGACCTCAGGATATAAGTTGTTTGTGTGCCTGCTAATGTCAGTTATTGAAAATACTTAAAAAAAACCAAAAAAACCTATTAAAGGTTATTAATAAGCTTATATAACTGGCTGTTCAAGCTCATAATAAAAGAAACCCATATTCTTATGTTTAAATAGAAAATGTGCAAATATGCAAGCCTATGTCTTAGATCTGGTGCATTTTATCCACTAGATGGTGCTAGAAAATAATATAAAATTTGTAAATGAACTGAAAGGGCCATCTGCACAAACTACCACGACTGCCTTGCTGGGAATAATTGTGCACTGCATACTGTGCGCAATGTGTTGCCTCGTCTGCACACAAAAAATGCAGCACTTTGGCAAAGGTTTTTTTTTACACCAGTTTTATTAAAGCCATGCAAATCTCATTACAATTTAAAACAGCTTCTCTTGATATGTGTCCACAAACAGTTTGGCATCCATTTAACTAAACTGATTTCAGAGAAACCTACTCTACTTTGTGACTAGGCAAGGCTTGAGTAAGTCATCAGTTCAGTATTTTAATCCTTGTTGCCTAAATGTGTCCATAGACTTTTTTTCTGTCCAGCTCCTGCTGAGGTTAGGAGGTGCATGGGCCCGTCTAAGCATGCACTAATGCACTTTAGTTAATGTGCCACTATTCATCTAGTACCACCATTGGGCACTTTTACATGTGCTTTGGGGGCAGAGGGGTACTTTAATTAAAGCGGGTCTGAGAGCTAGTGGGGGAACTTGAACTAAAGCTCATTTGACAAACTTTAGTTAAAGTGCACCTGCCATCATTTTGAAGCACAGGGACGCTAATGCACAAGACACAGAGGCTAGCTGCAGTGTGGTAATTGCTACACCTGCAGATTCAATTAATCAAGTCTGCTCAGTCATGCTGTAATTACGGTGTGTTAGAGCAGCCTTGTAGCACATCTACAAGCACCCATTTTAAGGTACTAGGAAAATGCAGATTAGCCCAACTTAATGCACGTTAACTAAGAGCACAGTGTTAGTGACACTTTAATGTGCATTAGCCTATTTTAATGTGCATTAATTAAAGAACACTTTTTTTAGTGATGCTTTAATACATATTAAAATAGGCTAATGTGCATTAAACAGCACATGTAGACATGCCCACAGAAACTATTTTGGATAAATGCAAGGAGATAACAACACATGTGATAAGCTGTTTGATTCTCAGCTTGGAAAATACAGCAATTCCATCTTGATTCATTTCTCTTTTACATGCTGTTATGACTGGCTTGACTCCTGCAGTCCCCTCAGAAGGATTTTGTTGCCATCCACAACCAGACTAGAGGCATGCTCCCAGGAAGGAGCAGAGCACACTTTTTGTGAAGTGTGCTCTGCAGAGTGATATGATAGTGTAGTAGGCATTTTTACCCTGAAATAGAATAGTTTTCTGATAGCATACTGTTTGGTTAACAATAATTTGAATTATTAAGAAGTATTAGCTTTGCAGCTGAATACAAGGCATG
>JAGPOW010000261.1:236792933-236815007 GCA_030014935.1 Caiman crocodilus
TACCCTGAAATAGAATAGTTTTCTGATAGCATACTGTTTGGTTAACAATAATTTGAATTATTAAGAAGTATTAGCTTTGCAGCTGAATACAAGGCATGATCTGTGGCCTAGCAATGCCGCTGTCCACAAGGCAGAATAATAGCTAAGCCTTTGCTTGTGTCAAGTAATCATTTTAACTGTGTTAGGCATTTTCTGAGTAAAATGCAACAAGTGGATCTGTGTCTGTGTGCTGAAAATCAGCTACAGCAAAAAACAAGATAAGACACAGAAGCCATTGTTCTAAGTACAGTGATCGTGTCCTTGAGAAGTATCTACCACTGTGCAAGGTTTTGCTAACATATCATAATGTTACAGTTACTTAACTTTTAGCTTTTAAAAGTGTTAGTTCAGCTTAATAGAAATATGCTGTTACAAAGATTTGTAAAGCACTGCCCAAGTATTACTTTTGTTAATCCTGTAGTCTTGCCTTGTTGTAAAAAGTATAAAAGATCGCCCCATCCTTGAGGGGAGGCCATTTTCCTTTATGGTCTTTGCTCGAGCAAATAAACAGCTGTCTTTCTTTACCCACATTGTCTGTCTATCAAATTGCAGGTAGACAATGAACTTTAGGGAGGTTTCTCCCACCACAATAGCCTTCCTCTTTCCACAAGGACCCTTTGTTTTGTTTTCTGTTTCTGAGATGGTCTCGTATTTAATGGGCTTTTTGGACCCCTATGTGCTTTGGCAGGAAGCAGCATCTTGTTCTTTATAAGCATAGCTCATTACTACATCAATTTTGTATTAATCTGTCATCTGACATGGCAGCAACACTACATAACAGTACAGGGGCCAAGGGAAATAATTGTACACTCCTGTATGAAAATTGCCAGGTCACATCTTTGCTTGTAAACAACTAAGGGCAGACATCCACTAACCAGAGCCTCTAGACCTGACAAAGAGGGACTTCCCCCATCAGAAAAAAAGGTGATTCAGCCTTGTTCCCATCCTAAAAGGTCCCTGGCTCATCGGCTCTAGCTACCACAAAACTGCTTCTTACAAGCTAAATTGTAGCATATGCTCAGCCTTTATCAGGGGATTGAGCATGATCTCCAAAACCAAGAATAGCTTTGGAATACACTGTGTTTAAAGGCACTCTTCAGAGTTTCCCACCTTCTGCTCTTTGTGGAAGGAAGGTGAGGAGTTAGTTATCACTGACCTACCCCACTCACAACAATCCTCCAAGCCCAGCTGCATCCCAGCCAGCTCCTCACCCAGCTCTTTTGAGGCAGTGCGTAAAAGGAATATCGAGACATACAGGCTGCTTATACACCTCACAGGGGTTTAATTAGGTTTAGTTCTTCCTAAATTGAAACTGGGTTTTTAAAAACACCACTTCAATTTAGGGATAATTAAACTGAACTAAGCCCCCATGGTGCAGACATGAGCATGGGGGTTCAATCCTTACCCCCTGTGTGGGGAGGAGGAGAGGGGAGGGTCAAGCTGCTGGTGGGCCAAGTGGACCCTGAACTGTGTGGGGACCTCCCAGGTGGCACCTGCCCAATGGCACCTGGCCTGGGCAGTCCCAAGGGGTGCCACAGTTGTGGAGGGAAGCACCAGCCCCCCTGCAGCCACGGAGCTGCTCAGGCACAGCTCAGCTCAGGCAGGCAGCGTCTAGGGAGAAAAAAAAAGTTAAGGTTTGCTGCTGTTTTTTTTCTTCAGTGGAGCCTGCCTGCACAGGCTGCTGCTGGGTCCCACCAAGCCCTGAACACAACAGCTTCCAGCACCCCATGCACTGCTGCACTTTGTTAGGTAGCAAACTAAAACACCTCAGAGGTGTTTTATCTTGCTAAGTACCAAAGTAATTTAAAGCAGAACATGCTGCTGAATGTGCAAACAGCAACGACATTAAAGTGGTGCAAAAGGGTATTTAAGCTGCTTTAAAGGCCAATTTTGTGGTGTGTACAAAGGCTCTCTCAGCCTACAGAGAGTTCTTATTCCTTTGTTCTACCCTCCACAGATGTGGTATCATTACCTTAGGACAGTAAAATCAATTCAGGGGAAACAATCCTTTTTACTATGGTTCTATTTTAGTGCTTTATAAACAGTGCAGCACATGAAACCTATGCTAGCCTGGTGTGTCCCTTCCTCTACATGGCTGGGTTACAGGTGTTAATGAGTCTGCTATAACCTTAGCTAGGAGACCTGGCTCTTTAAGCTCAGGCAGTAGCAGCTCAAGAATGAAGATTCACAGGTACTACTTTTAATTCTTAGTAACAACTTACTAACCCATCCAGAGGGAGAGCATTGCCTATACAAAATGAGTGTGCCCAGCAACAAACTGAATTATCATACTTTTGAAAGGAACCAAGTGCACTGCCTTCCTAAGTAGTATAGCCCCTCTGCAGGGGAGGAGCAGAGTGCTTTGGGAGGCACACTGGAAGAGGGGAAAGGGCTCTCTCTTGGGTGTGAGTACGGGTGGGGGTGGGGAAGTGGGAAGAAATGTTGCATACCTGGATGTGAATAGGGATTGGGAAACTCAGGATAGGCCAAAGGGTTTGCTCTCCTGGATAATAGGCAAAGAAGCAGAAGTGGGTGGTGTGGGATGAAGTTTTAAAGTAGTAGATGGTTGTTTCTTATCTTGTGGGGTTTGTGTTTGTTATTATACGCTGCTGCAAGCCTTTCTGAGAAAGGTCAAATATATGTCTCTAAATAGCAACAATGCTCAGACTGCAAATGTAGAGCATTCACTGGTCAGATGTTGCTTCTGTTTCTTCCTTTGTTTTTGAAGACTTTGCTGTTAGAAAGTGAAACATAGATTCCTGATGTCACTTCTCCCTTAACAGAGCAGAAAGATGAGAAAGTGATAGTAAGTATAAGTATTACCTCCTCCTCTTCTTTCTGCATTTCAATTTTTCACTTTGTTGAAGCACAGGCTAAAGCTCTGTCTTAAGAAAGCATTATGAATTTAAGGCTTGGAGCTGTTCCGTGTAAAAATCTGACAAGTATACATTCAAAATTTCTAGTCCGCTTTAAAAAAGTATCATGTTGGCTAATAAGCCAATATTTCATGCAGACATAAAATACTTATAGTATTTAAGTACTTTTTAATAAGCTTAGTTTAAGCAACAGCTCTTAGATACTAGGGGTGCTTATACATGTGTAGGGAGGCTGCTCCAATATGCTGTAACAGCATGTCTGAGCAGATTCAATTAATCACGGTAATTACTGTGCTCCAGCAGACTCACATATATCAGCATCCTCATGCTGAAAAATGGTAGTGGCGGCACTTTAACTAAAACTCATTTGATGAGCTTTAGTTAAAGCACCCCTGCCACCATTTTTCAGTGCAGGGACACCGATACACATGACACTCCAGGCTCTTTAATTAGAGGGGCTCTATGAGCCCCTCTAATTAAAGTGCCTCCCCTCCCCACCCACACACACTCTCAGATCATATGTATAAATGCCCAGTATCTACAGGTGTTCTTCCTACAACCTCAGCCCCTATGTTGTTGCTGCATGGTTAATTTAAACTATTTTTTTGCAAGAATTATTTCACATTAATACTTACATTTCTGTACTTTAGCGCACACATGACCCACTAGTCGTTGAGAAATTATTTCCCACCATACGATGGTAATAAAGTATCGTGTTTGCCAGCTGTACACTTTAGAACTGGAGATAATGGCAGACTCTCAGTTATTTCAAAACTTTTCATGACCCAGTCAGCAAACAGATTGTTGGAGATCTCCACAGCAAACAGCATTTCACATCTTGGATTAATAGTCAGCTGTTCTCCTCATCTACTAGAAAAGCAAAACTATTTTGCTCTTATCTAAAAGAGTATAGGGATAGGGATCAACATGCAGATATCTATTCCCTGGATCCTACCTGGGCAGGCCCACCTAAGGATATAGCAAGTTATACCTTACTTAGCTGTGTCACATTTTCTATTTAACAGGAGGGCAAGTAAAACTAGAGTAGCACTCACTCATAGCCAAAACAATGAAATACAAAGAAGTACAATTACTAGCCCTCGACCCTCACATGTGTTGGTTTTGCATCAACCAGTCAACAGGTCCAGAGGCCTGGTTTTCACTCCCTGCACTCTGTTTGGCTCAGATTTCAGCAAGTGACTGGGTGTGACCCCTGTGGTAGGCTCACAGTGAAACCACCTATGCAGCTTTACAAACAACTAGTGGGCACATTCTGTAACTGTAACATTCTTTCTGGATGGTTTTGAGCCTTCTCGCTGAGTTGCCCTAACTATGTATCCAGAGACACAGTGGGTACATCCACACATGCAAGCACATGCACTTGCAGCACCTTAAATAGAAGCGGTGCAGATTTGAGCTGGGGCTTTTTGCCTCAGCACACGTGCTTGGACGTGCACTTTGATGTGGAACAAATTGTGCCACTTGGGGAAAAATAACCCTGGTTCCTCCTGGATCTGCAACCAGGGAGAGCTAGAGCCTGGGGCCAGCATCTGTACTGTCCCCAGCAGTATAAAAAGCTGCCCTGTCCTGGCCCCATCCATACAAAAAGCTGCCCTGGCAAGCAGTTCAGGGCTACTTGCTCTCAGGAGCTTCTGGGGCCTGACCACTTGGTACATGGGAATACTACCCCTTGTGCCAGCTGGACTGCTGCAGCACCATCCCAAATCCATTTTTAAAAATACCCCAAAATCCATGCTTTTCCACAATTAAAACAAAACACATACACACATAGACAGACAGACAGACAGAGACTGAGGCAGTGATCAGTTGGGCAATGCTTTATTGGTATATTTACAATGTTAAAGCAATGTGGAAGCCTACCAGTGTCTCTATCATCATGATAAAAGAAATTCTAAACATCTATATAGGTTTCATATTTCATAGACATTAGGGCTGGAAGGGACCTCAGAAGATCATCGAGTCCAGCTCCTGCTCCAGGGGGCAGGAAGTCAGCAGGGTCATAGGATCCCAGCAAGATAAACATCCAGATGTATCTTGAAGGTGTTCAAAATAGGTGCTTGAACCACCTTCAGCGGCAATCTGTTCCAAACCTTGGAGGCTCAGACAGTAAAGAAGTTCTTCCTTATGTCCAACTTGATACAGTCATGGAGGTGTTTATATCCGTCCAACTTTGTTATCCCTTGGGGTGATCTGGTGAACAGACATTCCCCCAGATCCTGGTAAGCACCCCTGATATAGGAGGCCACCAGATCACCCCTGAGCCTGCACTTTTCTAGGTTGAAGGGGCCCATGGTTCTCAGCCTCTCTTCATACGTCTGTTTTCCTGACCTCTGATCATGTGCATGGGTCTACTCTGCACCATCTCAAGCTTCTCCTTTTTGAATTGTGGAGCCAAAAGGCCAGTCTGTTTCTGATACCAATGTCCACATCGTTAATGAAGATGTTGAATAGTATAGACCCAAAGACAGAGCCTTGAGGGGCCCCACTGGTCACAGCACACCACAACAATTGACTTCCATCAACCACCACTGTCTGGGTCCTACCATAGAGCCAGTTCCCCAGCCAGTGGATTGTGGTGAGGCCAAGGCCATAGTTAGCCAGTTTTGCGAAGAAGTGATCATGGGATACCAGATTGAAGGCTTTTTCAAAGTCAAGATATACAACATCAATCTCTTCTCCCTTGTCCAGGTGATAGGTCACCTGGTCATAGAAGGAAATAAGATTGGTAAAGCAAGACCTACCCGCAACAAACCCGTGCTGGCTATCCCTCAACCATCAGTCAGTCTGTTAAGAATGGCCTCTTTGATAATCTTTTCTAAGACCTTCCCCAGGATAGAGGTCAGGCTGATGGGCCTATAGTTTGCTAGATCCACTTTCCTTCCTTTCTTGAGGATAGGCATCACATTGGCCTTCCAATCTTTGGGTACCTCACCAGAGCATCAGGAGCTCTTGAAGATCCATGCCAGGGGCTGAGCTATGATGCTAGCCACCTACTTGAGTACACTGGGGTGTAACTTTTCAGGGCCAGCTGACTTGAAGGTGTCCGGCCTCTCAAGGTGTTCCTTCACAAGGTCAGCATTGATGGAGGATAAGGAATCTCCCTCACCCAGACCTCCCTGTCCTGTAATGGGCAGGAGTATCCCATGGGACTGATGAAAGACCAATGCAAAGGACTCATTTAGCAAGTTGGCTTGTTCCTGGGCATCAGTTATCGGTTGTCCCATCTGGTTTAGCAGGGGTCCAATGTTGCCCTTGCTTTTCCTCCGGCTCCCCACATATCTAAAAAAGGAGTTTTTATTGTCCTTGATACGTGTAGCTAGTTGGAGTTCCATCGCAGCCTTGGCTTTCCTGGTTCACTACCTGCAGGTCCAGACCAGTGCAGAATATTCCTCCTTGGAGGTGGATCCAATCTGCCATCCTTTGTAGGTCTTCCTTTTTAGACGCAGGACGTCCACTAGTTCTCTGGAGAGCCAAGGGGGCCACTGTGCCCTTTTGCTGCCTTTCCTCTGAGATAGGATAGACTTTGCTTGTGCATCCAGGATTGCACCTTTCAGGAGCAACCACTCGTCCTGAACTCCCCTCCCCGTTGGGCTGTGGCCCTTTAAAGCCTCCCTGAGAAGCCTTCTGAACTTGTCAAAGTCAGCTTTCCTGAAGTTGAGGACTTCTTTATTACTGACTGACTTGCTAACTTTACAGCAGATGGCAAAGGTGATCAGCTCATGAACACTGTTGCCCAGCTTCCCTTCGATCATTAGGTCACTGGTTAGGTCATCCCCCATTGCCAGAACCAGGTCAAGCAGCGCTTTACCTCTCGTTGGCCTGTCAGCTCCTTGCATCAGATGGACCTCATCCATGCATGAAAGAAAGCTTTGCGACCACTCAGATTTGGCCAAACACTCTTCCCATGAGATGTTGGGTAGTTGAAGTCTCCCATGACAACCATGCACTGGGAGCATGCAGCCTCAGCCAATTCCCCGGTGAACTCCTGGTCAAGCTCTTGATCCTGGGCAGGAAGTCTGTAGTAGACTCCCCCCATTGTGTCCCCTGTGCCATGTTCCCCACAGATTTTAACCCAGAGAGTCTCCAGTCATTCACTCTGGGTGCCAATGTCAGCTTGCAGTGACATGTAGCTTTCCTTGACATAGAGAGCTACACCCCTACCCCTTTTGTCCACTCATTCCCTCCTGTACAGGGTATAGCCATCTATACCTGTGGTCCAGTCATGGGTGGAGTCCCACCAGGTCACCATTATCCCTATGAGATCATAGTTATTCATGTTAAGCAGGAGGACAAATTCATTCTGTTTATTCCCCAAACTCCTGGCATTTGTGTACAGGTAGGCAAGTGTCCCTTTTGGGGCCCCTGCCTTGCCTACAGGTCGCTCCAGGGCTGGGGCAGGGGTAGGCTCCCTTAAGTGTCTTGGCCTGCTGGCTTTGCAAAGGTTGCTCAGTGGGCCAGCAGTGGTGGTAGTCCCCCCATCCCTGGCGGGCTCAGTTTAAAGCCTGGTGGAGCAGGTCAGCTAGTCTGGCTGAGAAAAGCCTCCTCCCCAGCAGAGAGAGGTGGAGGCGGCTCTTCCCAGCAGCTCGCTGCCTCTCTCACCACACAGTGACTGTGGTCATGGAAGCCAAAGCCTTCCTGATGACACCAGCACTGCAGTCTTTGGTTTACTACCTTGATCCTCCTTTCCTTCCTCAGCCCATAGCCCAAAATTGGGAGGAATGATGAAAATACCACCTGAGCCCCCAAACCCTTAAGCCTCACTCCCAAATCCCTAGAGCATTTCATGACCCAGCTGGGAGCACTCTGAGCCATGTCATTTGTGCCCACATGGATAAGGAGTGTAGGGTAGTGGTCAGTAGGCTGGAGGAGCTCTTCTGCACAATGTCTTGGATACAGGCTCCTGGGAAGCAGCAGACTTCCTGGGCTAAGGGGGTGGGGCAGCAGATTGCCCCCTCAGTCCCCTTCAGGATGGAGTCTCCCACAACAAACACAAACACTTTGTGTTTTGTCTTAGGGAAAGCGGGGGAAGTACCTGCAGTTGAGCCTGTGTTGCTTGCAGGACCTTGCATCTTGGCAGGTTCTGCTGGGGCTGCAAGAGGTTTGTACCTGTTGCAAAGCTCCAGCAGGGCGAGGACCTTGGTGTGGCAGGCCTTGGGGCCTCTGACCACCTTGGTCCAACCATTTGGCTGGATAGAATGGGAGGTCCCCAAGTCCTCCCTTGTCCTGGAGGGTGACCGTGGTATACCCTCCACCTTCAGGGGGAGAAGGGCCTGGCAGTAAGAGTCTATCTCCTGCTCACCATCCCTTATGGCATACAGTCTCCGGACGGTGGCCTGGAGCTCCTCCAGCTGGTGTGTCAGAGACCCCAGAAGTGAGCAGACCTCACAAGGGGAGGTGGCCATACTTCTGGATTGCCAAGCCTGAAAAAGTGTCAGGCAGCCCCCGCAGCTGAGAGCCAGAGGCTTCATCTGCGTGAAGACCGGAACCATGGGCTCTGTCTGGGTGGAGCCCTCTGAGGAGCCGTGTTGGCGGGGGAGCCACAGACCCCGAGGGGACCCAAGGTGCACATGATGCACCTGATAGGCCAGCTGTGGCTGGGACTGTCTACTTTAGGGGGCTCACAGGCAGGGCCTTGGGCCCTCCTGCTCACCCTCCTGCAAGAACTCGTGCGCTAATTTGCACACTGGGTCCAGAAGCACACCTGTTTGTGCGGCCTGTTCGTGAAGCTCCAGTTGCGCAGCTCCCTGGGGGGCTGGGCGAAGTAGGAGCCAGGGTTCCTGTGGTCTTTTCCCTGGGGTCCCTGGGCTCACAGGGGTGCAGCGGGCTTACACCCACACATCTCTTTCCAGAGCTGGGTCCCTAATGTGGCTTCTACCATTGCCAGGCCCTTTTTAAACTGTGCACATGCGCAGAAAGGCCAGCCAGTGCCATGCTGTTCTCAAGGGGCTAAGAGGGGACCAAAGGAGGGGGCCAAAGAAGGGGACAGTTGAGTGCCCCACCTCAACCTGGCTCATGCACTGCCAGCCCAGTCACACAGCTCCCTGGGGGGCTGGGCCAAGTAGGAACTGAGGGGAGCATGACCCTCCCTGCCTCCACTCAGCCAGCTCCCAGCTCACTATGTCCCTACCTGCGAGCAGGCTGGGGCTCATCAGAGGTCCTGGAGTCTCTTCCCAGAGTCCCTAGGCTCAGGGGGGTGCAGCAGGCTTAAACCTGTGCATCTCAATCCAGAGCCAGGTCCCTAATGCCCTAACATTGATGTGTACTTCTGGTTTTCTTTGCACATGATGGGTATGCAGTGGGGGAATGTGGTGTTTGCAGGAAGTGGGTGGAAAGGGGTGTGGGGGAAGGTGGGTGAGTGTGTGTGGAGGGATGTGGGTTGGTGTGTGGGTAGGTGTGGGGTGATTGCTGGGGGTTCTGTGGGTGTAGGGGACCTCGTTTGGGGGCTACTCAGAAGGGGTGGGTCCCCTCACCCCCACAGGGTGCAGTCCCCACACACAGCACATGGAATACCCCCCTCACAGGTCCCCAGCTCCCCCCTGGAGGGACACAGTCCCTATCCCCAACAGGGCCCCAGCCCCCTTGCCCAGGGTCCCAGGCACTCTGGAGGGCCACAGCCTCCCTGCCCAGGGCCCCACCTCCCCCTGGAGGGCCACATCCCATCTGCCCAGGGTCCCAGGCACCCTGGAGGGCCACAGCTCCCCCGCCCAGGGCCCATAACTTACCTTTAGCAGAAGCAATAGGAGTGGGGCTCTCTGAGCCATGGCGGCAAGACCTGGCATGGCATGAGGGAACCATGCACTGGGCCCAGCCAGGTCCTGCCAGCCCTGGGACCTCTCTGCTGCCCGGCCGGGTCAGGTCACGGTGGCAGGACCTAGCACGGCATGTGGGGACCATGTGCCCAGCCCAGCCAGGTCCTGCCAGTCTGGGGGCCCCTCTGCCACTGGGCTGAGCCAGGCCCATGGCAACAGGACCTGGCGCTGTGCTCAGAGATTGCACACCATGCCCAGACAGGTTCTGCTGGCCCTGAGGTGGCTCCTGCCGCCTGACCATCCTGCCTCTGCCCCACTGTACCTGCAGTGGGGTGGCGTATGGCAGGACCTGGGCCAGTCCTGTGTGGCTCGCTAGTCCAGCTTTGCACCGAAGTGGATCGTGCAGCTCCAGGAGTCATGCATCCTGCGTGTGCCTCCCGGAGCCCTGCAACCCACTCTGGTGCAAAGCTGGACTAGCAAGCTGCATGGGTCTGGGCCAGGTCCATACCCTCTACAGCCCTGGGGACATCCCCCCTGCTATTCCCCAAACCCCCACAGTCCAGAATGGTAGCCCCCCCTGAGCCACCCCTCCCACCCCCTCTCCATGCTGCCCAGGGTGCCAGCATTTTGAGAGGTTACCCTTCTGGCTACAAGAAAAAGCTATTTGCATACAAAAGCAGTTCTGCAGGTCAGGATTTCTGTGGCGGTCACTATGAGGTCAGCTGAGGTCAGGCTTTTTGCAATAAGCAGATATTTCCATTCTGAAATACTGAATAGCAGTGTGGCCCTGGCATGTCTCTGTTCCAAAACACATGGCCAGGATTTGGTATTACAAATCATTTATTAAAGTTGGCCAATCATAATAGAAATTAATGTATACATGTGCAGAGCTCTGTATTTTGCCAAGAGCAGCTCATGTACAAAAAATATTACATAAACGTTCTGAACATGTATCAAAATAAATATTACAAATTACAGGAAGTATGTTAAAATGAGTCCCATAATGTTTCAGGGTTTGTTTAGGATTGCTCTGATGGTTATAAAAGTGTCTCCTCTCATATCCTTTGGCTGAGAAAATAATTCAACTTTTGCCATTTGCTCATCTTAAGAATGCATCAGGCTATTCTAACATCCATCACAACGTGTGCTTGGGTTGCCTGAGTAGATCCCGAGATGTCTTCTCCCGTCCAGTTTTCAAATAGCGATAGTGACAACGATGACAATACTGCCATAACTCCAGGAAAAATTCTGGATTATCAGAATAGTCTTCACAGACTGCACTTTCAGAGAAGACTATTACAAAGGTGGACCTGAAAGGGACCATCTAGTTTTACATGTACCTTTAGCAAAGAACATACAATGCTTTCAGTTTGATACTAGGATTGCAAAACTTATCATATTGACCATCTTAGGAGAGGTACACTTTTTAAAGAGGATACTAAAGAAGTACTCAAAGTCTCACATTGAGAATTCTGCCAGTATTTTCAATGACAGCAGGATCGGACCCTTTGTCCATGATACAGTGGGCGCGTCTACATGTTCATCAATGCACTTTAGGTAATGTACATTAAATCTAGTACCTCTATTGTGAGGTACTTGAAAAATGTGCATTAGCCTATTTTAATGTGCATTAGCTAAAGAGTATATTTTTGATGATACTTTAATGTGCATTAAAATAGGCTAATGCACATTAAAGTGCATGTGTAGATGTGCCCAGTGATAACTAAATAAATTGGAATTGGAATTGGAAAGCTAAACAAGATCCCTAATTTTCAGCAGTTACTACACATAGCAGCTGCTACACATCATTCCATGACAACTTTCTACTCCATTGATAAAAGTTCTGATGAATTTCAAGTGCTAAATATAGCAGTCAACATATGCGCTCACTTGGCTTTCTAAAGCTATTTTTGGCAATGTAATGTAGAAGTACTTGCAATGCAGAGGTATAACAGGTACCACATGAGACAGGGAAAATATCTGCAGCTGTTTGCTGCAGTTTTCGACACACTTAATAACAACAAATCTTTACAAATCATTTGCATTTCCCAACCTCTACTGGCTTGAACTACAGAATGAACAGCCACAGTGTCTAGTTTGTACATCAGACACAATGTAACTATCCCCACTACAGATGAGCAAGACAAGAGATGGCTCTTTCCCTGTTGCAGTTCCGTATAGCAATACCCTAAACCTTAATAAATGGAATACAGCAGTAGTAATACCAGACTGTAAACTCAAGAAGGCAAAACAGATAAAGGAAGGGGGGAAAGGCACTGCTTCTAAAAGATTTTATGGAATGTAATTAGATCATTGTTTCTATGTGGAAAAGACCATATAACTAGATCTTTTCATTTCTTCATTAGATTCATTAAAATGCAAAATATACTATTAGGGGTATTTAATACTGGGCTCCTAATTAGTGAAGAATATCCAGTGCACTGTGATTAAGGAGACCAAAGTGTCTAATAAAACAACAATGATGATTTCACTTCTCTCTATATCAACTGATCAAAATCAGAGTTAAGTTAATGGAGCCATGGCATTCACGCCAGGTGGCCCAGAATTCCTAGCTGATTGGTAATGGCATGAGAGGTGTAGGCTCATAAGCATATGAGGGTCCAAGAAGGCATTAACACCCCTAAACATAAAAAGAAAGAAGTTGATCTATGCAAGGCAGTTCTTACTGGAATGCATACTTTGAGCTATTCATGCACACTGCTGGATTCAAACTGACATAAAAGAGACTTGAGTGTTACTGCAGATGGTTCATAAAAAACCTTTGTTCAATGTCCAGTAGCAGTAAAAAAGTGAACAAACATTAGGTTGTATAGGGAATGGAATAGAAAATAATCCTGAAAATGATACACAGATCATTGGTAAGGCTTCACCTACGCTAATGTAATATTTTCTAGCCAATCTGTTTTGGAAGTGATTGATATAGAATAGTGGGGCTTGGTGGTGGGAAATTAGAGTGGTTAAAGACAAAAAAATCTTTCATAGAAAGAGAAATGGGAAAACTTGGGATTCATCAAAGGTACATTTCAATTTGTTATCTCTTGAAACTGATAAAAGGAAAAGCATTTTTTCAGAATACAGAACTCTTTTTTAGGGCTCACTGCCCCAAATATTTGTGAGCAAGAGTTTGCTATGATTCCAAAGAGGTTTAGATATTTTTATACATAATGAGGGCATATAAGGTGGCACTAAATAGCATGAACTCCACATGCCTCCAAAGGCTGGGGGGGCATGGTAAGCTCCCACAGGCAGCAGCACTGTTGGCAGCAGGAGCATGGACGTGGCAAGCAGGGAGCTCCTGCGGATGGCCGTGACGCTGTCACTGTGGGAAGGAGGGGGGGTCATTGCAAGCGCCGACTGGCAGTTGACAGCTACCCACAGACACTGCCAGCAGCGGCGGTGGTGGCCAGTGGTGATCATGGACTGCATGCAACTGCTGCCGGTGGTATCAGTGGCAAGGTGAGGAGGGTGGTGAACAGCAACTGCCCATAGGCACCGATGACACCTTTTTGCAGGGGGTGCACTGCCATGCTTGGGGTGCACATACACCGACATGCACCCCCTATGTGTTGCCAATGCTAAATAGATTTTATGCATGTCTTTAACTCCTCAACATTTAATTGGCTTACACGTTGGAAGGAAAAGACTGCAGCATTTCTTCAAGAAATTTCTTCAAGAAATGCTGCAGTCTTTTCCTTCCAACGTGTAAGCCAATTAAACGTTGAGGAGTTAAAGACATGCATGCATGCATATAAGCCGATGGACATAGGTAGTATGTAATCCAATGGGCGTGTTATTTCAATGTTCTCTGTGATGGGCTTTCTTGTACCTTCCTTTGAAGTATCTGGAATGGGGCATCTCAGTGCCCCCTTGAAGTTGTTCGTATGATGCTCACTCTTGGGTAGGGAGCAAGATGGGTGAGAGTGAACAAAAAAGAGTTTAACTGTGGAGCATGGGCCAGAAGGAGCAGAACAGCTCCTCTAGGCACTCTTGTTAACATTAACAGTCCAGTTAAAGATTGTTTATGTCTTTAATCGCCTTCATTTCCGACCACCAAGCCCCACTATTTCTATATCATTCACTTCCAAGACAGATTGGTTGGAAAATATTGCATTAGTCTAGGTGAGGCCTTACCAATGATATTTGTATCATTTTCAGAATTATTTTCTATCCCATTCCCTATACAACCTAATGTGTGCTCACTTTTTTACTGCTACTGGACATGGAAAAAAAGGTTTTTTATTAACTATGTGCAGTAACACTGAGGTCTTCAGAGCTGCTGTAAAGCATGTTAGAGCAGCTCTGAAGACCTCTGACTTCAGGCATGTCTATAATGACAGCTTACTGTGACAGAAGCTCAGATATGCCACCCAGTTTCACATGCTGTTTTGAAACTGGAACAAGTATTACCGCATTCACACAGAGCTGCAGGCAGGCTAAGAGTCAGTGCTAATTAACCTAACTACAGCACCACACTAGTGCAGTGACATTTTGGATGGGGTGCAATGAAGTAAATATATGTGAGTGGGTTCCTTCCTGGTGTGGCACATGGTGGAGACATGCTCTTGCAAACTCAGTTGTGAAAGGGTAAACCACTTATGTGGCTTCTTATCATTTTGGGGCCAAGCATAACACAAAGAGGAGCTGGCCCAGTGTATGAGTGACTTGACATCACACAGCAAATCAACAAAAAAGCAGGGGACTCAGGGCCTCTACCTCCAACTCTCCCTCAGCCCATCAGCAGGTCCCACTCCCATCTGATCAGATGGAGGTAGCTAGTATTAAAGAGGTGTTTGCTTTGGGGAGGGGCTTTCAACAAATGTAGATATACATGTGCAGACCTCTATCTCTTGAGCCATTTTAGTCCTTGGGATCAAGGTAGATACACATCACAGCCTGTCTTGGGAGCAACAAAGACACCCCCACTATATTCTGAATATCAACATCTTTCCTACGTTCTTTGATCCCTCTGTTTTGAAAATAGGAGGATACCAGTAAAGGACAATCAATATTCATCATTCAACTAGTGCAGCTTGCTACTGTTCTCCACTGTGAGGTACAGTAAGAGATATCTTTACCTACATTTTTTCTTTTAAAAATAAAACAGCACCTGAGCTTGTAGTAGAATGACAATAAGTCATGCTGATATGTGGAAAATACACAGCAGGAAGTCTTATTATTCTGTAGTGATAAGATAATGTCGCCTGGGCAAAACTGTTGCACCAAGAATACTGTCAAGAGCAGATTTTCCTCTTCAGTACTGCCAAATGGCTCTGAATATGGCAAAATGTTGAATAAATGGTTGCCCAGCTGCAAGAGAGATTCCAGATGTAAAGATTTAAATAGATATGCAAGCAGCCACGGGGAGTGAATTCTGAGCTTTATCTTCTGAGCCAACAGAAACAAAAACTTTGCAACATCAGGTTAGACTATGTATATCTTGTCTTCAATCATCTTACTTTAAGCGATAATAAACATGTTGTTTTTCTATGCCGTTTTCTTTTTCTGCAGAACAGGCAGTTATCAACTATATATGAATTGACCTGGGTGACTCCTTCCTGACCTCTATAGTTAATCAGCACATGGCTGAAGCATCCAGTACTGGCAACTGTCTAGTCCATTATCCCATCTCAGATGGACCAGCATGGGTCAGCAATTTCTGTGTTCAGTAATAAGTTTGTAATTGGCTTCAGTGGAAACAAGGCTGGGCCTGAAATGGTAGGGGAAGAATCTTTATTAGATTTTAGTCTCCTGCCCCATCCTTTCACAGAATGCTCTTTCTTATCATGTTATGGAATAAGGGAAAAGGGAAAAGGAGATTAGAATAATTTTGAATACTTCAGTCAAAGTCCCATCAGTAATACTTTAACACACATACTTAAACTTTATCTTGCCTTGGCAAAAACTAAAGGTTGGGCTCTCGGTCACAACTACAATACCTAGTATATTCATACAAGCTCACCTTGAGGTTCACTAGCATGCATTATGATCTAGTGCTACATGAACCATCAAACCAAGTTCTACAAAATAAATCCTTCCAAAATAAATGAGATCCCATCTCTTCTCTGAATTACAGTTAGTGTGCTGCCATCTACTGGCACATTAAAGTATTTAAAAGTGTACAAATCAGGTTGTAGTTAAATAAATTCTTTATATTCTAAATAGATTCAGGGCACCCCTGACTAGACTCAAGGCACCCTGGGGTAAACTCAAGACCCTCCCCACCCCCCCAAGTCCAAAGGTAGACTCATGGTGCTCTTTGGAAAATGCCAGCTCTTAGTTTTCATTTTCACTTGTTTTTTTACTACAGAAAAAGAGCAGAGCAATTCTTCAACTGCAAAAAACTCAGAAAGACCACAAAAGTATGTTTGTGACACTAGGAATTCCTATCTGAAAACTCTGAGTTTATCTTCTGAATCATGTTTGCACACATAACAGCGCCAATATTGACCCCACAGCTCCCTTGAAAGGGTCTCAAAGTACCTTGGGGTGACATAGCACCCTGGTTGAAATCACTGAGTTAAAAGAACAGAGCAAAGCAGAGAGGACTGGAAACACCTGTCCTGAGGAGTGCTGAATGCTCAGATCCCTTAATAAAGTCAGTGAAAGTAATCAGAGTACAGCATTTCAAAATCAACACCATCCTGAATTTTGCTCCAGCATCCACCAATAGTAGGTATTCAGTAGCAGCTAACCAGTTCACCCATACCCAACAGTTCGTTATGATCCAAATACAAGACGCTGTGTATGAGTGAGCCCAAAGTGAGGGACTCTAAATGTAGGCAGGATTTCAGAAAGATCTCCCCTGGTCAGCCTGGCATGAAGTGATAGGACACTAGATTTCCTTGGAATGTGGGTAGTTCTGCAAAGAATTGGGGGGCTGCTGAGAGATGTGAATTTGCCCAAGTGAAAGATACCTGCTAGTCTGGGGCACGTCAGTGTTTAGCTGCTAGCTTCAGACATTCATGGGCTTGAGTCTGAGAGGGTTTAACACCTGCAGATCCCATTGACTCTGAATGAAAATCTTGTGTCTAGTATTTATCTCACAAAAATGTGACACTTAAAATCAGAAGCCATTTTAAAAAATGTTGGCCTAGATTCCTATATGTGTATATATATATGTGTGTGTGTGTGTGTGTGTATACACATATATGTGTGTGTGTGTGTGTATACACACACCACATATATCAGGTATGTGCTATACCTGATCGTTAATTATTCCTATTCAGAAGAAGCTAATCAGTCAGTTTAAAGTTGTTTGTCAATTAAGTTGCTCAAATGAGTTTCCACAATGCATTGGGCTCTAGTTTGTCAAAATACTATAGGATTCTGTTTTCGGCAAACAACTTTTATTTGCATTGTTCTGCAAGAGGGTACTGCATTGCACAACTGAGCAACAGCCCATGCTGTACAGAAAACCAGATCATACAAAGCCCAGGGAACAGGGAATATATTTTGTTTAAATCCATTGTTCAAGATTAGGTTTGGAAAGTTTTATTGAGTATTAAAGAGAGTCTAATTTAACGGAAAGGACCTGCTAATCCTTTTCTTTTCTTCAGAGTGTGCAGTGAAAAAGGCAAGAAGTCTTCAAAAACAATCCTGCAGAACTGCATAGAATAATATCCAGTGAAAGAAAGTATCCTTGGCCCACTCAAGATGCCATACAAACATGCAGTCATAGACCATCCTACCTTGAACAGCTTCCTCTCTTTATAGAGAAGGGTGCAATGGAAAACAGGGGCACAGGAAATGGAAGGGACTTGCCCCAGGTCACACTGCGGTTTAGTGGCAAAACTGAGCCATCAAGATCTGACTTCCTAGAATTGGATTTCCCGTCTATAACTCTGTCAACTTTCTCCCACTATTAGCACACAATCAGTTACTTCAGCTCCACACAGGATGTTTTTTAATCAAGAAAGTGGATGTCAAACATGTAGCACAGGGACTAAATCCAATGCCCAAGACCATCTTATCTACTTTAGTTCCTTCCTCACCCTGAAGGAGTGTCCACATGGCAAGCTTGCCCTGAGTTCTCGAGTGTATTTTAGTTCCAAACTTACTGACATCTTCAAAAACCTGAAGCACATGCCCATACAGTTTGAATCCAGGCTCACTTGCATCACTTGGGGGGATAGCTTAAGGCTTATGTTTTGATTTAGGATTTGCTTTAACTTACCCGCTTTGTAGTAAACTTAAAAACACACTGGTGTTCAGACAGCCTTCCAATGCCACGTTGCAGTGCCTAGGCCTTTATATTCCAATGTTTGGACAGCTCACATCCCATTTTCTTCCTAGAGACCCACAGCCATCTGTCAGTTTATATAGCTCTGGTTAGCATTTAAGCCTTTGTGCCTATGCACCCATTTTTCTGGACAGTTCAGCCCAGCTTACCCAAGCTGAAGCTACCATTGCAGACTAGTTTCAGCTTGGTGTAACAGAACATGGGCTTCTTCAGGACTTCCCATCCTGCAGAGTTTGTACAGTTCCCAATACCACAGATCAGACCACTCTGCTGGAGAGGGTTCTGGCCATTCAGTTCATGGCTAGGCATAAGGAACAGCTGCAGGGGAAGCAGCCCCAGAGCCAGGGCTGCAGTTGGTGCCTACCATTCTCATCATCACAAGGGAAGCCACAGAACAGTGATCAGGGAGGGGTTTAGAAGTTGTGACCAATATATTATATGCAATAGAATGGTTTTGGCATCAGTTGAGGGAATTCACCATCCAGCGCATGGTGAATTCACCATCCAGCACAGGGAGCCAAGGGGCTGCAGCAAGGCAATAGCTCTAGACTTTAAGAGGGCGAACATCAGTGAGTTGAGGAGATTAGTGGGAGAGGCATTGGGGTCCTCGAGAGAAAGGGAACTCAGTGTCCAAGATGAGTGGTCGTTCCTTAAGGAGACGATACTCAGAGCCCAAGGGGTGACAATCCTAACAAAAAGCAAGGGGGGCAAGAGTGCCCAAAAGCCCCCCCGGCTCACCAATGGCATTCATGAATGCCTGACTATCAAAAAGGAGGTGTACACCCAGTGGAAGGGAGGGCTATCAGCAAAAAGGAGTATACCTCCACCGCTTGGGTCTGTAGGGGGGCTGTTAGAAAAGCTAAGGCAAATACGGAGCTAGGGATCAAAGGATCAAAGATAATAAAATGTCCTTTTTTAAATATATAGGGAGAATGAAGAAGGCACTGGGGTAATGTGGGACCCTTGCAGGATATGCTTGGCAATCTAGTGGTTGCACCATAGGAGAAAGCAGACCTCTTTAACAAATTCTTCACCTCTGTTTTCCTGCGCAGGGAGCGGGACTCCCCAAACAGAATTCCAGACACTCGGGAGAAATGCTGCCAGGCCTAAGATTGGGGTGAACTGGGTTAGAGTGCTTTTGGAGGGGCTGGACATATTCAAATCAGCAGGTCCAGATGCTCTCCACCCCAGGGTGTTGAGGGAATTGGCAGGGGTTATTTAGGGGCCCCTGGCATGGCTTTATTAGCACTCGTGGAGCTCTGGCCAGGTGCCAGATGACTGGAAGAAAGCAAACATGGTCCCCATCTTCAAAAAAGGGAAGAGGGAGGACCCAGGCAACTATAGGCCCATTAGTCTTACTTCAATCCTGGGGAAACTCTTTGAAAAGATAATCAAGGAGCATATCTGTGATGGGCCAGCAGCAGGGATGATGCTCAAGGACAGCCAGCATGGTTTCATTAGGGGCAGGTCCTGTCAGACCAACCTGATTGCCTTCTAGGATCAGGTCACAAACACAGTGATGCGGTGGATGTAGTCTTTCTGGACTTCAGCAAGGCCTTTGACACTGTCTCCCACCCCATTCGCATCAAAAAACTAGGTGACTGACATTGATGCCTAAACTGATTGTACACTGACTGTGTACACTGATGCCTACAATCTGTCAGCCTACAGTCAGATGGATTGCAAATTGGCTGAAGGATCATACTCAGAGGGTAGTGGTGGACATCTCTTTTTTGACCTGGAGGGAAGTGGGCAGTGGGGTCCCTCAGGGCTCAGTCCTTGGGCCCGCACTGTTCAATTTCTTTAATAGTGACTTGGACAATGGGTTAAAAAGCAACCTGTTTAAATTTGCTGATGATACCAAAATTTGGGGTGAGATGGATACACTAGTAGGGAAGGAAAGATTACAGCAGAACCTAGACAGGTTACAGGGGTGGGCTAATGAAAATAGGATGGGTTTCATTACTGACAAGTGCAGGGTGCTGCACTTGGGCACTAGGAACCAGCACACTTATAAGTTGGGAAACTCCCTTCTTGAGAACACGGTGGCCGAAAGAGATCTTGGAGTCAATATTGACTCAAAGATGAAAGTGGGTTGACAATGCGAGGCCACGGTCAGTAGGGCTAACGATAACTTGTCGTGCATCCACAGATGCATCTCAAGCAGAACTGAGGAGGTGATCCTCCACCTCTATGTGACATTGGTCAGGCCGCAGCTGGAGTACTGTGTTCACTTCTGGGTGCCGCACTTCAGGAGGGATATGGACAGCATTGAGAGGGCCCAGAGAAGGGCCACCCGCATGATCCGGGAACAGTAGGGCAGGCCCTACGAGGAGAGGCTACAGGGACCTTAACCTGATCAGCCTTCACAAGAGAAGGCTGAGGGGGGACCTGGTGGCCGTCTATAAATTCACCGGGGGGACCAGCAGGGTTTGGGAGAGACCCTGTTCCCCCTAGCGCCCCCCGGGGTAACAAGGAATAATGGCCACAAATTGTTAAAGAGTAGGTTTAAACTAGACATCTGGAGGCACTACTGCACAATCAGGACAGCTAGGATCTGGAACCAACTTCCAAGGGAAGAGGTGATGGCTCCTACCCTGGGGGTCTTTAAGAGGAGGCTTGATGTCTACCTGACTGGGCTCATTTGAATGCAGTTTTCTCTCCTGCCCAGGGCAGAGGGTCAGACTTGATGATCTACAAGGTCCTTCCGACCCTACTTCTATGAATCTATGAATCTGTGAGGGGAGAGAGAAACCCCAACATTTCCCTAGTCTTCTTCTCGCACTATATGCAACTAGGATGGACTCCAAAAGGAGGAGTTAAACATGTAACTAGGGATGCTATAGTTTAAACAAAGTTTGTGCTTGTCTAAAAAAAACTGAGTAAGTAACTTTAAAAAGAACTAAGCCTTAAAAAGGCTTAGTAAACACGGGTGCCTTCTCTTGGCTTTTTGTAACCCTGTCACACAACTAAACTGAAATGCAGTTAGACCCTTACAGCAGTGTCCCAGGCAGTCTGGATGAGAAGTCCAGGTAGCTGTATTAAATGAGGTATCTTGGGGATGCCAGAGGTGTAATTGGTCAGGGCTGTGCTGAGAGCAGCTGTCACCACATTTTTTGTCTCTGACATGCATGTTGCATGGGCAAAAAAGGACATGACATCTCTCCCCAACAACAGCAAATTCTGCTGCCATTTCAGAAGTCTACAAAACTACATTTCCCAAAATGCCCATCATTCCTGACACACTGCTGCACCACTGCTGTGTGCTGCTGAGGTTGGAGTCAAAAAGTACATGGGAGCAGAATACAGGAGGGTAAAGCACCCCCCTGCTGCTTTCTGGCACTTCCCCCCTTAGGCAGCACTTTGCTACTTGCTAGTACAGGGAGTAATTGTCTTGGCAAGCCACTGTAGGAGGATAGATGAAAGAAGAAATAAAAGCATCACACATTACTAAAACTATCAACCAATGGCATTGACATGGAGCAGACGGGAAAATGGAAGGATCCTTTTCTTTTTCCCCCGTAGACAAAGACTTGTAAGTTCTTTCATTTTCTTCCCTCCCAGCCGGACCAAGCCAACCACACCGAGTGCTGGGGAAGAGAGAGCCTCAACCAGCACAAAAAAAAAAAGGAGGCTGGGGATGACCTCAGTTGTAGGATCTTGCGCTCATATCTGACAAACAGTGTGTCAATGAGGGAAGGTTTGGACAGAGAGGAGAGAAGGTACTGGAATTTCCTCAGGTTTTGCCAGAGATTGAAGAATTTGGTCTAAGCATAGAAGAGGAAGCTATTTCAGCAGATGTTCCACCTCTGTACAACATTCATTACTAGGTTACTAGGTAAAACCAGACAAACTGCATAGCTAGGGGAAAGGAGAGTAAGTACACTTCTGACAGAGAGACTATTGCTTGGATTTTAGTTAAATGCAGTTTTTCATAGATTCATAGATGCTAGGGGTGGAAGAGACCTCAATAGATCATCGAGTCCAACCGCCTGCATTGGCAGGAAAGAGTGCTGGGTCTAGATGACCGCAGCTAGATGCATATCTAACCTCCTCTTGAAGACCCCCAGGGTAGGGGAGAGCACCACCTCCCTTGGGAGCCCATTCCAGACCTTGGCCACTCTGACTG
>JAGPOW010000261.1:236815107-236834754 GCA_030014935.1 Caiman crocodilus
TCTTGAAGACCCCCAGGGTAGGGGAGAGCACCACCTCCCTTGGGAGCCCATTCCAGACCTTGGCCACTCTGACTGTGAAGAAGTTCTTCCTAATGTCCAATCTGAATCTGCTCTCTGCTAGCTTGTGGCCATTATTTCTTGTAACCCCCGGGGGCACCTTGGAGAATAAAACCTCACCAATTCCCTTCTGTGCCCCCATAATGAACTTATAGGCAGTCACAAGGTCGCCTCTCATCCTTCTCTTGCGGAGGCTGAAAAGGTCCAAGTTCTCTAGTCTCTCCTCATAGAGCTTGGTCTGCAAGTCCTTGACCATATGAGTGGCCCTTCTCTGGACCCTCTCCAAGTTATCCGCATCCCTCTTGAAGTGCAGTGCCCAGAATTGCACGCAGTACTCCAACTGCTGTCTGACCATCGCCCAATAGAGGGGAAGTATCACTTCTTTGGATCTATTTGTCATGCATCTGCTGATGCATGATAAAGTGCTTTTCTGATGGCTTCATCACACTGCCGACTCGTGTTCATCTTGGAGTCCACCGAGGGAAAAAAAACGCTTAAGGAAGAAATGAGAGGGTGGTGTGGGGCCCCTGTGGTGTAAGATTCAGGAGACAGAGAGAAAATGCCCAATATAGACCATTGTTTGGGAAAAACAGAGGTGAACTTTACAAGGTAGAGAAAAGGAAAAGAAAGGGGCATAGAGAAAAACATCAGCATTGCCAATCCCAATTATTCAGAAACAGGAGTCAGCCACCCCAGTCTTGCTTTCAGCTATGTAAATAATTTTTTTTTTATTACAAATTTTGTTCTGTTTATTTGGTTTCTGAGCTTTTATGGTGCATTCACTTCAAACGTTCAGATTTTTTCCTACATTAACAAGGGCAAGACATTTATTTCTTAAATGAAAGCTGAGATGCTCAAGAAATCACTTGAATCCAAAAACTGTCCTGAAAAAACAAAATCACCAAATAATACAAAACTCAGGATAAACATTATGAAAATTGGCAACAATGGGAAATAAACAAAGAGATGATTTAACAAAAAAGGAAGGGAAGTGCTATAAATGCATTTACTTGAACATATAAAGGGTGAAGAGTCTTTATATGAAACATTTAACCACCTTTACTGATGTAAATTCTGGAGAGAACACTGGAATTTTTTTCCTTCTGCTATGAATATATTGCCTCTCCCTCAAAAACACTTAGGGCGTGTCCACACAAGCACACATGTGCCTCTTGCCCCATCTCAAACCCCTTTGAAACGGGGAAAGAGGCATATGCAGGAACAAAAAAATATTCCCTGCACTGCAAGTTTGCCGTGCAGGGAGAAAATTAGACCACTGGATATCCAGGGGTTTAAAAAAACCACTCCGCAGAATAGCGGAGCAAAAACCCTTAAGGGAGAAATGAGAGGGTGGTGCAGGGCCCCAATGGTGTAAGGTTCAGGAGACAGAGAGAAAATGCCCAAAATAGACCATTGTTTGGGAAAAATAGAGGTGAACTCTGGAAGAAGTCGGTCCTCGAGAAGAGATGCTCTGATTTTGGCCAGAGCATCTCTTTGGTATTCCTGCTGCCCCAGATCCCAGTGCTACCTGTGGTAAGTGGGGAATGGGGGTAGGAGGGTTTATGGGGGTGGCAGTGTGTGAGGGGTGACCGGGGGATGTGGGGAGGTTTGGGGAGTGGTGGGGAGGATGTCCCTGGGACTGTGGGGGGTGAGGACCTGGCCCAGACCACTGCTGCTCGCTAGTCCGGTTTTGCACCGGAGCAGGTCGCACGGCTCCAGGAGATGCGCACAGGAGCTGCACCTCCTGGAGCTGTGTGACCTGCTCTGGGCAAGGCCAGACTAGAGAGCTGCATGGGGCTGGGCCAGGTCCCAGCGTGTGCCACCTCCCCGCAGGCGCAGCGGGATAGAGGTGGGACTTGGTGCGGTGTGCGGGGACTGTGCGCCGCGCCCACTCGGGTCCTACCAGCCCTGGGGCCTCTCTGCCACCCGGCTGGGCTGGGCCCATGGTGGCAGGACCCCGCTGGTGCGGCGTGCAGTCCCTGCATGCCGTGCCACGTTCTGTTGCCATGGGCACAGCATGAGGTCCCTGCATGCTGCACCGGGTCCTGCTGCCATGGCTCAGAGTGCCCCACTCCTGCTGCTGCTACGAAACCTAAGTTATGGGCCCTGGGTGGGGGGACTGGGGCCCTCCAGGGGGTAGCTGGGACCCTGGGCGAGGGGGCTAGGCCCTGTGGCAGGGACAGGGTCTGTGGCCCTCCAGGGGGAAGCTGGGACCCTGTGTGGGGGTTTACATCCTACGGGGCCAGGGGACCCACCCCTCCTGAGGCGCTCCCCCTCAAGGTCCCCCATACTCACAGTCCCCCCAGCAATTGTCCCACACCTACCCACACACCAACCCACATCCCTCCACACACACCACACACCTACCCACCTTCTCCCACACCCCTTCCCACTCCCTTCCTGCAAACACCATATCCCTCCATCACACACCCATTATGTGTGAAGAAAACCAAAAGTACACATCAACATATATAGGTATTTAGAATGTATTTTATCATTATGATAGAGACACTGGTAGGTTTCCACATTGCTTTAAAATTGTAAATATACCAATAAAGCATTGCCCAACTGATTGTGTGTGTGTGTGTGTGTAGAGTGTTTTTTGTTTTAATTGTGGAAAAGCATGAATTTGGGGGTATTTTTAAAAATGGATTTGGGATGGTGCTGCAGCAGTCCAGCTGGCACAAGGGGTAGTGTCCCCAGGTACCAACTG
Organism: Caiman crocodilus; assembly: GCA_030014935.1. Taxonomy (NCBI): domain Eukaryota; kingdom Metazoa; phylum Chordata; order Crocodylia; family Alligatoridae; genus Caiman; species Caiman crocodilus. The sequence continues at coordinate 236,817,878 of JAGPOW010000261.1, forward strand.
GCTGGGCCCCAGAAGCTCCTGAGAGCGAATAGTCCTGATCTGCTTGCCACGGCAGTTTTTTGTACAAATGGGGACAGCACAGGTGCTGGGCCCAGGCTCTAGCTCTCCCTGGCTGCAGATCCTGGAGAAGCCAGGCAGGGTTATTTTTCCCCAAGTGGCACAGTTTGTTCCACAACAAAGTGCATGTCCAAGTACATGCACCGAAGCAAAAAGCCCCAGCTCAAATTTGTACCACTTCAATTTAAGCTGCTGCAAGCTTACATGCTTGCATGTGTGGATGAGCCCCTAAGTGATATTTCAGTCTCCACTATAGAATGTGTGTGAATTTGAATCCAGAGATTTTTAAGTACTGGTATTGTTTTCTAAAAATATATTTCTTTCTCCAGTTCAGATTTCATCTTTCTCCTCCTACTAGATTCAGCACAAGAACTGTTCAAGAAACTATCACCCCTCAAAAGTTATAACTGTTAAATATGCATTGCTCCATTTGTTTTTAAAAATGACTGGCCTCATTTATGCTAAAATTTTGAAGAAAAAAGAAAAAACCTCTCTCTCAAATGAAAACTAAGCCTAGAAATATGTCAGAAAGATGAAAGATCCAGACAATTATAAGCAACTAAGGAATTGTATAATTGAAACACTGAAAACTAGAGCTGTTGTTAAAATTCAAGCTGGAAACAAATAGTTTGTGTGTGTCTTGTGGATCTATGAGCTTTAGGCTTGTATGAGGCTCAGGACAGTGCTTTATACTTCAAGGAAATTACACTGTGCATTCATGATTATTTTTATAGGCCTTGTTGGTAATGTTTTTTAACATGAAAGCATTTGTCTCTATGTGGCTTCTCTATCACTAATAACTAACTGTAAACTTCCTTTGATTGTCCCAGATCCTTTTTCAAGCAAATATTATTAATAAGAACCCTTGTGTATAGAGAGCAGAGAACATCCAAAGGGCAATTTATAATCAGGAGTCCAGAGGAAGCTGTACGATAAGCAGGGGGTAAGGAACTTCTTGGCAATTTTAAAAAATTTTTCTCAGAAGATTGGTATTCTTTTATGTAGTTCACAATAAGTCATCCATCTAGATGAGGACCCTTAGCCAATAAAGGGGGAAAACTTTTAGATTATGGGGCAAAATAAGACTGTCAATTGCAGGAAGCCATACGTGCTTCTGGGAAATTAATTGTTACCTGTCATGTATTGCTATTGTAAGTTAGCAAGTTTTCTGCAAAATGTATAATTTCTAATAGGCTGTATTTTATATGCAGAAGTAACGTTAACATTGCCTGCTTTTTGATAAATGACTGGATGGAAAAGACCCTTGGGACTTTCTGAACTCAGCAATAAGCAGACAATCTTTTACCCTGTACGTTAAGCACATAATTTGTCTTTGTTTATTCTATTTGAAATTTGCTTATTTCTAGACACCATCTATACTTATAACTTGACTCAGAAGAACTCTACTTCTTATATAAACTACTGATCCCTGTGTTTTTCATTTTTTTTTTAAATATTGCCCTTGAAATCAAGCAACATGCTGAAAAATCTCCTGACACTGATGGATACAAAAGCCATCAAAAATAGGTAGCAGCATTTCCTTTCAGCTGTTAACATTCCTAAACAATAATACTTTGACTTATGATCTACCTGTGAAGAACTGTTTGGCTTAAATAATTTCTACAAAAATCCAAAAGGCACTTCATGCCTTCAGGAGCTTCAGGATCTCATTGCTATCTGCAGCAAGAAACACATCCAGAGTCAGCTCCAGATAGGGCATTGAATCAGAGATGTTTTCAAGTGCACTGCCTAGCAGATATATTCCAAATGGAGATACCAGCTATGCAGCTGTGTCTGACAACTACTGCAGGATCAAGAAAAAAATCTCAAAGTTCCCCCAGACCTCCCTCCCTGTCACTCCTGGAAAGGGACACATGTGACAGAACAATCCCCACATGGGAACAATATCTCAGCTGCCTGGCTCTCATCACCAGGGTGACTCCCAGGCTGCAAATAGCCAACAGCACTTTTTCCCCTCCCCTGTGATCTGATACATGGGTGAGGTCCAATGGGCACCAGTTGATTCCCATTCTCAAGGCACAGGCACTCAGTGTATCGACCCCTCGGGGCAACTCTCTTCCATGATGACGGGCGCATCCCAACTCTGGACCTGTCCCCCCCTGCTGCAAGCTAAGCAACCCCTCCCTCTTGTCTGCAGCCTCTGTATCTGTGCGCAGAAAGCCCATTTGTGGTAGACAGCTTAGTGAGTCCAGCATGGGAAGTCGAACACCTGCTGACCAAATGAAAGATGTGCATACAAGGCATTGGTGAAATGAAGAGAAAATGTTACACGCTCCAGTAACGGCCTCTGAGTTCAGGCTGTGCACCACAGACTCCTGTCACCAGGAGCTATGAGCATGAATGCTGTGTGCCGCTGGAGGCTGGGGGGGCAAGGCAACTGCCAGCAGGTGGCGGTGGCAGTGGTGGCAGTGGCAGAGACATGAATGCTGCGAGATGGACACTCCCACAGGTGGCCACAGCGGTGTCAGCAGCCAGAGGGGTGGCGAGCCTAGACCAGCAGTTGATGAACCCCCCGACACGCCACCAGCCATGGTGGCAGTGGTGGCCAGTGGTGATCAGGGACCATCCAAAGATGCCGCCGGCAGTGACAGTGAAGGTGGGGGGAGGGACGGGCAACTGCCCACAGGCACCACTGACAGTCTCAGTGATGCTTTTTGCAGAGGGCGCACTCCAAGCTCAGGATTATCATGATGTCACCAATGTCATGGGCAACTGGTGCTTCCTAAGTTTAGGGGAAGGAAATCAGATCACACTGAGGTCCCCCACCAGCCAATCGCCAAGTGGGGGGTGGGGGTCCACCAGTGGACAATCACTGAGCCAGCAGCAAAACTGGAAGTGCACTTCTGGTTTCATGGCTGGCACTTCCAGGGAGTGCATGGCCAATCTCAGCGGATGCACCCTGAAAGCAGGGTTCCGGAGCAAAAGCCCTCTGCTCCTTGCTTCTCCTCCAAGTATCATAGTATCATAGCATCTAGGGTCAGAAGGGGCCTAGAGCAGGCCATCTAGTCTGACCCGCCCCACCAATGGCAGGAACGAGTGCCAGTTTTCATGTTTGTTGAGCTCAGGCTCTGTGGTGTTCCCTTTGACCTCATCCCCCTTTCAGGTTTTGTCACCCCATTCTCAACCCCAACCTACCCCACTGCCATCAAAGGTTTGCTATTTTGCATTAATTGGGAGGAGGCACCAGGCTGAGACATGGGCAATGTTCAATCGGTTTTCTTTATTAAACACAAGAAAAGTTTGGCAAGCACAACATTTTAAACTGAGTCACGTTTCTTCCTTGTGCTACATTCTACTGAACACCAATGTGTTCCCCTGGAGAGGGGTCAGCCAGAGAGAGAGGAAGAAGGATGGTGCCCAGGCAGCCTGGGTTGTGAGCAGCAGTGCTGGGTTGGTGCACAGAGGAGCCCATGGCATGAGATGCATGGGCTGGTGCCAAGATGGAGGCACTCAAAGCCCTCCAGCCCTATTCTTTCATGGGTAAGGAGGCAATTGGACAAGGCTTTGCAGATCTGGACAGCCTACCACAGTGCAGGTGCCAGCCTACCACAGTGGCGCCACATACATCAGCAGGGGGCTTGCCCTCTCCCCCATCCCTGTGCCAGGCCCAGTCCATACTTGAAGTGCTTCTTCTGGAAGGCCAGCTGCCCTCCATATGGCTTCATAAGCAAGGCAGGAGGGGGTAAGCTGAGCTCCTGTTGAGGACTAGAAGTGACATTGCCAACGATGAAATCAGGGACCTTAGGAGCATAGCGCCCGCTCTCCATCACCTCAGAGAACAGGGAGTTGCACAAGAAGCAGGCACAGCTGCCTCACCTGGGCAACTCCTTATAAACTAATAGCCCCAGTCCTTCTCTTCTGTCAATGCACCACCAATTTATGACTGAATTACCTCCATAATTTGTGGTCTGTAGTTTATATTCACGTTGTTTCAGGGGATTATTTTCTTTTCAAACCGTTCAGTTCTTTGGATTAGACAGGTAGAGAACTGGTGCAATGTACATATCTGTCCCCTGAATGACTGAAGAGCACTTTCAGAAACAGCCCGCCAGTGAAAATGCTCATAGTTGCCAATTCAAACTATTTTTTTGTGTGTTTCCTGCCCCATTGGCTTGACATTCATTACTTCCTTGAATGTTTCACCAGCTCTAACGTCTGCTCTAAATCCTGATTGAAGCTGTCAGTAGCCAGTCACATGACTCCATCCCAACACAAGTCACTCCCTGGAAGCAACTTTTTGTGAAAGCTTTTAAAATTTCAGTTCCAGCCCTTCCGGCCCCCAAAAGTGATGTCACTGGAAAGTCCAAGCAAGTATCGGCACAAAAAACAGCCTGAGGCATCAAAATATGGTTAATTTCCATTTTCATGTAAAAGTGCTATGATTTGCTGAATTTTCCTTTGTATGGTGACATAGTTATTGAAGAATGATACTCATAGCCTTAGGTTATACTTGCAACAGAAAGCTTTTGAATCCTGTCCATACAACTCATTGATTGTTTTAAGCCTTTAAGCAACACAGGACTGGATGTGTGTTATTCCCTGCATTATTTTGTTAACTCCCAACTCTCTCTTTTGGGATATGCAATTTTGTTAGATTCGTTTTTTTAAAACACTGATTATCTCATTCCAAACTGGCAAGCATAAAATCAAATATTTTACCTCAAGCTTCTTCTAAAAAATGTGTTTGCTAGGTTTGTTTTTGTTGTTTTTAATCTATTCCTGGCAACTGTCACTAGACATAACAAATAGTTTACACATCAGTTGGGGAAATTATCCTTAAAAATCAGGAAACCCTGAGGTAATACCAAAAGGGCTCTTAGGGGAAAATGTCTAAAGGACCTCTGTATCACCACTCATCCCCTACAGTACAAAATAGGGGGATTGAAACACTTTCACATAATAGAGATGTCAGCATAATCAGAGAGTTAACAGAGACCTAGTCAGAGTATGCACATCAGTGGGAGGCAAGACAGAGATGAAAACTCTTACAATGAACAGAGAGAGAAAGAGAAGAGAAAGCTGATTGGAAAAGAGTAGACAAAACTCTTGAGAGACCAGAGACTGGAAAGAAACCTTATGATTCAGCATAAGAGCACTGGGGCCAATTCAGATATTGTGTAAGGGATCGCAGTGCCACTGGAGTCATCAACATTGATCTGCTCGCATGCACCCTGAATAACAGTTAAGCCACACAGACACTGGGAAGTTGCTGTGTCTCACTTTATCAAAGGCCTGCTTCCTTATGTGCCATGCAAGAAAGGGAACTTGACAGTGAGTCATTTGTATGGTTGGTTGGAGTGGTGCAGCACTATTTAAGGGAGTGGGCAAGTAAGTTGAAAATGAGACTAAAAATAGAGAAGTAGACATGTTACATCTCTGCAAAGCAACCTATGGAAAAGAATGTGGTATGTTGTTTGAGTTGTTATTCCAATAGCAGTAACAGCAAATCAGTTGTTCAGCCATGCCTAGCTTTGTGCCCAATGGGCATGCTATGCTATCTGGCAACCTGTATGAGCAGATGAATGTAGGAGACTGCTCTTTGCACTTAATGCTTTCAATGAAGGGGGAAAAGAAAGACTGTGCAGAAATCAAGCTAGGAAAAACAGACGCAGGGGAAGATTGGAATGGGATGGTTCTGCCACTGTCCCTTTCCACGAGTGCCATACAATAAAGTTGCTGAAAAGTTGCTCGAAAATCTATGACAGTAAACAGCCATTACAAAGATGCCTTATATTTATATATGAAAATAATCCCTAATGAATCAGAAAATGTGTCCTCTTAGCATATGCTTTATTCTTCTTTCTAAATTCTGCATATTTCTCCTGTTAACATGGAAATATTTCACTTCCTTGTTCAGAAGTTTCTGGTTGAGAAAACCCTGTTAAAGAGGACTAAAGTTGGATGGTAAATAGTAGTAGAGTATTTGGTAATTGCTTGATGTTTTATAGTTGACTACTTAGCTCATTTATTTTTTATCAGAAAATATTTCCTCTCCATCTGATTAGCATCTGGTTTCTGTTTCATATTACATCATGCATCTGATGACTTCAATGTTTTATAACATGTTTTATGACTGTCAAATTTACCTACCTATAAAAGTTAATTAAAATGTTAAATCATTAGGACATTGTCTAAGGACATCCAGAAGACTCCAGGACATACTTCATTGTGGATTCTGGTAAAATTTAATCTGTCTTCTTAGAAAGCAAAAATTTACCAGTGTTTTCTAGATGATCATGCTGTGCAAATTGATAGCTAAAAAATATAAACAGACTACTGAATATATAATTAATAACATTACAGCCAGTCCATCTATCAGCACAGTGCCAGTTATGCTGTCACACTCATTTATTCATAGGAGGCTACATTATGAAAAGATGACATACATAGTTGAAGCTACTGTGGAGATATGAAATAAACCTGATAATTTTAAAGCAGTTGTAATGTCACTCTCATGTGCAACAACTGGATCTTTATTTTTTTCTCCTTTCTTTTGTAGTTTCAAATGCAGAAACACTGTGTATAATGTAATTTATGTAACCTTGAAGTTTATAGATGTTTCACTAGATGGCATCAGTAGTTTTCAGTCACATTGTTCAAGATATAAAGTTTGCAAAGATATAGTATGTTTATGCTGTGTATAAAAGAGAAGTAGTAAGGCTTCCTGTTTCTTCTCTCCCAAAAGTGACAGTCTATAAAACCTACACAGAAATCATTAAGAATTTGTTGCACTTGATTCTGGAGTCTTGTTGATCAGCACATAATGCAAGTAAAAAATCATGCAGAAAAGTGGCTTAAATGTCCTGGTTGCACTCCTACAGGCAGAACCTGTCTTTCAGTGCATCAATTTAACTTAAGCCGGCCACAAATGACCTCAAAGTGCTGATATGACAGTGAAGGGTTAGTCTGGCACAAGAGCATCTCAGCCAAGCCTCCTTTCATCAAATACTAAAATCATAGAAATTAGGGTCAGAAGGGACCACAGGAGGTCATCTAATCTAACCCCCTGCTCAGAGCAGGACCATTCCCAACCAGATAGTTCCAGCCAGGGCTTTGTCAAGCTGGCCCTTAAAAACCGCCAAGGAGATTCCACAGCCTTTCTAGGTAACCTCTTCTGGTGCTTCACCACCCTCCTAGTGAAAGAGGTTTTCCTACTATCCAATTTAAACCTCCATTGCTGCAACTTGAGACCACTGCTCCTTGTTCTGTCATCTGTCACCACCACCTAGAACAGTCCAGCTCCATCCTCTTTGGAACCGCCCTTCAGGTAGTTAAAGGCTGCTATCAAATCCCCCCTCCGGCTTCTCTTCTGCAGACTATATAAGCCCAGTTCCCTCAGCCTCTCCTCATAAGTCATATGCCCCAGCCCCCTCAACATCGTTGTTGCCCTCCATTGGACTCTCTCCAACTCATCCACATCCTTTCTGTAGTGGAGGACCCAAAATTAGACACATTACTCCAGATGTCACTTCACCAGTGCAGAACAGAGGGGAATAATTATTCCCTCAATCTTCCGGCAACACTCTTACTAATACAGGATGCTTTCCATGGTGCATCTCCTTTTTCCCCTCTTATATTAGGTGGGAGTGATGGGAGGGAAGAAGCCAAAGAACCCTGTACCAACTTCATGACACTAGATGATCAAACCTATATGAGGGTGACTTTCTCCAGGCAGGCTACACCACACCATTTTAGGACCCATCTCTGCCAATAATTTAGGGTAAGTAGCCACTTCCTACCACACACCCTGTGGCTCATTGGATTTAAAATTAGTTTAAACTCTGTGACTTGAAATATATAATTTTTCCAATGGTCAATATATTATTTGTGAATATCATTCAGGAATAGTGTGTTCATCTGCATTAACTCCCTTAAGTATGTGAAACTTCTTGATCAGCTCACACCATCTATCCCACCATGCAGAGTCTTTTCAGCACAGCATTTCCACCTGCAGCATCTGCACAAATCAGAGCTATATTCAGTGCATAATTTCCACTCAAGTAATTTTACTCTAGATGCAGAAGGTAAGGTAGAAAAACATGGGCATAAAAGGATGCAAAGAAGCAATTTTTAGAGCAAAATCATGTGAGGAAATAATTTGCTTGATATTCTGGGTGTTAATGTAATCCCAAGGGTATGTGGGAGGCATGTATTTTTGTCACATGCCGTAAACATGATTAACTTGTTTTTCTATGTAACTGGCCCCTCAGCTATGACTCATTGTTGGGAGGTAGCTGGTACAACAGTTTCAGTCCCAATTGTAGTAAAAATTAAGAATAGGTGTTGCTATATGGTCAAAATCTGTACCACTCAAAACAATTGGTAGAGCAGAATGGTTTAACTGATTCTCTTTGGAAAATAAACATTGTCACATCAAAAAACTGTGATCATCATCAAAGCATACCTGCTCACCGTTTTAATGGCAACCAAGGGCTGCATGTTCTGATTATGTTGGCTCACCTCGGAGCAACATGTTCACCTCATGGACTGACACTGGCCATGAAAAAGGTACATATTTATTGTTATTGAAGTCCATAGAGACATCTTTGCCCCAGATTTTGTCTATGGTCCAGGAAAAGTATACAATACATCCCGTTGTTTATGAAAATGCCATCAAAGTAGGCCAAATTTATGGGCAGATTTTGATGGCCTGGACCCATAAAATGTGCCTTCCCCAGCACAAGGGTGAGGGAGAGCAAATTTTGGTAGGCATCCCCCTCCTGTCAAAATGTAGCTTTGTTCAGACTTTTCCTCATTCTTGTATTTAACCTTCATTTTAACAGAAAATGTATGGTTAGAGTCTGGATTCAAGGATTTTGATGAAAAAGCCTGCGATCTAGAAGAGTCTTACTTGGGGTTTCACCACCATATACCACAACTTTAGTTTCACATTTCTCCCTCTCTATTTCTGGCATATAGATAGGGCAGCAACATTGGAGCATATGGGTGACTGGTGCCACCTTAGATGCCAGTCAGCAACCAGGGGGGGGCGTCCTCTGTGGCCAATCTCACTGACCGGGGGGACCTCCCACGGCTGATCACAAGGCAGCCAGTCACTGTGGCTGTTTCTGTGCATTGCCACTGTGGAGCATTTCCCAGTCTTTCACATATTTATGGTAACAATAACTCTTTTGACGTGCTGTTTGCAAACCTCGAGCTGAGGCAGAGAGGGCTCCTATACATGTGCAGGGAGGCTGTTCTGATGTGCTAATTAGTTGAGTCTGCTGGAGCATGGTAATTACTGTGCTCCAGAAGACTCCAGTGTCATATGTAAAGCTCATTTGACAAGCTTTAGGTCAAAGCATCCCACTGCCATTTTTCAGCATGGGGATGCTAATATACATGACACGCCAGGCGCTTTATTTAGCATGGCTCTTGGAGCTGCACTACTTAAAGTGCCCCCTACCTCCAAGAGCGTGTCTATAAATACCCAGAAAGACTAAGGCCATGCTACTGAGCTGAATCCCCACTGAGCTCAGGATAGTCAAGAATTAAGCCCATCTACTCACTCACTTCTGTTCTATGTGCCAGAGCAAGACTTTAGGACTGTATCTGGATTGGGGTGGCCATGACCATGTAACCAGAGTCTCTTTCAAGCTCACTGCTCAACAGGCACTGAGGGGACATGCTAAAATCAATTACACTGCCTAATTCCAGGCTTTGGCACACGCAGAACAGAAGCAAACGATACAGTCTTGGCTCTTCAAGAAGTCAGTGTGGATAGTGCTTAAAAGAGTTGCCCAAGGTCATTCAGGAAGCCTATGCCAAATAAAGGAATTACAGCCAAGGCACCCAAGCTGCAAGCTGGCTGGCAATCATCTTTCCTCTCATATGCTGCTGTTGACTCAGTATTCTTGGGAAAAGTGAAACACTTGCTGATACTGGCAAAAGGCAGAGGCGTACCTGAGACTTCCTTTTCACCAAGGAAACATGCAAATACTGCACTAACACTATCCAGAGATGCCCTCACATGCTTAGTTGTAAACAGGACACATTTTTCCTTGAGGGCTATTTACACGTGGTAGTATCACTGGAAAAAGTGTGCACGCTCATATATGTAAGATGGGCAGATAAAATGTATGGTAAATATATATATGATAAAATGTATGGTGTGACATGGTTGTAAGGTCCATATGTCTTTAGGTGGACACCAGTATTCACAAAGGCACAATTGTTGAATTGTTTCCAAAAAGCGGTAATAAAATCTTTACGTTCCATTTTCTCATTAAGAATTCTTCATCTACCTGATATCTTACAGAAAACCCAATGTAGAAATGATTCAGAGAATTTTACAGGTTGTTATTAGTACTATGTTATACCTTTAAAAAAAAATCTCCTGCCTCTAATGGTGCCTTCGCATCAAGAATCTAACCATGCAAATCTCAGAAGAAAAGTGCCACCTAAGCCAGTTCAGAAATCTCTTTAAAAACAGCTTTCCAAATAGGTTTCTACCTTTATATATTATTGTTACTGAGATAGAGTGAGACCTCACAAAGATGGTGATAAGCTCTCTCCATGCACAAAAAAAGTAAAAATAAAAATCAGTTAATCTTCCTTTTGGACTAAGGGCTGAAAGGTGGTTAGCCGTGTTAGACTGAAGTCAGGCAGAAAGTAGGGCAGGGTGGCATCTAACTGGTTCAGAGGGGCACGAGCTTTCATAGGCAACAACCTGTTAGCCCTAGCTTCTTTTGTATGACCTTGTACCCAAAACACAGGCAATATGGGAAGTCTGTCAGGAACTGAGCTATATGTATGGACAGGGTTGGCTGGGAGCTCATTACAAAAAAAAGCAGTATGAATGTGTTTGAAGGTCAACAATAGGGAGAAAGCAAGTAAAGAAGACCAGGAAAAGGAAGAGAAGGTGAGAGAAACAGGCAGGTGAAAAAGCTAAGAGAGAACTTTCGAGGCACAATACTGTGGGGAAAGGCTTGGAAAAGAAACTTTTGCTTTTCCGATATTCTTTGTAATATACTGGATGTCAAAGACAGACCTCACTCCATCACCTACTTTTCCTCTCAGTGGAAACAACCTGCACAGGCACAACTATTGGCTAACCACTAGGGCCAGGAAAGGCTTACAGTTAATACTGCTCAGAAAATTTCCAGCTGAACAAAGTTCATCCAAAATGTCTTGGGTTCAAAGGATTACTCTTGAATCAAAGTCCCGCAGCCCAGCATGTGGTAGTGTTTCCACAATTAAATGTTATTAGAATATGCCATTTCAAGGGAAAAAAGAAGTGCCAGCCTGATTCAGTTGGGGGGTGGGGGAAGGAATCAAATTTCAGTTAAAAATGGGGTATGGAAAATTTCACAGGAACCAGAACTTGTACTTCTCTGCTAGCTCAAGGTACAACATATATCATTTAAATTAGCATATCCAAACACATCTTGAGCCCTCTTCCAGGAAGCAAGTGCTGTTTATTTTACAGGAAAAAAATAAATACATTTTTCTGTGGTATTTTTCTGTATTTTATTCATGAAGGGTCAGCCTGCTTCAGGACTGGATATTGCCTGGCCTCAGTCATGTTCACGGTGACATGCAGGGTGGAAATTCCAGTGTGGGGGAAAAAAGGGAAAAGCTGAATTTAAATAACTAAATAATAAATACATTAATAAAGATGCCCTCCACTGCTGGGAGAATTGCAAGATCACATCCTTGGGTTAGTTCAAAGCAAAACAGTGTTTCCGTTCTAAGCATTTCTTCTTTATTCCTCAAATTTCTGCTAATATCCCAGCCTCCAGTGATACTGCTTAAGTGATGAAGGTGCTGAATGCTGATTACATAGACAGTTGATCCACCCCTTTACAACCGCCCGAGATGGACAAACCAGTTAGATAGGAATTGTTGCTTGCTTCCTTCAGTCTCCACAGTCTCCACCCAAAACACAAACCAAGTTGGTGGTGGAAGGTTGATTAAAAAGCTTGTTTAATTTTCCTTCTCTTATCTTCATTTTCATACATGCTGCACTTTTGATTTTCAGCCTGGACTGAAAGCAGAAGTGAAATACGTCAAAAAAAGCTCTTCTAATGGTATTTTTGGCCTGACCAGAATCAGAAGGTATTGAAAATACTGTGAATGCCTAACAAGCAATACAATAAAGTGCCTCTCTAAACCAAACCAAAAATCTGAAATTTGTGCCCCAGTGGGATGGTGTACAATTCATTTCTGTTCTGAAGAACAAGGAGGCAGAAAGCAAAGATGGTGTGGCAGGAAAGGCAAGAAGGGAGTCAGTCCCAGAAGAAGAAAGGAAGAGAAGACTTTTGACTTTTTAACAACTTTATTTTACAAAAGGTCAGGTACAGAAAGCAAAAAACCCATTAGACCACATCAAAAAGAAACAATTCCAAGACTTACAGAACATCACGCTGCAACAAACACCTTCGCAGTAATACTCATCGTGTTTAACGTACCAAAGTCACAGACTCCCACATATACATAAAAACAGTTCCACCCGTCCCCGTCCCATGGTTCACATACAAAAACCTCTCAGAGTGCGTACTTGAGATGGCCATCCTCCACGCGGCACAGCGCTCCCTCAAGGGCCCAGAGGCACCCCCCGCAGAAAGGAAGAGAAGGAGATAGCCAAGGACTGGACACCTTGAGAACAATATGCAGGGGACTGCAAGAGAGAAAAGAAAGTAGAATGTTCTTCAGGTTGAAGGAAGAACAGAAGAAAAAGGATATGGGAGTCACACCAACACCAGGTGAAGGAAGGTCTTCCTGACTGGGAACTCCTACTAAAGAATTAACAAGGCTGTCAGACCTCGAAGTGGATCCAGAGAACAGGATGAACTACCTGCCAGCAGCAAGTACACACTTTCTCGATGGCAGGAGAGAAAAATCCTGATGGTCTGCCATGCCAAGACAGATAACACTGCCAGGTTCAATTTGAATGGCTCAAATATAAGTATGCCAGATTGGGTAAGACTCTTAAAGAAGTGGTGGCTCGTTATCTTCAAGGGAATTCTTCTGACCTCTAGACAGGGAAATGAAGATCTACCAGTAGCTCAGGGATTGGTGCTTCAAGGAAGGTTTTGGGATGTTGGATTGTGGGGAAGCACCCAAAGAAAGAAACCTTTTTCTGATGGATCAACTCCACCCAAGTAACTGGGGATCAAGGCTGGCACAAATTATGAGAGGATCTTTAAGCTAAGAAATGAAAGATTTGTATGATCTCCACACCAGGAAGGGGAAATCAAACCAACTATGATTTAGTAAAGGATAAAAGAAGCATGAAAGTATAAGAGAATGGACTGCTAGGAGAAAGAAAGTATTAGTATTGATAAGAGAGCAGTAGGCACATGGACAATATAATTAGTGAAAAAAGTGACAATCCAAGTAGACCATTGGGTGAGATCAGAGAGAAATAACTGAGAAGCGCGTGCACTAATACAAGGAATGAAAGTAATAAAATAGAGGAACTAGAACTACTGGTCCTAAATACAAAAGCCAAATAGCAATCATCAGCGGAACATAAGCACTGAGACATAAGTAGAATTTAGGAAAAACAGAAATACTGCTGAAGCTAGAGCGGAGCAGTGTCAATTAATTGTATGATTGTCTGTAAAGGAATAAAAAGGCATAGCATGAAAAAATACAGTATCAGTCTGAATCAAAAGCAGTGTGGAAGGATCATAAAAGAGATTCTGTAGTGGTAGTGTTATGGATCTGCCACAAACTCCTTAGGGTTGGATCTGGATCTTAATTCAGATCTCATTAATATTATTAGAGAAACAAACACTACTGAGACTTGCATCATTATGGGGGACATTAACTTCCCAGATACAGGCTGAAGAATAAACACTATAAAAATGATATGGCTCAGATACTTCAGGTTGCAAAGGCTGGCAGGCTACTTCACTAAATAATCACTGAAGCAACAGTAGGTGATATTGTTTAGGACTGGGTTTATTAAACAGCGAGTACATTACTGAAGTGCTGCTTATAGAAAATAACTGTGGATCAAGAGGCCATGACATGATTCATTTAAAAATAATAGAAGGCTAAATAAAAAATACAGGTCTGTAACTAATGTTTTTACTTAAGGAAAACTACTGACATTTAGTCAATTTTTGAGAAGCTTATGAACTTGAATATGCAAGACGCCTGGAATTCTGATAAGTCAAATGCGCAAAAACCAACTGGAATCTGCAGGCAGCCTTATTTTCTTTGATGATCTCAGCATACAAAAAAGCAATGTGCTAGTAAAACTGTCTGCTGACCACAAATTGGGACGTATTATCCATACTGAGGACAATGAGAACACCATAGGAGGAAGAACTGGATGACCTTGTAGACTAGAGTAATAAAAGTGGGGTAATATTTTGCTCTAATAACACAGGTACGTAGTGTAAGCTGAAGGCTCACTAGTTGGAAATGACAATTGTGGAAAAAGATCTAATTGTTCCAGTCTATCACAAGGTGACAGTAACCCACTGATGTGTTGCAAGAATGAAAAAGGCAGATGTGATCCTAAAATGTATGGGACAATGTATTTGTGGTAAAGATAGGAAGTGTTAATGCCATTGTAAAGAGGCTGATAAAAACTTATCTGGGGTAGTGTGTACAATTCTGGTTACTCACATTTAATAAAGATGAACTTAAATTCTAACAGTTCTAAAGTAGGACTATGAGGATGATCAGGTTATAAGGCAAATAGAGCACCTGTCTTATGAAAAGAGATTGAGAGCTTGGCATCATTACTATAGATAGAGGCTGAGGTGAGCTATTGGGCTGTACAAATTCACTGGGATATGTGTTAGTCTGAAATCAGGAAGAAGGCAGGGTAAGGTGGCACCTTAGAAATGAACTTATTCAAAAAGCATTAGGTTTTTAGGTGTGTGACGGCAGCACGCCACCATTAGGGATACAGGACAGGTTAGGAGAAGGTCCCAGGGGACCAGTAAACGTAAGGGGAGAAGGAAGGAGAGGGTACTTACCAGAAGAGATGGGGCAAGCAGCAAAAAAGTGGCAGCAGCAGCTGCAGCCGACGCCATTGCAGCCGCGCGAGCCACTCCCGCACCGCTCATTTAAGCAGCTATTGCTAACGGGGGGAATGGCGGAGCCAATCACGGCAGCCATGCCGTCTGCCGCGGGAAAGTTTAAAAACCTTGCAGAGAGGGATTACTGCAGCCCCTAAGGGGTCTGCCTCACATGTAGGAGATACTCTCCCAGCACAGTGGCTGGGAGAACTTAACACAGCACCAAGTGCTCTGGCTAAGCTTGCTACCTCAAGTCAGCCAGAGCGAGACTGCCCTAGAAAGTCCCTCTGGGACTGCAGAGTACTTTTTCTGGAAAAAAAGGAGAAAATTTTGAATATAGAGAATTTTTCAGCTGGGTCCAAGTGGCTCAAACAACACCAGTCACCAAGGACCCTGATACCATCGGACCAAGATCTTTCAAGCGATGAACCAACAAGTGACCGGTTGGCGTGTGGACGAGGTGTAGGGGTGGCAGAGCCTCATGGAACATCAGACCTCGTGGTCGTGAGTACCCCTCGGGGGGATGCCCCTACAGTAATTAAGATCTCCACCGAACCCCTCCTTCTAAAATAAATAAATCCCATCAAAGTCATGGCAGGTGAGATGAGGGAAAGGGGTGACCCACGAGAAGGTACTAGTGAACCCAAAGTCCCGACGTCACAAGGTGACAGTCTGCTTTGCCAGATGCTATGAATGGGCTGGAGGGGAGAAGGTATTTCAGCTAAAGAACAATGTTAGCACAAGAACAAGGGTATAAATTAGCTAGGAATAAATTCTTGGGCTGGGAGTTGGAAGAAGGTTTCTAATGATCCAAGCAGTGAGGTTCTGAAATGGTCTTCCAGCCGGGGCAAAACACTTAGCTAGTTTTCAAGACGGATCACAGGTTCATGAACAAGTTTGTGTAATGTGGTTGTCCATGTTGATCAAAAAAAAATGGATTTGATATCCTAGGAGGACCTTGCTCATCCTAGGTCTAAAATGTCAGGTGTGTTATGTCTGATGAGTGTCTGATACATGTGCACACATATGCATGCAGAGATGACTGGGAAAAGCTAAACACTGCCAAAAAATCATCATGCTCTTTTGCAAGGCCTGATTGCACCATGCAGGAATATCTGAAATGTTGTGAGAGCTGGTGAAAACAAGAAAATGTCTTTCCTGGTTCATATTTTACTATATTTGTTACTTGTGATGTTGTTTTGGGGTTTTGCTTCATTTCTCCCATCTCTCAGAAACAGCACAATACTCACCCTAAGTTACATACCCAATACCTCGTCCCAAGACCAGTACTCTTCCATCCCATCTCCTTCTACTTCAGTGTCACAAACCCTACCACCAGTTCTTCCTTGTTCCCACAGCTCTTTGGGCAAATCTGCTTACCAGCCAGACTTTCTGTACTATTTTCAGTGATAGATCTCAAAACACATTGTGCAGCAGGTTGCCATCCTTTATACACTGGGAAACTAAGGCACAATATGCACAGCAGGCCAGTGGCAAAAACAATTATATAATCCAGCTCTTCCAAGTTTCAGGGCTCTGTCCACAAGGCCACATTGTCTCTCTTACAAGACCAAAGGCTCAGAGTGTCACACTAAAGTGATTCTTTCTGAAATTAAGAAGAGACCCACTGGTCCTACTGGTCACAACAGAGAAAACATTTATAACCTCCTTTCCACCTCTACTTGTCTATCATAGTATCTAGGTTCAGAAGGGGCCTAAAGCAGACCATCTAGTCTGACCCCCCGCCAATGGCAGGAACGAGTGCCAGGGTCACAGGACCCCAGCCAAGTACCTATCCAATCTACTCTTAAAGATGCC
>JAGPOW010000261.1:236834854-236846825 GCA_030014935.1 Caiman crocodilus
CTGGACCAAGTGGAGGTCCTGCAGGTCCGCCAGGAACCTCCGGGACCTCTCAGACTTGGCCGACTGCTCCTCCCAGCAGATGTCCAGGTAATTGAAATCACCCATGACTATGACATCCCTCATCCTAGCTACCTCCTTAAGCTGGTCAGTAATTTGGAAGTCCAGCTCCTCCCTCTGGTTGGGTGGTCTGTAGCAGACACCCACCATCAAGTCCCTTTTCCCTCGTCCTCCTTGCAGCCTGACCCAAATCACTTCCACCTGGTCCTCAGTTGCCCCCAAGTTGACACTCGATGCAGAGAAACGCTCGTTGACAGAGTGCAACCCCTCTGCCTCTTTTCCCCATCCTGTCCTTCCTGAAAAGGGCATATCCATCAATGCCTATGGCCCAGTCACGGGTCAGGTCCCACCAAGTTTCCATGAGCCCAACCAAATCTGGGTCTTCTACAGCCACCAGGAGAGACGGCTCCTCCTGCTTACCTCCCATGCTGCGAGCATTTATATAGAGGCATTTGAGGCTACCCACTGCTGCCTCCCCCTCTCCATCCATTTCCCCCAAGCTACAACCACCTACGCTTGCTTGACTTACCTGGCTCAGCTGCAGAGCGTCCTCTCCTCTCCCTGCAGGCCCGTCCCCTGGCGAAGCTAGTTTAAAGCCCGCTGCACGAGATCAGCCAACCTAGAAGAAAAGAAACGTTTACCTTTAGGTGATAGGTGAAGTCCATCCGCTGCCAGCATGCTCCGCGTAGAGAAATGCGGGCTACGATCGAAGAATCTGAACCTGTGATTCTATGATTCTAAGCTGAGCATCTCAAAGTAATTTTTCTTTTTTGAAGGCAAGGGGTGTGTTCTTTAAGGACTCTGATTTATTTGCCAGTTACAACAAGGCTTTTCAGTACACCTAAATGGAACAGGTACCCATTTCTGGGCAAGTTGAGGGCCAAATCTAGTAAAAGTTTTAGTCTTCTGACCCCAGAACGGAATCCTGCCCCCTGTGTTAGGTGTCCGGGGTCCCAGTATAAGGCATGGGGAGATTTAGTCACTTTAGTCAGTCTACGTGGCCAGTAAACTGAACTAGGAGCTACTTGTCCATATGTCCAGGTTGCCGTCATTGTCAGCCTGTAGAGAAATGCTGAGGATCAGGCAGCTTTCTTCTGTTCTTGCTTGGGCTGCACATCAATTATTTGGTATTCCTCAGCCCTGAACCCACTTCTGAAGGAAGGCCTCTATGTCTTTTCTTCCAAAACACTGTGCAGAGTTAGATGTTTTCTTCTAAGATGCAACCAATGGGCAGTGCCCTACATTTACAAAATAGCTGAGTGAGTTAGCTCACGTACCAGGAAGGGGAAGACCAGGTTTAGCTACCACCTAGACCTGGCAGTATTCAGTCTACATTTCCCACTTCCAAAGAAAGGAGCCTAATACTGAGGATCCTGGTTTTCCCTAATAAAAACAAAATTGCCATTTTTTGGATTAAAAACTTTTAAATATATATTTCATTTTAATCTTGTAAAAATATGAATTTCAGGTTACTTTTTTAATTAAAAATGGGGGGAAGGGAGGGTTCTATCAGAGAAAACCAGGATCCCTGATAATCACCAAGCTAGCTTGGGAGGGAGGGAAATAAGGGCACTCTTCACCTCTTCAAGATTCATGGGGCCAGAGACCAAGCACAGGAAGGAATTTGATGCTGTGGCCCAATAAGCCAGGCACACAGCTGAGAGTAGAGTGCCCTGGGCTCTGCTGCAGCAAAGGCTCTGCACTTTTGCCAATGATCTGTTAATATATGTGACAGCAGAAACAGCCCTGAATATAAAGACAAGAACCTAGAATTGCCCATGCCCAGGTGAGTGCCCTTGACCAGCAGGCTGTCATCATGAGCTTGAGGTCTCTCCCTTTCTGGCCAAGTGAGTCCCAAATTCTTTTCAGCAGGATGCAGTGTCCGAAGACAGGCTGGCAAGTGCCTTCTACCCACTCAGATGGACCCAGAGTCTGATGGCCAAGTCATTCTCCAGAGGGATTGAAAGCCCCTCAGGTGGAGAAGGGAACAAAACCTGGGCCACCCATTTCTCCAGCAAGGACTACCCACTGAGCCATTGCATGTAATGCGGGCCACTATCTAGTCCTGTTGCATGAGAAAAGACAGTCATCACTGTGTTTTCTTAGGGAACCAGGTCTTTTCAGGGTGTTAGAGGAGTCAAAAAACACCTAGTGGATAGGGCCCCTCAAGGGATGTGAGCAGAAATAAACAGTTTCTAGATCCTGACTGGGCTTGAGTACAAGACAGGTGCTGTGCTGCAGTGCTCAGCACTGCCAAGACTGGGGCAGCTCTGGATATGTGCAGAGGCACAATACTGAGCACCTTGGGAACTGTGCCAGCAAGAAATTCGATATTTATGGAGCAGATGCACTTCTAGAGTTAGAGGAAGCTGAGTTTTCAAGATCCTATTTTGAGACTGAAGTGGAATTTCGGTATCTATGTCTGTTAAGGCATCTGTCCTAATAGTAATTCCAGCCCAGACTACTTTAAAATAAAACTATTTTAAAAGTTACCCAAGAACAAAAAGGCAACTAAGAAACACACAGGAGAAGCAATGTTTTCCCTCTAAATTCAGATAAAGTTGAAGTGTATTTTTGACAAAGCTTCCCACAAAACCAATTTATTTCTGAACTGTTCCAATGGTTGAAAAACTTCAGCCCTTCTTTAAGAAATGTTTGGACGCTTATCTTGCTGGGACCCTTTGACCCAAGTTGACTTCCTGCCCCTGGGGAAGGGGGCTGGACTCGATCTCCCGAGGTCCCTTCCGGCCCTAATGTCTATGAAATCCATGAAGATGTAATTTCTCAAAAAAGTTGTAAAGAGCAGTGCAAATACAAGCTGTACCTCAGCCAGAACTACAGGCTCATTCATGAGAGACATCATCATCCCTTCTTCTTCTTGTTGTCAGAGCTGCTAACAAAGTACATATGCTATACCAGTGAAACTTAAAATCTCTCGGCAGATGACTCACCACAGTTAGGGTAATGAGGGGAATACCAGATGGCTCACACAAAGGAGCCCCAAGGAGGGATGAATCATATTGCATCAGGTATGCAGAACACAGGTGAGTGAGCACAAATGCATGCCAGCTCTGTGTGCACGTGTACTGTTGTTTATGCACCCACAAGGCTAGGCAGCCACACCTCCAGCCATGGGTGCCTCAGCCCTGGGGATGCTGTCTCGTACACACACCCACATGCATACATACATCTAGCATTGCTCACAAGAATATTGGTGGCTGGCTGTGAAAAAGCTGAACTCAGACTGTCTGCTCCTTAGGGTCAGGGATTCTCCAAATTATTATTCCCTTTCCTACCCTGATATACAGGCCCCTCCATTACCAGGCTGTCATTTTCTTCTTGAAACTTGGACAGCCCTAGTCTAGATGATCATTGTTCTTCTGGCTTTAAACTTTCTGAGCCATTTTCTATCATGTTCATCTTGATCTATTTACCTGAGGAGTGCTCCTGAGTGGGAAGCTTAGTAGTAGTGATATTTTGTTGACCTAGAAGTTTTGCCCCTGTGGACTTTTACCAAACCCCTCTCCACCAGAACTGCCACAAAGTGGCTGGAGAAGCTAGCTGGGAGGAAATGCACCTGCACAGAAACACTCAGACCAGGACTAGACAGACACACAGACACTGACTGGGGGCAGGTGCTTCAGTGAGCAGACACCTTGCATCACGTGTTCCTCTTTCATAGTAGTGAAATTTCCCAGGCAACATGTCATTGCAGGGTACTGCTGCTAAGAGTGGCAGGGTCCATTCCTTCTCTCCCTCACCTTCTACCCCCATGGCTAAAACTCCTGCCTGCCATGACTTCCTTGTCCCTTGCCTTTATTACTGTCACCCTCCAGCTCCACATTCTACCTTCCTTTCTACGAAAAACATAGCCCCTAGGCCACTCTCCTTGCTTACCATACAGACGATGTCACCCAGATCCTCACTGAACTCTGACCCCAGCACTCCCGAGTCCATGGAGTTTAAACCTTCTGCTTTTAAGGCCTTCAAACTGTTGTCTCTCCTTACTTACCCAGTCTAATCTACCATAGCATCCTCAGTTGTCTTGGCTGTGTCCATGCCACTAACTCCAATGTGCCATTCATCTGCAAGCACTTGTGTCTGATATATGGTGCCTCTCTCTTCTCTACCCTTTCCTTAGATCTCTCCTTAACACTTATTCTTCTTATGTGGTATACATAATGTACCTTTGAAGGGCCAGCAGTGGGCCGACCCAGTCTCTCCCAATGATGCCCTATGGGTGTGGTTTTGTTGGTGGTGTCCCTGCAAGCTATGGGTGTGTGAGTTGCCAAATCCTGCTCCCAATAAATATAAAGCTGTTTACCACCCCACCGGTTTCTGCTGACTGCTGCCTTGAGGACAACCCCAAAGGTATTGAGGTCCGAGTGAGCACTGCGTTCCTGGAACCCATTTGCACAGAGTAAACATTATATAGTGTCAGAAGTGACCTGTCTCTCGGTGGAGTCATGAGCAGCTTGAGTAAAGGGGGTTACAGTTTTCAACCCCAAAAGACAAAAAAAAAATGGAGTATATCAAACCTCTACCAGTATTGTCTTTCACTGGAAATCTTGGGGAGAACTGAAGGAGATGGGAACAGAAGCTTTGATCAAACCTTGCTGTCACAAAGGCTGAATAAGAGGTAGAGGATTATAAAATTACAGTCATGCGTCACTGCACTGGGGATAAGGTCCAATGGCACTCCTTGTCAAGAGCTCCAACCCAGTGTTCAGAAAAAGCCCATGATCTCACATGAGATCCCAGACCTGCCTTGGCAAATTGGCAGCAGATATTTTTGACCTACAGGGACAGTCTTATACGATCATAGTCGATTACTACTCCAAGTACCCTGAAGTCTTGCATCTGGTGGACAAGACAGCTGGCTTGGTAGTGGCCAAAATGAAGTCTGTTTGCTCGCCATGGCATATCTGAAGAAATTGTCTGTGATCACATGCCATTTGTAAGTCACATGATGAAATAATTTGTGACTGACTGGGCATAACCATCACCCATTCTAGCCCAAGATACCCACAATCCAATGGTCAGGCTGAACACACAGTTCAGACCATTAAGTAAATGTTTAAGAAGACTTTGCAGGACAGCTCTGATCTATATCTGGCTTTACTTAATCTGAGGAACACGCCCCATTACCAGCTATGAGTACGTGACTTGCTCCAGCTCAAGCACAGGTTCTGGTGGGGAGACTTTTGTGCAGTACCCACCCTGCTACAATGACGGTGCTAACTCCTAGACTACCTAGGAGTTAGCCTAGGATGGCTAGGCTCCCACACGTTATGGAAACTTCAAAGGTGCCAAAAGGAGCACTATGCCCACATGGCTGCATTCCTGCTATCTCTACCAGAGGGGGAGAAAGTAAGGATGCAAACGAGTACAGATTGGCTAGCAGTGTCTGTTATGGCAAAAAGGGATGAGCCGTGTTCCTACACGGTACAAACCCCCAGTGGTAATGCCTACAGGAGGAGCAGAAGACACTTAAGAAAGGATTACTCATCAGTACCAACAGAACCTGGTGATGTACCTCAAGAGGCGGCAGCAGAACAAACTGCAGAAGAACCAGACCACCAGGAGCAAGAGTTTCATCACATTCCAGAAGATCCAGCAGTACACACAGAGACACCTGTTGACTAACACACACAAAGTAAAAGTGGAAATGTGGTGACATTGCCTGTGA
Source organism: Caiman crocodilus (assembly GCA_030014935.1). Classification (NCBI taxonomy): domain Eukaryota; kingdom Metazoa; phylum Chordata; order Crocodylia; family Alligatoridae; genus Caiman; species Caiman crocodilus. Next base: position 236,840,601 of record JAGPOW010000261.1, read on the forward strand.
AGTACAAGGACTACATAATGGGATGGTGGTAAAGGCTAGACCCCACCAGTGAACCAAGTACTAGCAACCTCTGGTTCCATGATCCTAAAATAGTCCAAGTTAGTCATCCCTGACAAACATCCAATTATTTAAGAAGGAGCTCCCAGAGTAAAGAAGGGGGATGTGGTATATGTAATGTACCTTTAAGGGGTTAGCAGTGGGATGACCCAGTCTCTGCCCTGATGCCCTATGGGTGTGGTTTTGTTAGTGGTGGATTGTTGTTCTCCCTGCAAGCTATGAGTACATGAGTTTCTCAATCCTGTTCCCAATAAAGATAAAACTGTTTACCACCCCACCAGTCTCTACTGAATGCTGACTCGAGGACAGAACCCCAAAGGTCTGGAGGTCTGAGTGAGAACCCCAGCCCTGGAACCCAATGGCATAGAGTAAACATTATACCCAGGACAGCTGCTACACGTGCTCTCATTGCATTTTAATTGATCTTCCATGATTGCACTTAGCAATCAGTGGTATTATTGCTGTAACTCTGTCCTTGCCCACCCCACCCCACCCCAGCCCTCCTTACTGCCTGTTATTTCCTTAAATACATCTGCCTAGGTGTTTTTATGGCAAAGGTGGTGCAGATATTCTTTGAATGATTGAGGCCTGATATTTAGACAAAAGCTGAAAGGAGAATCATGCCAAGGATAACAGGGGCCCTCCCAAAGATTATTAACTCAGAGCTTGAGTAATTAAATGACAAACAGGTAACTCATCACTATCCACCTGAACAGGAGTCTTGTATAAGAGAAGAATCACCGGATTAAAGTGGATTCCCCATTGCCAGGACAAATCCAGCCATACTGGATAGGATGTAGGGAGGGGAAGAGATTGGGGCAGAGTGTATGAAATCACTAGCTCAGCATGATGGAAACCATCTTGAGGGATAGGGCTGCTTAAAGGAGGGCCAAACATGAAGTGGTCACTAATTAGCTAGTTTGATTTGATTGATGGGAGGGGTTTAGAAACAGAAATAGACCAATACTAGGTCAAGATGGTAGTAAAGTAGGACAGAGAAGCACAATCCTGATCAAGGGTCAGGACAGGCAGGTGTGCATTAGCTAAAAGCGCAAAGGTGATTTAGGAAAAATCTTGTGGTTGCTCGAGCATCTTAATTCAAGCTGGTATACATACCATGAGCAAAAAAAATACTAGGTATGGCATCCCATCAGAGACTTGTATCCTGCACACCTGCTAAAATTTGGCAGCTCTCTCTTATTGGCCTCTTAATTTCTCAACATGTCAAACTGTGTTTTAACTCACTAATCAGCATTGGCACCTCTCTGCATATACTGCTTTTTTCTAAGAGTAGGCTAGAGTGTAGAGATAGGACATGACTGGGGAAGTGGGCACCATTATTTTTATTTATCCTTTGTATTCCCATAATGCCTAGGAGCCCTAGGCAGAAAGCAGAACCCCATTTTGTCAGACACTGAACAAACACAGGACAAGGAGATGGTTCCTGCCCAAAGGACCTAGGGCTGGGGTCATAGCATGTCCTAGGTTGAAGCTTGTTTTACAGCTAGCCAGCTGACCCTGCTGTTGACTGCACCACCTCTAGAGGGAATTTATTCCACAATCTGGACACCCTGACTGTGAAGGAGTTTTTCCTGGTATTAAATCTGAAGTGGTCTTCCAGGAGATTATATCCATTGGTTCCGGTCATCCTCAGGGATGTCTAGTGAACAGCTGTTCACTGAGCTCCTGATGTACTCCTCCAATATAGAGGTAAGCCACCATCAAGTACCTTTCTCTTCTTTAGGCTAAAGAGGCCTAGGTCCTCAGCCTTTCCTCATATGACTTGCCTTGTAAGTTCCCAATCATACAGGTGGCTCTTCTCTGGACCCTCTCAAGTTTTTCCATGTTGTTATTGAAGTGCAGTGCCCAATGTTGAGTACAGCAAGAGTATCACTTCTTTAGTTTTACACGAGATGCATCAGTTGATGCATGCCAGCATGTTGTTTGCCCTGCTGGCCACCGCATTGCACTGATGACTCATGTTCATGTGATGGTCAATCATTACCCCTAGATCCCTTTCAGCCATGGTACAAGTCAGCCTGTATGTATGTGGAGGGTTGTTTCCCCCTGATGGAGCACCTTACACTTGGGAGTGTTAAACTTTATCTGGTTCTGGTCTGCCCAACTCTCTAGCCTGTCCCAGTCCACCTGTATCAGCAACTTATCTTCTGATGTGGCCAGACTGCCCCATAACTTGGAGTCATCTGCAAACTTGGCCAGTGAGCTTTTCACTCCCCCATCCAAATCATTAATAAAGATGTTGAAAAGCACAGGTCCAAGCATGGACCCCGGAAGGATGCTACTGGCCACTTCACACCAGAACAACACAGATCCATACATGAGAACTCTCTGGGTCCTACCCTGTAGCCAGTTTCTCACCCAGTGAACCATCGAGCAGCTTAACCTGCAATCTTCCAAGGATACTTTGGGATACTAGATCAAAAGCCTTTTGGAAGTCTATAATGTCTACCTTGTCTCCTACAACCAGGTCTCTTGCCACCTGGACATGGAAGGAGATGAGACTGGCAAGACAAGACCTACCTGTGACAAAACCATGCTGGCTGTCATTCAGAATTTTACCAGAATTTATTTTCTGTGAGTATTACACATCTTTAATGAGCTTCTCCAAGATTTTCTCTGGGATAGAAGTTAGGCTGATTGGCCTATAGTTGCTTGGGTCCTCCTTCTTCCCTTTTTTGAAGATGGTCACAGTGTTGGCCCTCTTTCAATCCTCAGGGATCTCCCGTGTGCCACAAATTTTGAAAGAGCTTTGCCAGGGGTTCTGTGATAACCTCAGTCAGCTCCACCAGCCCTTTCCAATGGAGTCCATCAGGTCCCACTAGCTTATAAACTGGTCTAATTTTTCTAGTTGGTATTGCACCTGCTTAGCATCCACAATGAGGAGACTGTCAGTCCCAGCATGTCCCTTATAAGCCTTATCTTGCTTTACTTTCCTCATGGTCTGGTGAAATACAAAAGCAAAGTGGACGTTCGGGAGTTCAGTTTTTTCCTGAATGTCAGTTACCAGCTGTTCTGAGGTGTTAAGCAGGGTCCCATATTTCTATTTGTTTGCCTTCTGCTGCCTACGCACCTAAAGAAAAACTTTTTATTGTCCTTGACATCATAAGTTAGACATGAAATGGCATATGTATGCTTATATGCGCTCAATTGATTGCATATGTTGTTTAAACACTATCCTGAAACCATCATGTTACTCAGCTTCATGCTAATGACATTGAAGTATGGTTCTTGTTAAAGAAGCGTGTAAAAAAAGAATTCAGTAACAGTCAAGTTATTCACAACAATCTGCTATTTAATAGATTAAACATGTTTATTTGGTGTCTGACTCCTCTCTCATTTTGTATTCGTTCCACAGCAGTTGGAGGTTGCTCCAGACAACATTTGCAAACAAACACTGTGTCACTTCTGAGAATTTGATCTCTATTCAGCAGGTTCTGGCTTTAGTTTGTATTGTGTGTAGTTCTGCTGTGATGGTTTTTCACATTATGGTTCTTGAGGTTTTCCAGTTCACTAAAACCACGTCCTACACATAAATAGAAAGGATTTGCTTCCCCCCCTATTTATAAAGGCATTTTAATAAATGAAATGCTGCAACCTACACTACTGTAAAAGTTAGAAAAAATAAAGCTAAAAAAGGAATAACATGAAAAGAGTGAAGTGTGACATGGTACAAAGACCAAATTCTGGTTAATAAATCTAAAAGGAGACTAACTTTTCCAGAGTATAAATATAAACAATGTTTTCCTGTTTCCACCTCTGAAGTGCTGAAAAGGTGTTGTCTATTATTGCTTAATAGGTTTAATACTCATTCACTTGATTCTGTACATGCACAAATCCATGGATCTTCTAGGACTGCTGAAGTGTGATGACAGACAAGTGCCACATCTTTCTTTCACACAGGCACCCTGCACCCTTGGCCCTCCCCAATTTAATATTTATTTTGCTTTTATCATAACACACAGATCATCTTAATTACCAAGAATTAAGAAATGGTATAATGAACAACTTAGTGTGCTATAAGTCTGGAAGATGTTGCATTATTGGAACAACAAATGCTTGTGCAGAAGTGCAGAGGGTGACCAGATTTTTGTCATGCCAGTTTGGGCGATTTCCCACCTCTTACATTGATTTTTGGCAGAATGTTATATTTTCACCTCAGAGCTAGGCATGTCTTTGAAATTTAATGTGAAATTAGCTTTGCCATAGGAACACACTCAAATATAGTTTCTTTTTTGCTGGAAAATGGTTCAATGCTATACTTTGAGTGAAAATATTTATATTAGGCCATTCTTTCATGAAAATAGTTCAAATAGTTATTCATGAATGGTTTGTTTTTCAGGGCTAATCTCTTAAGAGTGCTGCCATACTAATGACATTTGTCATTGCTGTTATTTATCATTAAGTATTAGGCTATTGTGCAAAGGAATCTCAGTCACACAAAAAATGCAACAGCAGGTTTCAATAGCAAATTCAGTTATACTAAATTATGAAACTTTAGAAACAGATAAAGGGACAAGATCTTTTCCATCTAGTTCTACAGACTCCAACCCCCACCACAACTACAGCACACAGCATGCTACAGTACCACAATACAGCTCATCAGCTGCTGGGAGCCATAGGCAAACTTTGCTGTTGATTCTAGTCCACAGCTGAGCTCAGCTCAGTGCAATTCAGAGTCTGTAGACCACTTTTGAAGTCCTGCTTTCTAAGTTGCAAGAGATCCAAGTCCCATGTTCAAGCTAGAGAAACTAGAGGGCTGCTCAAATTTGTTTGGCAGCAGGGGCCCTGAGAATCTCTTACAACATTCAAACTACCTGTTCATTTCCATAAGAGGGAAGCACAAAACCATCCTGGTCCAGGACTAGAGCTCCTATGTTATGGATGACCGTCAATAAAAGATGACATTCCCAAGGATAGATGCAAGTCCATAGGGAGGAAAGATGGGAGAAGGGGGAAGCAGGGGCAGGGAGTATTAATAGGACTCAGAAGGGAGATGTACTGGGTTTAACTGACAGCAATACAAATTACGTTAAATTTTGAATGTAGAGCAATGGGGGGGATGGATTAAAGACTAATAAATATGTTATCATCATCATATAGACAAGACACTTCAATGGCTGGAAGGGGGCAGTTTGGCACAGGTGCAAATGCACTAGTGGAAGTGCATACATAATGACTATGTTATATTGATCCTGACTTTGTTCATTCAGAGTTGGTCAAGAGGATGCATTTGTGTAGTGACTTCTCTCTCTAGATATGAAACTGCTTTATAAATAACAATGAACTGAGTCTCCCTGAATCCCAAGGAGACAAGCAACTGTTCTCTCCATTACATGGACAAGGAAATAGAACCAGAGAATGACTTGCCCAACACAGCGTATTGGCATAGCTAAGAAGAAAATAAAATTATCCTCACTCCCAGTCTTGTGCTCCAGCCTCCAAACTATGATTCTCCTCTCAAAGGAATCCAGGCTGCTAACATTGCCCTTTTTCATGCACTTTTGTTGCTGCTCAGACTCTGCAGTGTGGTCTGCAATAACCTGAGTATTAATATGTAAAGCAAAAAAAAAAAAAAGAGAGAGGGAAAGGGATTCTACAGTGAATTCAGCCACAGTGGTTTTGAAGACTTCCTCTCTGCACAAGAGGGTGGGTTTTTTTAGTGGAGGGGGAGGAGTGGAAATAAAATTGATCTTGATTTACTGTAAGCAAGAGCTAAAAAGGAAGGAAATCTCTTGAGCTTTTTTTATATCATCACTGTTTGAGCTACAGCCAAACTTCTGAGCAACTGCAAGCTCTCTCCTTTAGGTATCTGGAAAGCTTCCCTGTCCATCTTTAATGCAGGGACTCTCCATCTAATTTCTAAACACGATTAAAACCAATTTTCCCTTCCTCCACACATACATGCCTTCAGATTTTTCCTTGCCCCGGAATTTTTTTTCTTTGTCATTTATTAACTGTGCACCCCTGAGGCCACCACCCAGACTGGGCCCCTGGGGGACCCGCTGTCCACCTCCCCCATCCTGGCTGGGGGTAGTGGCTGGGTGGGGATCCCAGGGGTGGGGGTGATGCCTGGGGCATCCCCTGGCTGCCCCTCTTGTGGCCATCTTCAGGCCCTGGAGGAGCAGCTGCGGGAGCTCCAGGCAGAGG
>JAGPOW010000261.1:236853772-236864363 GCA_030014935.1 Caiman crocodilus
TTCTCTCCAGCACCACCTGGGGTGACGAGGAACAATGGTAATAAGCTGATGGAGAATAGGTTTAGGTTAGAGATCAGAAGGCAATATTTTACAGTTAGGATGGTCAAAATCTGAAACCAACTTTCCAGGGAAGTGGTCCTCGCCCCTATCTTGGGCAAATTCAGGAGGAGGTTGGATGATCACCTGTCTGGTGTCTTGTGAACCCAGCATTCATTCCTGCCTGTGACAGGGGGTCAGGCTAGATGATCTGTTCAGGGCCCTCCTGACCCTACCTAGTATGAAACTATGAGAATGATCAAGCATTGGAACAAGCTACCTAGAGAATCTCCATCCTTGGAAGTTTTTCAAGAGTAGATTGGACAGCTGGGGTGCTTTAGTCAGGAATGACCCTACCTTGAGCAAGGGGCTGGACAAAGTAACTTCATGAGGTTACTTCCAGCCTTACTTTCCTATGATGATCCTATGTTTATCCAATTTTCCCAGCACCCCCAAGGACACTCAAAATCTCTGCCTCTGGTGAGAATTGTGTGTGTGTTGGGGGAGCAGGTGGTAAAGCTTTATTACTGCATTTGTGGGATAGGTGGAAAGTAGGACCAGGTAGGCAGGATGTATTTGACAGCAGCACCCCCAGGAATACTGGGGAAACAGTGCAGAAATACCTTGAGGCCCAGATCTTCAAAAGTACTTGGGTACCCCCTTTTCCATTGATTTCAAACAGCATGTGTAAAGGTCACAGTAGACAGTCTATGATGGCACAGGGTATTACATATGGGTCTCTGGAATACCAGGCTATTGCCCAAACTATTGTACCACCCTTCCCCTGAAAGTCAGCTGTACTCATCACCCAAATCCCTGGTCCATACTGGTAGCCATAGCCAAGATGAATGAAGCTCTTCAAATACCACTCTCACAAGCAGCAGGTCTATTATTGAAGACCAAGCTGTTTCCAAATGTACTGGCACCTGCCTTTCCTTTGGATTAAACCAGCAAGGCCAGGAGGGAGACCCTGGCATGTGAGCAGCTCTGTGCCCAGGCCATGGTCACTCCAGCTTCACTTTATTTTCAAGCAAGGATTTACTTTAGTGAGCTGTCTTCTCATTTGGTGTAATTCTGTTGTTTTGCACAACAGACAGATGCTGACTACTACTACTACTACTAACTGCCAATGCTGCTCTGCTAGTTCTAGGAGTATTTCCAAATGCAAGTTAATGCTGTTTTGGAAAGTATTCAGATTACTATGGCCCAGGCCTCAAAAAACCGTTCCACTCCCCAATTCTCAGGTTGTTACTAGAAGACAGTAACTTTCCCCACTGGCAGCAGGAAGAAGGGAACAGACAATGCTCCAAGCTCTGGCAGTCTGACAGCTAACCCTGCAGTTCAGCCGGAACACATTCAAAAAGAACAGACAGAACAACTGCTTCAGGACACAATAAACTGGATTTATTCATCTGATTATATCAGTATCAAACTGGAAATAATCAGTTAAAGATCACATGTTTGATAGAAGCAGTCTTAAATAATTGACTTCTAATAACGAGGCCTTGCATCCCAAAGGGTTCGATGTCCAACATACACAGTATGCCATCTTAACAGAAATGCTTACAAGAAAATGATCCTAAGCACTGAAGAGTTTATAAAAGTTTACATTCTCATCCCATGGGATGTACAGAACTATGCAAGTTACATAGTTTTACTACCATCCAAAACATTGTGTTTTAAATGTATTAGCCATAGTGAGAATAGTAGAATTCTGTTTCCATAGGAACAGAATGTGTCACTAATGACATGTTTTCTAATACACAGTAGTAAAGTTACATAAACATGTAAAGTTTTAAAGCAGTAGGAGTCAGATCTCCTGACATTACTGACAGCCCAAGCATGTGTAACATTTGAGTCACACAGACAGTCAAGGCCAGAAAATTTGGTTTGTAAGGACAGATTCGTGCTGCTCTCCCAGCACAAAACTCCCTCAAAGCCCGTGGATGCAGCCAATGAAGGACTGTCCCCTCTCAAAGAACCCTTGGGTGGGTGGGGGTAGGGGGGCACAATCCCTGCAAAAATGCCTGTATCTCCCTTACCGCTGGCATTTCCAAGAAAAGGAAGCATAGCAAGGGGCATTTTCCTCAGCTAGTTATCCCTGGCTCCATTGCTCACTGGATACTGGCACAATTTAAATCTGCCTAAAGGCTATTTTAATTTGTGCTGAGACTGACCAAAAGCTGAGAGAAGTTTTGATTATGGAAGAATCTTGCAGGAGTGGTCCATAAAGTCGCTCACACCTGGTTTTACATTAAGCACAACCTTGCAAGACTGAAGGTCCCAGTCCCAACATTTAAATGCACTAAACAACTAAACAAGAAAAATATATTTTTCTCTTTCTGCATCTCAGAAAGGGGTTTTTTTTGTTTGTTTTTCTTGCATTTCAAAGTAGATGGGCTAAGCACATACAGCATAAGGACAGTTTCTAGAGAACAACAGTCCAAACAAGACGTTCTTCAAGACCTGGCTGGACAAACTTTGGCTGGGATGATCTAGTTGGGGGTGGTCCTCTTTTGAGCAGGGGGTTGGAACAGATGACCTCCTGAAGTCCCTTACAATCCTAACTTTCTATGATTCTTTCCCCTTTGTCTTGGTTTGCTATCAGAGACAAAATGTTATTGCTTGGGCTGCAGCTACCAGAAAACCCAAAGGGCTTAGCTTAATTAACTGTGAAGTTAAAAGCAGTTCACATTTTATAGCCCCAAAAAGGCTTCTTCTTTTTTTCCCTCTTTTTAAAATAGATTATGCACTCACACACATATACACGCACACACATCACACACACATACAATGAACTTCTGAGAGACAGGGTCCCAACTCTGATCCAAATGTATGAGAACTTGCTAAAGTCAGTCATAGTCAAATGTTGGTGGTCCCCTAACAATGTTGAAGTAGCCAGCTAGAGCTCCAAGATCTATGTAGAGTGATCTCTGCCTCTTTAGCAGCTCCGATTCTTCTGTACACCCAGTACCCAAGGAAGAATCTGAAAAGAAAGAGAGATGGGACTTTAACAACTGACTCATTTAAACTATTGCAAAAAACTTTGAGAAATTGGCCTACAGGGGCGCTATTAAAAGTAGCATAATTTTTAAGCAAAAAATTGTCATCAGCTTATATGGAAACAACAGGCCAAATTTCTTAAAAATTGTGGGGAAGAAGCTGGTGGCAGCCACTTCGTAGTTTCTCCTGCTGCCCCAAGTCTGGTTAGACTAAAAAGCAAAAGCTGTATATAGTTTCTAATTGCCCTTCCCCCTCAACTAACTTGCCACAGGAAGCTGGACCTCATCATCTCTGGACAGGATCCCAAGCTGTGGTGCCAGACTGAGGTTGGCACTGCAGAAAGACCTGTTTATTTTGCAAGTTAAAAATTCCCCTTATCAACTGAGGGGAATTCTCATCTGGTCAAAGTATTTCCTCTTTGTGCCATTCAGATGTTGCAGACAGTAGAGAACAAGGACTGAGCCTCCAGTTTATTAAGTTTGTCATTTCATAACTGCTCCTGCAGCTGCAGGATTCCCTCAAGCATTTTTGTAATGTACATCCCTGGACACTACTACTCATCAAAAACCTGAGTTAATGGCCAAATGTCCTTTGATAGTCAACTGAATTGTAACTTTGGAGGCCCACAAGAGGGCAAAGGTGCATATAACCCAATAAGGCACAAAGAATTATGTAATTACAGAGACAAGTCTTGTAACAAAACCCCAGAAACATTAAAATAATAAGTGTCCTTGTGCGTTAGGGCACCTACAGCCTTGCATACATGTCTTTTAAAGTATTATTTCAATATACAAATGAAGTAAAAAACTTCATTAAGATTGGGTTTTTATACGTAGGGGTCTACCCAACTTAAGGAAGCAGCTGGCCAATTTTGCAGGCGGATCACGGGGCCAGCTGCCATTTTAGAGGACTTATTGTGGCTAGGCCCCCAAGTGCCGGCAACTCCCCAGTTCTCCCCCAGTGGGCTGAGCTACTGAGCCACAGCGCCCTGAGGACTTCTGCCTCCCTCTGGGGAGCCAACATTTTATTTTCAGTAAGCTTTCCTTTTGTTTTTCCATAGATTTTGTGAACACTGCCTGCTTTTATGGGCAATGACAGATTTTGCGTTTTTCATGATTTCGGTAGGTTTCTATTTATAAGTGCCAGTTCCTAGCATGTACCCACCAACTTCTATGAATATCGGTACAAGGAAAATGTCTCAACGGAAAGAGAAAGTGAAAAATACAGCCTTTTAATAGGTTGGTGAGACAAGATTTCTTTTGGACCTGGTACTAAGATTTTAACTAGCTCATATACTACCTTCAGAAGCAAGTACGGCACCCCAAATAGTGGTGTGGTATGCATGTAATAACTTTTTTCTTTTTGCTCTAGTCTCATTCTCAGAGGCCTTGCATATCACTGATGACATGTCAAAGCACAGTCAAGTTAGAAAGTGCTTTTTAAATGAGGCAGAGTGGTTTTAGCTAATATTAGCCTATGTACTAGAAGGGGTTAAGACAATCCAGAGAAGTACTTGTACTTTTTTAAAGAAGTGCTTTGGAGGAGGGCCGCGTTTCTGGAATTCTTCTGGAATGACAGAAGGAGGCCAAATACCAGCACTCGAAGTCAATGGGAGTTTTGCAACATGTTTAATGAGCCCTGGTTCTGACCTCCTATAGTCCAGATTTTTCTGACCTCTCTCATCTGGGATCCTGGAGTGTTTACCTTCATTTAGTTTCTTAAAATTTTGATGGGAATGAAAATACAAAAGTGCAAGAGAGGGAAGCTTGTGGTACCTGTAATGTTTTCTGGCAACTCCAGTTCCTTCCTCGTCAGTAGCCTTTTTCTTTCAAGCAGGGCTGAGTCCAGACTCTGGCACCGTGGTTGCTCCTCCGGGGGCGGGTGCAAGGCCTCATGTTTCAGTAAGTCTGCAGCAGAGAGTCTATGATTTGGGTTCCTTTCCAGAGCTGCTTGTAGCAGTTCCCTCATTGTGGTGCTGCAGTCCTCAGCAATGTCTTCTAGGGGAGGAGCTTGCTTGTGGATCTAGCAAACCAGAAAAATAATTCTCTCAGACCTACAATATTACCAACAAGAGCAGATCATTTTCAGAGTAAGTTCCAGGTTATTAGGTTACTGCCATGGAAATTCTCCTCACTCAGGAACTGTGTCCCCACAACGAGACTGGTAACCAGCAAAATTCACCTGCTGTCAGGTGTATCTATAAACTGAAAATGTAGGCAAGGTCTAGCCAATGACCTGAAAATCTACTAGGAGCCCGAGGCCCATATGAGGCTGTGCATATGAAACATTCACCAAGTTTCCATGCCAAAGCGGAGGTCTGAATTAAATTTTGCTTTGGCGACTTTGGCTTTTGTTCAAAACTGAAAAATATAAATTCTGAGTTTTGTACAACTCAGACCTGGCCTCTGCAAGACCACATCAAGCATTGCAAAACTCTACTTTGTGGCTAATACTATCCTAGTCAGTCACCTCATAAATTATTACAGCCTGCTTTCAACCTTCATGGTATTTCTTTCAGACTTTGGAAAACTACATCTTTTTTCTGACGGCAGATACTTTCACAATCCCACAGAAGGCTAGGAGATTTACCAACAAGGATACAGAGGCCTCACCCTTTGGAAAGCTGTCCCACGACTGTTTTCTGGATACTTACTATATAGAGGTAGGATGGATATGCTGAGCGAGGGTATCTATTCACCCAGGGTGGGCTGCCAGTCTGCATATGAATAATGGTAGTCCCCATGCTGTAGATGTCTGCTTTTGTTGTGTGTCCTCTGCAAAGTATCACTTCCGGGCTCATGTAAATCTGCGAAGGGAATTAAAAAGGTAGATTAATCTTTGCTTTTGTCGTCCACCCATTGGTTAGCCACCAGAATTCTCTCCCACCCTATCTCTCTGCCCCCACCACTTCCACACTGTATCCCCACAGACTGCACTCATATTTGTTTGAGGAGAAAATATTTTTTCTGCTCCACAAAAATACTCAAGATTTCAAATATTTTTCTGCTTTATCCTGGGACAAATCCAAGATCTTTCAAAGATTTTTCAAATGGAAGAAAAACATGTGCCTATTTAAGAATAGCCCAAAGCTAGGACAGTCCCTCGGAGTCTGGGAGATGCAGATTCAAGCCCCTGCTACGTCCAATTCAGAAGTACATCAAACCTCACACAACTGAGATGTCTGCTCCAGTTACCAACTCTGTTTTTAGGTGGGGTTCTCCCTCTTCTTGAATCTCCTGTTCCACATTGTCTATTTGTTCATGGGGTAAGGGAGTGAAAAAGAACGTGGCACTTATCTGAGATGTCCAAGACAAAATACAAACCCCTGGTACACGATATATAAAGTGCAATGACACCAATGGGTGAGACTGAAAGCCCCAGAACAGCTAGCATGGTTGGACTGAAGCAAGAGTAGCCAACCTGCAACATGCATGGATAGTCTGTGCATGTGGCAAAACTGGGAGGGGACAGGCAGCATGAGGACAGATTGGGCAAGAAGCATAAAGCAAAGCAACAGGTCAGGCAAGGACAGAAAGCAGAGCAGCAGACTGGATCAGGGAAAGGACTGGAGTGGCACTTCAGGAAAACAGGGGGCTTAATTTGCAGCGCAATCTGCTAAAAAGGTTGGCTGTCACTGGACTAAAGGGCTTCTCCCTGCATCTCCCACATATTGGGTCTTCCTTGACCACTGGGCTATATGTTATTCTGATGTGAAGGGTCTCTCCTACCTCCCTGTTTTGTGAGCAGAAATTCCGTTCTTGTTGAAATGAGTACACCCATTTGTCAAAATCAAAACAAGATGCACAAACCCAAGATCTTTTGACAGGAACCCAAATTCTCCAATGAAAAACAGCTCATCAGAACATTCCCTACCAGCTCTAATCATCACCCTTCCAGTGGAGATCAGCCCAGCAAGAATGTCATCGGCAGCTGTTCTATAATCAGCTGGACAGGATGCCCGAGGCACACCCTCACGTTGAAGTATGATGGTACTGCATGCACACAACTGCCCAGCCCATTGACACAGAGAGCTAAATTTGAACAGAACAATGCACAGCCCACATGCTAGATTAGCAGGCCAGCATGTTTGTTTTGGGATTATATTTCTCCTTCATCCAGCTCCCTCTAAACAAACAAATTCAAATGTTTCTTCCTAGTTAAATCATCTGGCAACAAGAGTAACTCGACTGTCAAACAACACAAAAGTGGCAGGTTACATAAAGAAGCATCACCATGTAGTTTTGCCACAAGTTACCATAGGATTAGATATTTCTATGGGGCTCATGCAGTCACTACAAAATACTGAAGATATTTTACAGTAAATAACTTGAATCACTTTTGCAATCAGGGCTCCAAATAAAGCTGCACACCCACAAAGTGTCTGGAGAAATCTGGCTGCAATACCCATTTGCCTCTGTATGCTACTTTTGTCAGGGGGATATCGTTATATTTACTCTGCTTTAAAAGAAACAACGTGATCTAACAAAAGGGGCATTTCCAGTTTAGGTAAAAAAAATTAGCATGCCTCTCACCTCTATGCATTTAAACATAACATTTAAGTGCAATAAGGAAAGAAAGTGACTGAATAAGTGTGTGTTTTTAGTTCTACTTTTTTTTCTAAGAGTAAGAAAAAGAAGCTTTGGAGTAAGTAGGGCAACAAAATAGGCTCTGACTTGCACTACGTGTGACCTCAAAATCATTTTAACATAGTTGTACAGAGCATAACGCAATACACAATTCAGCTTAACATGCTTAGTGGGTGGCTGAGTGTTGCAGGCTCTCATTGTCTGATACATTTTAGTAGACAACTGTTTCTTCAGTAAGGCTTATACTTGGGACAAACACTTCATCTAGTGTGTTGCAAAGAACAATCCTCAACTACAAACAGAAATTACGTTGTCCCTATTCAGCATTTTCCTCAATTACTGGGTCTACTTTACATTTCTGCATTTCACAGAAAATTTAACTCACGCCACACACACTCATGCTATTTTGTTGTCCTCCAGATATTCTTGCTTCATTTGTACAGAATGGCAAAACACTAACTTCTGTCACAGAACCACGATTCAGTATGGACCACATACAGCCTGTGCTCACACAGCAAAGACCTGAACAGGAAAGCCTAAATTACACACTTTTGCAACAGCCTGTACCATCCTCCACAGCAGCTGGCATTAGGCCCTGTCACATGCCACACTCCAAACTCAACAGACCAGTGGCAGGATCTAGAACAGAAAATCCAAGTTCTCTCTCACTGTAGCCATTATAGAGGAGCACTGTTTTGCATAAGCAAAGGCAAACCTTTTCTAGAAAAGTGTCGTCTCTCGAGGCTGCAGTTGGATGCAAAATGCAGGAGGCACTCAGATGGAGTATAAACAAATCACTAAACAAAGGAAACAGCAAGTGCTCATTCATCTCATCAACGGTTTTCAGAGAGCATGGATGCACACCTGAGGAGTAAGCCATCTATTGCTGGCACACTCGAGCTTGTGAGCCATGAAGACATTACTGAGGTGACAAGGCAAGAGAATGGAAATGCAGCATAAATTTTTCCTAATAGGAGTAAAAATACAGAACTGTATTCCTACAAATGTTTACCCAATGCTCTGTCTGTTCCCTCTGCAGTCCTATCTCATGACTCCCTCCCCATCTCAGGAGGCTTCTCCGAATGCAGATGCTGAGGACTTTCAAACGGGGAAGAAAGATATGTGCCTATGAATTTATGGATTGAAGCATAGCTTGTGAAGGTACAGGATTGCAGGCACCCACCTGGTTTCACTCTGTACAATCACTTAATATTATAAAAGTAGTGGGTGCAATTTTATCTTACCAACCTGAACTTGACTTACATAAACCTGGCCTGATCAAAGTAAGGCAAACTGTGCCATAACTATTTTTTTATGCTGAGCGAAGTATTTTTTTTAATGCAAAAAAACCACATTTCTTCCTCCCTTGGAAATTCCCTTCAGAACTTCATGCCTTTCCCATCACATTGCTTTGTATTCATTATTGTCATATTGGAAAGGAATTTCCTAAATTGACTGCCAAAGAGATGGCTATTTTTAGCACAGGTTTAGTAATTAGTTCTGAACTCTAACAACTGGAAAACCAAAAAAATATATATATTCAAGCATCCTCCCAAAAACATTTCATGGAACATCAATTGTTTTTTTGAAATGTATTAATCTAGCCTGTGCTTTCAAGAAATGGTTCACTCCCCTTGAAGGCTTATGAATACATCTCTGTTAAACATGTATTCATTTTGAGCTTGGAAAGACTATCAAAAACAGCAAAATATTTCCTGTAACAGATTCATTCGCAATGCAAAGCCAGCCCACATTTTCTTCAGATAATTCAGCCAAGTACAACTTCATAGTTGTTAATTCAGGCCCTGACCTTGGAAAACCTAAATACGTACCAAGTGGATACACCAGTACTTGTTACATGGAGTCATGGCCCAAAATCTAAGTTACATGGTCCTTATTATTTTAGTATCTAATCACCACAAACTATAGCTCTCTTCACAAAGTGCAATCCTGACGACTAAAGAGCTATTATTATTGATAGCTTTCTGTGCTTCAGGTGTCCAACTAAGTGGCATGAATACAGTTACACAGGAAAGCTATGGCAGAGCACAGAATTGAACTCTGACCTTCTGAGTCTTGGCCTCAAACCCTATTCATGCAAGCATCCTTCATCCCTGCATACTTGTCTTCTAAATATATTCTTAATAGTCTGCTAAATATCAGGGGTGGAGTGTTGCCCAGTTGGAAACCAACAGGAGTCTTGTAAGTGGCATTAGTGGAACCAGAAATTCATCCTTGGTTCTGAATTTAACAGTAATTAGAAAAAATGACTGACCTGAAGACAAATTATGTTTGTAACATAATACCTAGTTCTCCAGTTACTGAAAGTGACACTGTCGACCACCCAATCCTCATTAAAAAACTAAGCGAGCGACTGGCATTGGTGCCTACATGGTCAGATGGATTGCGAATTGGCTGAAGGGTCGTACTCAGAGGGTGGTGGTGGACAGGTCATATTCGACCTAGCGGGAAGTGGGCAGTGGAGTCCGCCAGGGCTCGGTCCTTGGGCCCGTGCTGTTCAAATTCTTTATCAGCGATTTGGACAATGGGGTGAAAAGCAACCTGTTCAAATTTGCTGACGATACCAAAATTTGGGGTGAGGTGGGCACGTTAGCAGGGAGGGAAAGACTGCAGAAAGACCTGGATAGGTTGCAAGGGTGGGCTAACAAAAACAGGATGCGTTTCAATACTGACAAGTGCAGGGTGCTGCACTTGGGCAGTAGTAACCTGCAGCACACTTATAAGATGGGAAACTCCCTTTTTGAGAGCACGGAGGCAGAAAGGGATCTTGAAGTCATCATCGATTCCAAGATGAACACGGGCCGACAATGAGAAGTCATGGTCAGCAGGGCTAACCGGACCTTATCGTGCATCCACAGGTGCATCTCAAGTAGGGCCAAGGAGGTGATACTCCCCCTCTACGCGACACTGGTCAGGCCACAGCTGGAGTACTGTGTCCAGTTCTG
>JAGPOW010000261.1:236864463-236910259 GCA_030014935.1 Caiman crocodilus
ATCCACAGGTGCATCTCAAGTAGGGCCAAGGAGGTGATACTCCCCCTCTACGCGACACTGGTCAGGCCACAGCTGGAGTACTGTGTCCAGTTCTGGGCACCCCACTTCAAGAGGGATATGGACAATATTGAGAGGGTTCAGAGGAGGGCCACCCACATGATCTGGGGACTGCAGGGCAGACCCTACAATGAGAGGCTATGGGACTTGAACCTGTTCAGCCTTCACAAGAGAAGGCTGAGGGGGGACCTGGTGACCGTCTACAAACTCACTGGGGGGGGGGACCAGAAGTGTTTGGGGGAGACCTTGTTTCCCCTAGCGCCCCCCCAAGATAATAAGGAATAATGGCCACAAGCTGTTGGAGAGTAGGTTCAGATTAAACATTCGTAAGAACTACTTCACAGTCAGGGCAGCTAGGATCTGGAACCAACTTCCAAAGGAAGTGGTGCTGGATCCTACCCTGGGGGTTTTTAAGAAGTGGTTTGATGTCTACCTGGCTGGGGTCATTTGAGCCCAGTTTTCTTCCTGCCCAGGGCAGGGGGTTGGACCTAAAGATCTGCAAGGTCCCTTCCGACCCTACTTCTATGATTCTATGAAAGTTCAATTTGTAACAAACTCTCACTGTCACACAACTGTTAAATGTTAAAATGTTAAAATAAAATTTAAAAAAGCCCCCCCCACACGCTCATGGTTTCACCAAACAACCCTTCTGGAACATCCGGCTGCTCTACAACATGAATGAAGCAATAACAGGGCTTTCCTTGCACACATGATCATTACCTCTGTTCCTCGGAGGTCTTTGGGGTAGTAAACATCGCCAGTCATTTGAACACTTAGACCAAAATCCACCAAAACAGCCTTAGTTGACATGAAAACGATGTTGCTGGCTAAAAGCAAATAAGCAAACACACATTAAGTTCTTGTAAGCTTGTGCCATTTATTTTGCAATCCAAGCAGCTCATGCAAAACTTAAGAGCAAAGGCGGAGAACAACAAAAACTCTAGCTCAGCAATTCCCAATTTTTTGCACAGCAATGCTACTTCTGGTTAGGTTATGACCCTATTTCCAGGCTGAGCCCAGCTGCTCTAACAGAACTTCTGTGGTGTTTGCAAATATCACTCACAAGCGTTGTGACTTGCAATTTGGGAACTGCAGCTTCTAGGTCTAAAGGCATATTCAACCTCTAACTTCATGTCACAGATTAAGAAGAACACCATCAGATATTTAGTTTGCAATTTTAAACTGGATTTTACAGGTCAGATTGTCCACTTCCACAGTGAAACTGCAAAGCAAGAGGCTGAAGGTTTTAGGTTGGTTGCTCCAAAGGACCAAGGCTTCCTGCAGGAGTTCAGTAAACTCAGTCTTGAAATCCTCTAGGGTCCTGCTATCCAGAAAAGCAGGGGAAACAGCTCTTCTGGATCCCCGGGATTTCATCCATGCACAACTGAGCCACCAGGGATGGGCAATTTGTGCTTATGATTACTCCCAACTATGCAGCTGAACCAATAAAAGACATTACCTTAAAAAATAGAAATCCTCTCCTCTTGCATATAGTAGGATAAAAAGATGTATGAGCAAGAGAGCCTGGGATTTTCAAAGTGGCCTAAGGAATTTGGGCCTGGTATTCACACTGAATTTCTATGATTCTTTTTTTTGGGGGCAGCGGCGTGGGGAGAGAGGGTCTAGTCCCTAAACTACTTTGCAGATCCCTACCATAAGTTAAAAGTGCAGGACCCAGTTCACTCACAAATGTATTGGTCTCACCTAATTTCTGCCCCTGTGGTTCATTCATCATACACCTAAGATTTTACTGCATTCTCTATAGTGTAAATTAGCAGTTTTCAAACTGTGGTCTGCAGAAGGGTCTGCAGACTGTTTAAGGGGTCTACAAAAGATGACTCTGATCAATTGAAAGCATGTGAATAACCACATTTACAATTCAAAGGGGCCTGCACTTCAATTTTAAATTTTTTAGAGGTCCACAAATGAAAAAAGGTTGAAAACTACTGGTGTAAGCTTTTGAGCAAGGTTTTTTTTACCATCTTTTCCAATGCAACCTATACCCAGACCATTTTCTACTTTGCTATTCAACTTCTTCAGGGAGTTATGCCTGGTTCTCTCACATTCGTATCATCAGTAGGACACAAAGTAATAAATACTATACCACAGATACATTCTAAAAAAAAGCTCCTTGGAAACGTACACATGCTCACACTCTTGTCTATCTATTAAATCAGAGTGCTGGTGACATGTTACAGTAGTTGAACCCAAAATCCAAACATCAAATATTTTGTAGGATCAAACCCTTATTTTACAGATATTTCTTGCAGAATAATGAACATCAGTTTCTTGTAAGATAACATTTTTAGTTGCTCAGAACTTTGTCTTTTGGGAATGAAGCTTTATATGTTTAATCTCAACCTGAAGGCTGTTTTTTGTTTGAGCGCACATGGAGAAAGCATGAGCTAAATTCTTGCATTTTGTTTTCAACTGTGGAGAAATATGTGCACTTAAAAAGGGGACTTTTCCCTTACCAATAAATCAAGCCCTAACACCTACACCAGTCCTCCTATCAGCTAATAAAGAAAGTGGACAGGTCATTTCTAACCATGCTGATTCAGGTGGTTTTCTGGTTATGAGTTTGCTCTGGTTTAACAAACTGGTTAAAAGTATAAAAATGCATTTGTATAGATATGGGTTTGTGTAAAATGTGACACTGCTACAAATGCAAGCAACAATTTTCTTGGGTAAGTATCTCTAACTTTATATTCCAGAGAACAATTGATGTTTGAAATCTTAACTCGATCATGGAATTTCCAATAATGCCTCACCAGGACACAGAGATAAGCACCAACAGGCAGATCCTAAACTCATTCAAGTGAAAGGAAGGACTTGCACTGACCTAACAGGCTTCGGATTGGACCACCTAAAGAATAGCTTTGTAATGGCACAGCCTCCTATCTTCTGAATAGCTCAAAGAGATGCAGCTAAAAGCAAAGACAGAGTCCCTCCTCCTCCCTTTGGCTTGGGGAAAGCTGTGCTCTATTAGAATTCTCTCTCTGGAGCTGGAAGCTGAAATTTGCTGGCCAAGAAACTGTAAGAAGGACTGAGCACAATATAAATGAGGTTTCAGCCTTCCTCACCAACACTGCCTGGTAGAGAAAGAAACACTGTTCTACTCGCTTTCCTTTGAAGGAAAAAAAATATATATATACGTATTTCAATATACTTAATATATCCTGAGATTATAGTCTTTTGAGATTGTATACATCAATCCCATAGATCACTACCTTGCCAGGGCAAAAGGAGAGAGCTTGGTGCTACCTCCCTGACTCCTAAAATGGAAAGGAGAATCCTGAATCACAAGCTCCCCTGATGTTATGTCAAGCACCTTCTGACATGTGCTCGCTCTTCTAAAAAGCATGAAATATCAAGAGATTACAACAGTCAGACAAAACAGCCTCTCCCCCCTCCTCACATCAGTCACTCTTCCTGTGTCAAAGCCAAAGGAAGGTTCAACATCATGAAGAAATTCCTTAACCAGATAAACAGAGATGATATGAACCTATTCAGCTCAGTACACTGCAGGCCCAAACCCTCTTTCTGTTTGGCTATGGGATACACAACTCCATTCAGGCAGTTGGTTTTTTTTATCCCCATCCTTTCTCCATTGACCTATCCTCTCACCACCGCATAGTCTCAAGGCCTGTGACAACCATCATCAAAATTGTTTGATCTACTTTAGTCACTGACCTAACCCAGGAAAAGCAAGGAAGTTAAAAGCTGCTGGAAAATTTTAAAAAGTCCACTAAACTTTTTCAAAACCTCAGATCTGTATCGGCTCTTATATCCATCATCTATGTGCAGTCTTTAAAAAGCCCTTAAGTCCATTACTATGAAAAGACACACAAAGTACATACAGAAAATAACATACAAAAGGCAAGAGAAAAGTTGATTCGGTGCAACAGTTATACCCGTTTCAAAGCTTTCCCTGTAGGTTTGGCACCACACATTTCATAGACGCCTTAGTCTGTGGACTCCCAGGTCCAAAAACCACAAGCAACTAAACAATACATACACGTACCGTTGATCATCTTTTAATTTAAAAAAAAAAAAACAAAAACCCAAAAGTGTAACAAGAATAAGCTTACAAAAAACTACAAGCCAAATCCCAATTAAAGGCACTGTTTCCGTGAAAAAAATGGGAAGCAGGATTTTACCTAGGGTAGGGTTTTTGGGGGTAAGTAATATTTATGGACACTAAACCTTACCCTAACAAAATGCAAACTAAGAATCTCAACAAAAAAACCAGTCATATGCCTAGCTCAGTTTCAGGGTGGGAACAAACTGAGAAACAGCCACATACTAAACCATCCATGTAAACCTTAAGAAAAGGCAAAATGTTCTTCATAGATAAACCAGACAGGATGAAGCAACTGTTTGGCTTAACTAACATAATAGTATCTGCTTGAGCTCAAGGTCCTTTTTTATTTTAATTAGGACTTGGAATATTTTAAAGGCTCGAGAGTCTGAAACAATCATATTTCAAGGCAACATAATAATTAAAATACAGCACTAATTCAACCACTCCCTCCACATCTCTCCCTGCACCCCCCAACAAGAAATGGGATGTGGAACTGCTCAGCCCACCTCAAAATTATGTTATGCAAAAGAGACATTAAAACACTGGCGTATTCCCAGTGTAACGAGGACAAGAAGGCCCTCTGACAATGAAGCACACATACGTTTTATATCATGATGTATGATTCCTTTGGAGTGAAGAAAGTCAAGTCCCTTCAGGATATGCTTTGTCACCCAAATGATCTCAAATTCTCTCATGCGTCCACAGCCCTCCAGCTTTTCCATGACAGATCCTCCTTCTCCTGCCTCCATAAAGAGATGGACAGTCTCATCCCACAGGATAGCACCATACAGCTCAGCGATGTTCTCATGACGGAACCGGGCCTGGATTTCAACATCTGATGGTTTGAACTGTTCCAGTGGGACCTGGGGCATTGAAACAAAACTTGAGTAGAACTACACAGAACAGCTAACTACTTAGTAAATAGTTTTTCTCTGTGTTAACTGAAAACGAAAGGAAAAACATCTATTAAACATGTCAAAATATTGCTGCCTTAACTTGTTCCCCTTCTCCATTTTCAATGCATCCTGTTTAAAAATAAAAGGGACACAGCTTTTAGAAACGTGCCTGATTCCGGAAAAAGCAATTTAGCAAAAACTATTCCCATCAAAATCTAATGATTATGCAACATTCTGGATAAACTTTCTGGTGAAAGTTTCTCTTCAGCCATCTGAAGTTTTATCTATGCAATGAGAATTGCCCGTTGCTGACAGCATGAGTCTGAACAGGTGCAAAGACCTTAGTTTAGCTACAAGGGTAACCATGGACAAGTAGTGTTTAGTCTCTTCACTAACCTCTGTTAAATCCTGACAGATGCAAGAAAGCCACCACGTATGCAATGGCAAATAAAGTCATTTTAAAATGATTCCTCGGCAATTTTGTTTATTCTGGATGTGGTACTGACTGAAAAGGACCAAAATAATACACAGTTGCAATCTGGGACTAGAGAGAAAAAAAAAAAAAAAGGCTAGTGGCCATTCTTTTACATTTGCTCAATTCATGGCCACAAGTGATTTTTTTTTTATTATACTGAGCAGTGCTTTCCCAAAAGCAGTACATAGCTGCAGTTTTAATTCAGTAATATGGTGCACATAATTACTAAATGCTAGGTGTCCCAGCATAAGAGGAAAAGGGCAAGCCAGCCTTCTTCCCACCTCTGCCATGCTGTGGGCAGCTATGTCTGTTAAGCATGGCACCTATATCAGCATTATTTACCAATAGCTGTGTATGGAACATTGGTCCAACTGAGCTTTAAGTCAGCCTTAAGAGTTCATTGATGAAATCAGAGTAGTATTTTGAAAGCCAATACTAAGAACTGTTTTATCCTAAAGAAGAAATTGAAACAAAACCCTGAACTCTGAAAAACTGCATCTCTCCTTACAATGCACCAAAAGCAAACAGAGATATTGCCCATTTCATCTCAGTTAGACCCTAATTGAGGGCAGGGAGCAGATACAGGCCAACCTGGACAGGCGGAACGAAATAGGATGCAATTCAACAAAGATAAATGTAAGGTACTCCACCTAGGAAAGAGGAACCCCCAACACACCTATAGGTTGGGGGATGACCTCAGCAGCTAAGAGGCTGAGAGAGATCTTGGAGTCATAATTGACTCCAAGATGAACATGAGCCAGTAGTGTAATAAGGCCATCAACAAAGCCAATTGCACCTTGTTATGTATTAGCAGATGCATGACCAGCAGATCAAGGGAGGTGATGCTCCCCCTCTATGTGGCACTGGTCAGGCCGCAGTTGGAGTACTGTGTCCAGTTTTGGGCGCCGTGCTTCAAGAGGAACACGGAAGATCTGGAGAGGGTTCAGAGGAGGGCCATTCACATGATTAGTGGCCTCTGTGAAAGACCCTACAAGGGGAGGTTAAGAGATCTGGATCTCTTCAGCCTTCACAAGAGACATCTGAGGGGAGATGATGTAGCCTCCTATAAGTTTATCAAGGGAGGACAGCAGGGAATTAGTGATGCACTATTTACCAGAGTGCCTCAGGGAGTAACTAGGAATAATGGGTGCAAACTAGTGAAGAGTAGATATAGGTTAGACATTAGGAAGATATTTTTTACAGTAAGGATGGTCAATATCTGGAATGGGCTTCCAAGACAGATAGTAATATCATCTAGCTTGGAGGTCTTCACAAGGAGGCTTGATAGTCACCTGGCTGGGGTCATTTGACCTCGGTCCTCTTTTCTGCCCGGGGCAGGGGGTTGGACACAATGATCCATTGTGGTCCATTCTGACTCTACAATCTATGAATCTAATGGAAGAACACTTATGCATGTGCTTCAAGTCACAGTAAAGCCAATGACACTTTAGACTGGCATTGTAGTGGGATCTTTATGCATAAGTTTCTCCCATTGAAGACAGACTCAAGGTGATGCACGAATTTCATGCATAAGCTTTCTCCTGACCTGCCCTCAACACGAGTTTTGCCCCTGATTTCAAGGAACCCATTGGTTTACTATGCTGACAACAGCCAGGCTCAAAGCAAAGGCCTCTGAAGAATACTAATCAGGCAATAGGATTGTGCAGCATGGCAATTACACAAACACATTCAGAATGATGAAGGTTTCTCTGTCTCACAGTTAATCACTCCAGGATATTCCTCTCAAGAAAAAGTATTTCTTCAAATCCCCCCAAAAATGCAACTTCTTGCTAACACAGTCCAGTACAAAAAACCCAAAACAAAACACTTGAAATAAATCATACATTAAGCATTCTTATATTATATTATATTATATTATATTATATTAAGCATGTGCCAGATGTAATTCTAGAATACTTTTTTCCTAAGTAACAGTGATGCCTCAGTTACTACTGCAATTAAATGCAGGTATGGTCTCATGGCATATTATGTATGCCATACTTCAGAATGTTTACTTGGAAGAAAAAACTCTGAACAAGCCTACCAGCTTGCATGCCATTCGCTTTTTCGTCTCTCTGTCTTGTGCCAAGTACACTTTCCCAAAAGCTCCGCGAGGAACAAAATCAGAACCAATATTCCTATAGGTCAGCTTCCATGGAAACAAGAGCACATCTGATTCGATTTGATAACGCCCATTCTTTGGAGTGATCTAAGGTGGGAAAAAAAAGTGTGTTAGAGGAGAGCACTTCAAGTTGTGGCCAATTCAATTCACACAGTGAAAGCATCATCATGTAAGTCTATTGAATTCAGCAATTCCTGAATAACACCTTTACAGACACGTTTCCCCAGGATTTTTGCTAGTCTGTGTTTGGAACCTGCACGTGAAGCGTACTCATTTGTGGAGATATATTTAACATTTCTTTCTGATGATTAACCTTTTCAAAGTGTAAGTTGCAATTAATTAATTATCTGGTAACAACAACATGATCACTGAGACTAACAAGGACTGTGTAAATTAACTTCAACATTCTTTAGTGGAATCTGCTAACCTGTTATGCCACATAGCTGTTACTCACAGACTATTCTATACAAGGTGAGCAAGACTTTCAGCATTTCCTCACATCACGTGTAATGCTAGGGAATAGTGCCTTATAAATGAAGAAAAAACAAAAAAGACTTCACAGAGTTAACCAGGGAGAGAGACAGAGAGATGGCTTAATTTTGCTATGTGCCTTCATATTGCTTGAATTAAGCCATGAAATTAAGTTGGCATCATTTGATAAAGCTGTAGATATTATTAGTAATATATGGACATCCTCAATGTTACAATTAAAAAAGCATATTCATTATAAATGTTAAGTGAAAATATTGTTTTAAATGAATAATACTTCAGAAACCAATATCATGCTTACTGGTACAGAACAAAAATATAATTTCATATAAATATCAAAATGGGTCAGTGCTGTACATTAGTTTCACCCCTCTGACAGTCTCATATAGCACATTACTGTTACTCAGGTCATTAGCGGCACCCTACATGCAATAGCATGTTGTAGAAAGCAGAATATTGTTCTTAAAAGGTCATTTGCATTTATACAAATCCAATTCAGCTATGCTTTAATGAACAGAAAATATGGTATTTTTGCAATCAGGAAAAGATTATTTTGACTAATAAAACTGACATTCATGAACAGCTTTCAGGTGTAACAGTGAGATTGCCTAAATAAAGGATTAACCTTGTTTCAAGTTCATCAGAAAGATAAAACTTTGGTTGTTTTGTAGGTCACAAGCAAACAAAGGGCAAATTGTTATATTTTCTGTCATGCTGAAGCAGCGTGGACAATGAAGTAACAGTTGATACAGGGAGAACAGGAATTTCATGTCCATCATCTCTGTTAATTCCATGCATCACTAGAACAGAAGATAAAGCCTGCAAGGTGTTTTCTCAGTAAAACATTTCACATTTCCCAGAAATATGGCAGGCAGGTAGATCTTCAAGATTTGTTGATGGCCTTTCTAGATTATGGCCTCTGCCAAAATGTAGTCATGAGTTTTCTCTGGTATCCCATACTCTCTCTGTATTACAAGGAATCAGTAGGATGCCCTCCTCTTCCAAAGCTCCCAGATCGCACTTGGATACTACTGTTACAACCAAATTCAGGGGCCCCAAATACACAACTAATGTGTCTACCAACAATTTCAGTTTTGTTATATGCAATCAGTGGGTTCTTAGAAACAATGAAAGTACTTTGATGCTAATTGAAAAGGCCAAAATTAGGCAAAAAAGCAAGGTAAAAAACGGTTTTAGTAATAGAAACTAAGAAAAGAGGTTGGATCTGCCCAGCTTGTAACTGGTAAAAATTCCTTCAAGCCTTTTCATTAAGGGGCAATTCTATCCTGACATAAGGCCTTGGGCAGTCAAACTATTTTCTAGCACTCACAATGAGGCTGAACTGTCTCACCAGCAACCAAATTAAACTATTCTGGTTCTACCACACTAGACCCAAAATTAGAGCCATGCCTGCACCTTCCTTAAACCTCCTTTACTTTTTTATCCAGCAGAGAGACTGATGGATCCATACAGAAATTCTGATTGGCACTATCCTGATTCCACTCCTCACTTGCCCAGTTGGCTGTCTATACCCACACAGAGCTGGCTAATGCATATACTTTTCTGCACACAAAGCAGTCACAGCTATGCAGCACAAGCAGTCACAGCTATGCCAAGCAGAACCACCATTCAAAATCAGCAAGACCCTATTTTGCAGTGTCACTTTATTTAAGTAGTGAACTATTTTCACAAAAAATATTGCAACATTTACGAAACTCGGTATTAACAGCCAAGGCTATTTCAGTATAGTATCCATTATTAATACCCAGTAAACAGGGAAAAATAATATTATATTATATTGATCAGAGCCAGGCAAGTATTTAGATTAAAATTTTCTCCTCCTCTCTAGCCCAAATTCAAAGAGGAGAACAATAAGTCAGGGTTAAGTAAACAATGATCTACATATTTAAGAGCTTAGATTTATTTGTTTTCCATTCATGTTTTGAACTCAAAGCTATTATTATTTATATTTGGCTTTCTTTAATTTGATGGTTGCATGAGAGATGGAAGGCAACAGTACCAGCAAATTAGAAGAGCAGAGCTCTGACTCATGAGAATAAAATCATTGTGCCCCATGACAACAGGCTATGCATTTGGAGTTTCACTAGCTCTTGGTTTAGTACTTCCACTGACTCTCAATGGGCTTTCGTTTTAAGTCTCAGATTACATCATAGTGGGATTGCCCTGAGATGCATCACTAACAGTTGGAAGTTCACACTGCTCTGTATAAGGGATGGGCTCAAAATACAAATATTCTCTGAAATCAGGAGCTTCAGATCAAAGTAACAAACATTCCTTCCAATGTGCCAAGGACAAGATGTGAGATACAATACACTAAGGGTTCAGACAGAAGTCACATTTGTCAAGCAACTGGCTTCCTGAAAGCACTTACCTGCACAGCTCCAGAGTGCTTTTAAAGTGGCCAATCACATGACAAAGTAACCCTCATCAATGAGGGATCAAATTTATGTTCCCTAGAGTTAATCTGTCACGCAATCAAGGCCTAGCCCCACCCCTGGGGCTGCCTGCAGGAAGGGAGGCTGAGGTTCATTTGGCCTGAACTGGAAGATCAAGGCAGGTAGACTGAAGACCTTGTCCCACCCCCACCTCCCAGTCAGGCAAACCCCAGCCCACAGCTGCAGACAGGCTCAGCCACCCCCCTGCCCCCAACACAACAGGTGAACATCTGTTGGGTTGGGGATAAGGGGAGAGGGGAGTGCTCTAACTCATGATGCTTTACATAAGTCACCAAGCATTAGGGCACGGGTCTGAATCAAACATTCTCCCCTAAATATATCTGGTAGATCTTCCTGACTGCAGACTAATGAGGCTAACTACCTCTCTCATACATGCATCTACGCAGGATGTTTAAAATACTAAAGTATCACTTCCTCTTGTGTAAGTGGCAGTTTCTACAACTCAATATCAGCAGGTATTAAGCAAAGTGGAAAGAGACAAGATTTTGTAGAATGCAAACAACATTGTGGCTACACTGTGCCTCTCAACAAGAGACATCTGTGCTGTGGGCAGCAGAGAATACACAAATACTGAAATATATGGCATTGCTAAACATCCCGCAGTGTCAGTTTTCATAGCTAGTAAATGGGAACTGTGAACATCGAAACAATTGCCTCCGAGATTTTGACTTTTTGGAGGCAGGAGAATTATCCTTTTGTCAAACTTCTGAATGGAATAATCCTACCAACTACGTTTCTCCTAATAATTCTGCTTTAAAGCTGTTATTGTTTAATGTTATTTCACCACTGGTTGCAAAATATATAGACTTGGTTCACTTTCAGGTAATGAAATTCTGAATTTTCTTATTTCCTTTTAATAAAACATACCGTATGTAATAGGATTCCAGATTCTTGTTGCCTGTGTCCTTTAAATTGCTTCGCAGTGTTTGATACCTGATTTGAAAAAGCAAGCAAGTCCTCCACAGTCCCATATCTGACATTTGACAGCAAAGAAACTTCCCTTTTACAGAACAACAAGGATTCTGCACATTCCTCATTTTCATTAGTTTCTTGGCACATGGTAATTAGACTGTCATCATAAACAGCCAGGTCTCCATTTGGATAAAGGTTTTCCATAATGTCTATTACTTCAGACATATTTAAGTGTGCTAGCAGCAAGTCAATATCCTCTTTATTGTCACTGTCAGTGCTCATATACTCCATTACTGTCCGTTTTTCTAAACGTCACCTGTAAATAGAAAACAAAAAGTAAACATTAAAATGCTTAACTTCCACACAGATAGTTTGGGGTTAAAACACAGCATTAAAAAACAATGATGAGGAATATATAATATATTGGTTGATTTTAAACTGAAATCTTTTTCCCTCATGCATACAGCAAGTTTATTTGCATGTAAGTGTTAGTACACTGACAAAATATGCATCAGTATTATCATCTGTTTTTCTTTTGGTAGTGATTTACAGCATGACA
This sequence comes from Caiman crocodilus, assembly GCA_030014935.1. Lineage (NCBI taxonomy): Eukaryota > Metazoa > Chordata > Crocodylia > Alligatoridae > Caiman > Caiman crocodilus. Next base: position 236,876,535 of record JAGPOW010000261.1, read on the forward strand.
ACAAAGTGTCAACAAAGTGTAAACAAAGCATGACAACCCCTTTCCACTATCAAAGAACACACTGACCAATGCCATCTCAAACATGCAAAGATCAAGTATTATGAGCTGCAAATGGGAGACATGAAATGTACATTTGAAGGTACAAAAGCAAACAGTAAGAGGTGCATCATTACCAGTGCCTACAGCTTCTTAATCAACAACAGGAATGTAGGGTTTATGATGCATGCAGATATGCTAGAAATTTCCCAATGTTCAAATCTAAGCACATAAAAGGATGCCCAAAAGACAAAGATGTGTGTCAGTTCAGTTATTTAAAAAAGTACAAAAAAGTAACCCTGTCCTTTATATTTTTTTTAATTTGTATAAAAGGCACTTGCAAAAGTGCTATGCACATTTTCAGTTAAAAAAAAAAAAAAAGGGCAACATGCAAATCCACACCAAATTCTAAACCAGAGTTGGCAATATTTTTGGGAAAAGTACCAAAAACAGCCACCTTGACTTGGAAGATGCTGGTATGCCAGGGGAAGACGGCAGAACAGCTACTTGGGGCCCAATCCTTGTAGCAGTGCAGCCCTGGCCCCTTCCCTGCCTTCCACCCTGAGACACACATGCACCCATCACTGGCAAGGAGCTGAGCCGGGGCTCCCAGTGCAGCTTCTTGCAGCCTCCCTACTGTATGCTGTGCCAATCCAGGTTTCATGGTGGACAGCAGCTGGAAGGCTGCAAGTGGCTGCACCAGGGTCTGCAGAGTCCCTGCTCAGCTTGTTGCTGGCAGCAGTTGTGCCTTGGTGCAGACAGCAGAGAAGGGGCCAAGGCTGTGCTGCTACAAGGATCAGGCCCCTTGTGCCTCCCCCCACCATCCACTCAAGGCATGCATGCCAAGCAAAATGCCTTCACATGCCACACTCTGGCATACAAGGGGTTGCCGACCCCTGTCCTAAAACCCAACCAATTATAAAACTTTGAGTAGATGGGGACTGGCAAAAGAACCATAAGGTACATAAGAAAAGACTAGTGGCGAAATGCAATCAGCAATGCTGAAAAGGGAACTACAGTATTAAACTGGAGGGAGGTTACTAGCCAAATTCCAAGGATTCATCTTGGGACTGACCTTATTGAAGATTTTCATTAATAACCTACACACAGAAAGTAGGAGTCTGTTAATGAAATGTACTGATGAAATAGGGCTTGTAGGCATCTTCAATATAGAAGAGGATCAGGATATCATACAGAAAAATATGGATGACCTTGAGGACAGAAGCGATCGCAATGGGTAGCAACTAACAACAAGAATTTCTGTTAACCAAGTGGGGGCTTACCAGTCAAAAATGAATGAAGGCATTAAAGGCCTGAACATACTAGCTGATCACACATTGACCACGAGTCACCAATATCATGTACTACAACTATACAAAAGGCAGATACAATTCTACGATACAGTCAAACCAATTTCAGCCAAGGGGGAGGAAGTATTAATGCCACTGTATAAAATATCTAGATTACCTGACCAGAAATGCAGCTCTTTGAAGAAGGATGACTTCAGCCTTGAATAGATGAAAAGAAGGGCTATGAAGATATCAGGGAATAGGTGCTATCATAAGAGAAAGTTAAAATAACTTGGCTCATTTAGATTAGCAGAACAAAAGCTGAGAGGAGATACTGTTGCCTTCTGTAAGTATACTGGGAAAGAAAACATAAGAGATGGAAAAATAATATTTAAAGAAATGTTGGCACAGGAACAAATTAATATAAACTGGCAATTAATAAATTCAGGCTGCAAATCAGGTGCCTAACCAAAAGAACAGTAAAGTTCTGGAACAGCCTTTCAACAGGTTTCTTTCCCCACAAATTCCTAACTATTTATAAGATGAAGCCTTAAGGGTATATATAACAAGGCAGCCTGCAATATAAGATACTGGGCTCAGTTTCCTTCAAGGTCCCTTCCAGTTCTATGTTCCTAATTTCTGCCACAGTACAGTACTCTGCAGTCAAACCCAAAGAACCTTCTTACTCGCACTGCAAGTACACATGCAGGTATGCTCACTCCTTCATACACTAATAAAAATAACTAGATAAAGGGGGCCTTCTACCTTTCAGATTTCAATAAATTCATATCAGAAATTAATTCTGGTTATAATCTCATAAACTCATTAAAAAAACCCTTATAACCACAATGAGTCTGGTCAGACTGTCCAGTAGCTTAAGCTCTTGTTCACAGCTACTGCAATTACACTAAAACTCTGTATACTTTATTTTCTTCTGAAAATACTATTTCTTGCCTGTTTGCAAAGATGCATTAGAGCAGAAGTGCCCCATGCTCATATGATCATTCACTTCACTGTTCTCATGGAAAGAAAAACTGATTATCATAAGTTTGAGATACGAGGGGAATTTTTGAAGGAATAAAAAAGAGAAGAGAGTGAAAAGCAAGAATCAAAACACCAACATCACCTACATTTCCGAGTAGGTCTGAAAATAACCTTTATTGCAGGTTTCCAAGTATTATTCAAGCACTAGGAAGACAGGAACTTCCCTTTTCCCTTTCCAGAATGGACTAATATATCACAGTTATATAACATATCACATTCACAGATTTTTCACTGGCCTTTTAAAAAATGAATGCAGCTGCCTACTTAAGGTAAACCAGAAAGTGATACTTTATGGGGGGGGGAAATCCACAGTAAAGCACAAGCAATTTTTCTCAAGGACAGGTAGCTGACATAAGATTCCTCCCAGGCTGTCAGGCAATGAAGAACTTTTGACCTTAGTTTCTGGTCAAGATATTATCTTTCTTCCCCTCCCTTGGAGGATGTGGAAACTTTCTGGCAGATATTTCTCATGGCTTAGAGAGTATTTACGTCAAAACAGTGGTGCAGAGAGCTAAATACAGTGACGTGGCTGACCTGGTTAATAGCTTCAGGCCACGTCCTGCAAAAAAGTCTGAAACAACAGGACAGGAAAAACTGTTCATCTCTGGCACAAAAAAAGAAGGTTTTGCAGCATGCTTCTCTTCTTTTCATCCCCTGGGGTCTGGTTTCAAGGTCAGGAAAGAAAGGAGACATCAACCTAGATCAGTTCACCTTACAGCAAATGAAAGCACAGCTATCCCCATACTCTTGTTAGTGCCTAAACTGGAGCAGAGGGAGCAATAAGTCTTTATTTGGAAATGGAGAAGATTACCTTCCCTGGAACAGCATGGAAAAAAGTGTTGAAGATGTTCCACTTTTGTATCTGAGGCCTCCACCTCACCTTATCATGCCCAAGCCCAAACACTGCTATGCAACTTTGCAAGTATTGCCTCTCTCCAGGAGAAAGATTTCTTATTCATTTCAGTGTTGGACTTTTTGTCATCAAGTTGGAAGGAAGGAAAATAATAGAGAATCAGCTCCTACTGGAAACTCCCTTTTGAGATGTGAGGCAGAGGAGAAGCAGCTCTTTGGACACTTCCCTCAAAAAAACAAAAACCAAAAAAAATAGTCCCCCGTCCCCTGTCTCCCCCCCAGTCTTAAGCTTTTCTGGACACAGACTCAACTCAAACAGTTACTGACCATCTACACTTAACCATGATAACATGCTAAAGAGAACTTTCCACCAATCATCTATTGTGATCTATTCCACGCTTGCCTCTGTTTTGCTCCCCAAATCACTGCACTGTACTCAACCTGCTTCTCAAGCCATTCACTTCTGCCCACAGGGTCTCAAATGAAAATGACCAAAATGTTCACTGATTTTATTCTTCTCCTGCTCAAACTAGCACAGGCAGCTAGAGTTTGTTCACAGAGGAAGAAAGAAACACAACATGATTTCATGTGTGGAAGGCTGCTTAATCAGAATGAGGTTTAAATTTTTCTTTAAAAAAAGTTTACATGCTTCAGCTGTCAGTGGCTCATATACGACCCTTAGCAAGAAAAGTATTTACTTGCCACTGGTGAATTAATTTTTCCTGCTAAGCCTCTTTAGCTGTACATTAGAGCACTATTTGGATGCACAATATGAGAAACAAATCATAGCCACTTTCATTCAGTGTTTTCCTAATATACATAGCAATCAAGGCCCTGTAAATAGTTTGTGTTTCTAATTACAATTTTGCTTTTACCTACAAAAGCAAAAAAAAAAAAAAAAAAAGCATGCGTTAGTCAGCTGCTTGAAGTTTAAGAAAAGGAAAAACTCTTCCTCCAATCACGTCATTGCTCAACCAACATCACATGAACCACTGGCAAGTCGAAGAGTTTTTTGTCACGGGTAGTTTTCAGCCAAGGAAATGTTATTGTTACCTTGTCATCTTTTTTTTTTTTTCTTTCAGGTATTAAAAATATTCCTGGAATCCCAAACTGATCCAGATTTTTTGCATGGTCCAGGCCCTATACTGCAAACTAACTAGCTTAGTGTAAACACATATAAATACTATATCTGTTCTTGTTTAACCAGCCATCAGCTATAAATAAAGGAACGGAGCCGGTATTTTTCCTTTAAATGCTTTCGCAGTAAGATAACCACAGGCCTTGAAAAATACCACCAAAGAAAAGAAAAGTGTCTGGAGGAAGGCTAGTGCACCAAGTTCTGCAAGACTGTCACAAGGAAGGGGAAAACCTTTAGTCTTTAAGATCTCAAGAAAGAATTTTCCATGTATGTATTCACACAACAGCTCCATTAGCCTGTGCTCAGACAGCTCCAGCAAAACTGAGAGACAGACAGACAGCTGCAGCAGAGTAACATCTAAAGGACAATGCTTTCATTCCATAGCTGAACACATCCTATTTGATGAATAATAAACATTTCTCCTGCAGAAAACCCCCATGTAAGAGACAGGGACAACTTTAACAGAATTTTAGTACGGCTCCTCACAGTCAATTCCCTGATATCACTGTAGTAGGACTCCTTCAACCACATGACCTTGAATATTCAGTTCAATTATTGTAAACTTAGCCCTAGCTAGAGTTAAGAGGCCTTCTACAGAAGAGTGCTCACGTTGTTCAGTAGGAAGTTGAAAGGTTACTGGCTCTATCAGGGTCTGTCAGCGGGAATTCTGCTCTACCTTGCTAGCTTGAGTTGCAAGTGTCAGCAAAGCCAACCTTTGAACATTATGTCAATGCTCCTCTGACAGGGACTTCACCTAGTTTGGGAGAATTTTTCCTCCCCCCCGTCATGTTCCTTCTCATTCCTGTTCTAATGCAACAAATTTCAAACTAAAGTACCTGAGCTAAACAGATAACTCAAGGTGTAGGCTAGGCCAAAGTCTTCACAGATACTTAAATAGGTTCTAACAGAATATCACCTATGGGGGGAGGGCGTGTATGTACTGTATACACACCCATATATATACATGTATACTCATACCCAGAGCTGACCCTAGAGATGTACGGGGCCTGGGGCATATCAGTCTGTGCAGGGCCTGTGTGTGTTGGGGGTGGTGAGTGCCTGGAGCCCAGAGCCGGCAGGGCCTGTATAGCACTGTTCACAGGGACCCCCCAAGCACGGGGGGCAGTTGCCCCAATTCACTCTCCCAAAGGGACAGGTCTGCTCATACCTATATCTAGATACATCTATATCAATCTATATAGTTGTATCTATATCTGTATAGATAGATCTCTTTCTCTCTCTCTGTATATATATGTATGTATATATATACACACACACACACACACACACACACACACGTGCATGTACACACATATACACACAGATATGTACATAGACATATAGATAGATCTATACATACACATATTCTATTAGCACCTATTTAAGTATCTATGGAGACTCTGCCACCTGGAAATATCTATAGATATATCTATATCCCATTACCTATACACATATTCCAACATATACCCAATTCCTTATATAGAGTTCTCCCAAAAAGTCCCTCAGTCTTCATGGGGTAGGCCAGGCCAGTCTTGACAGATACTTAAATAGGTGCTGAGAGAGAGAGATACCAGTATTGCCAACTCTCATGATTTTTTGGCGTTGTTCTCAAAGTCTGTGCTTTGGGACCCTGCAAAGAAGATATATAAAAGAAAGAGCAAAGTGTTTCACAGTCCCAAAGCAGAGACTTTAAGAACAACACCGAAAATCCTGAGAGCTGACAATCCTGCAATACACACAAACACAGATATATTTATCTATATAGACAGACAGACAGCTATTCCAGGAGCACCTATTTAAATATCAACGAAGACTGTAGCCTCTAGAGATCCCCCCGGGGCACCGGCCTCCCGCGCGGTGCCTGGTGCCGCACGCGCCCGCTCAGCCCCTCCACACCTCCGCGCTCCGGCAGGGCTTGTCCGGCTCCGGCTCCGGCGGGGCCAGAAGAGGGGCTGAGCCGAGCCGAGCCGAGGTCCCTCGTCCCGGCCCGGGAGCAGCGCCGGCCCCACGCGGCCTGCCCCTCGCGCACGTGCGCCCGCCCCGGCTCCCCGGTACCTGCCGCGACGCGCCGCGGGGCTCGGGCCGGCTGAGCCGTGCGCCTGCAGAGAGCGCTGGCTCGGGCGGGCTGCGCGCCTCCGCCTCCGCCGCCGCCCGCTCGGAAACTCGGCGGGACGGGACGGGACGGGACGGGGAGGGCGCAGGGAGCCCCGCCCGGTGGCTCCGCGCTGCCCGGCCGTGACTCACCCGTGGGCAGGCACCTCCCGCCGCCGCCGCCGGTTTCTGTTTGCCTTTACAGGAACCCGCGCGGCCGCTGCCTTGTGCAAGCGCTGGGAACTCCGCACCCCCCGGCCGGCCCCCTCGCCTGCTGGGCAGGGCAGAGCCCGGCTGAGGGACGGGCCTTCACGCCAGAGCCCCAGGGAGCCGCCGCCGCTTCTAGTTAGGCGCCTAAATCCCACAGGAGCTGGGCTTTCAGCACCCAAGTCCAGCACCGAGATTTTCATCCCTGCTCAGCTGCGGCCTGGCCCTTGGTGCACTTGCAGGAGGGTCTCTGCTAGTGGCCATGCAAAACACAGGCACCAAGAGCACGGGCACCTTGGAGCTGTTCAGTGCCCTAGCTGCTAACTTTAGTCCTAGCGCAGACTTGTCCCACCTCCTTTGAGTGCGGTGCCCAATCCAGGCAGCACTTTCCTTCCCGAGGCCCTAAGGCTGAGCCGGTGGTCTACTGCAAAGGGCACTTGCCTGGTGGGGGAGGCACATGTAGCTCCAGAGAAACGCAGGCAGGCTAAAGGCTACGGAAGTCCCCTCCACGCTAAAGGTGGTTGCCATCTCTAAGGGGTCAGGGCCTCTGGACTTGCCCAATTGAGGTTTACAATAAGAAAGAATAACACCCCCCTCCCCAATAGCACCTATATGACTAGAAGTTGTCTACAGAGACATGAGAGATTTTTTCAAATGCCATCTTGCCCTGATTTGGGACAGGGAGCCTCTTATATCCCATAGCAGATCCCTAAACTGGAGTAAGGCTTTTTCCTGTCATTCTGGTTAAAGCTATGCCAGGATCTATAAAAAAGTAACAATTTCTTGGGCCAGAGAGAAAGCAAACAAGTGAGAAAGTGACCCTACAGGTCACGAACAATACGCTCTGGAGAAATGGGTGATCTCTTTTTTGAAGACATTAGTTTTCAAATCCCACAATTTCAGGATTTGCAAACAGGTTTCTCACCTCCCAGTTGCTTAAGCAAGGGCCCTCTCATTTGTTTGGCATTTCCTGCTGGCTAGTTGATATGGCTGATATTACTAGCTCCTGTGACTCCCAGTCAGGTACTTAATTCTCTCTTGCATTGCACAGGGAGTCTGAGCTGGTAACTCAGAGCTGTGGGTTCCACTACCTGGCAGAGTATCAAAAAGTTAGGTGTTACAACAGGCAAGGCTGTTTTTGGAGTTGATCAAATAAAATTTGGTAGAGGGACTCAGGCTCTTTAGTTCTGGATATGAGTTTTGTAATTGCTGCAAAATCCATTTTATTTAATTTATTAGGTGTATATGTTATCGTCCTCCAAAAGGCTTAGAGCATCTTACAATAAAAACAAAATAACTTGTAAAAACAGATACAAGATTAAAATAAAACTGTGCAATGAAGCAAACTCTCCAAACAAATGTTCAGGGCTACATTTTACGTCTTCACTACATAGCAGCTCTGCAGCACAGTACCACCTTTTCCATCGAGTACTTTATTCGAAGGACCACCAAAACCACTTCCTCCAGCATATCACTGGGTGTTGTAAGTGATGACTGAGCCTGGTTGTGTTAATGAGATCAGTGATATTTTCCGTATATTTATAGCTATAACCATTATATGTAAAATGCGGGTGACTAAAGTCTTGTTGTCCTCAGGGAAGCCAAGAATCCACTCTAAATTTCAGTGTTTCTTCTTTTCAGTACCTATATGCAATTGGAATAAGCCCCTTGTGATGGGCTGTGGACTTTGTTGTAATCTTTCTGTGCAAAATGTGTTTAAGTTGCAGTAATGTTGCATGCCTGTTTCCTCTGGCTAACTTACACAAGGGGAAAAGAATGGGTTAAAGAGACAGTGATGGAAAAGATCTGCTTGCATATGGGACCTCTGGCAGCCCACCTTAAATAGTTTTGTTAACAAAGGTGAGATGGCCCACACCCAGGCCTCTGTTGGGGAGGCTGAATGAAATGAGCACAATGGGGAGAGGGAAGTGTGAACAAGCGATGGAGTCTAGAGTTAGAGACCAGTGGTGTCAGACTTAGCCCATTGCCTGAATCTGGCCTGGGCAGTTGTGGAAGGAGCTATGGAATTTGGGTATGGATCCCTGTTGGCAGTGGGGCTGCCTTACCCTGCTACTGCTGGCCCTGCTACTTTCTGCCACTTGCCATCCCTTCAGCCATCCCAGCCTTATCCCAGCCAGCCTTTTCTGCCATCCCTTCAGCTGCTCACCCCACCCCCAGAGGTGGGTCTGCATCTGTCCCTGCAGTCCAAATCCGGCCTAAGGGCAAAATGAGTTTGACCCCCCCCATCTAGGCCATTCCTATTTATTAATTCATTACAAAATACTGTAAGAGTGGACTTGGCCCTGTGTACACGCAGATGAATGTGGTTCCAGTCCTCAGAAGCACAGATGATAAATTAAGTGAAATTCAAATCCTCACCTCAGAAAGTTTGTCTTGTTTTATTTATGTACTATTTGACTGCACTACTTTAGTGGTCCCAACTTTTTCAGACTTGGCACCCCCCCTGTTTGGCTCAAGGTAGCCCCCAGAAAATGCCAGCTCTTACTTTTCACTTTGTTTTTAACTACAGAAAAATAATAGAGCAATTCTTCCAGTGCAAAGACCCAAGAAAGATCACAGAAGAGCAGAATGTTTTTAGTGCTATGAATTCTTGTCTGAAATCTCTGGGTTTATCCTGTGAATCATGGTTGCACACCAGCAGTACTAACACTGCACAGCACCTGCTATATCCTTGAAAGGCTCTCAAGTCACCCCAGGGTGCTGTGGCGCCCTGGTTGAGAATCACTGCACAACCTGATATGCCATCAAGGAAAGATCTCTCTGAAGGACAAGAAGAAAGTGTAAAGATGAGAGGAAGAAAGAAAGAAGTGGGCTTTCAAGAAGGGACCTTGAGACAAACATAGGCAGTGGGAAAGGAAATAAAATGAAGAATGAATGCTAGCAAATAGGGAGGGGTGAAATAAACAGAGACAGGGTGGGCAAATGAGTTTGAATAACACATCTTTAATTATATTGTAGCTCTCATACAGGCAGACCTTAGATATTATTGTTAAAGAACTAGTGCAGTTGTTAATTTTCTTAAGCACACTATTCATTTTAATAAGATAATTTTCTTTTATAGACCAGCCTCACAGGAATTTGAGTTTTTCTCCTTAGCTCATCAGTGAATTTATGAAGCACCTGTCATACAATTCTGGAGGAAAAACATAAGAGTTTTTATGACAGGTGGAGAAGACTGAAAATTTTGGTCACATACCCCATGTAAGAACAAATCTAAATGCAAAGTACTAACTACAGTTACTGTGCTGTAGTGCCAGCACATGGGTTTTTAGTGATGCTTACTGTGCAGCAGCCTAATACTACTGCGCAGTAGTGTTAACACAGTTTTTGCCTGGCACACTACTGCACAGTGTTATTAGGCTACTGTGTGTTAAGCATTCATGTAGATGCGCCCTGTCTCAGATTCTTCTATATAATTCTTTGTCTACATCCATGCTAATTTGTAAATGTTAAGATACTACAGAAAAGTAGGTATCATCTCCAAATTGCAAATTGGTAAGTATGACAGTCACTCGATGTTCTGTGTGCTCTGCCCCTGCTTTCCCAAGAGCACCCCCTACTTTCCTTCCTTCCAACCCCTCCAAAGGAGTTGGGTGTGGGTCTCCAGTCTCTTAAGGCAGGGGCCCTGAGGGAGTGAAGGCAGAGCCCACAGGAGAGCACTCACAGACAGTCTGCCCCACTTTCTCTCCTGTCGTCATGGGGTTGGGGGAAAGATCAGTGGGATGCTGGAGGATAAAGCTGTCCTCTGATGCACTGTGGGGAGTGTAGCATGCACACATGAAACAGGAAGCGCTCCAAAATAGCACGTTCTCCTCAGGGTTCTTTTTAAAGTGCTTCCACCAATTTCAGAACACTTGGAATCAGGAGTGGGCAAAATGCCCAACGCCATCCTATCCAGCCTCCCCCCCAAATTTAGAAAATTAATATTTATCTGCCTCTGGCTGTCATGCCTCCCTTGATGACTTGCCAAAACTCAGTAAGCAATAATTGTCCACCCCCCACTTTAAAGGGTGTGTATACCTGCCTGCTTCCCTCTGAAGGACTTCAGAGATCTCTAAGGAGCTTCGAACACTACTCTGTCCACACCTAAATAGTAACTGAACATGTCCTCCAAGATGTGTAGCAAAGGGGTGGGGGCAGGGGGAGAGAGGGGAGGCGAGTGGGGCGACTGTCCTGGGCGCTGAAGCAAAGGTGTGCCAACGTATGTTGCCCTGCCGGCACAGAGCATGGGATGGAGCCGTGAGTGGCTCGCCTGGGGGGCTGGGGAGGGTTTCTCCCTGCACTGCGTGCATGCCTGGGTAAGCATCCCCTGGGCAAGGGTGGGCTGCCTCTGGGGGCTTTGTCCTGGGAGCCAAACTTCCTTGCCAGAGCACTGGAGTTGTCACACATTCTCAAGCACTAACTTTACAGCTAGCTGGCACTTTTTTGTAGCTGGAAAGTAATTTTTCTTGCATGATAATCACTTTACACGTGGCAGGTCTCCATTGCACAGTGCCCATGCAGCAGGGGCCTCCACACCCTCACACACTGGCTTGGCTTTATGACTCACAGCAGTCCCAGGGTCAGGGCCTAGAGCCAGGCTCCCAACCCCTGCAGACTCGAGGTGTCCCTTGCCAGATCCCTCTCAGGAATTGCCAGCTCTTAGTTTCCCCTCCTTTTTGGAGGAGAAAAAAAGATCAGAGCCCGTAGCAGTGCACGACGTTTCCCAAGCCCCGGCTTGATCCCTCGCTCCTACCCATCAGCGCCCTCCCCAGCTCCCGCCGGAGCCGCACGCAACTAGGTCGAGGCTTGACCCTCGCGCCGCGCCGTACACGCTCGGCCGGCGCTTGCGCACTACGCCACCTCCCTACGTCCGTGATGGCGGCTCCAAAGTTATGGCTGTCGCCATTCCTGCGGTGCCGGTCACGCTTCCCCGCTACGCAGGGCCCGGGCCGCGGTCAGGCCCAGCGCAGCTCCACCGGCGTCGTGTTGCAGGGACAGTCGCAGGCTGCTGGTGGCGAGGAAGCAGGTGTGTGAGGGAGGTAGAGAGGAAGGCCGGGGCCACCCAGCGAGCGGGGCAAGGTTGTGCGGGGCAGGCGCGGGCCCTGCTTTCCCCGGGGCCTCCTCGGCGCTAGCGCTGCTAGGCCTGAAATATGAAATGATTGTCTCAAAATGATGCTAATGCTGAAAATCTGTCGCACTGAGAAAATAGGCAAATACGTTTTCTTATTGATCTCCTATTACTCATGAGTGGTCGCCAGGGAGGGATGGAGAAGTGTGTCACTGAAGTTGAAGCATTTCTTTATTTTGAGACAAGCGGTGGTAAGAAGGTGCCAAAGCAAACCGGGAAGTCGGTTCTGTTCAGTTCACGCTCCTGGGGAGTGACTTGGGCTTTGTGTATGCTGCATCCATGAGCTGCCTCAACAATTGTCGTATGTTTTTACTGGTTTTACCATTATTAATTGTACATCACACAAGGGTTGAAATTATCATACAGCTACCATAATGATCGTACATGGGGCATCGCTGCTTATCACTCACCTTCTGGCACTGGTGGGAAGTTGCAGGGCTCCGGGCATTAGGTCTGCATCCAGGCAGGGCAGAGCAGGGGTCTGGCAGAACAGCGGCCTGTGGTAGTGTAGTAGCTTTTTCCCAGAAGGACCCAAGCTGGTGCTAGCAAAGGCCATAGCTCACCTGAGAACTTGTATATCTCTTTTTTGCCTCTTGTGTGTATTCAAAGCCCTCAGGCAGCTGCATGTAGCTTCTGCCAGAGCCTGGGACTGAGCCAGCAGCAGGCTGGATAGGCAAGTGAAAATATAATGTTAGGCAGAGTCCTCTGGGGAGGAGGGAAAGAGCTGGAAAAAGAGAAGCAAGTATCGTGCTTCTTTGAAGGTGCAAACTCTAGGTTTGAGGGTAGGTTGGTAGTGAGAGCCTCTTGTGTGTAATTGCATAAATACAACATTTGCTTTTCCAGTGGGACAGCCTTGGAAAAGTTTTCTGGTAGAGGTAATACGTGTCCTGTTCCTAGTCATGGGCACCATCTGAAAAAGGTGTACTCTTCTGTGTGCTAAGATCTCTATAAATGAATAGCAAATGTGCTATGTAAATTTAGCATAGTAGAAAACTTTTGGGGGAATCTGGTACTGTCTTCTGTTCCCTTACTTATTATTTAGTCTAACAAAATATTTGTAGACAAAATTCACCTATACTTATATACTGTGCAGTGACAGTTTTCAGTGTCACATGGTCCCTATCAAATTAGCAGGTCAAGCCATCGGGGGTTCCTTCCACAATGGGGAGGAGAGAAAAACAAACAAGTAAAACAATTGTACAGCATCCAGGGAAATGGATGTGAATGTTTCTTATAAGATGATTATCAAGGAATAACTTTGATATTAAACATTGGCTTCTGTAGGATTCTTAACGTCCAACTATCAAAATCTGGTTAAAATTTATGCTTTCATTTACAGGGAAAGTTTACTTTATTTTTCTTCTCCATACAGATTCTGAAGTCAGTGCTAGAAAGAAAACGTTTACTGAGGTGCAAGCAGAAGGATTAGAGCAAGCACAAAAGACTGTTTTAATTAGCTACCCAACTGGAATCAGTAAGAAAAGTATTCTCAAGTATTTGTCCCATCACGGAAAAATGAACAGCCACTTCTTTTATGAAGGTCATGTAAGTAGTTGGGGATACTATAAGCTAAAATCTATTACTGAAACCAGATTCCAGCAAAAAGAAATGTCAACGTGTGGGCTAGTTTCCATGGCTTAGACTAGTGGTGTTCAACCTGTGGACTGCAGGGCCATGTCATCCAGTCCATGGGGCTTCCTGCGAGTCCAGAAATTTGGCAGCGGGGGAGCAGCAGAAGCATCGATTGTCATGGTGCATGGTGTTTCTCTGGATGGATCCAGTGTAGTGGATCATGCCTACAGACTGATCCCACCCTGGATCTGGCCTGTGGACCGGCTTCATGCCACTTACCTGGCTTGCTGCGTCAGAAGGTTGAGTACCCCTAGCTTAGACTATGTGTATGCTTTCCTGAACTGACAGTGGGAAGTTCTGGCAGTAACCAGCAGCTGCCACTGCTAGAGTGCTTGTATTTATGCTTTCCTGATGGCTTTGACCAACAGCTCTGCTACCAGAAAGTGAAACATCTTCTGAAACCCAAACTCCTAAATGGCAAATGGCAGCAAAATGGTGAATGGATAGCTGAAGGTGTGGGAGTGTCTGTGTATCTTGTGTTGGTTGCCTGGTGGCAACAGAACCCTTGCTCTGTTTGGCAGAAGTGGCAAGAAAGTAGGATTATGCTGCCTCTTGGACTTAAAATGTGAACATTCCCAAAGCTTTGCTGTCAGGTTTGGAGTGTCTTTGATGTAGTGTGTGTATGTATTATCTCCTAAGTTTTACAGCTCTTGAACTAAGGATTTTTATTTTCTCCTCCAATTTTTGTGTCCAGATTTGATTTTCATTCTCATGATAATGCCCATAGTAAAATTGTAGGTCACTCTCTTGGGCTCTAGTCTAGAATCAATAACTTTCATGCAATTCAGTCTGCTGTCCTGATGATGAAATATACATATGCAACTGTCTTTTCTAAATTTGATAGCAGCAAAGATAAGTATGTGTTTACTAATTATTTTGGGGTTTAATACTCTGCCCCAATGCCATATCTTCAATGTTTTTTCTTTGTTATCTTGTGAAAAAGTGTGCAAGAGGTGCAAGTGTGGGAATTCGTGTGTAATTTATAAATAGTCACCTGGACTGTTGTAGCAGTAATATTAATTTAATTCACTAGACTTTGTACGTGTCTGTATATCTTACCATGTCTTGTCAATTTTTGTTGTTTTAGGGTCTTCATGCCATGGTAGAATTTTCTGAAAAAGAGAGTATATATTCACTTCAGGATGTTGCCCAAATAGCAGATTGTTCTTTAGAATCTGGGATTCCATTTAAGTCAAGACTCTTTACTTTAACCTCAAGGCAGATATTGAGTCAAGCACTGGGTGAGACATCAGTTGACAAATATCAGAACCCTATCATTCCAATCGAAGACTTTATCCAGAAGCTTTGCTGTGCTGACAGTGTAAGTTTATGGCTGTCACTTCCTTTATGTTAAAAACAAGCCATCTTTATTATGGTGTTGCATGTGGGAAAAGTGTAACTGAGGGCAATGTATTTTTATTTAAAAATTCTCTTGAGATTTTGTAGATTAATTCCAATCAACAGAGCATATTTTTCTTTTTGGAGATATTAGGTTAGTTTTGGATTAATGCATTTCATGTATTGAAATAAATATATCAAATTAAAGCTGTTTGATTTGTAAGTGGCTGGAGGTTGTAAGTCACATCACAGCAGTATGGACCAGGTGTTCCCAGCTCCCTCTCTTGCACTGTGCTGCACATGGATTCTCCCCCACACTATGCTGCACTGGACTACACTGCTCTTCTCTCCCCTTCAAATTGCTGCACCATGTTATACATGTACAGTCCACTCCCTCCCCTGCCCCTATATGCAAATACTCCCCTTCCAAAGTGCGCTACATGTACAGTAGGCCTATGTGAATAGGGAAGTATTCGTTCGAATTTGGCTGATTCGGATATTCAGATAACTGTCCCAAATTGATTTGGCCAAATTGCCTATAGAAGATTTGGGGCTGATTCAGAGAGATTCAGTGATGCAGTTTGGCTGGGAAGAAGCAGGCATAGCGAGGCGGCTACAAGTTCTCCTGCAGCTCCTCCAGCTGTGCCTGCCATGAGAAACCCCTGTGGCTCCCCTGCCTGGCCTCAGCCTAGTTCCAGCTGACTACTGGAGCTGCCCTCTAGCTCCCAGACAGCATGTGGCACCCTGCTGAGCCACACTGCACCCCTGCCATGGGTCAGCTGCCATGTGGGTGTGAAGCTGGTGGGGGATGATCCTTGCCTTCCAGTGCCCCCCGTTGCATGGGGGACTCTGCCACGAGCCTTTGGGGGCCCCAGTCGCCACTGCAAGAGCTGGTGAATGCAGGGCTTTTTTTTTTAAGTGCCAGAAAGCTGGGGCAGGGCAGCCATGGGGGCTTCTCCCGTGGCTCCTCTGGCTGTGCCTGTCTCTGCCTGGCGGGGGGAGCCATGGGGACTGTACCCTGCTGCTGCTTACCCAGCTGGCATGGAGGGGTGCGATGCAGGCACAGCTCACTCTGGAAAGCAGCAGGGCATAGCCCCCACTCCAACTGCACCTGTATCAGTGCTGGGAGTGTGGGCTCTGCCCTGCTGCTGCTTGCCCCCTTCCGCCTGGAGTGAGCTGTGTTCTCATCCCGCCCCCCCAGCCCTAGCTGGGCAAGCGGCAGCAGGACAGACCCCCCACTCCCAGCGCTGCCTTCCCACATCCTGCGCTCCCTTACTTCCCTCCCTAAGTAATGCACCTCCCCGCCCTGGCTTGGACAGCTTATCCCAGCCCCAAATCCCTATCCCTCCCTCTCCCAACCCCAACAGACTTACCAGCTGGAGGCAGCTATCTCAGCTGCCTGTTTAGTTTATGGCAGAATCTTTGAAGTGGCTGGATCTTTTCCAAATCAATTCAGATGCTTCAAAGCTTTTAATTGGTCTCCCAATTTGATTCTGATTTGGAGATTTGATCCCCAAATTGGGCTGACTCTCCTCCAAATCAAATTAGCTACCGAAGCTTTGTACAGCCCTAATGTACAGGCCCCTGGCCTCTCCTCCACTCTCTAAGCTGTGAACTGTAGTGCCATATGCCTCAGTGGAGGGAGGGTCAAGGAAGCAGGAGGAGGGGAAACCTGGACCCAGACCAGTCTGGGAGCAGTGGCTGGGTGGGAGTCTAGGGGGTCCACAAATGAATCCCTCGTGGACAGCATGCAGATTGTAGGCTGCCATTTGGACAACTGTATACTAAATAATTTAATGACTAAGTTCATTACTTTATAGGAAGGAAATACCTATACCTAGTTCAGTCTTTGTTCAGTATGTTCAAACCCATATGTAATGTAAACAAGAATGGAAACAGCTGACTGACTCTTTTAACAAATTGATCCTTTCTGTTACTGCCACACCACCTATTTTGAGTAGATAAATCTCATGCACATACACAGTGAGACTGCAGTAAAGGAAATCAGGTCATCCAACTCTACAGAATTCTTAAGCATCTGACAAGTTTGGGGAACAGCACTGTATTAGCAGCCTTATCAACCTCAGTGACCATGATTCTGTTTGAATCCTTTAATGAAAACAAGCGAAAGCAGTCTTGGCATTTCTGATATTAAAGTAAAAAAAATTTTTTTTGCAAGGGCTGCAGAGTAGAGAGGGGATAGTAAAGTACATACATGCATTTGAAGTCTAATACTTGAGCAATGTGACTTATTTGGTCTGGTCAGGATAGGAAAGGCAGCCAGGGATATTTTTCATTACAATTTTTTGCAAGGAGAACTTTGTTTTCAGAAGTCTTGTATTGGTAACTGCCATTTCTGTCTTCAACCTGCAACTGTATTTAATTTTTATTGAACTTTAATGGGACCTTATCATGCAAAAAGCTGAGTTTCCTGCATTCCTGTTGAAGTTCGTGTGTGAAGTGAACAGAGGGGAAACACTGTAGGTTTGGGATTATGGTATCAGAATCTTTTTTCCACTTAATGACTTTATGAACTGATCAAGGTCTAGGACTAAATGGAAGCAGTTGTTGATGGGAGGATTTTTTCTTTTCTGACAGCAGCGGAGTTTCAGCTCAAGCATTTCATCTCGGGAACGCAAGCAAATCAGTGAAGTTACTCAGGGTTTACACTTCTATAATAGTGAGCAACTTTGCTGAGTGACTTTGTATTTGCACAGGTGACTCCATTTTGTGTTGATAAGATTCTGCATAAATATGCTCAGAAAGGATGGTCTCAGCCATCAACTAAGTAGGTGGCTGCTTGCTTCATTAATAGGTGAAGGAGTAATGGCATTGTAACTAGTGTGGTGCTTTTCTCTAGCTACAGAGTTTCTCCCTCTTTTTTTTCCTTTTTTCCTTCAGCTGTCAGGCTTTGTTTAAATGTGTTGGGAGTTTGAGAGGAGTGCTGAAAAAAAAGTCACCCCCCCCCTACTGAGATACAGCTATTATCGCTAGCAGAGCTTCCAGCAAAAATGTCCTTTTGCTGGTATGGCTTATCTTCTTCAGGGATTTAGCTTAATCTGTGTTGGCAAATGAGCATTTGCTGGATAAAACTGCATTTCCAGGAGGGAGTTTGTTGGTATAACTGAACTGACAGACTCATTTAAGTGCACACAAGCTTTCAGGGGTGTAGGCTATAGCCATGTTGGTCTAAGGACATAGACAGACAAGGTTGCTTGGGTGAATTTGATATCTTTTATTAGACAAACTAGTTGGAGAATAGTTATTAAGCAAGCTTTTGTTAAGGTCGCCGCCGGCAGCATTCAGGCCACCACTAGAGTGTTCGAACTTTTGACTTGACAGGTGGGTAACTGATAGATGGAGTGAAATTAACTAGGCATAGATGCGTATTAGTTGCAGGAGATTTTACTTATGCCGCCTAAGAATGAAGCGCGACGCAGGCAGAAGACTTGCTTTGTTACGGTTGAGCACGCTTGCACGCTCAATTGTAACTGGACGTGACAAACGAAGTGCTGTGAATGAGCTAATGAGCCTGCAGGGGGTCTTGGGTGCATTGGGACAGTCGATCACACTTCACTGTTCATTTAAAGGCTCCTTAGTAGTAGAATCACAGAGAAATGGGGCTGGAAGGGACCTCTGTAGGTCATCTAGTCCAGCGGTTCCCAAACTGCTATGCAGACAACCTGTCAGTGGTATGTGTGCCCACCCAGACCTTCTGCCTGTGAGGGTGAGAGTGAGGCGCCCATGTGTATACACACCCCAAATATACCCTACTGCACCTTGCTCCCACCTTTGTGGGTGGAAGGGTCCATCCCCACCAGCACACAACTTCCAGGTGGGGCTGCTGCTAACACTGCTGCAGCCCCCGGGGACCTGCTCAGCTTCCTCCATTTCCTGCTGCTGGCTTTGGGTAGCAGGTAGGGAAGCAGCAGGGATGGGGACAGGGTTGCAGCTGAGCAGCATGGAGTGCAGTGGTAACACAGAGCCTGCGCCCAGGGGGACAGCAGCAGCATGGAGCTCAGCTGAGCAGTGTGTGGGTGTGAGGGAGGGTTGGGGGTGTGGGGACCCTGCCACACTGCCCACATGGGGCACAGCCCCAGCAGCCAGTGGCAGCAGCAGCAGGTGGGGGTGCTCAGGGCACTCATGCCTGGTGCAAGCATCTGGTGGTGCACAGGTCTGGCAGCGCTGCATGTTGTCTGTATTGTCTGCTCTCCCTGCATAAACGTATGGTTCTTGCACTTGGGCATGGAATGGAAGCTCCACTTGCTGGAGCCAACTGCCTTCCCACCAGGGCTGCGCAGCATGGGAGGGAAGCCCCAGGTGCCTTCCCCTGGGAGGTGGGGAAGGCAGCCAGCTCCAGCATGCACGGCTTCCCTCCCATGCCCAGTAAGTGCAGGGAGTGTCAGTGATATAGGCTGCCCAGCAGAGGACGCACCCCTCACTGTGATATGCGGGACTGGCCAGAGCTACCAGAGCTACGCCCTGCCAAGCACTTGCACCCTGAGCGCCCCCACCTGCTGCTACATCATGGGGGGATTGTAGGGGGTTCTGATACCTCCCCACCCTCCCACAAACCCTACACTCCCACACCCTGCCCCCAGCCTCCCACGTATACACAACCCCCCAACATACCCTGTGCTCTCCCACAGCCTCTTACAAACCCTTTCCCTAGACACTACCATACACCCACCCCATGTACACATATGTACATATGCACATGCCCCCACTTCCCACTATGCACATGCATGCGTGCACCCCCCCTCCCAGTGGTACTTAAAATTGTTGCATTTTAAATTGGTGGTACGCAATTTATTGGAGTTTAGGAACTGCTGATCTAGTCTAAGTCTGTGCCTGAGGCAGGATCATCCCTTTTCAAACCATCCTATACAAATTTATTGTCTAATTTCTTAGGGTTGACTGTAGTTTTGTTAACACAGCCCCAACACATGACACCCTAGCCTGCCATAGGTAAAGCAGACAGACTGTGGTTAACATCCTGCTTCTGTAAAGGTTTTTAATATATGCTTGAAATCCCAGGAAGAGGGATATTTTTCTCTATAATATTTCTGTGTGCACTGACAATAACTTCTGAATTGAAGAAGGTGGTAAAGTTTTAGACAATGCAACTTCACTTTTTCTTTACTTGTCTAGGAATGCTAAGTGACATTCTATTGATAATTTTCAGGAGCTGAGGAAGCCTGTGAGGCTTGGAAGTAGATCAAATGGTAGACTACAGTGTGATTTATTAGGTTTTCTTCCTCATGAAACTAATGTAGATTTTGACTTTTTTCATTCTTTCTCTCTCTCAGATAAGCAATCAGCTGTACAGCTTACTGAATGAATATCAGCTAACAGAGGAGAACATTAAGCTCCGGTTTCTAACCTGCTCTCTGATTCAGGATATTGCACGTGCATATTTCCCAGAATGTGTGGTAAAGCCATTTGGCTCTTCAGTGAATTCCTTTGGCAAATTAGGATGCGATCTAGACATGTTTTTGGACTTGGATGAGATTGGAAAAAGCTCTACACCAAAGGTAAAGACAATCTGTGTTTTCTAATCTATTGGAATGCTTTGATGCAGGTAGTAGCATAGCTTGTATGACTGCAATAGTGGATATTATTTGTTTACACCATAAAAGATTTCAGGTAGAAACTCTTAGCAGACTATTAAGAAAATATATTTTGGGACCTTAGAACTGGAGATCTTTCATACATTCATAGAGTCGGAGGGGACCTCAGTGGGCCATCTAGTCCAACCGCTTGCCCCTAGCAGGCAAGAAAAGAGTCACCAACCCTGGGGTCATATGATTTCTGCTAGGTGCCTGTGCAGTCTCTTCTTGAAGACCCCCAAGGGTGGGGTGAGCACCACCTCCCTTGGGAGCCCATTCCAGATTCTGACAACCCTGACCAAAGAACTTTTTTCTAATGCCCAACCTAAACTTTTTCTCTAGTAGCTTATGGCCATTGCTCCTTGTTGTCCCAGGGGGTGCCTTGGTGAACAGATCATCGCCTACTTGGTGTTGTTCTCCCCTTACGAATTTCTACGCTGCCACAAGGTCCCCGTTCAGCCTTCTCTTGGAGAGACTGAAGAGGTTAAGGTCCTTTAGCTTGTAGGGCCTTCCCTGCAGGACTCTAATCAGGTGAGTGGCTCTTCTTTGGACCCTCTCCAAGTTGTCCGCATCCCATTTGAACTGTGGCATCCAGAACTGGACACAGTACTCCAGCTGCGGTCTGACCAGTGCTGCATAGAGGGGGAGAATCACTTCCCTGGACTTGTTTGTGAAGCACCTATGGCTGCATGACAAGGTGTGATTGGCTCTACCCACTGCTTCATCACATTGGTGTCTCGTGTTCATCCTGGAGTCAACAGTGACTCTAAGATCTTTTTCTGCTTCAGTGGAGCTGAGAAGGTTGCCCCCAGCCTGTAGGTATGATGGCAGTTCTTCCTTTCTAGATGCAGCACCTTGCACTTGCCCTTATTGAATTGCATCCTGTTGCTCTCTGCCCACTTCCCCAAGTCGTCTAGGTTGGTCTGGATCTGGTTCCTCCTTTCCAGGGTGTTAGCTGCACCCCATAATTTTGTGTTGTCCGTGAATTTGGACAGGGTGCCACCCATTCCCTCATCTAGATCGCTGATGAAGATGTTGAACAGCACTGGCCCCAGAACTGAGCCCTGAGGGCTCCACTGCCCACATCTTTCCAGGTTGACACCAACCCATCCACAACTACCCTCTGAGTGCAACCCTTGAGCAGATTTGCTACCCAGTCTACCGTGTAATCATCCAAGGCAAATCCCCTCAGTTTATTTATAAGGATGGTATGGGATACCTTGTCAAAGACCTTGAAGTTGTTACAGCCCACTAGGGCCAGGTTCTGGCGATCCAAATTCAGGGACTCGAGACGAGAGGATTCTATACTAAGTTTTTATTACGAGGATTGATCAAAGTACACAAAACCCCGATCAATATTGTTAGTATGTATAACTTATTCTATAGTTAGTATAATTAAAACTTTGCCATGGAAAAATTACAGATTGATCTAAGAAAGAAACAGGAGGGAAGAAAGCAAAGGTTAAAATGGAAAGAGGAATCAAAACAACAACGATGTCAGTCTTAAACTCTATGTCAGTTTCAATTGTGATCATGCACACTCAAGCATATGGGTTTGATTCTTGGCCCCCGGATCTCGACGCAGCAGAGTGCTTGACCGGCTCTGTCCGTCACGGTGCGGGCGTCCCCTGTCACACTGGGTAGGCTGCGAGAGTCTCCAGGCCAGCTAGGACTGTCTCCGCACTACAAACTGTTAACTAAATCGAAGGACTTTTATGCCTAGTTCATTAACAAGGCGTTTTCTGCCAATACCATCACTGATTAATTTTCTTGGTCTGGCAATAGGGGGCAACGTCACTCCCATCTCTGGGGAGATTATTCAATCATCTTGTATTTCACACCTTGAGTCATCCCTGTGCCTTTCTGTAAACAACCAGTGTATATGACCCTCTTGCTTAGGACTGATGATGCTGCTTGCAGCATGCCACTGTCCCAAACTCCATTTTGGGGAGGCGGGGGGGGCGTGTCTTAGCATAACTTGGGGCTAGAGTGGACAGTCACAGAAGTCCAGATAGATAACATACACCTCGACTCCTGCATCTAAACAATTAGTAGCCTTGTTGTAAAAGGAAACTAGATTAGTCAGGCAGAACCTGCCTGCTAAAAACCCATGTTGGTTACCCCTCTGCATCACATTAGCCAGCAGGTTTCCACAGATGTGCTCCTTCATAATTTTTTCTAGGATTTTCCCAGGGATAGATGGTTCCCTCCCTGTCAGGCTGGTGGTGTTCCAGCATTTTCTATGCTGGATGCCAAGAAGGGACCGTTGTGGTCTTCCAGCTCGATCTCCTGCATGGTACAAATTATAGGATTGGTTGGGAATGTTTTTGGGCTGAGTCCCAAAAACACCCACAAGTTCAACTTATAAGGTGTTGGCGTGCCAGGAATGGACAGCAAGAGAGCCGTAAGGGGCCCAATTCTTGTAGTGCCAGTGCAGCATCAGCCCCTTCCCCACCATCTCTCCCAAGGTTCATGCGCCAAAGAAAATGCCTTTGTATGCCATGCTCTGCACCCGTGCTGGGGGTTGCCTACCTCTGTTATAGGACTTCCCTGCATTGATTTATTTTTGAACCAAAGCATCCTTAAGGGGAAGAAAAAATCCCATCTCAAACTTAACTTTTCAGTGATGAAGAATCTGCCATACCTTGGTCTGTTGTTTTAACAACTATTTATCCTTGTCATTTAAAAATATTGCACCCAGTTTCTACCTTGTTGCTCAGCATTAGCCTGTAGCCACTGGATCCTGTTATAGTTTGTTGCATTGAAGAGCCTGCTGATACCAGATTTATGTTCCTGATGTAGGCATCAAGTCATCCCTTGGCCTTGCCTTGGTTAAACAAAGCAGACTAAGCTCCTAGTCACTCATTGCGAGGTCTATTTTGTAATCTTGTGATTGTTCTAGACCCTTTCTGAGTTTTCAACAATTGTCTTGAATTGTGAAATTTGAATGGTACATACTGTATTTACCCAAATAGAAGACAACTCTGGATATAAGGTGACTCCCCCAATAATTAAATGCTACATTTGGAAAATGTATATATGTTTGTTAAAGTTTCCAGGTATATAATCTACTTATTAGAATTTTGCCTTCAATCTGTCCCCTTTCCCATTGCTACAGCGACTTTGCCCTCTGCCCTAACTTCTTCCCCCCTCCTTACAGTCAGACTCTGCTCTCTGTATGAACATGAAAGTGAGGGGCAAATCTAAAAGCACTGACCTTGAGATAAAAAGACTGTAGTAACTTGTAAATAGGGAAATTATTATAGGTCCCTGCAGACTTAGTTCATCCAGAATGGATGCAGTTTATGCCTTTTGATGCTAGTTTATGGATTTTGGCATAGGTACTCCATAACATAGGACTTTATTCTGTACATGAGTAGGTACAAACTGCATGATATTAGTCCAAAGGCTCAGGATTTACCACATAGTTAGGGGTCTGCCCAACTCCAGGAGGCAGCTGGCTGAATTTGCAGGCCACACCATTTTCAAGGGCTTACTGTAGTAGGGCCCCAGTTCTTCCCTGCACCCCCTCACCACTGATTTATGGAGAGGGCTGTCCATTATATGGGCCCTGCCCCTTGCCACAGATTGGTGGAGAGGGGCAGGGCTGCCAATCTCAGCCAATCAGCAGTGGGGGAAGCAACTATCTTGCCTGCTCGCCTTCGTGCTGGCAGGCCCCTTCATGCTGTGCAGCCGGAAGGACTGCTGGCGCCTGCTGGGAGACTCCTCCATAGCTTGCCTCTGCGGCCGTTGGATGAGGGTGAGACTCAAGGTTATCTGAACCTCAAGCCTCTGGGCTTTGGTCTGCATGTAGGAGGCCTGCTGATGGATTTGGAAGTATCTGAAGCCCCAGGCTGAACAGTCTGGGGTGGAGGATACTTGCATGTTGCAGCGCCACATATGGTGTTTGAACAATTGGGCTCTGCTTAGTCAAAAGGATTTGGAACTGATCTGGCTAATGTGACCTGGAACATGAAAAGTTTTCCAAAAAATAAAATTAAAAAAAAAATCCCATCACTCTAGCTTGCTCCTTTGATCTGTTGGTTAAGGGCAAGTAACATATGAGGGCGTCCGAAGTTCAAGACCTTGGGGCTTGGACTGGCATGTAGGAGGCCTGCTGTGGCTTTGGAAGTATGGTATCTGAAGAGGATACTTGCCGATGGTAGTGCCACATGGATTAGAGCAATTGAGTTCTGGTCAATTAATAGATTTTGGCTAATTTTTTAAGGGCTGCCGGCAAAAGAAAAAAATTTAAAGGGTGTTTGCCTAATATGGGTCATTTGTTATAGTCATGTTCAGCATTGGCTGCATTTAATCAGCTACATGGTTGGTTTTCACTAATGAGCACTTACTGCAAATATAAATTGAGGAGCTTCTTTCCCTGTGCTTTCTGGGGGCAAAAAACCTTGTCTTGTATTCATGTAAAGATGGTAATAATCCATGGCAGCGATCATGGCCGATAGGGATGTAGGCACTGAATCTGAAGTCCTTAAACTTCTGGAAGCTGTAGTAGGAAAGGAACAGGAATTCTGGACTTACACACCCTCCTCATTATCCGTGTTCTGCCTCTACATGAAATGACAGGATGTGGGTCTAGGTGGACCTGTGGTCTAACCCATTATGTGGTCATTTTATGTTCAACACACCCTAGGGGAAGGGGGGAAATTTAGGTTGAGCATGAAACTAGCATACAGTGAAGAAAAGGCTTAGGAATGTACAAAGGTTCCTAATGGATAGTGAAGTTATTTTGTAGGTATAGAACAAATTTTCATTTTTACATCCAGTATTAAGCATGAATTTAATCACAGTTATAATGACATGGTAGGAGAAGGTACATCTGTAACGTGTTATAATGTTGACTTTGAGAATTGTTCAGAATTAAAAAAAAGGAAACTAACTTAAATTCTTAGAGAAACAGATTTTTATTTTGAAGTAATAATTATTCAGTGTTTTGAGATTTTTCCAAAAATGAAAAGGAAATGGTTTTTTTAACATAGAACTTTATTAATAATGGTTGGTATGATATAAAGTTAAGAAATACCCTGTGAAACAAACAGGAAATAACCTGTTTTGTGGTTTGGTTGCATTTCTTATTGTGTGTCTTTTAATTTAATACAATTATGTGTTTCTTGACCTTTCAGCATACTTGCTATTTCTGAAAAATATCTTGGAAACTCCTATAATGCTTGCAGTACCTCATTGTTATATCTATCACTTTCTGTGCTTATGATTTTTTTTCCAATTGTTCTTTATCTGAAAAGAACATAAAAAACAGGTATGAAGTTATGGCTTTTAAACGTTTCTTTGAATCATATGAGCTACTTTCAAGAGATGTTTATGTATCTTAATCACAAACATTTCTTAGCAAATGATTCCCAGTCCCTTTCAGAAGGGTCCTGAAATCTCTCATCCTTTCCTGAACTAATTTTTTTTCTTTTTGTATTGTGTGTGTGTGTGTTAGAAAACAGGTCCCTTTTGGGTGGAATATCACATCAAAAGAATGCCTTCTCCAAGAGCAGCAACACAGAGAATTCTTTCCGTGATTGGTGACTGTATTGCTAACTTTAGTCCTGGTTGTACAGACATGCACAGGATACTTGAGGCTCGCTGTCCATTGATTAGATTTTTCCATCAGCCTACAGGATTCCAGTGTGATCTGACAGCTAATAATCGGTAATAAACTTGTAATAACCTTTTTATAAACATGTCAATCAAATAATATTTTACTTGTAGTTCGGGAATCTGTAATTAAATCTGTTTATATAGGATTCTCTATGTTACTGTTTCATTATCAAGCAAGCATAAAAGGAGCATAGTCCTAACATTTTTCTTAAATACATTTGAAAACTATTTTTGAAGTTCCATATTCTTTAACTTAGCAGAAAATATCTGCTTGAGACATGAAACCTTCTTTATGCAATGATAGTCACTTAAAATCAAAAGAATGCTTTGTATGTTTTTTGTGGTTATCAGGTTTTTCTTTTTTTTCCCCCGAGTGCTCCATTGCTGTCAGGCAGTTGTTTAATCCTGGTGCTTTGTGTTGCTTCAGTTCCCATTTAGTATTCAGGCATCCAGTCATTTTGAATGTGTCTTTCATAGAAATGTCTGTTGTGGAGGAGGAGGAGCAGGTTTCTTAAAGTGTCCCTTTTTGCCTGCTGCCTGCCATTTTCCTAGACTTATTTTCTTTTCTGATTACATGGAATCACTTACCCATGTAAATACCATGAAGTGCATGATTATTTTATTTTTACTTATGTGCTGGGAAAAAGACTTGCTATTAGTTTTGCATAGTGCTCAGTATGCTTGTCTCTAAATATGTTATCTAAGTTAGTTGTCTAAACCTTTTTGTTTGTGTTAGAGTGGTAAATTTTCATAAACCGGCTTCAGAGAGATATTTCTGTTTTATGAGACTTTATTGCAGTTTTGATCTTGCTGTCAAACCCTATGCCAAAGTATCAGGATTACCCAGAATAATTTTGAGTGACCTTGTTCAGAATATAAAGGCATCACAACTGAAAAAACTAATCATCAGATCCTTCAAAATTAATTGCTCCATTGCTTCTGAACAGAGTTATGCATGCATGCAGGAGAAGCAACATCTGAGACTAGTGTAATTTAGTTATGGAATTATCAAGGACCTTTTCTGGGCAGGATTTTTCTTAGTTTTTTACTATTTTTAAAATTGTATATGCAGCCCCACTGCTACAGGAATTTGTCTACAGAATTTAGCATTTGTCATAAATTGGGCTTTACTACAGAATTTGGCTCCAGTGTCTTCCAAAGTATGAACAGTTTTCCTTTGTTAGTCTCCCTGAGAAAGCTGCATTATCTTTTTAGTGTTTAATATTTGTGATATCTTGTAATTGGGCCTAAAAGTCATCATAAAAGAGACATGGCCAAGAAGAAAGATAAGGAATCAATGTTCAATTCAGTTACAGTACAGTTGAATGAAGTGTTGTCTTATTTAGTTCTCTTGGTTGATGCAGGATTAAATCAGTTTCCTGAACTCTTATTGATGATTTGGTTTCAGTTATTTATGCTCATTTGTATTTCTCTAGATGATAATCTTATTGAAACTTCAAACTAAACTTACGTCTTTAGACTATCTCTGCTATCCGTTTTTTAAGTTAGGGTATTTTCCTAAGCTCTCAGGTATAACACTTAAGAATTTATGCAGAACATAAAAGGAGAACTTGGAACATGCCCAGGGAAGTTGGAATCTTTGGAGAATTTTTAGCTGTTTTAACAAGTTTCTAAGCATGTCAAACCCAGACTTTTCATAGGTTTATGTGATATTTTTTTTTCCCCAATAGGAACTACAAAAGACCACCTCTAAGAGGGGTCACCATCAGGTTCTCATCTGCCCATTTATTGAGTTAAGGTCAGCCTGGATCGCCCTTCTGTCCTCAGGTATGGATGCTTTTCCCCAGAGTTTGGTATCATCAGCGAACTTGGCCAGTCCACTTCTGACTCCAGTGTCCATGTAATTAATGAACATGTTGAACAAAATGAGTCCAAGGACAGAGCCCTGGAGGACCCCACTGGTCACAGGGTACCATGACAATTGACTTCTGTCAACCACTATCCTCTGGGTTCAACCACGGGGCCAATTCCCCAGCCAGTGGATTGCGGCCCCAGGCCCACCATGATCTGCTGGCTGGGGAATTGGCTCCATAGTCAGACCCAGAGAGTGGTGGTTGACAGAAGTCAGTTGTCATGGTGCCCTGTGACCAATGGGGTCCCTCAAGGCTCTGTCCTTGGACCTGTATTGTTCAACATCTTCATTAATGATGTGGGCATGGAAGTCAGAAGCGGACTGACCAAGTTCACCAATGATAACAAACTCTGGGGTAAAGCGTCCACACCTGAGGACAAGAAGGCGATCCAGGCTGACCTTGACAGGCTCAAGAAATGGGTGGACGAGAACCCGATGGTGTTTAACACTGAAAAATGCAAGTTTCTCCACCTTGGGAGGAAAAACCTGCAGCATCCTAATAGGCTCAGCTGTGCTACGCTGGCTAGCACTAAGAATGAAAGGGACTTGAGGGTCATGATTGACTGCAAGATGAATATGAGCCTTCAGTATGATGCTGCGGCCAGTAAAGCAAGCAAAACACTGGCTTGCATCCATAGATGCTTCTTAGGCAAATCCCAGGACATCATTTTCCTGTTGTACTCAGCCTTGGTGAGGCTGCAGCTGCAGTACTGTATCCAGTTTTGGGCTCCACAAATCAAAAAGGATGTGGAGAAGCTTGAGAGAGTCCAGAGAAGAGCCTCGCGCATGAGCAGAGGTCAGGAAAAACAGACTTTATGATGAGAGGCTGAGAGCTATTGGGATTCTTTAGCCTGGAAAAGCACAGGCTCAGGGGTGATCTGATGACTACCTATAAGTTTATCGGGGGTGTTCACCAGAATCTGGGGGAACAGTTGTTCACCAGAGCACCCCAAGGGATGACAAGATCAAACAGTTATAATCTCCAGCAAGACCATCTCAGGCTGGACATAAGGCAGAATTTCTTCACTGTCAGCCCCCAAGGTCTGGAATAACCTGCCACCGGAGGTGGTTCATGCACCTACATTGAACACCTTTAAGAGAAATTTGGATGCTTATCTTGTTGGGATCCTATGACCCCAGCTGACTTCCTGCCCCTTGGGCAGGGGGCCGAACTCAATGATCTTCCGAGGTCCCTTCCAGCCCTAATATCTATGAAGAGGCAAACCTCTTCCAAATTTTAGGTCCTTGATCCAGAATGTGGACATGATAGAGTTTCTCAGAGGAAGCTAGGGATTGTTAATGGTTGTACTTATAATAAGCGTTTAATATGCACACATCCTGCATTGTCAGGGCAGTGTTGTTAGATGACTCAGCAGTTCTTTTCTGTTTCTTAACTTCAGATCCTGTTTTTCTTGAGGTATTCAGAGGACCTGAGTGTAAGGGATACAGCCCTGCGCACAGGGTTGCTTTTGTGGCTGGATATGGCCTGCAGGCCTGCTGGCATGTCAGATCGTACCCTCACACTAGCCCCAAGACCGGATCCCTGTCTGTGGGATCTGATCCACAAACTGGCCCTGTGTCACTCATCTGGCCATCTTGATTGCTCTAATAGTTATGAAAAGGCAACGATATTCAGGGGTTGACAGTTTGACTGTTCATTTTGGAGATGCACCCAGGTACCAGATCCTCTCCTTAAGACACCCAAAGTGTGATGCAAGAGCAGAGGGTGTGACTCAGGACATAAACACAAAGTTAGTAACAGCAGACTAGAATTTCTAGTGATTATTTCTTTGCTTGTTTTAATTCCTCACCATTTTTGAAGATTTCATTTTTTTTAAGTCTCATCTAGGAGGTGAATTGTTTGGGGACTTTTCTTTTGTACAATGTCAGATATCAACTTCCAAATCTATGAGCCGCTGTCTAGTATTATTGCTCAATGTGTGCATTCTGTCTACCCTACCTGGGCATTTGTAGTTTGCAGTTTTCTATTGTGCTATGCTGTTTGTTGGGCACCACATTCACATGGGGGGCTGTCCAAGGTGTTCATCTTGTGAAGTGTTGTTCTGAAGCATCTATATCCAGATTTCACTCTGTTCAGCTTGACCTACACCTCTCTGTCAAAGACATGCCCAATGATGGACTCATTTGGTGTTGGTATAAAATGCTGTAGGAATAGGTCTGACTTTTCCTAGGGTTGGGTCACTCTGTTTGCTGCTCATAGATTTGGTTCAGCACTCCCAGTCTTTTCCAAGAGCTTGTGGGTTTTGTATACAAATGGCTTATGATTTTTAAGCTTCTTAAGCCTTCATCTGTTTCAGTCTTCAGTTAGCAGTTGGTGGAGCAGATGGTTGTTGTCATCACTTGTCTCTATTGCCAATAATGATCTGAGGTCCTGTTGTCTTATATCACTAACACCTGAGAGTACAGTGAGTGAGTATTTGTGTGTGTGTGTGTACATTGTGTAGCCTGTTATGAATCTCAGCATATTGTCTCAAGCTTTTTAGTGTGACAACTTGTAGACCGTACAGGAGCACAGTATTCTGTTGGGGCATACACCAATGCAAGGGCAGTAGTTCTGAGCACTTTGAAGTTGGCACCCATGTCATGCTGGCTAAGCATCTTAAGGCAGCTACTAGGGCTGTGTGAAACTTAGGCAGCTGTTTCATTTCGGAGGTGGAAACACCGATTCTGAAATGAAACAGAAGGTTTCGAAACATCTCTGAAACGAAATGAAACCATCCAAAGCATTTTGGAAAATTTCAGTTTTGGAAAGGGGCTTATAGGAAAACAAAAATGAAGAAGAGGAAGGGGGAAGAGGAGAGGAAAGACTGCTCTGACATATGTAGCTGGCCAGTGTCTGTGATCTGTCCCTGAGGTCCCTTCCAATCCCAGTGCTCTGGGGAAGGGACAGCAGCCTGCTGTCAATCTGCGCACAGATCCAGGGCCCCATGCCCCCCCGGGAAGAGTCTGGCATAGCCCCGCAGCCCTCCCGGGGGGTGCGGACCCCCATATTTGTATGCGAGATGACCGCAGGCTGCCGCTGCTGTCTGGGGCCAGCAGCAGCACCTGAGTCTGCTTGGCACAGCCTGTGCTGAGCACCAGAACAAAACCTAGTGCTGGTGCTGGCCCCAGCTGGCAGCAGCAGCCTGCAGTCATCCCACATGCAGATCTGGTGGCCCGCACCCCCCACCTCCCCGCCCCATCTGGGAAGAGTCTGGCACAGCTCCGCAGACTTCCTGGGGGGCATAGGCCCCTGGATCTGCACGTAGGATGATGGTATGCTGCTGCTGCCAGCAAGTGATACAAATTTTGCTTTGAACAGTTTGAGGTGCAGTTTCACAGAAACCCCGGCACCTATATCCATGAAACGTGGCAGGCTTCATGCCCTCATCCCTGCAA
Organism: Caiman crocodilus; assembly: GCA_030014935.1. Taxonomy (NCBI): domain Eukaryota; kingdom Metazoa; phylum Chordata; order Crocodylia; family Alligatoridae; genus Caiman; species Caiman crocodilus. Next base: position 236,907,796 of record JAGPOW010000261.1, read on the forward strand.
GTTTCATCTGAATCAGGCAAGAAATGACAAAGTTATAGGCATTTTAGTGATTTCCCATTATAGCCTATGGCCAAAACAGTGTCAAAACTCCAAAATGGATTCAGCCAAATTGAAATGGAACAGTGTTCCAAAACACTAAAATGAATCACAGTCCCTCTGAAACGGCGAAATCCAAAACTGAATCGAAGCATAGCCATTTTGCATGGCTGTAACGACTACTCCTGCAGAGATTTTACTGCTGACCTTGTGAATGTGATGTTTATAGGTAAGGGAATGGTTTAATACAACTCCTAGGTAGGCTGGGGTATGCTCATGGGAAAGGATGTGGTTGCCTACTCTGATATTCAGCGTGCTCATGGTTTCATGGTTGTCCAGGTAGACTTAGTGATGATACTGAGTTATTAATACTCAACTTTAAGCACCACTTGTAGAGACTAGTCAATGATGAGTTCCAGGTCAGTACTCAGTTTTGAGATGTGTGAACACAGTTAGTTCATCTGTTTTTGAATGACCTGTATAACAGGGATCCTGGTTTTCTCTGATATAAAAACAAAATCCACAGGTTTTTCTATGATTAGTATGAAATGCCACCATGCTATAGATATATAGATATAGATATAGATATATATACACACACACATACAGGCAGTCCCCGTTTAACAAACGTCCGAGTTACAGGCGTTCTGTACTTAGGAATGGCGCAGGGTCCCGCTGGGCACTGCACCCACGTGGCAGTGCCGGGACTGCACTCGCGCTCTGCAGCGCAGGCCGGGAGGGCTGCGGGGTCCTGCTGGGCGCTGCACCCACGTGGCAGTGCTGGGACCACACTTGCGCTCTGCGGCGTGAGCCAGGATGGGCGTGGGGTCCCGATTTACATACAAAATCAACTTAGGAACGTAACTCGTTCGTTAACCGGGGACCACCTGTAAGTAGATTGAGAGAGAGATCTCTTGCTGTGTATGTATATATACACACATCTATATATAGATATCAATATGTATGTATGTACTTATGTACATATGTACGTATGTACATACATAGAACAAACACAAGGTTTTATTGAGATATTTACAGTTTTAAAGCAATTTGGAAGCTTAACAGTGCCTCAATCATTATAATACTATACATTCTAAATACCTATACATTTTGGCGTTTGATTTGGGGGTGTTTTTTGTCACAAAAAATCAGCTCCGCCTGCCCCCTTTGCTCACTAGGGTGCGGGTCCAGCTGCAGCTGCCCCCCATCCCCACTGCTGTGTGGTGATGGGGTGCAGTGATAGAGGTTTTGGGGCCTGATACTGATAGTCAGTTTTTAAGGAGACATGTCAGCCAATACCAATCTGATTTCCGATACAGCATGGAAAGCTGCATGCAGCTGGTTAAGTCTGTTGTGGTAGAAGGGGAGGAGAGGGGAAGGTGTGTTGGGGGGCAGATCAAGGCCCCTGTGGTGAGGGAGGAGTGCCCAAGGTGGGGCAGATCAGGGTTCCAGGCAAAGCCAAGGCTCTGCCAGGGGGCGTGGGGAGTGGTGGCTGCAGCTGTGGGGGGGTGCCCAGATCTGTGTGGGGCACAAGCGTGGTAGACTGCAGCCGCAGGCTGGGACTGCGTGAATTTCCCTAGCAGGGGCTGAGCCAGACTGTGCTTAGGGTGGGCAGCAGCTCTGGGGGAGGGCTATGGCAGGGCAGGAGCTACAGCCACCCCAAAATTTGCCATAGCCCTGCCAGCCCTCCCCTCCCACACTGCCACCACCTGTCCCAAGCATAGTCCCAGCCCCAGCTCCCTCCTCCCATGTGCCGAAAAGAGTCTGGTGCCGTCCCAGCCCACAGCCACAGTTCACCCTGCCCTGCCCCAGCAGACCCGGGGGCTCATGCCCCACCCCCATGCCCTCCCAGGGTGCACACAGTGGTAGGAACTGCCCCACCCCTCCTGGCGCCCCCCTAACGGGCAGCAGCACCATCCAGGACCTTGCCCTGTCCCAGCTGACCACTGCCTGTTCCAGCTGGCCAGTGTCTGCCCCAACCCCACTCCCTCCCTCACTGCAGGGAACTTGACTTGCCCTCCCCCCTCATACCCCTTCCCTCCCTCCTCCCCTTCCACTACAACAGACTTACAAGCTGCATGCAGTTCTCCAAGCTTCCAGGCTGTGCTCCTTGCTGTCTCATGCTGCACTGCAGCTGTGCACATGCATGGACCATTTATTGGCCAAACTGTCGACCACATCAGGCCAGTTTCCAATATGCTCAATTTTCTTTATATTGGTGTTGATCTGATATTGGACCAATGTATCTGTGCACCTCTACTATGTGGCTCAGAGTAGCTTTGATATGCTAGGGGCCCTGCCTCTGCCTATGTTGTTGCCCCTCACTCCCAAGTCACAACAACCCCCCCCCGCCCGGCGGGGGGGGGCGGCCGGCGCGGGGGGCCCGGGGGCGGGGGGGGGGGGGGGGGGGCCCGGCGGGGGGTGGGGG
>JAGPOW010000261.1:236910359-236926553 GCA_030014935.1 Caiman crocodilus
CCCCCCCCCGCCCTGCTGGTGCCCCTCACTCTGGATATGCAGCCACCTGCCCCCACCAGCTGCCAGGGCTGTGGGATCAGGGCCAGGGCCTGCATCTCCCTGCCCATCTCAGTAGCACCTGAGTCCTGGCTGCCACATGTGGGAGGTGACAGCTGCTGTGCTCGGAGTGGAGTGTGGAGCCTGGTCTCCCCTGTGGGTGTCACAGCGGAACATGAGGGGGCAAGGGAGGATGTGGGCTGCCAACTGCAGGGCTTAGGGCTCTCCATGCTAGCCTCACTGCCATGACATGGTGCCCCCTGCTGCTGCCACCTTATTGCAGAAGTATTTATTGAAGTCCAGGATCTTTAGGTACCCTTTGACTGCATACTTTAAAACAGCATCAGCAATTATTTCAGGTGCAGGGCCACTTACAAAGTGGTAGCACCTGTTGCAGCCCTGCCCCTTGGTCACCCTGCTGTGGCTGCGATTCCTATCCTGTAACCCTGACCTTTGCCACTAGAAGTCCCTCTCTTTGCCCCCTGGAAACGCTTCTTTCAGGAAGGGGTTTTGTCATGTCAGAAGCAGAAAAATACCAAGTTATATTCTAAAAAGAGAACATCTACAACGACTAATTTTATTTAAAAAAAAAACAACCCAATAATTTGATTTCAAGAGTCACTCTTGTGCTCCCAGGGCACTGGAAGCCTGTCTAGCCTGAGCTTCTCTGAGCACAGCCAGGCTTCCAGGAACCCATGCACCGTTGGATCCAGCAGGTGCTGCCTGTGACCTGGAGCTGCACCCATGCAGCTAGCACTCTACCTGGGCAGCCTTGAGGGAAACGGCTGCTGCGGAGGGAAGCACCTGCCCCCTGCAACTCAGGGGCAGTGCAATGCACAGCAGCTTATATTGGCAGGCTCTGCTGAGGGGTGGGGTGGGGAAGCAGTGAGGCAGAAGCTTCATGGCAGCACAGCTGGGATGGAACTCCAGGTGGTGGCAGTGGCAGCACCAAGCTTTTCCATCCTCCCACGTCAGATCCCATCCGCTGGGCTGTGGGGCCCCTGTGGGGAGCCCCAAGCCCACAACAGCCAGCCTGCACCCACCCCATGCACAAATCTGGGAGGGGCATATGTCCCCCTCAGGAGTGCACACAGCAGCAGGCACCAGGGGGAGCTGCTCTTCACCACTGCCTGGCTGTATTACTGACCACATGCACACGTGTGCGCGCACAAGCATGTGGCATACTCTATCCCACTCCCCCCAGCCCCTTGCAAGCTGGAACAATGCCAGCCTGCACCAGACAACCTGACCTTTCCTGTGTTTTTTCTCCTTTAAAGGAGAAAATCTGCATTTTCCATGATGAATAGAAAACCCTGATAATGAGAGGGGGCAGTTTTTCTTTGTAGTTGGGATATCAGTCTTGCACATGCATTCTGCTTGCTAACTGAACCAGTGTTGCTAGCCCAGACTGAACAGAGCGGCTCGGGAGGTTTTGATGCACACTCTTGCTTTCTGTACAGCAGTGTAGAACATTGTAGATATAGGAGTGTACTTCAAATTAGTTTATACTTGAATAGTGGCTTTTTCTTAGTTTGTCATGCCAAGGAGGGACAGCATTATTTGGAAGAAAAAGTGTAAGGCACTGCTGTAATCTGTAGGCTTGTAATAGGGTGGCTACCAAACTGGCTTTTTCCAGGTTAGTTAGTTTTATAAATGTGACTGGCATTGTTCCTCAGATTTTACTTGACTTCTAAAACACTTCAAAGATGTGTTTTAAGAAGAAGTTTGTGTTATAGTGTGTATTGGTAGATTCCTTATGCATTGACTCTCTCACTCTCTATATAAGGGGCTAAATTAAAGTTAACATTTTAGCCATTCATTCTGCATTTACCGGTTCACTGGAGGCTTGATTTCTCTATTGAAATGTGCATTAGTCTTCTGGATTTTTAACCAAAGCTGTCTTGTCTCCTAAAAGTATGCTAATACTAATTTTCTTTAATTTTATACAAATCCCAGTATTATGGGGTCAGCAACATAGCACCTGACAACTGAGTTAATTTCTAAGGGCATTTATACACATACCTTTGTCTGCTTGAACGCACTCGAAATCCAGCGCATCGGAACAGACTGATTTAATCGTGCAGAGCATGTGGGCTGATTCGCCCAGCATTGCTTCTCATACATTTGTATCAATGGCAAAATGCATGTCAGCATGCAGAAAACGGGGGCAGTACACTTTTGGACTAAAACACTTTTGATGTGTTTTGGGGAGGGGACGAAATAGCACTGTACTTCAAACTTGGCATGCTCTTGTGCCGAGCCCAGCACGTGCCCAGAAGAGGCATTGCATTAGCTGGACCTAGCTTGCCTAACATCTGTATAGATTGGGCGTTTTAGTGCAGCTTTTGGGTGCTTTTACCTAATAGCTGATTGAATCAGCTATTAAATAAAAGTGCCAAAAAGCCCCACTGAATTGCCTGATCTATACAGATGCTGTGGAGCCGGGCAAAAAGTAATATGCTGCTGCTTCTGGTAAAACATGTAGGGGTTTTTTGGTCTCTTGATTTGATTGATTGATTTTTTTTTTTTTTATTTCCAACTCCCACATCTGTCAACACCCTAAGATACTCCTTTGCCATACCTTCTGCCTGACTTCAGAAGTCACCGCTGAATGCTAAATTAACACAACACATCTCTGCCCTCTGTGGGTCAGAGGCAGTGGCAGTTAGATTTTTTGCCACTAGGTGGTGGGCTTTCATGCAAAACTTAATGTAACAGCAGGCTATATAAACTTATGTAACAATATCATTTTTTTTGGTGTCCTTAGCAGGTTAGATAAAATCTGTTTATGGGCTAGAGCTCTTGGGCCATAGGTTGCCAACCTCTGCTATAGAGCCTTCAGGAAATTCATCCCATATAATTTGAAGTGGGTTTTTTTTAAATGTTTTGTTATGTTGCTTGTAAAAACATTTTGTCCAGAAGACCCCCTTTCCTCATAATTGATGCTTTAAGACAGAACAATTAAAACTGTATTTGTCAGTTTATGTTTTTTTATACTTTTGTTTCTCAGGGTTGCTTTGAGAAGTTCCGAACTCCTTTATATTTATGGCAATCTTGACTCACGTGTACAAGCCCTTGTGTTCGCTATTCGTTGCTGGGCCCGGACACATGGAATTACAAGCAATATCTCTGGTCCCTGGATTACAAACTTCTCTCTAACAATGATGGTTTTGTTTTTCCTGCAAAACAGAAAGCCACCAATCCTTCCAACATTAGCCGAACTTAAAAACCTGGCAGGTAAGGACATTTTTTTTTTTTTGGAACAAGAGTGAAATGGCTTTTGAATGTTTTCCACTTTCATTGATTTATGTGTAAACCTGGGTCATTATAAACCAGAATACCCTGGTGTATTGCAAATGTCACATCTTTGGTGGAATATTCATGCAATTGATTATTGTTAAATAACTTTCTTTTGTAGGATGAATATTTTGATGAAACAGTCACATTTTTAAGAAGAAAATTTTTCTGTGTTCACATTACAATATTAAATACCATTAAATCTAAATTATCAGTATAAGTGAACTTGTTTGTGTGCATTGGGTAATTCAAATCAGCCTTTATAATATAAGTCTGGCTTGTCCTTTTTTTTTGAACTGTCATTTCTGATTTGCTAACTTATTTTTTTTTTCTTTGCAAGAGAACCAGGTTGCTGTGTCACTGATATACTTGGTATGATGCTGATTTTATAGCCACTAATTGACATCAATTTCAAATATTCAAATAAATGGAAAGGATGTGATTTCTGACTTGATAATAACTTTTACCAGAAGTTGTCAGTGTCGCATAAATTATACTTCAGCATTTCCAAGGTTGTTTGTTTACCTATTTAATAGCTGGGTTAATTGACTATGACTTGCTTGAGGTCAAAGAAAATTCTCCAGTGACGAGGGCGCAGGTCAGAACTGATTCCTTAGTTCGCTGTTCTGACCATTATAAGCATACTCCAGTGATTCCTAGCCGGTGTGCTGGGGCACCCAGGGGTGGCACAATGTCCTTTGAAGGGTGCTGCAGGAAGTGTGAGGAGATAAGCAGGTAAAGGCCAGTTCTGGCTCTCCCTGCCTACCTGATCCCCTGCCATCCACTGCCTGCCCCCTCTGCAAGGAGATAAGCCTTGTATTAAATAAACAAGTATTTGAAAAGGGGTGCCACTTGGTTCACAGAAGTTAAGAAGCGGTGCTTCGAGTCTCAGGAGTGGTTCCTTAAGTCTAAAAAAGTTGACAAGCACTGGCATAGTCTCTTTCAAGTTTTGCAGTAGAGAATAAATATAAAACTGTAGTAACTAATGATTTTGTGAAAAGTAATCAAAAGCCTTTTAAATCAGTTGTCAACTGACATTTTGGTGTTATCTGCGTAAGTAAGGCTCACAGGTTTGTTTCCTTAAGGGGAGATTTTTTTCAAGAGGCACAAAGGTCACACATCTTCACTATTTGGGCACGAGTATTTTTCATTTAGTCCTGAGCAATTCTCCCTTCCCTCTTCTACAATTGTAAAACACCTCAATCTGAAGGGTCACTTAAAATAACTACTCCTAGTTCACCTCTTGTACTTACTTTCTCTGAGTTAACTTCAGATTTTTCTTTTAGAAGCAGGTGTCTGAGCTATGCTAACCATGATAGACTTCTTTTTTTAAATGTGTGTCACTTTGAAACATGTTCACAACTGCATATTTTCAGATGCAGAAGATGAGCAAATAATCGGAGGTCATGACTGTACGTTTGTTAGTAATCTGAACAAAATAAACCAGACGGAAAACACAGAAACTTTGGGTAGGTAAATCTTCAGTCAGTGTTTTGTCTCTATCCTATTTGGGGGAAGAAGGGTGCAGGAGTGTGAGGGGTAAAAGAAATCTTTCCTTCATACCATGGCTTTTTTTGTTTTTCCAGATGTACTTCTGAATGAATTCTTTGAATATTTTGGAAATTTTGATTTCAGTAGCAAGTCTATAAACATTCGCAAGGTAAATGGATTTTATTTTCTTACTGTTACTTTATCTACTGTAAAGGGGAATTGGGAAGTCTACAAATATTAAGCTGCAGTACTGGGCAGGTGACAAAATTTTGCTGTTTTTGCGTACCTATGTGGGATAAATGAATAATCATCTGTGTGTTCCCTTGTCCTAAGGAAACTTTTGTATTGTGTAAATGTGTGGCAGTGGCATAAATTTGATTGACACAGAATATATTTGAAATTATAAAATTCAGAAAATTAATTTAAAAGTAAATCTATTGCGTAAGCTCAATTCTGCAAAACACGTTCCTTTTCAGCTACTTTGTTGATAACTCTACAGCATTCATAACTGATGGAAGCTTCCAAATTACAGAGCCTGGTTCTCATGGGGGGCTTGAATTATCAGGATATCTGTTGGGAAGGAAACACAGTAGTACAGAAGCAGTCCAGCAAATTCTTGGTGTGTGTAGGGGTAACTTTTTTGGTACAGGTGATGATGGACAGACATACTGTGAAGGAAGCTCTTCTCAACTTGCTGCTCACAAACAGGGGGGCATTGGTTGAAAATGCGATGGTAGAAGGTAATGTGGACAACAGTGGCCACAAAACTGAACTTCAGAAAAGCAGGCTATAGCAGACTCGGAACTGATGGAGAGGATCCCTTGGGAGGCAAATATGAGGGGGAAAAGGAGTCTAGGAGAGCTGGCTGTACTTTAAGGAGGCACTCTTAAGGGTGCAGAAACAAACCATCCCAATGAGATGAAAGAATAGGAAGTGCAAGGTAGGGCATGAGAGAACATTAGGAAGTTCAAAGCACAAATTGAGATGCAGCTGGACAGGCACAAAAAAGGCCATAAAAAGATTCTAGATCCAAAAAGATGTCAAAAGTAAGAGGAAGACTAGAGAAACCATAGGTCTCTTATGGAGTGCAGAAGACAAAAATGGTCCGCAATGAGATTTAGCAAAGGTAAGTCATTGTGACAACGCAGCCACAGCTACTTTCCTGGTATTCATCCCAAGGGGTGTGTGCACTTGCTGCCAGTAATGAGCTAGGCCAGAGCTCCGCAGGCCCTGATACAACTGCCTGCAGCTATCTCCACTGTCTGCTGTGAACAGCCTGGTCTCCATGGCTGGTGGCAGGGGCCTGTCCAGAGTCCAAACCAGCTGTGGCATGCCGAGCAAAATGGCTTTGCATGCCATGCTCTGGCACAGTGCCTGGGGTTGCGGACCTCTGCAATAGACCATAAGTTGAATATTCAGCTATAATGTGCTCTTGTTGCAAAAAAAAAAAAAAAAAGGTGGTGGGGGCGGGGCATAGGCAAACATAATTCTGGACTATTAACAGGAGTGTCACTTGCAAATCACAGAAAGTGATTCTTCAATTCTCTAGCACCAGTAAGGCATCACCTGTAGTAGTGTCCAATTTTAGGCTCCACACTACAAGAAGGATATGGATAGATTGAAAAGATTGCAGCACAGAGCAACAAAATGATTAGGGGCATAGGAAGCAAGACTTATGAGGAGAGGTTGAAAGAACAAGGTTTTTTTAATTTGCAGGAGAGAAGACTGAGTATAGAGAATAGAGATGGGCTTTTCTCTGTGGCTGTAGATGACAGGACTAATAGCAGTGACCTCAAACTGAAATAGAAAAAACTTAGGTTGGAGATTAGGAGGAACTTCCTTCACTATGAAGGTGGGCAAGCATTGGAACAAGCTACAGAAATTGTTGAATCTCCATCTTTGGAATTTTTCAGGTTTAGTTTGGACATGTTCTTGGCTGGGATTATTTAGCCAGGGATCATCCTGCATTGAGATGGGGGCTGGATTAGATAACCTTGTGAGGTATCTTACAGCTCTATTTTCCTATGATCTGTAAAACCCAACAATCACAAATAAACCATGTATCCCAGAAAGCTTTGCAGTGTTCGGGTATCTTCTGGGATAGAAACCCAGAGCTTGTAACTTTTAAAAGTTGGTACTGGAAAGGTTGGCCCTAACCATAGTTTGTCTAAATGCAACATAGTTGGTTAAAACTTGACCAGTTAGTAGGGTCAGGGAAAATACAGCCTGTGAGCTGGACCCGGCCCACCAGACTATTCCATCCGGCCTGCAGGGCCCCTAAAATGATTAATATTTATCTGCTCCTGCCTGTCAAAGATGACAAGACACCAGTGGCAGCAGGACCCAATGACATTGGCAGCAAGACCTGCCTCATCCCTAGCCCTGAACCAGAAGCTTCTGTTTAGAGGCTTCTGGCCTGGGCCCCTGTGGGTATTCCCCCAGTCTCCCTTTGTCTGAGAAGGAAACTGAGATAAGACCGGGGGAATTGTTGGTGTGGCAGGAGCCACGTAGCCAGGAACACTGTGTGCTGCCAGCTGGGCTGGGTTGGTTCCTGTACCATGCAGTTCCTGGTTGCATGGCCGGGACTGCATGACACACCAGGAGCTAGCCAGGAAACGTGGGGGCCTGACTGGCTCCTGTTGCGTCCTGCAGACCCAGCCATGTAGCCGGAAACAGTGCACCCTGGAGTGGGCAGGGGTGCAGTGGCAGCAGGCGGAGAAGGAAGAGAAGGGAAGCAGCTGGAAAGGGGCAGGAGTGACAGGCAGGGGGAATGTGGAAGTGAGCAAGCGGGCAGGAGCGTGAGCCAGCAGCAGCAGGAGCTAGCTGGGAACCATGGCGCCAGGCTGTCAAGGTCCCAGCCATGCAGTTGAGAACTATGTAGTGCCAGAGCAGTGGGCCGGTGTAGGGGGAAGCAATGGCAGTGGGCAGGAAGGAAGGGAAGAGAAGGAAATTGGCACCAGGCGGGGTAAGTGGCAGTGGCAGCGACAGCAGGCTATGGGGGAAGTGGCAGCAAGCGGGAGTGCAGGGCTTGTGTTGGAGCCCTGGGGGCAGGCCTGGCAGAGGCCCAGGATGGGGCAGCAGGAGCATGGAGCCTGGGCTGGCAGGGGCTCTATGGAGCTGGACTCTCCACCACTCTCCTTGCCAGCAGCCCAGCTACATGCAGTCCTGGGGTTCACCCAGACCGCACACTGCGTGCGGTCTGCCTGCCATGGGCCCTGGCCACCATACCCCCCCTTTCCTCCCCCACACACACCTCACACCAAAACCCCCTCCCAGCCACCCTCCCCCCCAAATATACAGGAGTAAAATTTCGTTTTAAGCTATTATGCAAATCATCTGTATGTACACTACACAAATACACACAAATCAGGAGAAAAATATTTTTTGAAATCAAATTAATGTATGTTGTTTGAATTTTTTTTGCTGGTTCCACAATGGTAAACCCCTTACCCCTAGAAGTACTCCTTTTGGCTAAGGGGAGGGACTTCTGGTGGTAAAGTTCAGGGGTTGGGGTCAGGACTTCAAGTTCCAGGATGGCGACCAGGGGACGGGGCACCTGCAGTGTGTGGGGCTACCCTTGTAAATGATGAAATGTAATGTAAAATGATATCTTCAGAAAGATTTTGTTTGCAGCCCTCAACAGCTCGCCAAAACTTGTTAAGCCCTCTAGCTGAAATATTCTCCTGCCTGTGGGCTAGAGTCCAGTCCGAACTGTTACCAGCTGTGCTGCATGAAGAAACCAGATATGCCATTGGATCTCCAGACAAACACAAGATGCGGGTTATACCGGGGTGGGCAGTTATTTTGATCAGAGGGCTACTTAACAAGATTTGTTCAGCTGTTGAGGGCTGCAAACAAAATCTTTCTGAAGATATCATTCTAACAGATTACCTATAAAAATTATACTAAAAATCGACCATAATTAATCAACAAAATATAACTTTACTTCAAAAATAATTTTTGTCCTGATTTGTGTGTTTGAGTAGCATATATAGTGGTGATTGCAAAATAGCTCAAAATAAAGTCTTACTCTTGTATGTTGGGGGTGGGGGAGTGTATGTATGTGTTGGGGTGGTAGGTATGCACGTGCTGTGTCCTAGGAGCTGGTCAGGGAAGGGTGGAGGGTGCATGCAGCAGCTGGGACATGCGGTCCAGGTGTGATCTGCCGCCCCTGCCCCCATTCAGCCTGCTGCTGTCCCCATGATGCTCTGCATGGGGTTGAGCCCCACCCACTCCCTCCCACGCCCATCACAGACAGCCCAGCCAGCGCGCACACCTTTCCAGAATGGCTGCTGCCACAGCTGCCTGAGTACTGCTCAGCTCCATCACCTCTTCTTCCTCCTGGTGCGCCACTCCAAGTAGCTGGTAATGCGAGGAAGCCATAGCGTGTCAGGCACCACACACCCAGCCAGGCAAGAGAAAAGCTGCAGCTGGGAGGCTTCTGCCCCAGCTCCAACTCCAACTCACAAGGCTCCAGTTCCAGCTGTTTTCCACCCACTCCCACCCAGCACAAGTGGCCACCTGCGGGCAGCCAAGTGGGTGGAAGGAAGCCTGGAGCCGGAGTCCCATGCATTGGGGCCAAAGCTGCCTTGCTGCAGTTCCCCCCTACCTGGCTGGGTGTGTGGTGCCCAGCACATACCTCCATGGCTTTCCAGAGCAGTGCAGCAGGGGCAAAAGGAAGAGCTGCTGGAGATGTGGGGGGAACCAAGCGGTACCTGGGTGGCTGCAACAACAGCCCTGCCAGGAAGCTGTGTGCTCTGGCCAGTGACATCAGTCATGGGTGAGAGCATGGTGTGGTCAGGGCTTGGCCCCCATGTGGAGCATCATGGGGGTAGCTGCGGGCCATATCCAATCAGTTGGCAGGCTAGATCCAGCTCATTGGCCATGTTTGCTTACTTCTGATGCAGAAGCAAGAATGATGTGGGCAGAATAACATGGAATACTAATTTGATTAATATCTTCTTTGCTTTTTATGGAAAATACCTACCGTGTCAAAGCATTTTTGCAGTTGCCTGTTAATATTTAATGCTGCTCCAGTAATTTAACTGAACTTTTATGTTTTCTATGTGTATAATATATGTGTGAAATATTTTCCTTTTTTGTCTCAAATACCTTCAGGGAAAGGAGCACAATAAGCCTGAGCCTTCTCCTCTCTACATTCAGAATCCCTTTGAACAGGCTCTCAATATCAGTGCTAATGTTAATCAGAACCATCTGGACCGATTTGTAGCACTGGCCAGAGACTGTGCCTGGCTTTTACAGCAAGTAGATCATGGTCGAGATAGAAAGCAGCCTTGGGGACTGGCAGCCCTACTAGTACCTTTTATAAAAAATAGCAAGAAGGTGGATGTGAAGACGCTAGCAAGTGCAAAAATCAAAGTTTTGTTGAACAATTTGAGGGCTAATAGTGCAAATAAAAAAGGAGAAAGGGCCTTCAGTAGCTGGTCATTGAAATAGCTGCTGCTCTGTTTTGAGAACTGGTTCTAGTAAGTGACCAGCAGAACATTACTTGAACTTTATATCTACATGAGGAGAATTGAAAAGAACAACCTCTGCCTTCCAGTCTTGGTCAGGCCCATCTCTTTCTTCTGGGAATCAACTGCGGCACTCGTCATCATCCAGGCTTGGATACAGTTGAAAACCCAAGATGGAGTGGGTCTGGGATAAGACCTTTGGAAATCCTGTCAGCTAATATACAAATTGCAAAATGCAAGAAATACTGAAAGCAGTCTACTTCCAATGCAACCATGGTTTCAATAAAAATGACACTATTTAATACACACACACCACACTGCTGCAAAGGAAACCCTTTTAAGTCCAGTGCTTGTACCCTTTTTTGTAATTATTTTCCATATGTGTAAATGGTGGAAGATGCAATAAAGAAAATGGAACTTGCTAATATGATTACCAGTTTTGTTTATCTTGAGAGATTTTTTAACTGTTTCATGCTAAATTCACATGGGTTTGCTGTAGTAATATACACTAGACAAGGAAGGAAATTTTGGCAATACAACTTGTTGCCTTTATACTCCAGAAATAACTACAGCTTGCTGAGCATCCTACAGCCATGATTTGACATGTGCATTTATTATTTCGTTTCAGACTTTAAAATGGTTCTTTGTGTTACAATGGCTTATGACTGTCTTGGTTTTCTTTTTTGGGACATTAGCCTGAATAGGTATGGTAACTTTTACTGCTGAAAAGTATATTTTCCCTGTCCCAGAAGTGTGCTTGCTGAAAGCAGCACGAGTAGAAATTAGGGGTGTGTGAAATGGGCTGTATTCAATTCGGATTTGGCCCAAATCAGTGACAGTGGTTTGATTCGTTGATCTGGATCACTGTCCCCGATTCGATTTGGCTGAATCCGAATCTGAAGATTCGATGCTGATTCAGGGAATTGGCGATTCGGCCACTAAACTCAGCTTTATGCGCTGTAGAATTTTTTTTCTACATACCTCAAGGTACCAGGCATGGCTCATGAATGCTGAAATGGAGTGGGGGGTAGATAGAGCATCCCGCAGGAGCATGGGGGGGAGGGGCCCTCAGCATGCTTGGTATATGCTGATGTCCAGGAGAAGGACAAATTTGAGATGGCCCAGAGGGAATGAGAGAGGGGCAGCGAGATCCGCGAGGCTTGGGCTGCGGTATTGGAGAGGAAGGTATTGGGGAGGAGGTATTGGGCTGCGGTATTGCAGATGGCGCCCCCTAGCAGAAGGGGCAGTACAAGAAGAAGGGCAACCACCTGCTAATGAACCAATTAATATCAAAGACATGGCAGGTGAGTAGGCGGGCGGTTGCCCCAAGACATGTGCGGGGGCCATATTGAGGGCAGGCCCGGCGTGCCCTGTCACAGTATCCAAAGCCCTAAATGCAGGTTTTGACTGAGGATTTGAGACTGGGGAGTTGTGGTTTTGGTTAAGATGTCAATATGCAAATGTGATTCCCTGTAACTAGGTATGTGAACTACTTCAAAATTTAGCCTGACAGCTAAAAGGGTTTTTAGTCTTGGGTAGGGTAGGGGAACTATTTTTGCAAAATGTTACAACATCACAACGCTTTTACAAGACCTTGTCTGCCTTTGTCTCCAATGACTATCCTGGCTAATAACCTGTTAGAATAGGGTAAAAGCTTATTTCTCTCCAGTGGCATTAATGGTGGAGTCTAACCTATGTGGCTGGAGCAGTTGGTTTAAACATCTGGAGTTGATGTGCTTCTGTGGTTATGGCCACTGCTGCTTGCTTCTGGTGTCTCATAAAACCTGTAAAATGCAAGTGAAAGACACCTTGTGTCTTCAAAAGGGGCAGCAACTAGATAGGAAGGAAAAAAAAACCTTCTGCAGCACTGGGTTTGTGAGCAGGAGGAGGAGCCTTTTTGATGTTCCTAGTGCCAAAGTCACTTGTGAGAAAAAGGACTAGGAATAGAAGAAGAGGGGCAAGCTATTAAGAGAGTATGTACATGACCAACAGGGAGATGACATGATCTCTTCCAAAGGGCACAATGCTTATTTCACTATTAGTTAAAAATAATGAATGTTTTCCTTGTTCTTTTCATGAAAGTGCTTGATATTTGCTATAGCATTGGCCTGGCAGGTGGTCTGAACTTGAAGCTTCTACTTTCTTTAAAAAAAAAAAAAAAAAGTCCAGCAGTAACAGGAAGTTGAGTTAGATCAGTCCTTAGTTTCACCCTCACTTATGTACTTTCTTGGATAATAGCATTGTCTCCTGGTTCTAATGTGGGACACTCCGTGCTACATTTCCATTGTGACAGGGGACAAACTTGGGACTGAGTCTCAAGTCAGCCCGCCCACTTGTCTACGTAGGGTAGTCTGCCCAGTCTTGCCTGCCATGACTTTGCTATTACAATAAACTGGTGGTGAATGTGGGAAACTGCCCATTCTATACCCTGATGCCAGGGGGTGCTATCCATGGCTCCATACCTCCCGTACACTGTGGCCCATGTCTCACAGGTGACATCCAGGGTGGTGTTATACTCCTAGCCACAAGCCGAACCAAACCTAGTCCTCTGCCAAGTCTCTCTCTCTCGCACTCACACACACACACACACACACACACACACACACACACACACACACACACACACACACACACACACACACACTCTAGCTAGCCCCAAACACAGCGATCTCCACTCTCCACACATATCTCCTGGAGCGACACAACACGCAAACTGGCTCCACTCTGCCCTGCTGTCTCCTGGAGCGACCCTTCTGGCCATCAGGCTTATCCGAATCGTGCCTTGGCTGGCGACATGCAGTCTCTTGGGCCTCTACCACAACCCTCATCTGAGTAGTGTGCTAGCCAATTCACCAAATGGAGCGCCAACTTTGCCCTAGCCCCTCACTAGGCTTCTTATATACAACACTATGATCTTGTGGGGGGTGCCCTGTGTAGTGTCCTTCAGCTCTACTCAATACACCCCCTGGGGCTGCCCTTCAGACCATTCCTGCAGCCTTACTCAACTCTGAACTATGCCTGGTTCTTCAGGTCATGAAGACACACCCTACTCTGGGCAGGCCCAGTGACACCCACCCCTGTTCTCTCAAGGTCTCTGAACTGCCCCCTTTGCTAGGGCTCCACAGCTGCCCCATCCCTGGGGCCTCAGACCTTACACCCCTGTGGTCTCAGGTGGCCACAGCCCCGCCTGGCCCCACTCCTCCCTCTTAGTAACCTACCCAAAGGTAGGGGCTGGGGTTTAGGTGCCTGACCCGCCTTACACTGGGGAGGTTCATGGTCCTGGTATTTAAGTGGGGCTGCCACGCCACCAGCAGTCCCACCAGGCTTCCCTATCCTGGCAGGAAGCAGTTTCAGATCATGTCCAGGACCACCAAGGTCTCCTCCATCCCCATAGTCTCACCCTTACCTCTGAGGTGTTCCAGGAGCAGCTCAGCCTGATGTTGCCTCCTTGGCTGTTCAACACAGACTGCTGCCTCTGGCCTGTGTTTGAAAATGGCTGCTCTCTCTCATCAAGCACCTGGCAGCTGGCTGCTCCTGCCCTTGGCATGGGAAGGTGCACTGCCACATCCATATTGCGTACAGCTGTGATTATTTTGAGTTCAATCTTTGAACTTTAAATTCCAGGCCTATCTTTCAGGGTCGTTTGTTTGTTTGTTTAAAGAAAATAGATGATGTTCTCTATAGTTTCATTATGTAAGGCAAAAAGTTCTTTCACAGGGGCCAGCAATATTTTTTGGCCAAGTGCCAAAACCCTTACAACCTGGACTTCAAAGATGTTGGTGTGCCAGGGGCACATGGGGGAGGAGCTGCAAGGGGCTCTTCATCATGGTAGCATAGTCCCGGCCCCTTCCTTGCCATGCTCCCCGAGGCACATGTACAACCACCACCAGCCACAGAGTTGGGCTGCTGCTCCAGACCCCCAGTGCATCAGCTGCAGCCTCCAAGCTGCCTGCCACATGTGCTTGCAGCCTTCCTGCCACCTGCTGTGAGCTGCCCGGGCTCTGGCTGGCAGCAGCTGCCCAAAGCCTGGGTCAGTTGTGGCATGCTGAGCAAAATGGCCTCCCATGCCATGCTCTGGCATGGGACTGCCACACAGTTGACAACATGTGCCAGGGGTTGCCAACCCCTGTTCTATCAGCTCTGACTGCTGGTTACCAGCATTTTACTTAGGGGCAGTGTCTCAGTGGAATTTGCAAGTTGTGCTGGACTGAATACACTGCTCTTTCTCACACCTTTGTGTGTCTTTCTATTGTTGTCTTGACCCAAAATTCACCAGCCAGCCTTGACATAAGCGCCAAAAAAAGCACTACTAAAGTGCTTGATCTTTATAGACAGTGCAGAGTCGGGTAGAAGTAACACGCTGCCTCTTAGGGGTTTGCATGGGGCTTGGCAAAGGAATCTGCTGCATTAAAAGTAAAGTGCCAGGGTTTTTTTTACTTCTGCAAGCACCCACTGGCAAAAAACAGTCGGCACTTACGCTATTGAGTATAATGCTCCCTGCTCCGTTAGTTACAATAACCTTAACACTTTTTGTTCTTATTATGGGGCTTGCTCTGCCTTTTTCTGTCCTGACCCTTGAATTTGATGCAACTTCCTTGATTGGGTTTGCCATGCTGTTTTCTCTTGCCACCTCCTAAAAGTTCATTTAAAAAAAAATGTGTGAGAAATGAGGTAGGGAAGACTCCAGAGGGTAGAGTAGAATGAGGCAGAAAAGCAACATCGTTATTAGGATGTACACGTTCTTACTGAGGAACCAGTTCTGTCACCTTTCCTTTGTGTCCTTCCCTGGTTGTCATAGCCTGTTTTTCCTTGTGTTGTTGTGAGCCACTTAACACATTTTGGGGTGTGGAAAGATAAGGAAGCATAAATAATCTTAATTAAATGACTTTGTCAATAACCCAGCCAAGCATTTTTGTCAAGATCAACTAATACACATCGAGGGTTTCTAGACAGAGCTGTTTTGCATTCAGGGAATCTTTCAAAAGTTAAATCATCCCATTTATTTGGACTCCTTACATCTTCCAAGTGCCTTGTCTTATTTGCCTGAAACTTGCTGCTCCTTCTGTCCATAGCATAAAATTGCCTGACACTTCCAGACAGATTGGGTTATGGTTGGTGAAAGTGAAAACTAGATTTAAGACCAATTTATACCTGAACTCCAGGGAGCATGACATTTCTCGCAATAATTCTTTGCTGCTGGTAGACTGTTCCTACACATGCATATCTACTAAGTATTGTTTTGCATAGAAGTAATTATGTTCCATGAAAAAATGCACAGTAACTCCTGTCTCTTACAAACTAAATGCATTTTGCTCCTTGGTCTGCTCCTGCCAGCGTATCTGGATCTCATCATAGGTGTGAGGATTTGCCATTCAAGTTTTAACTGAAGGTTCAGGGTCTTAAATTTTAGGATTGGAGCCCACTCTCCTTCAGTATCTCATGAGCCTAACTGTGTCTGTCTTTCATTTTGGTACACTGTCAGTGCTCAGTACTTAGTCTTGAGCTGGGTGTCACACCATGTAACCAGAAGTCAAAGTCTTTTTTGTCAGTATGAAATAAATAGATGGTGACAAGTTCTCCAGATCTAGCAGGGAAGTGGTTTAAGATATGACTAAAAATCTTTAATAACAATTCTTAAAAACTGTCTGTGCCCTTTCTAAAGCACTCATTATCAGTACCTGAACTTTCAAGTGCATTTGTTTCGTGAGGCAGGCTTTCTGTAGTTTCATAGTTTCATAGTGTCTAGAGTCGGAAGGGACCTGGGCAGATCATCTAGTCCGACCCCCTGCCTTGGCAGGGAAGAGCACCGGGGTCAGATGACCCCGGCAAGGTGCTCATCTAACTTCCTCTTAAAAATCCCCAGGCTAGGAGCCTGTACCACTTCACCTGGAAGCTG
>JAGPOW010000261.1:236929509-236940785 GCA_030014935.1 Caiman crocodilus
CAGAACTGGACACAGTACTCCAGCTGTGGCCTGACCAGTGTCGCGTAGAGGGGGAGTATCACCTCCTTGGCCCTACTTGAGATGCACCTGTGGATGCACAATAGGGTCCAGTTAGCCCTGCCGACCATGACCTCGCATTGTCAGCCCATGTTCATCTTGGAGTCCATGATAACACCAAGATCCCTTTCTGCCTCTGTGCTCTCAAGAAGGGAGTTTCCCATCTTGAGTGTGCTGCTGGTTAAGTTGTTTAAATGCAGCCAGCACGGAGAATGATTGATTAAAATATATCCTGATAGGAAACATTTTTTGGCCCTTATAAAAAAAAATGGGCAGGTGTTCCCTCCACAGGGAATTGGCATTGGGCCTGAAGGTACTGCAATACTAGGCCAGCCCCAGGAGGGCCCAAATCAGCCCTGACACCTTCCCCTTGGTGCTAAACAAATTTGATCTTAACCAAAATGCTGAGATACTGATTGGAACCTACCGCAAAGATAGGTTAGTTAAGCCCATCTGAATGAGACATATGGTAGTGCCCATTAAGTGCAGTTCCCCTCAGCACCAACTCTTTCAGGTCTTGGTGAGCCACGACATTGGATACATTTTGACTTCACTTATGTAGCTGAGCTGTGCTTTTCTTTCCCATTTTCAATGATTTGTGCTTCTTCACCAGCCTTAAATGCTTAGTGAACATGATGAAAGAGAGCACAAAACAGTTCACCCTGAATCCCTCTGTTGCCCCCTTTCTCAGCCTGTTGCATATGATTAGAGGGCCCCACATTCCATGAGATGAAGCTGGACCAGGTTGCCTTGCATCTCACCTGCATATACATTTTTGGAGGATTCCAGGACTTGTGACAAGAATACCCATTCCAGTCATGAGTGGGGGCTTACTGGCACATGGGCGTTTTGGGGAGAGGAGGGGGCCTCTGGAGTACCCAACATGCTGAGGTCATCACCATGGCTTGAAACACTGTTGACTCTGGCTCTGGTAGGGCTCAGCCCAATGAACTATGTGATAAATCACAAACTTTCTGCTTTGAACAAATATTATGCTGTAGCCGCCAGGCATCGAACATCTTTCCTTGGGCCTCTTTGTCCCGAGGTTTTGTAGATACTCGGCTGGCCGTTGCAAGAAGCCTTGGGGCAGATCTCTTTCCGCTCCAGGGTCCGCCCCCTTCTTGCCTGCCATGACTTTGATCTTCCAGTGGGTGGAGCTTCCCTCCGGGCGGCTGTCCCCTCTGGCTATCTGCAGTTGGGATCTTCTGCAAGGCTCCTCCACCCCTTCTACCTTGCCCTTACCCTGCCCGGCAGTTCCAGGTGTTCTTGCTGCTACTTTCTGTGGCGCCACCAACGTGGAAGGCTTTCCTCCCTGCCTACTCCCACACCGCAGCCCCTTCACCTGGGGTAACACAAACCAAAAGAAAACTCTGCTGAACTTAAACACGGCTTGCTGCCTACCAACACTGGGGCCTCTGCCCCTTTGCACCTCTATCAAGTCACTACTCGTGACTCCACCTGCTAGCCCTCACTCTCCAGGCCAGCTACCTGCCACTCCTTACCCTGCTCCCACTGGTGTAACCCTCTTCCAGGGTTCTCCCGGATGCGGATCCCTCTCTCGGGGTCCACACCGCCCTGCCGTCCCTCCCTGGGTCTTCCCAGGGCTGCAGCCTCTCTCCCGGATCCTACCCCCAACCCAGGCCTCACATGATGTACTGCAGCTGGGCCATGGCCCTCTCACTGCATGGCCAGATTGGGGCCAAGACACCCCTCCCTTTCATCTGTGTAGCTGGTTTGGGACCAATCTATACCCCTTTCTCTTCCCCTTTTCCTCCCCCATTGCCAGGTCAGGTCAGGCTACATCCTTTTCCTCCCTTGGATCATACCCTCTCCCCTTCCCCTTTTGGGTCAAGCCAAGTCCTCTTCCTGTACATGGCTGGATTGGGGCCAGATTGTCCCCCGCGCCCTGAATACAGATGGATGGGGCCCCACCATGCTTGCTCCTGGTGCCAGATTGGGTCCACCTGCTGGATCTGGCACACGGAGAGACTGGCACTGTCCATCTGGTTTGCTGGGTGAAAAAGTTCAGCACTAATGGCCTAAGATGTTGGTTCAATGCATTTTGACATCTGGATTTTGTCACCTACCTTCTTGTTAGGCAGCACATTATATCTAGAGACCAAACTGCTCCACGGAATAAGGAATTTCCTCATGCAATCATATGTTTACTAAAGATTTTCTATGAAGTTCTTTTTTTTCCTTTCTCTTTTCTATTTCACCCTCTCTTTTTCTAGTAGGATCCAGGTTTTATCACAGTGAAGCTAATGGCCAATTTCCCATTGACGTGAATAGGATAGGATCAGCCTCTTAAACCAAGTACAAACATACAACAAGCCCAGGAGTGAGGGGGAATCAGGAATAGGGAAGCGGGGCTGGCAGGGATCTCCAGAGGTCCTCTAGTTTCTAGGCCAGCCCCTGCCTGAGCCTGGCCAGACTCTCCCGTACAAGCACAATCTAAAGAACCAGAGGGTTGGCTTGCAGTGTGCACAACTGAGAACAGCCACTAGGGGGGCTCTACACTTCTGGGGGGAAAAGCCACTAAGGGCTTCCTGTGGCTGGTTTTCCCCCTTGCCCCACAGCATGGCCCAGCACTGTGCCGTTCCAGCCCTGAGCCCTCAGGTAGCACTGCACAGAGCACCCCCCCGAAATGCAGCTGCCCTGTGGCAGAGAAGGAAGAGGAGAGGGAGAGCCCGCTGCAGCTGCTCCATGATGACCCAGCCCAGGCACAGGAAGCCAGGAGCAATCTGGGTGCACAGCTCCTATGGCCCCAGTCAAAGCTGTAGCTGGCTAGGAAGGGCCTTGCCCCTGTGGCCCACCCCTGCTATCTGCCCGCCTCACCTAGAGGTGGGGCTGGGGGGCTGAGCTGGGCCAGCTCATGGGTGCTGCTGAGGGCAGGAGCAGAGTGGAGGTCCCTTCTCAGCCAGCTGCAGCTCAGGCTGGGACCATGGGAGCTGCATGTCTGGACTGCTCCCAGCTCCAGCAGGAGCTGGACTAGATGCTAAAGGACCTCTGGAGGTCCCTGCCAGCCCCACTTCTCTGTGATTCCTTCCCCCCTCCCTCCCCCACTTCATCTTAGGCCCAGGGACAGAGTCTGGCCATGCCCCTGCTCTTGCTGCTTGAGTAGCAAATGGGGGAGGGAGGTGGGCAGGGGGGAAACTGGGCAGACCTCAGCTGGGGTGCCTCGCTGGTGGGGGATGAGAGGGAGGGGGGATTAAACCCCTGCTTCCCCTCGGGCTACCAGCATTTGGACATGCCCGCCCCGCACCCCACTCCTGCTGAGGGGGGCACTCCATAGCAGGGTTTCCTACCCCATCCCCTTCTCAGGCAGCCAGAGCAGTGATAGTGCTCTGGCTAGGGAGGAGAGAGGTGAGGCTGTAGCAAAACCCCCAGTTTTTCTTTTTTTTTTAAATTTAGAAATACATTCCCTCCTTTCCTAACCATTTCTGACTTTCTCTCTGCCCCCTCTATCCCTTATAAGTAGTTATAGGTAGTCATGGATAAGTTAAAGTAAGTTCTTGTAGTCCATTATTGTGACAAGCCCCTTTTTATATTGCAAATAGTGTTCTCTTATTTTTGTATTGATTTTTACTGTTTTATATTGATATTGTATGATTTAGGTTTGTTCCTGTAAGTTAACCAAAGTAATGTCAAGTCTCCATCTTGTAATGTTAAGTACGTAAATTGGTTGCTGGGTGAATGAAGATGAAGGAGGGGGGAATGCGACTTAACTTAAACCAGGAAGGGGTCTGGGACAGAAGTTCCATAAACCAGCTTAACCTAAATCATTTAAGTCTGATACTACATTTAACTAGATTCATCTTAGACCAGTTTCAGCCATTTTGAAAGTGGTTTATGTGCTCTGAATTTCTGTTCTGTTACAAGTTTAAACCAGTTTCTGATCACTTAACCTGACTTATACGTAACTTCTGTCCCTAGCCTCAGTGTGCAGCCAACAACTCTGATTCATGAATTTTGACTTATTAGCAAAAGAACTTTAAGCTATGCCACTGGAACAGCATTAAGTGTAACCACAAAGCACTTAAGGACGTTAAATTGAGTCACTGAAACATGAACATTTCTCATGTTTCAAGCAATACAACACGACATGCAAAAGAAATTTCTGTGGAATTATTGCATGGTTTGGATGACAGAACAAGGCACTGATAAGCTGTACTTCAAATATTTATAGAAAACCCCATAATACCAAAGTAGCACCTTCAGTGGCATACTGCATTTAGGTTAGGGACACACATTCAAAAAGCGTGAGCTTGAATTAATTTAATCTTCGTAGGTTAGTCTAACCTGGCTAGGCTAAACTGGTTTGTAACTGTACAGACATCCCCTCTGGACTGAGAAAATGCCAGCATATGCCTGTAGTAGCTCAAGCTAGAAGCTGAAGTGTGCTAGAGCAGTGGTCCACAGTGCTAAGCTGATGGAATGGGGGGGGTGGCCAGGCCCCAGTAGGATGCTCTGATTAGGTACAGGTCCCCCCCTCCCACCCTCCCCAGCCTAGCAGGGAGTTGATATACATTGTTTATCAGCCCATTAAGAAAACAAAAGGCTCTCTTATTAGTTCAAGCTCTTCTTAAACAATTTTTTCCCAAGGAAGGAACGGAGGGACATTATCAGCTACCTATCAATTAGCTCCAAAAAGCCCCAGGCCGACCCTGTCTTGTCTGTCTTTGTCCCATCTCCCACAGCACTGACCATAGACAGCACGTGGTCTGCTAGGTAATGCTGAGAGGTATCTGTGTAAGGCAGAGGGGAGGAAAGAATCCCTGCTTGAGCAGGGAGTGGTGAGGGGGAAACCAGGCAGATGCCACTATATCTGCAGTCTCTTCTGGAGCTCCAGCTGGGGAGCAGAGCAGAGGGGAGGGGCCCGCTCTTCTGTGGAGCAGAAAGCCCTGCCAGCCCAGAGAGCATGCCAGGACACTGGGGGACTCTGATTTAACTTAGACCCCAAAGAGGTCTGGGACAGACATTGAATTAAACCAGTTTGACCCCAAAAGTGACATCTGATACTACATCTGATCAAGTTTATCTCAAGCTGGTTTCAGCCATTTTCAAACTGGTTTATGTGCATTGAACATCTGTTCTGTTATAGGTTTAAATAGTTTCTGATCACTTCAACTGGTTTATGTGTAATGTCCATCCCTAGTCCTGATATATAAAGTCACATCAGGATTTTGTGAGAGAGATTTTTAACATCAAGGCCCTCATTCATCTGAATACTTCAGCATATAATTAAATACAGGCTTTTGTCCTCTACCAAACTGGGGACCTAGTCAGGAAACTGGATTATGCAGAGCAGACTGCCTGCCAGGACTGACTGTCATCTCTCTCTTGCCAGTGCACACCCAGACTAACTCTACTAGCCCATCCCAGTCTTGTTTGAGAAAGAGTAGGCAAGATGCAGATTTTGCATTCTTTGTATGTTCAGAGTGCAAACCATAGTATGAGTCTGATATACTCCACAGGTTTAGGCTCCTAAATCTCCTACAACAATGAGATTCATGAAGTAATAGTAGCAGCAGCTGTGCAGGACTGCTGAGGTGCTCTAGCTGAATGTGGGGAGCAGTATCCTTTGAGGTAAAACCACAACAAGCAGCTGAGGGACTCATCCTTACTTTTGCAAGCTGCTGCAAATTAAGTAGATTGGAAACCACCTGGATACAAGTGAACAGGTTCTGCTGTATAACATTAGTTTCACTTCACACAAAGTGTTTCTGGGTAATTTCAAGTCCATCAGTGTGTTTTTAGAAAGAACAGTAACTGGGACTTTTGCTGCCAGTACATATCCTTTAATCAATACTTCTCATCTTCAATTTGCTGCAGGCTTCTCAGAGATGCCCAGCATATAAAAGGAGGTGATCTGAGCTTTTGAACTGAATGGAGATCATTTGTATGGAATAGGAAAGTTTAGTCAAAGGTGGTTAGCTAACTGTATGAGAGGTAAATGGAAAGAAGTGTACTCAGATGCAAACAGATTCAGAAAGCTGTAGCATTAATATTTAAAGTTGTTGTGTCTAAAGGTGGTTTAAGCCTGTTTTTCTTTCTAAAGCATTTCTAGATGTTTGTCAAAGGAAGATTTGTTGTAATTGCTTATAAGAACCCATTGGATAGGAGCATGCAATATTTGAACAAGTAGCAGTTCCTTCATTCCTAGCTATAGTATCAAATACATAACTGGTAAAGCGGACTTAAATTACTGTTGGTGGGGAAATGTGGAATGTAATGGTTCCCATTTCTCTTTTAAAACAAAAACAAAATGAAACAATCATGCCCCTGCTGTTACTGATAGACATTTGCTCTGTTCAACACCATGGTGTTTGAGGTGCACTCCATGCCATGTGCAATACACTTAGCACGCGGCTTTTCATCTATCAAGTGTTCTGTGAAAAGCTGATCCCTCCAATACCTCTATGATGTAGGTAGCAACAAGAATAAGATTTTTTTTTCATTACACATTTCTATGTAAATTAGTGTTCCCATTTCTTTCTACTCTTCAATAAGAGCAAAACAATGAAATGTGCAATACTTTCCTTCTCCAGCTGTTGGCAGGTTTAGTGTGCTTTGTAAAGGAATAATAGAATAGAGTTAGCAACTGCATAACATTTCCTGCTTTCTGTCATTATGTTACCACCTTCAGACTACTGTATTAAGACAATTTTAAGTAATTAGATTCTATACATAGACATTTCCAAATCTGTTATAATTTTCAATGTACAGGATCTGTGGTTCAGTGGTAGAATCCTTGTCTGCCACACAGGAGACCTGGGTTTGATTGATTCCTCCATGCTTATACACCTACAGTCATGGAGGCAAATGTCTGGACTCAGTCTAGCCTTTGCATTCTGTCTCAGTGGTCTAAAGTGGGGATGG
Organism: Caiman crocodilus; assembly: GCA_030014935.1. Taxonomy (NCBI): domain Eukaryota; kingdom Metazoa; phylum Chordata; order Crocodylia; family Alligatoridae; genus Caiman; species Caiman crocodilus. Next base: position 236,936,449 of record JAGPOW010000261.1, read on the forward strand.
AAGGTCTGAGCAACCTCCACTCCTCCCTAGGCATGTGTGTGAAAGGTTTGGGTAACCTCTCACACATACACCATGATCCAAAAATATCAACAGTTGCCAAAAAACATCATGTATAGAATCTAATTATTGCAGAATTCATTTTAAATTCATTTATCTCACCACTACAATGTAGCAAGCAGCATCAGAGGGGCAGATGTCAATGGAGTCAAATTGCCTGTCCCCCTGTGCTTGCCCCCTTCTGTCACTTCAACCTCTTTCCCCCGTCACCACCTACCTGGCCATCTGCCCCAAAAGATCTTGGGTTGGCTCCAGGTCCATCTCCAGCCCTGCTTGAGTCTACAGTACAGAGTACATGCTAGCTCTAGTCCCCACCTGACTTGGTAGCAGTGGCTAGTGGCAACAGTTCCTGCCCTACCTTGGTTCTGGCAGAGACAAGTGGAGCAGGGTGGGAAGAGTTGGGGCTACAGGGGGCAGGGTAGTGGTTGCAGCTCCAACTTGGGGCTGGAGCCCAAAATGGAGCAATGGCCTGCCCCTCTCCCCTGCACCCCTGCCTTGAACTTGAATCTGAGACATGGAGCTTCCCCCCCGCCTACGTTGAATACAGTAGTGGGAGGTAAATCTCATCTTGGATTGGGTAAATATGATAGTTTATCTGAGCAAATGATTATGCTTAAAGGCAGGTCTTTTTTCTTAAAACACTAACAATTGAGGAAGGTTTATTGATTTTTCATAGTTTGTAGGGTCAGAAGGGGCCTGAGCAGATCATCAAGTCCGACCCCCTGCCATGGCAGGAAAGAGTAATGGGGTCAAATGACCCCAGCAAGGTATCTATTTAGCCTCCTTTTGAAGACCCCCAGGGTAGGAGCCAGCACCGCTTCCCTTGGAAGTTAGTTCCAGATCCTAGCCACCCTGACAGTGAAGTAGCGCCTCCTGATGTCTAGTCTGAATCTACTCTCCGTCAACTTATGGCCATTTTTCCTTGTTATTCTCAGTAGTGCTTGGGGGAACAGGGATTCTCCCATTGCCTGCTGGTCTCCCTTGCCCAGTTTATAGACAGCCACCAGATCCCCTCTCAGCCTTCTCTTCCTTTTTGTTTGTTTTTTGTGTGTTGTTTTGTTTTGGTTTTGTTCTCAACAAAGAGATCAAAGCTATTGTTTTTCAGCACTGACACATTTCTAAAGCACCTTAACCAAATAGATATCAAATCTTATTTTAGCAGTACTGTGTACCATCAGGAAGCAGTGGATTTTTGTCATAATAAATTAGAAAGGGAGAATACGGGCATCTTGGTTCTCTTCGATCCTCTCAGTCTCGGGGTATGGGCTGAGGAGGTAGAGGAGGATCCAGGTAGTGAACCAAAAACTGCAGTGCTGGTGCCATCAGGAAGGCTTTGGCTTCCATGACCATAGGCCACTCTTTGGAGAGAGAGGCAGTGAGCTGCAGGGAAGAGATGGCCTCTACCTCTCTCCCCTGGGGACAGGCTCTTCTCAGCCAGCCTGGCTGACTTGCTCCACTGGACTTTAAACTAAGCCTGCCAGGGAGCGGGGGGACTACCACTACTGCTGGCCTGCTGAGCAACCCTTGCAAACCCAGCAGGCCAAGGCACTTAAGGGAGCCCACTCCTGCCCCAGCCCTGGTACAATCTATGGGCAAGGCAAGGGGACACTTGCCTTGTACACGAATGTCAGGAGCTTGGGGAATAAGCAGGAGGAACTCGTCCTCCTGCTTAAGGCAAATAATTATGACATTATAGGGATAACGGACGCCGGGTGGGACTCTGCCCATGACTGGACCACAGGTATAGATGACTATACCTTGTACAGGACAGATTGAGTAGATAAAAGAGGCGGAGGTGTAGCTCTCTATGTTAAAGAAAGCTACATGTCCCTGCAAGTCGATATTGGTGACCAGGGTGGACGACTGGAGACCCTCTGGGTTAAAATCCATGGGGAACACGGCACAGGGGACACAATGGTGGGAGTCTACTGCAGACCTCCCACCCAAAGTCAAGAGTTTGACCAGCAGTTTGCCCGAGGAACTGGCTGAGGTTGCATGCTCTAGGACCATGGTTGTCATGGTTGATTTCAATTACCCAGGAATCTCGTGGGAGGATCACTCAGCAAAATCTGAGCAGTCGCAAAGCTTCCTATCATGTGTGGATGACCTCTACCTGACTCAAGAAGTTTAAACGAGAGTTAAAGCGCTGCTCAACCTGGTACTGGCTACTGGGGATGACCTAATCGGCAACCTAGAGATCGATGGGAAGCCGAGTGACAGCGACCACGAGCTGATCACCTTCACCATCCGCCGAAAAGCTGGCAAGTCAGTCAGCAACACTGAAGTCCTTGACTTCAGGAGACTTTGACAAGCTCAGAAGGCTTGTCAGTGAAGTCCTAAGGGGCCACGACCCCAGGGAGAGGGGAGTCCAGGAAGAGTGGTTGCTTCTCAAGGGAAAGATCCTCAAGGCACAAGCTAATTCTATTCCACCTTGGGGGAAAGGCAGCAAAAGGGTACAGCAGCCCTCCTAGCTCTCCAGGGATCTAACAGACCTCCTGAGGCTAAAAAGTAAGGCCTACACAGGATGGAGGATGGAATTTACCTCCAAGGAGAAATATTCTGCACTGTTCTGGTCCTGCAGGGAGCAAACCAGGAAAGCCAGGGCTGCAACTGAATTCCAGCTAACCTCAAGCATCAAGGACAATAAAAACTCCCTTTTCAGATGTGTGGGGAGCCAGAGGAAAAGCAAGGGCAATATTGGACCCCTGCTGAACCAGATGGGACAACTGACAACTGATGCCCAGGATAAAGCCAACCTATTAGATGGGTACTTTCCGTTGGTCCTTCATCAGTCCCATGGGACACCCATGCCCGCTATGGGACAGGGAGGTCCAGGTGAGGGAGATCCCTTGCCCTCCATCAATGCTGACCTCTTAAAGGAACACCTTGAGAGGTTGGATACCTTCAAGTCAGTTGGCCTGACAATTTACACCCCAGGGTACTCAAGGAGCTGGCAAGCATCATAGTTCAGCCTCTGGCATGGATCTTTGAGAACTCCTGGTACTCTGGTGAAGTGCCCGAAGACTGAAAGAAGGCCAATGTGGTGCCTATCTTTAAGAAAGGGAGGAAAGTGGATCCGGCAAACTACAGGCCGATCAGCCTGACTTCTATCCTGAGGGGAAGGTCTTAGAAAAGTTTATTGGTAGGTCTTGCTTGACCAATCTCATTTCCTTCTACGACCAGGTGACCTATCACCTGGACAAGGGAGAAGAGATTGATGTCATATATCTTGACTTCAAATAAGTGTTCGATCTGGTATCCCATGATCACTTCTTGGCAAAACTGGCCAATTGTAGCCTTGGGTCCACCACAATCCGCTGGCTGGGAAATTGGCTCTGTGGTTGGACTCAGAGGCTGGTGGTTGACAGAAGTCAATCATCATGGTGCCCTGTGACCAGTGGGGTCCCCCAAGGCTCTGTCCTTGGACCATATTGTTCAACATCTTTATTAATGATGTGGACACTGGACTCAGAAGCAGACTTGCCAAGTTTGCCAATGACACCAAACTTTGGGGCAAAGCATCCACACCTGAAGACAGGAGGGCAATCCAGCCTGACCTGGACAGGGTCAGAAAATGGGCGAAAGAGAACCTGATGGTGTTTAACACCGAAAAATACAAGGGTTCTCCACCTTGGGAGGAAAAACCTGCAGCATCCTTATAGGCTTGGCAGTGCTATGCTGGCTAGTACTATGGAAGAAAGAGACTTAGGGGTCATCATTGACCACAAGATAACATAAGTCTGCAGTGCGATGCTGCAGCTAGTAAAGTGACCAAAATGCTGGCTTGCATCCATAGATGCTTCTCAAACAGATCCCAGGACGTCATTCTCTCATTGTACTCAGCTTTGGTGAGGCCGCAGCTGGAGTAATGCATCCAGTTTTGGGCTCCAAAATTCAAAAAGGATGTGGAGAAGCTTGAGAGAGTCCAGAGAAGAGCCATGTGTGTGATCAGAGGTCAGGAAAACAGACCTTGTGACGACAGGCTGAGAGCTATAGGGCTCTTTAGCCTGGAAAAGCGCAGGCTCAGGTGTCATCTGATGGCCACCTATAAGTTTATCAGGGGTGACCACCAGTATCTGGGGGAACATTTGTTCACCAGAGCGCCCCCAGGGATGACGAGGTTGAATGGTCATAAACTACTGCAAGAAAAGACTGTTTGTAACAGCCAGAACCAGAGGGAGTAATAAGCAATAAATATGTGCTTCTTGGAGGCATTTGGTATTTTGCCTAAACAGGTAATATTAGTTAATATAAAGCTTGTAAGTTTGTAAACTGCAAAT
>JAGPOW010000261.1:236940885-236967917 GCA_030014935.1 Caiman crocodilus
ATATGTGCTTCTTGGAGGCATTTGGTATTTTGCCTAAACAGGTAATATTAGTTAATATAAAGCTTGTAAGTTTGTAAACTGCAAATGTAACTTGTCTGTTAGAGGCTTAACCAAAATGATAATTAACTGTTCATGGAAGTGACTGGGCCCTATAAGCAAAGCTGTAGCTGTGAGATTAGCTGGCCTAGGGTTTTTTTGCTCAGGGTTCAGCCTTAGCGATAAAAACTGGATCTAACTGCCTGGCACACCCAACACATTCCAAGAAAACATATCCTAAGAAAGCATATTCAAATGAAGCCTAGAAGGGGTTGGAACTTAGGCGGAGCAATGTCAAGTTCAAACCTAAAGGTGCTGCCTCATAATTTGCTTATTGGATAAACCCAAGTTTGGGTAGTAACCTTTTATGATAATTTTAACACCTTTCAATCCCATGGGCTAACAGCTATAGATCTCTGAGGCCAACAGATTAACATAAGACTAGGTATAAAAACCACATGCATCAGGTAACTAGCAAGAAGGAGGGAACAGAATGCTCATTTCTGTTCCACGCCTGGACCCTGGACTCCTGGTGTGAGTGAGGATCGGATCTTGATCAAGGGATCTTCCCTGGTAATCCCTCTGACAGCATCGAATGGGGATGCCTGATTTCTCTGGAATCACTTGGCGGGCACCTGGCATTGAGGACTATCGATAAGTTGCCAACCCATGTCTGTCTATCTGTTGATTTGAACAGCCCAGTGGCTAATACTCTCACAGTGCCCAGTTTGCCTGCAACAGATTGATCTATCTATCTATCTGTTGTTATTATCTGTTGTTATTATTTACTATTAGCTCTTTAATACTGCATTATCTGCTTATCACATTTATCTTTCTGTTAACTGTTGTGTGTGTGTAAGCTATAATAAATTTGCTTTATTTCACTCCCAACTTTGCCTCCTATATCTGAAACTGAATCAAACAGCCCAGTTGGCCTGTGATAAAATCGATACACTCACAGTGCCCAGCTGGCCTGTCAGGCTGGACATAAGGAATAACTTCTTTACTGTCTGAGCCCCCAAGGTCTGGAATAGCGTGCCATAGGAGCTGGTTCAAGCACCTACATTGAACACCTTCAGGAGTAAATTGGATGCTTATCTTACTGGAATCCTATGACCCCAGCTGACTTCCTGCCCTTCAGGCAGGGGGCTGGACTCGATGATCTTCTGAGGTCCCTTCCAGGCCTAATGTCTATGAAATCTGTGAAATTTTGGAGGAAATGATGCATGCGGTATGTGAGATAATATGGTATGTTAATTAGATACTTCATGGGTGCTAAATTTACATAAAATTTAAGGAATGGAGACAAACTGTGGAAGTACCTCTCTCTAGCTAAAATTTTTGTGCTGCAGTTCCTCTGTACCTGTCTTTCAGAAGCCAACTGTAGCACAACTAAGAGGGGAAGTGACAGGGGCAGAAGCCAGCTGGCTGCTGCTGGCAACCTATGTGCTACCACTGTGAGGATGCAGACCTGCCTTGTTATGTCTCTAATGCCAGGTTTTATCTTCCAATTTTGTTCTTCCCAGTTTTAGTAGTTGTAGCTTATGTGTGTGCATGTACTTTCTTTGGAAAGGAAATTAGTAAGGTTGCTCTACCCCTTTTTTTGGTGTCATTACTAAACCAATGCAGAATATGTTTTCCGTGCAATATGTCAGACAGGGTTCATGTAAAAGATAAATGGCCAAACCTTAAAAACCTTAATTATGTGACTTCCCATGTATTTCACTTTTCTATAAGGTGAGTGGAAATAGACCTGAGATCAGCATAGTTCTTGTGAACTCTTTGGGGCTGGGGAGTGGGTGCATACTTGGCATCTACACACATGCTCTGAGCTGGTGTAGGGGGACTTTAATTAGAGCAGCTCTAAGAGTCACTGTAAGGCACCTGCAGCGTCATGTGTAGTCAGTATCCTGCTCTTCAAAATGGCAGCAGGGAAGCTTTAACTAAAGCTTGTTCAGCAAGCTTTAGTTAGAGTGCCCCACCACCATTTTGAAACACGGGGATGCTGAATACATGTGTAGCCCAAATACACCTGGGAGGTGTGCTCTGACTTCTGATGACACTGGTAGTGGTCAGGCAGGGTGCTGAGGAAGGGGTCAGCAACTAGAGCAGCTTCTTCACCTCTCTACAGAGCTAGGCTGCAACTAAATACTTAACTATGTACAATTTATTACAAGAATACAGCCAGTTAATATGAAACATAGAATATTTACAAGGCTTAACATATAATACAATATATATTCCACAATTCACATATAATACCAAATATGAACCAAATAACTTATAACCTATATATAACACAATTAACACACAGGGATATTAACCTACATAACCCAAGTAAATTAACAATAATATTTCTTGAAACCTTCACAAATAATAATACCAATATATACACTGAGGCATTAAAACACATAAGTCATATAACCCCCCTTAAAGAATACCCCTAACTATACATGCCTTAACACACGGACAACCTCAAAATAGGGAGTGCATTCAGCACCTTTCCAAGGGGTTTCCCTGAAGCCCCTCCCCTTTAGGGGACATACCCCTCCCGCAATGGAGGGTGGAGGCAGCAGACCCCTTAACCCTTGTCAGCCTCCCCTGTGGGGCCCGCTTTCCCAGTAATTCATATTTCCTCTCTGGAGAAGTCAAGGTTCATCCCCTGGTGGCTGATCCTGCAACAGCCTCTCCCCAGCAGCATGTTCAGCTCTCCTCAGCAGCCTCGTGCCCCACAGTAGGCAGCCCAGGGCTCGCTCTCTCTCATGTGGGAGCCAAGCCCTTGCAGGCCTGACTCCTGGGTCTCACACCAGAGGTTCTCCCTTTTCCTGGGTCCTGCTGCGGGCACTTGGGCTCTTTTAGTTAAAGGTGGAGCCATACTGCGGGGCTCCAGTCACTCAGCCAAGGGCTGGGCCTAACTTGAGCAGCCATGAGCTGCTCCCAGGGCCAGCTCTCCATGTGCCAATCTGCACACTGAATGCCCAACCACTTGCCGGGTTCGCAGGCTCAAGCTGCCTTGACCGGCTCCTACAGCCTGATTCCCATGTGTTGATTCGCACGCTGCTGAAGCTCAAGCAGGGTCCCAAGGATGGGCTGTCTCCGGAACGCCTCTCTCCTCGCCGTCCTGCGTCGTCCCTCCCCAGCATGCCAAGCGCATTGCCCTTTTATACCCTCCAGGGGCTCCAAAGTGCTCCGGACCTGGCTGGCGCAGTTCTGATTTAGGTCCAGCTGCTCCTTGCCCCCTCCCTTCAGAAAAGGGTGTGGCATTACTTTCGCTGTGCTGCCTCTGGATTGGTGGGTGGGCTCCACCAATCAAACAGCAGACCCTCGAGCCTGGGACTCAACCCAAGCCCTGAAAAGGTAAGCCACACATGTAATACGGAGGCTGCAGACTCGATTAATCAAACTGATACTGCAATATAAATTAAATGCATAACTAACTATTCTTAGAGCTACTATTTACAGCTAACCAACCAAAAAAGATGCACAAGAATCTTAGCTGCATCTTGTGCTTGCTCCTACTTTCCTCCATCAAGCCATCCTCCACTTTAAGAATGAGTGCCTGTCTATTCTTATACTCCTGAAGCAAATGTGCTGCGGCTTACAGAAATGGATGAATATACGGTATGGCAAATATTATTGCTATTTAAGAAGAGATTTGTTTCCTAGTCTCCTAAGCTTTTGAATTGAATGTGTTTTTGAGGCAGTTGTAGGCAGTGTTCCTGGATCAGATTACACACCAGCTTATTTTCCTCTGGAAAGAAGTAAATAAATCCTGGTGGTTGGGCATGACATTGTCTAATGATCCTACTTTTCTTGGCACATTTAAATGCACAATGTGGACTTTTTATGAGATTGTTCCTACCCTTCCATCAATCCTAACCATTTATAGAGTCAGAAAAACTTTTCTCTGGGGTGCAGTTAGTTATTTTATAAAACTCCGTCTTAAGCAGGAAAGAAAGCCAGGCGATAATAGATTTGAAGTGAAAATATGCTTGAACAAACAATTTAAAGCTATAACTTAGGGTTCTGAAGGGAAATGAATGGTAGCTATAGTCTCTTTAAATCAGTTTCTCATGCTGAAGGATAAAATTTAATCTGTCTCCTGTTAAATTAAAGCTTTATCAGCAAGGAAATAAGCCTGGGAAAATCTTAGCCTGTGTGATTAAGGGTCAGACTTCCCCGACTAATATTTTTGCTAGTTAAACATAATGGCCAGATCTTCAATTGGTGTAAATGACTGTAGTTCAATTGACTTCAGTAGAGCTACATGGATTTGCACCACATGAGGATATTCATTATTCTGATGGAAAAAATATGCATAGGAAAATATTAAACGCATGTCTTGATTTTTGTAGAAACACTTTTTTATATGAAATACAGCAATAAGACACTATGGCTCTAGGCTGTATGAGCAAGGATATTTGTTTGCATATAAAAGAAGGAAATTTTCAGATAGGGATTTTCAGAGGGTTCTAAAAGGTGTAAGTACCCAGATCTCTCTAGGCACCTTGTGCAAATCCCTGACTTGTGTACCTCAGTTAAGAAATAACAGTATATATCAGGCATAGGAGAGGTGTTTTCTAGTGAAATGTTGAGTATTGGCTATTGGTTACTTGGTTTGATGAACCAGCAGTTTAGTCTGGTTTCCACTGCTATAAATGAGCAAATGAGAATGCAAGTCATCCTGGAATCAAAAATGATCCACAGATAAATCAGAAGGTCCTAGGATGAAAAACACGTTTTGACTTCTTCCAAACCATAAACTACATACCTGTTCAGTGAAACAGCCTCAATTAAAGTGGCTTCTAAATTTTCTGTTAAAGCAAATATAGGTAGGAATATAAATAATCTAATCTTCTAGCATAATTTTTATCATCAAGAAGCGGACCAAAAAATAAAAAGACATGCCCATTCAAGCAAGTCTTAACCATGTAAACCTTATCCACGGTACACATTCAGTATGTTTACATCTGGTTAAAAGGTTACAGAAGACAGAGAGAGGCATATACAGATATAATATAATGTAGCAATTATTGTTATTTTAGAATATGGCCATATATAGATTTTGTGAATCTAAAATTATTTTGTAATAAAACTAATCTTTAAAAGAATATGTTTCTGTGATCTAATTTGTGTCTTCAAAAAAGTTAACTCCTTTGGCTTTCTCCCCTTATGTAAAGAAAGTATTTGACAGGGTGGATGGACCTTTGAAATACTACTTCTGATTTTGACTTGTGTTTAAAAAATAGGAAGTAGAACTACGTCTAAAAAATTCTGGTATGGCTTCCCTGATTTGTATGGATATGTTAGGTTCCTCCTCATCCCCTTTTTCTCAAAGTTTTGCATGTTTTATGGATCTGTACAATAGGTTGCCTAATAATAGACTATAACATCTCAGTTAAGACAGTTTTCAGAAATAAATTCCTGTGCATAATTCTCAAACAAAGTGTGCTGAAATTCTGCTAAATAGTCCTATTTAAACATGGCAGAAGCTGTGATACTTCACACCCTACTGCATGTAGCTAAATATTGCATCAGGGACCACCCTGAGTTTATTTAACCTTTCATGTGAATCTGTTCTGTATGACAGTGGTGTAGAGATTGCACATGTACATATTTTAAAATGCATGTCTGTCTTTGCAAAGGAGCAAAGTATGAACTGCCTCTTCTTCACTGAGATAATAGGTTACAGTGCCCAAACTACATTTGATGGAATAGTAGAACTTAGTTTCCTTCACTTCTGATAATTTTATGTGCTTCTGCAATGTGGGCAAATGCAATTCTAGTGATAGTGGAGCTATACTTGTAAATTTGACTTCTTATGCTCAAACTGTGAATGAAAAATGATTATTGTAAATGAGATATTTTTTCAAGTCCCAAACTTATGGAATGAGCTACCTAGAGAAGTTATAAAATCTCATCTTTTATAGGTTTTCAGGAAGAGGTTGCATAGATCTCTGCCTGGGTGGTTCAGAATCAGTAAATCATGTATCTGTACAGGGATTTGGACAAGAGGACCCTTAAAATGCTTTCTAGTTCCATGATTATATAATGCTAGTTCAGCTTAGTTTGATGTACTAAAACAGCATCAAGGGGACAGTAGGTGTTCTAACAGAGCTGTGGGAAGACGCTTGATATCAACACCTACCAGTGCTGTTTCTGACTACAGGCAATCTTAGTTTTCTTTCCCACTTGTAAGCTTTAAGTATACCCAGTAAACGATCTATAAATAAAGAATAACAAACTTCTTATAAACTGATCAGGAAAAGTGTGGGTCCCTTACTGAAAGGGTGAGGCAACCTTGTGACAGAGGATGCAAAAAGGGCTAACTGCTCAATGCCTTTTTTGCTTCAGTCTTCACAGGCAAGGTCAGCTCCCAGATTACTGCACCAGGCCACACAGTTTGGGGAGGAGGTCAGCAGTCCTCAATAATGAAAGGAAAGGTTTGAGTCTATTTAGAAAAGCTGGGCATGTACAGGTCCATGGGGCTGGATGGGATGCACCTAAGCATGCTGAGGGAGTTGGCTGATGTGATTGCAGAGCCACTGGCCATCATCTTTGAAAACTCATAGCAATCAGGAGATTGCCCCAGATGATTGTTCCCAGATGACTGGAAAAGGGCAAACATAGTGACCATATTTAAGAAACGGAGAAAGGAGGATCCAGGGAACTACAGACCAGTCAGCCTCACCTTAGTCCCTGGAAAAATCATGGAGCAGATCCTCAAAGAATCCATTTCTAAGCACTTAGAGGAGAAAAAGTTGATTAGGAACAGTCAGCATGAATTCAACAGGGACAAGTCATGCCTGACTAACCTGATTGTTTTCTATGATGAGCTGACTGGTTCTGCAGATGTGGGGAGACTGGTGGATGTGGTGTATCTTGATTTTTAGCAAGGGTTTTGATACTGTCTCCCATAACATTCTCGCAGGCAAGCTAAGGAAGTATGGACTGGATGAATGGACTGTAAGGTGGATAGAAAATTGGCTGGAGCATTGGGCTCAGAGAGTAGTAATCAATGGCTCAATGTCTAGCTGGCAGCCAGTATCAAGTGGAGTGCCCCAGCAGTCGTCCTGGGACTGGTTTTGTTCATTGTCTTCATCAGCAACCTGGAAGATGGGATAGAGTGCACCCTCAGCAAGTTTGCAGATGACACCAAGCTGGGGGGAGTAGTAGATTGATTGTAATAGATTGTAATAGTAATAGATTGTAAGGCCAGAAGGGACCTTGGAAGATCATCGGGTCCAGCCCCCTGCATCAAACAGGAAAGATAACTGGGGATCAGGTAACCCCAGCAAGGTGACTGTCTAGTCTCCTCTTGAAGATTTCCAGGGTAGGGGATTGTACCACCTCTGGAGGGAGCTTATTCCACAGTCTGGACACCCTGACTGTGAAGAAGTTTTTCCTAATGTTGAACCTGAATCGATCTTCCAGGAGTTTGTGTCCATTACTCCTGGTTTTCCCCTCAGGTGCCCTGGTGAACAGTTGCTCACCAAGCCCTTGATATTCTCCAGCTGCTACCAGGTCCCCTCTCAGCCTTCTCTCCCTCAAACTGAAGAGTCCCAGGCCTCTCAGCCTTTCCTTGCATTGCTTGCCTTTTAAGACTCTGATCATAGGGGTGGCTCTACTTTCAACCCTCTCAAGCTTGTTCTCGTCCTTGTTGAACTGTGGTGCCAGAACTGGATGCAGTACTCCAGCTGCGGTCTCACCAGTGCTGAGTAGAGTGCAAGAATCACCTCCTTGGTTTTTGCTGGAGATGCATCAATTGATGCATGGCAGAGTATTATTTACCCTACAGGCTACAACATTGCACTGCTGGCTCATATTCATATTGTGCTCTGTTGTTACCCCAGGTCCCTTTCACTCATGGTGCTAGTCAGTTTTGATACCGCCAAATCTATAGGTGTGTTGGGGGTTGCTCATCCCGAGGTGGAGCACTTTATATTTCTTGACATTGAAGTTCATCATGTTCTGATCTGCCCAACTTGCTAGCCTGTCTAGGTCCGTCTGTAACTGTAGTCTATCTTCAAGCTTGACTACCCGCCTCCATAACTTGGTGTCATTCATGAACTTGGCCAGTGAGCTCTTCACCTCCACATCCAAATCATTAATAAAGATGTTGAAAAGTACTAGACTGAGCATCGACCCCTGTGGTGCCCACTTCTCACCAGGATGACACAGATCAATTCACTACGACTTTCTGGGTCCTATCCTGCAGCCAGTTTCTCATCCACCTGTCTTTCTCAGAGTTAAGACCACAATCCTCCAGTTTTCTTGCGAGGACATAGTGGGATACTAGATCAAAGGCCTTTTTGAAGTCCGGGTGGTATACACTGTCAACCTTCTCTCCCATGTTCAGGTGGCAAGTTACTTGGTCATAGAGGTTGGTTAGGCAAGACCTGTCCATGATGAAGCCATGCTGCTGTCTTTTTGAATCCTACCTTCTGCAAGTTTATTGCAGATAGACACCTTGATGAACTTTTCTAGCATTTTCCCTAGGATGGAAGTTAGGCTGATTGACCTATAGTTACCCAGGCCCTCTCTCCTGCCCTTTTTGTGAACAGGCACAATATTGGCCCTCTTCCAGTCCTCAGGGACTTCTCCAGAGTGCCATAAGTTGTGGAAGAGTTTTGCTAGGCGTTCTGCAATGACTTCAGCCAGCTCCTTCAGCACTCTCGGATGAAGATCATCCGGTCCCACTGACTTATTTATGTCTAATTTTTTTAACTGGTCATACACCAGTTCTACAACAATACTAGGAAGGCAATTATTCCTACCATGTTCATCCTCTACTCTACCTGGCATGGTTTTCCCCTTGGTCCGGTGAAAGACCAAGGCAACGTAGTAATTCAGGAGTTCAGCTTTCTCCTAGGTATTGGTAACCAGCTCGCTTGAGTTGTTGAAAAATGGCCCCACACTCCCATTTGTTTTCCTCCTGTTCCCTACATACCTAAAGAAGGACTTCTTGTTGTCTTTGATTCCTGTTACTAATCTAAGTTCAGTTGCTACTTTAGCCTGTCTTATCTGTTCCCTGCAAATGTGACCTGTTGTGGAAGAGTTCTTCTTGGGGTCTGCCCTGAGTTTCCATTGTTTATAAGCCTCTTTCTTCTTTCTTAAGAGGATCATGATTTCCCTGTTTAGCCAAGAGGGCTTCCCAGCCCTTCTGTTACCTTTTCTCCTCATGGAAATGGACTTCCTTTGTGCTTCAAGGATTGTGTCTTTAAGGAACAACTATTCTTCATGCACACCTTTTGTCTTTGGTCCCTGGTCCTGCAGCACTTGCCCTACTAGTGATCTAAGCTTGTTGAAATTTGCATTTTTTTAAATTCAAAACTTCAATCCTGCTATCCAATTTGTCTGCCTTACGTTGGACAGTGAACATGATGGTTTCATGGCCACCATTGCCCAGACTTCCCTCTATATTTAAATTGGTTGCTAGGTTGTCTCCCTTGGCCAGAACCAAGCCTAGCACAGCATCACCTCTGGTTATACAGTGGAGGGTAGGACTAGGATTCAGAGTGACCATGACAAATTGGAGGATTGAGCCAAAAGGAATTTCATGAAGTTCAACAAGGACAAGTGAAAAGTCCTACACTTAGGATGGAACAACCCCATGCACCGGTACAGACTGGGAGCTGACTGACTGGCTGGTCAGCAGCTTTGCAGAAAAGGACCTGAGGGTTACACTGGACAATAAGCTGAACATGAGCCAGCAGTGTGCCCTTGTTGCCAAGAAGGCTAATGGCATACTGGGCTCCATTTGTAGGTGTATTGCCAGCAGGTCAAGGGAAGTGATTATTCCCCTCTATTCTGCACTGGTGAGGCTACATCTGGAGTACTGCATTCAGTTTTGGGTTCCCCACTACAGAAAGGATGTGGACAAATTGGGGAGTCCAGTGGAGGGCAACAAAAATGGTTTGGGGGCTGGGGCACATAATTTATGAGGAAAGACTGAGGGGACTGGGCTTATTTGGTTTAGAGAAGAGGAGACTGAGAGGGGACTTTATAACAGCCTTCAGCTATCTGAAGGGGGTTGAAAGAGGATGAAGCTAGACTGCTCTCAGTGGTGGTAGATGACAGAACAAGGAGCAATGGTATCCAGTTGCACTAAGGGAAGTTTAGATTAGATATTAGGAAGAATTTTCTCACTAGGAGGGTAGTAACACTGGAACAGGTTACTCAGAAAGGTGGTGGAAGCTTCATCCTTGGAGGTTTTCAAAACCCAGCTAGACAAAGCTTTGGCTGGGATGATCTAGTTGGGGATGGTCCTGCTTTGATATCCCTGAGGTCCCTTCCAGTCCTAACTTTCTATGATTCTATGATCAGTCTAATTTTGTAAGCTTTATTTGGAAAAAGACCAGCATTGTTTTGGTTTGCAAGTGCCCAGGACAACTTCCTGCACTGAAGTTGTTCACATGGTTTGTTGTCACCAGGGATCCGGGTTTTCCATTTTCCATGGAAAAACGGAATAAAATGTGGATTTTCCCTTTTACTGGAGTAAAACACAGATTTCTTATTTTAGCATAGAAACCCATGGATTTTAGAGTTTTGCAATGACTTCAGCAAGTTTTTTTAGAGTTCCAGCCTGGAAGGGGCTGGGAGGGAGGAGAAGGAGCGGGGTAAGGCAGAGGGCACCATGTGTATGTACATGGCCGTGAGGCAGCCTGGAGAGCAGCTCTCACAGATAGGCCTCCATAGGGAGGGAGGGATTTTGACAGGTGAGAGGTTGCTGCCCAGCTGGGCAGTACGTGGGGTTTGGGTCCCAGGGCTGGAATGCATAGCTGAATGGCCCTGGTGGGGAGTGGGATGGGGCCACAGGTGGCTTGTTTGGGGGGCAAGGGAGTGGTGACAGCTTCCTGCTGCAGCATGCACTCCCATGGGATAGGGAGGACCTATGCCCCCCAGATCTGTGTGTGGGGCTAGTGCGGGTGCCCTCTGTGGGCTTGAGCTTCCAGCCCTGCTGCCCTCCCCTGGGGCCTCCATAACCCAGCACGTGTGATCCAGCGCTGCAGGAAACAGCTGAGCTGTGCAGGAAAGCTGCTTGCCGCTGCAAGCTCTGCACTGCCCTGGCGATGCATCCTCCGCACATACAGCAGGAGTGAGGGGCACAACCCTGTGCCACCACCTCTGCTGCAGTCACACACATGGAGGATGCATCACTAGGGCAGCATGAAGCTTGTAGTGGCAAGCAGCTTTCCTGCGTGGCTCCACTGTTCCCTGCAGCTCTGAGTCACACACACCAGGCTGTGGAGGCCCCAGGGTAAGGCAGCAGGGCAGGGAACAGTGGGCACATGGACCCATGCCCACCCCATTCACAGATCTTGGGCCATGGGCCCCCCCTGTTTCCTGGGAGTGTGTACTGCAGTGGGAAGCCAGCTCCACCCCACCCAAGTCTGCAGCAGGCAGCAGGAGAGGGAACCAAGCTCCATGCTCTGCTCCACTGCAGCAGCCACCATCTCCTGCTGGGGGCTGGGAGCTGTGGACCTGAGTCCCTGACCCCACAGCTCTGGCAGCTGGAGGGGCCCTCCAGAATGGGGGCGAGGGGCACCAGCAGGGCTCAGGGGGATGTGGATAGGGAGTGAGGAGCACTAGCAGGGCCAGGGGGATGGTCGGGGGCCTTTTATTTTAATCACAGATTTGGGGGCTTTTATCAGAGAATTTGTGATTAATTTATTTATTTGTATCAGGGAAAACCAGGGTCCCGGGTGGTAACACACAACCTTGTTCTAAAGCCTGAAGATCTTTTCCTGTGTTACCCACTGCTCTTGAAATTTCTCTCTGTGTATTCATGCATGTCTGTGTGTATGCACACACCCACCCACCCATGCACACACATGATTCAGCAAGCTACCATGCTGCCTTTGAAACTGTTTCTTCCTGAGGCTGGCAATGAGTCATCTATATACTATGTGCATCTTTCTTATCATTGCTTGTATGTGTGGAAGAAGAGGGAGTAAAAACAGCTATCAGTTGATTCCCTCACTAAATAACCATGTGGTCAGGTTATTGTGATGCTTATTATTGCCTTAAGCCTTCTCTCTTGCTTTGTCACCTTTGCTTGCCAAGTATAAAACATACTGGGCAAGTAGAGTTGGTTGTAGCATTTCTAATTAAACGACTTGTTATCAGAAAATTGATTCCTTAAAATAAATCTTTCACAGAAGCATTGGTTTTTAGACTCATCTGCCAAAACAGTCAGGCTTAAACTTGCCTCATTTTTTAACAGCTGACATGGCAGACTTCTTTGGGACCTTCAGTGTAGTGCCTTCAGCATTAGAGCAGTCTTACCATGTGCACCGTCTTGGGACCCTTGGGTCTAGCAGGATATTTTCAAGATTTATGCACTATAGTAGAAAGCCTTCAAATCCTGGCTAATTTGTAGATTTATAGGTTCCTGCTTCCTGATGATGGAATCTCCTAGGCTACTCTCAGCTTCTCAGGAGCACCCAAGGGCATTGTTGAAGTTGACAACAGGAGGCACAGGGGTCAGGGCAATTCCCTTCTGGAAATTTTGAGTTCTCAGTTTCATTCTGATTCAGAAATGAACTTTTTTTTAATATTGTAATTTACCCATGGAATGGAAATTGTAAATGTATATCAACTCTACTCTTAGTTCTCTAGTTAGTGACCACTAGAGACATTCTGACTTCAGTGGAGTTGGTAGCAAAATTCCTATTGATTTTAACAGGGTTAGATTTTACTGTGTGTGTCTCTCTCTACTGAAGTATATTAGCATATTTCTGGGTGGTAGAAACTACTAGTTCACATCAGAGCTTTACACAAAGCATAGTTTGTTTCTTTCTTGCAACAGTTGTAGAAAGGGATTTTCACTGTTCAGGGAAAATGTTTAAATATGCTAATAGCTCTCCTTCCTTTTAAGGATGCTTTTACAGCATGCCTAGGATTGGGGTTGAGTTGTAGCTTGTCTGTTCCTTCAAGCTGGCCTCCAACTCACCCTCCATCCAGACTCCCAAAATCTCTGTCATTGAATTACATGTGCCAGTTAGCTCCAGCTGAGGTCCAGACTTTGCCCCTGTCCAAGGCTCAGCTCTCACATCCCAACTGTATCTGTGCCAGTGGCTGCCAGTCAGTTAATGGTTATAACAGTTGATCTAATCTCATTTTCACTGGTATGTCACAATACCCAGCAAGCTATTTCCCATCTGCTTATCTTCTCATACACCTGTCCTGAGCCCCTCAGATCCATAAGGGAAGATGTGATTTTAGAACCATTTATATATTTCATCTAAGCACATCCCAAATATTGATGACTATGTTTCCATAACATTCCTGGGATGTGACAGAGCATTATCCTCCTTTATACTCCTTAGGATCCCATTTGTAAAAGATTTAACATTTTTGAGCTTTTCAATTTTCAGTTCAACAGATTGACCATTTATACCCAAAAGCTGGAAAAGAATTTTGCCAACTATTTGAGTTGGTCTAATAAAAGATATCAGATTTACCCAAAGAACCTTGTCTGCCTATGTCCTTAGTGCGTCATGGCTACAACCTATACCCCGTAACATTTTTGAGAGCACTTGATATTCCATACTATTAGATTAATTCAAAGCACAGATTCCATTTATTTAAGCTGCAGTGACACGTGCTCTGCACTTCTTCCAATTAAAATTAATTGCCAAAGTCAGCTACCAGGTCATCTCCTTTGCTCCAGCACCTCCTGGAAGCAAGCTAGTTCCAATATACTGGCAACTGCCTGTCCTTTGGATTAAACCAGCGAGCCTGAGAGGGAAGACACTGGTATATGGGCAGCTCGTTGTCTCTATAGACACTGCCCAGGCTTTTTCTCCCTGGAGAATTCTGTAATTCTGTTGTCTTGCAAGACAGACAGATGCCTACTAAATGGCACATACCTGTGTTTCAAAAGAGCATAGAAGTTTAAAAAAAAGAAAAAAAGACAATGGTTTATGAGTGGAACAGAGACATAACCACTCAATATTCTGCCAGGCTGTTCTTAATTACCTCTCCCTCCCCACCCTACCTACACCTGTTGACAACTGATTCCTGGTCTTGCCTCTTACTGTGTTACTTAATGGTATGAATGCTACATGTGCGCACCATGACTGGGGGTCTGAAGGTCCTGGAATCATTGACTAGACGACCTAAATGATATCATAACCTACTTAGGAGGAGCATGCACAACCACCTAGTGTTACATAGCACCCTTTGGTGGGAAATATTACAATACTCACCAGTGGTACTAAAGCTCCTCAGTGGTCACCTTATGATTGACGGGTGATTGGCAGCCTACAAGACTGAATGATTGGTTGAGCACAAGATTGACAGGAATGAGTGGGATGATTGAGTGATATTAAAAGCAAGTGTGCACCTGAGGTACGTGTGCAAGGAGGAGGGGGTGTAAGCAGTTGTGAAAGAGTGAGCTGTTGGTATGGTTGTCTAGAGAACCTAACTCAAGGAGGGTTCGCCATACTGAGTGTAAGAGAAGGTGAAGTCTTGGTGTGTGGACAGTGAGAGCGAGCTGCAGGTGATCTTACCGGCTGGGAATCAAGTGACAGTCCGTATGGTGCATGTAGCTTAGATGTCTCTCTCTATTGTATTGTTGTGTTTGGATGAGGTCCTGGGAGGACCCATATCCCGTGGGTGCAGACTGTTGGCTAGAAAATGATATGTAGAGATTTGCTTTTGGGAACTGGCTCATAGGTAAAACAGAATTAGAACAAGGGTCCAAGGCAACAGCAAGGTTTAATTGATTTCTAAAAGACTGTTTTGTCTCTATTTCACAGCCTTCAGGGAAGACAGGGTGTCTGTGCCCAATGAATACACACACCTTGGGAAATTGAAAACATCCAAATTTAATTTAATAGAGATAGGCCGCCTAGTGCTAGGGCTATAGCGCCCACTTGCAAAAGCCCTTGGGCTTTCCAGTTTTGGGGGAACAGACCAAATTAGGAGGACACCGGTAAAGCTCAAATTAAGATGCGTGTGCGATAGGTTTATAAAAATAGGATTTTGGCTGACAAAACAGAATGTGGATAGCATGATGACCACAGAAAGACCAACTAATGATGCCCAAAGATAAAGAGTCTTGAGGGGAGGAAGAATATAAAAGGAGGAGTTTTCAAAACAGTAAGTGGGCAGTTGGCATCAGCCTCCCAACTTTCAACGTTGCTGACGTTGGACATTCAAACAAAGACCCTCAAGGTGGTGCTTACATGCTGGCTGGAGATGCTGCTAACCTTGTATAATCTGGGCACTTGAGAATTTGGGTAACATATGTTGTAATTATCTTGCCTGCTCAGCCTGCATGGCTCTTATTTCCTATCACTGTGTACCAATAAAATTCGCCTATTATCAACCGGAGGAGTTATGGTCAGTTTGGAAGTTAAGCTTGCTTAAAGCAAGGTATCAGGGCTGGGTTGAGACCAATGCCACCATAGACCAGGGTGGTCAATCCCCTCTGTGAGTGTGGTATGCTGAGAGTGAGTTGCCTGCCAGTGTGTGGTTGGGTGAGAGTCTGATTTCTCTCTAATGGCACCTGGCTGAGACTCAGTATTGCTGGTTGTCTGCTGCATTGTATTGGGGCTATTGCTGTGTTATTATTGGACTTTGTTTGTTGTTTACCTCATTGTATTTTTGTTTATCCAATATATTGTTGTTTATCCCTTTCTCTTGTGTTGAGTGTGTTTTATCTGCAAAATAATTAATTACAGCCTTGGATGGGGCCAGGCTTCAGGCCAATGTCCAGAGATATTTAACCCTCTAAACCCACCATTTCGTTTCAGGACCTAGGATTTGTTTGAGAAGTCCTAAGAACCCTTCACCCGAATTGATTTTCAGAAAGTTCAGGTTGTTCACACCCTGCCCCTTCCCTGCATTGACTGAAGGCAGCGGGAACAGTAGTATGCAGTGCTGGAGTGCTGACCAGAGGTTTTCTGCTTCTAAGAAAGAGGTCACCACCATTTTTTGCTTCTGACATGCATGGCAAGTAGCCAAACCCCCCCACTGGTTTTAGTAGCAAAAAATGATACCTTCTCCCCTAGGCTTTTGGTGGCAAAAAAAAGATGCCATGTCCTTCAATTCCTGCGCCATTCACTGTTACTGCTCTGTTGTCCCTTCAGAGCAGGAAGGTGCTGTATGAGAGGCGGTGGGGGGCAGGCAAAGGAACAGGACAGTGAAGTCCCTCCAGCTCCTTTATGGTGCTCAGGGTTTCTGTCCTGCTCACCCATCTATGCTTAGGCTACTGGCTCAAAGTAATTTTTCTTTCTAGCCTAGAAGTTATCAACCCTGATTAGGAAGGAATTCCTCAGAAATCTGTTAATTTTCTGTGTCACTTCTATATAGTTTATGCCACTGACTACACCCGACTGGGTGTTGTGCACTCATGCACAGTTATCATATTTTTTACCCTGAAGTTGCCTATCTTTCTGTGTGCATGTACACATATACACAAATTGGTTCAATGGAAGAGTTGACTTTAAATTCTGGTTAGTATTAGGATAGGATTAGAATTCCAAAGGAACACGATTAATTAAAGAACTGGGGTATAGGTGACAAAGACAACTGTAAGGTGCTATACCCAGGGAAGAAAAATCACATGCACAAATACAGAATAGAAAATATTGAGCATAGAGCCAGATCTTCAAGGACATTAAGCACTCAACTCCCTTTGATTTTTCAGGAAGAGTTAGGTGCATATATACATTTTGAGAAAGTAAACCTAGAGGCTTTTAAATTTTTCTTGATAAAACTTTCTATATAGTTTTTCCTTTAAATGGATTGTCACATACCTTATTTCTTGTAATATAAAATCCTTTTTAATTTAAGACGCATCCAACTTTTCTAACTCAAAAGAACATACAAGAATTTTTTATTAACTCTAATTTAAAATCCAGGTCATTTTTTTTTTTTAAGAGACATTTCATGTTGAAAAGTGCACCTTATATTCTAAGGAATATTGTACCTGTATACTTAGGCAGTTTACCCATTAAAATGTGGTCCTCCTCAAGAAGTCTGAGGTGAAATCTTAGTGCTGTGGTCTGTTTCAATTTATAAGTGGCCTCTGCTACTGCAAAACATGAGCACATTCCAGTGGTGCATTAAGACTGTGACTAGCATATGGCGTGTGCGGCCTCTCATCCATTCCTTTAATCACAGGAAGATTTGTACATTAGTTTTAATTTTGTTCCATTATCCACTTTATGCCCTTACTAATTAAATCAAGATCTGAAAAGATTGTGTTTCTGCTTCTGTTTCTTCTGCTCCTTCCATTATGATCAGTCCTATCTCCTAATCTGGCTCTTTCTTTCCACACACTGAAACAAGTGTTACAAGGGCCTCTTGTCTGCCTGAAAGAGGAGCTGCTTGCCTGCTACTCACTTTTTTCTTCTACCAATCATCTTATTCAGTGCAGAAACACTTTTGGACTTCATGCTAGGAAATCCCCAAACTGGACATTGTGGTTCTCTAAGATGACTGCTCCCTTCATCTCCACAACAACCAAGGAGATTAGACCCTGGAAATAAAAGCAGGGCAAAGGAGGGGAGTAGAGATATTTTTGGGATGGGAGGAAGATATGTTTGGGCATGCCTCTTTTCACAGTTCTCAACTTGGGCCTGGTAATTCCAGCCCTGCCTGCCTTCCTATCACAATACTTCTTGCAATTGGAACAGATTACCCAGAGAGGTTGTGAAATCTCCATCCTGGGAGGTTTTTAAGACCCAGCTAGACAAAGCCTTGGCTGGGATGATTTAATTGGGGATGCTTTGAGCAGGGGGTTGGACTAGATGATCTCTTGAGATCTCTTCCCTAACCTTCATTTTCTGTGGTTCCAGAATTCTACAATTCTATGAGCTTTGGAAAGTTGATCTAGCAATCCTAGCATATTCTTAGCATTAATATAGACAGCTGAAATTCTCACTGATAGCAACTGAGCTTTGCATATAGCAAGTGTGATGATGTGGAAAGTTTTTTTTTTCATCATGTATAGGAATGGCAATACCATTTGATGCGCTAAAAGTTCTATTAGGTGGTATTTTCTCTTTCATTGAAACTCAGTGGTGGGTAGGTGTCATACGTCTTAATTCTGAATGACCTAAACATGACTCAACAGATGTGAACATGTTGGCTGTCAAGAATATATTTGTTGCTTAGCTGAAGCATGGTCTCCCACTCATCATTCTATGAACAAGGCACAACAAGGTGTGGGCTTCTTAGCCGTTGGTTGATGTTGCGTGTATTGGATGTCTGTTCAAGTGAATTATGATGTTGAGTGGCTTCAGCCACCCATGGTGTATTGTAACAGCCAAATAATGCATTTTTTGCCGTGGATTACTGAAGTATGTTTAGAAAGTTACAATAGATTGCTTACAAGACTTTGAAAAACAAAGACTGTTTCTGGCTCTGCCAGCAAAAATAACTCCTAGAGGGAGAATGAATGAACCTTCCTAAAAAGGTTTCACTTTTCAAAAAAAGCAAATGTCAACGCAATAGGGATGGGGCGGTGAAAGGAGACACTTCACAGATCAGGCAGATTTCTCAGTGTGAAGTGATGCATCTGCTCTGCCTCCCACTGAGCTCTCCGCTTCAGCCACCTCCCTGCCTACATCCTCTCTATTTTCAAATGTGGTTGTAATTCTGGGGTTTAACATTTAAAAATGTAAAAATTCTTATTTCAAATGTGAAATTGCTCTTTCTCCAAGAGCTGGATGCAGGTATCACGACACAAATGTATTTCTCAAAAGCATATTTGGGTCTAGAAAAAAACTATGGAGTCAGTTGTCTATCCATCTAATAGTAGCTATAAGTAAAGGGTAGTTATAAATGGATCCATACCAAAATGGCAGACGTTTTCACTCAAGTGGAGTCCCACTAGGATGTTCCTGGGCCCAGTGCTTAGACCATTTTGTTAATGATTTGGATGCTGGAATGAAGGGCTTCTTCAGCAAGCTTGCTGATAGTATGAAACTGGGAAGGACTGCAAACTTGATGGAGGATGGAAGCACAATTCAGAGGGATCTTGACAGATTAGAATGCTGTCCACCCTACACCCCTTATGCATCGCCCCTGCTCGGTAGATCACAGAGTAGATATGAAACTGCAGTGTGAGCCAACTGTACAAATTCAGTTTGGGATGCATCAATAGAAGCATTAGGTGAAAGACATGGGAGTTGATAGTGCCTCTCTACTTAGCTCTTGTTAGGCCTCATCTGGAGTAGTATGCAGTTTTGGACTCCACATTTTTAAAAGCATGTGGAGAAGTTAGAGGGTCCAGAGATGGGCAACAAAAATGATCAAGGTGAACTCAGACAATCTGAGGCAATTTCTTTCAGGATCATTGATTTCAGGGATGATTTCAGTGGCAACTCCTTACCTGCTGAGCTGAAACAATGGGTTTTGCATATGCATTCATATAAATTTGTATATGAATTGTATTTTCAGACTTTCAGCTCCTAAATGCTTTCACAACATTAAAAGATCAACTGTCCGTTCTTCTTGTGGAAAAAATCCTATGGAAATATGTAATGACAAAGCCAATAGGATTCTATACAACTTTTATAGATTTCTATGGATATTAATTTGAAAACCTAAGGAGCTTGATAGGAGGATCGCTCTTCTTTTGCTTCATCCTTTGAGCTATGCTATAAACACCAAGGTTAGAATTTCTTCTGAAATTTTCTGCAATGGTTTTAAAACAAAACAGAATCTGCCTAGGTGTATATGTGCTTCTTGGGAGGGGTGGAGGCAGTGGTTTGGTATTCAATTCTCCAGAATTTCCATAAAGGATAACACTGATAGAAATGTCTGCACCAAATAATAACTTACATAGCAGTATTTTACCTGCTCCCCTCTTGACTCCCTTTTTTCTGCATGCCTGAGGGAACAGATGGGCTTTGCAACATGTCCCGAAAACTCGCAGTCTCCACTTAAGAAGGGGAAGTATGGTCACTTTCTAGTTCAATTGCAAGTCATGTCAGTGCTGGGGTATCCGTGAGAATTTCGGCTTCACTGGTTGGCGGAGGAGACCCATAGGGGAGATTTTGCAGTTGACTCATCCCACTGCTCTGACATACACCACATTCAGAACAATTGACATTGTCAAGTCTTCAGC
Organism: Caiman crocodilus; assembly: GCA_030014935.1. NCBI lineage: Eukaryota > Metazoa > Chordata > Crocodylia > Alligatoridae > Caiman > Caiman crocodilus. Next base: position 236,961,011 of record JAGPOW010000261.1, read on the forward strand.
AAAGGGCTATTGCCACCAGCTCTTCAGGGATGCTGTTTGAATGTGTTTTGTTGTTGGTATGGTTTGTTTTTGACCTGCTGTTTACTGAGGACATTAGAATTTGGTGGGACTGCTTGAAAAGATTATTGCTAGTTAGAAGCTCTTAAACAAGCTTGTAACTAGCCACTGTAAAATCTAGATGCAGGTGTGAAGACAGTGGCATAAAGGGGGATAACATTTATTGTTTTAAGATCCTGCTTATTTGTACCAAATAGTGTAGACTTTAATTATAGCAATATACTTATAGTCCAAAAATATTAACTGAAATTTTACCAGGTGCTGAGTTACAGTTGTCTCTCTTCCCTCCTCCTCCCACCCCCTCCCACCAGGAGATGATCTCAAGGGAAGAAGCACTTTGCTTTACATTGCAGATCTGGCTCTCATTAAAACTGGTGAAAAGATTGTCTTGGACCTAAATGGGGGCAGGGGCAGGCCCTAAATATTGTTTGTTACTGGAATGACGGGGGAAAAAATCTTGGATCTTTCTGAGACTATACCATTAACTGTACATATCTATATAGCCAAATCTACCATGTAAATGACAGATGAAACTAAAAGTTAACCGACAGATAAACTGAACACATCCCACTTTGTGGGGGTATGTCACCTACAGCCAGTTGAGAGTGGATGAACATCTCTGGTTTTATGAATTATTGCTTTGGGATAGGGAACAGCTTTTCAAAATGTGTTTACTTTTTCTACTAGACTTTTCAATAAAATGCCCTTGTTTAAGGGAGTTGCCAGTCTATCATGAAAGAAAGATTAAAACCAGAAGGATGTGGTGAGTTTCTTGGCATGATCCCCAGCCCCTCTACATTTCCTGTTGGATCTGCTAGCTACTGTCTCAGCCAGAGAGCAGAGGGTGGCAGTACAAAGACCTGCACTATTGCTGTGGATGCAATGTTGTGGCCTAAAGGAGCCAACAGAGGACGCCAAGGTCTGTACTTTCTTTAGCAGCTGTAAAAAGTTGACAGTAACAGTAGAAATCAGAACTTGTAAATTAGTCTATTTACAAACCTAGTGTGTGGCATTTGTGGGAGGACATCCTGAGCTTCAACAGGAGGGCAGTATTTTGACATGGTTCCAGTTTATTTTGCCTTTTCTTTTCCTTGGGTAATCTGTTCTCCAACATTTTGATGCAAAACTTCCCAGGTCTTATCAGGGCTAGTTTTAGCATCTGAAGTGCTTGTAGGCCAAACCCTGAGCAGTTATGTAAACAGGTCACTATTATTGCCTGGCCCAGAGAATCTGGTTATCTCACCAGGAAGCACAAATCTAAGATGTGCTTGACATTATATTGGAAGACTTGTCACTTATCAGGGGCCTGGTCCAAGCTGTAATCAGAAAGGCTCCCTATAACTTCAGTGAGCTTTGTTCTTGGGGTGGTAACTCTGACTGAACTCTATCTTTTTACTGAACACCAGGATTACAGATTTGAAACACTGGAGATTTTTGTTGAGCCGACTTCACATGGTGAACAGCTATTTTATTTGCAATGAAAGCCCGACTGTCCCAAGGGCTGTGCAAACAAAGAGCAAAATGGCTAGTCCTCACCTCAAAGAGCTTCCCATCTAATGGTAGAAGAGGGGAAATATGGCCAAGCAGGAAGAGTCTGAGGAAACAATGGTTCTGCAGTATAAGCAGTGGCCTTAGCACACTAACTACCGAATGGCTGGCAAGCTTTTCTACATGACTTGGTACAAAGGAGAATTATGAGGTGATGTGATAGCAGCAGCATGTCACCTGATGCAGTCACCTATTTAAACCAGAGGTTCCACAAAAAGTCTCCCTCTTTTGCCTGTGATTAAACCCCTGGTCCTATTCCCAGAAGTGCTGTACGGGTTGAGATGTGGGAAAATTATCTAACTCTCAACAAGTCTATAACTGGCCCTGGAAAACAGTGATGTTACCAGTGTATTATCTGTCAACATTAACACTTTGTTCCTAAAAGAAGTACTTAGTACATTGACCACAAAGTGGGAGAGTCAAAGTGGCTAGTGAAGGAATGGGCTTGGTGAAAGACCTGATAAACCTGGTGACCATCTGGGCTAGGGAGAGACAGTACACGTAAAATGGCTTAAGTGATCAGAAACTGGTTTATACCTGTAACAGAACAGATGTTCAGTTTGAAACCAGTTTGAAAATGGCTAAAAATGGTCTGAAATAAACATGGTTGAATGTAGTATCAGACTTAACTGACTTGGGTCAAACTAGTTTATATTTCCCAGACCCCTTCCTGTTTTAAGTTAAACTAGTGTCCCCCAGTATCCCAGATGCTTTGCAACCCTGGTTGGGGCTCTGCTCCACTCTAGCAGGGCTGGCCCCTCCCCTCTGCTCCCTGGCTGGAGCTCCAGCAGAGACTGCAGATACAAAAGCATCTGCTTGGCTTCCCCCTGCTCAAGGCAGAGAGGAAGGGGGAAAATCCTGCTTACACAGACACACAGCATTAGCTAGGATACCATATGCTGACTACAGTCTGTGCTGTGAGAGAAGGAAAAAGGCAGACAGCACAAATGTCAGTTTAGGGCTTTTTGTAGCTAATAAACAGCTACAAAAAGTACCTGGTATTGTCCCTCAATTCCTTCTTTGGAAAAAGTTGTTTAAGAAAAGGTTGAACTAATGAGAGGAGCTTTTGTTTTGTTTGACTGACTGATAAATGCCAACAACTCCCTGTGTAACTCCCTACTGTGTAACTCAGTGATCTGTCATCAATAGCAGGGAGGGACAGGGCTAATCAGAGTGTCCTGCCAGGGCCTGCCCATGTCTCCCCTCAGCTCAGCACTATGGAAGGCAAGGGAGGGCTGCTCTGGTACCCCCAGCTTCTAGCCCGAGCTACTGCAGGCAAGTGCCTGCATTGCTTCAGCCCAGAGAGGATGTCTGTACATTTACAGACTGGTTCAGGCTAGTCAGGTTAGACTAATCTGCAAAGACTGAATCAAATCAGGCTCAGGATTTTTGAATGTCTATCCCTAGCCCTGGTGTTTCAGCTCATTTTGAGGCCTGGGTTATAAGGCACAGGAGAAGGTCTCAGAGTACCCTGCAAAGACAAGACAATGTTTTAGCAATGAGTTTTCAAGAGCCCCTCTGGTACATATTTTCCAGTCCAAAAGAGTAATACTGACTAACCCAAAATGTTGGTTGTCTGCAGCCAGTCTGAGACAAGAGTTGCTTTCTTTGCCAGACTCATGTTAACCTCTTACCAGCCACTTGGTAGGCATTCCTTTTCCCACCTCAATTGCAACAGCCAGGAGAAAAAACAGATCCCAGGCTTGGCTTAAGGTTGTTGCAGAGCTTGGAAAGCCCTGCCTGGCTAGGCAACCAGCATTTTTTTCCCTGTCTCCTAAAGATCTCTTCGGATACACCAAACTTATGACAAGGCTAAGCCAAGCTCAGCATGGTTAAAGTTTCCAGCTATTGCTTTCCAATGCTCCAGTCCTCATGCTCCAGCAGACCAGGTCTATTTTAAAGTGACAGTTGTTCTGAAATGCTCTTCTTTCTTTTGTGCCTGGCTCTTCAAGCAGAAGAACTCTCTCCTGTTTAATTAGCCACTTCAGGTTTTTCAAAATATTGATCTGTCCTTTGCCTTATTGTCTGCAAAGTCCTAGCTGGCTCGGTTTTAAAAAACTCTCCTCCTTCTCACCTGGTGGTTCCCCAGTAGCTGTGTCCCCAACCAGCCTTGAGATGCCACTTCTGCCTTCTGAGCAGCTTGGCAAAGGTCTGCTACCATTCTGTTTGCTTAATGCACACACATTAAACATTCAAACACTCTGCTTGAGTTTTGGATTCCATCACTTCGAAAGCCTGATGTACAGCTTGGGAGGTGCACCACTGAGAAGGATACACCCAGCATAACACACCCCTTCCCTGGGGAGAAAAGCAAATTAAATGTCTAGAACCACAAAAGGGAACATGGGAAGTACCCTACCCTCCTAGGAGAACTGGCTGCAGCTGCTGCCCAGAGAACAGGTTTTCTTTGCAGGCACAGGCTCTTGTGCAATTTCTGTGCCCCTCCCACCGCTCCATAGTTGCAACTTGTGAGCCTACAGGGTGTTGCATTTGGCAACTGTCCTGCTTGGCAAAGCAAAGCATGGGGTCAGCACAATGCAAACACACATGCCCATAACTCAAAACAAGAGTGGTGGTGTCTAATTTTAAGCCAACCAGCCCAGCTGATTCAAGATGCCCGTTAAAGTTTTCAATTAAATTACATGCTGTTTCCATGTAATTTTAATGGTGAGATAGGGAATGTCTTTTTGTGGGACTGAACAGAAAGTGAGAAGTTTTTCATAGGGATTTTCTTTGTAATTTGACAGACTGAATAGAATATGACAAATTCAATCTCATATAGATTTACAGCACTTCACACAGAGCCCTAATGGACTCAGCCCTGCTGGGTCCTAGTCCATAAGGAGTAAGTTAAATATTAATAATTAATATTAAGTATTAAAATACTTTTTACATTAAAATCAGACAGTTTATTTTGTTCATAGGCCATTTCTAACATGACAGCCAAATGCCATGTAGGGCACCAAAAGTCATTAACAGGCTCAACAAGACTCAGTATGGGGCCAAGCAGGCACTTGAAGGAAGTGGGATTGCCCTCAAGGTAAGGTGCACTTCCAACACTAGAAGGATAGGTTCCCAACTGCATGGAGCTTGGGGAAGAGAAAGGAGCACAATGCAAAAAAATGAGCATTAGCAGGCAGGGGGTGGGAGAAGAGAGATTGCTTCCACTCCACCAGGGAGATTGTTTATCTAGCCTTTGTCATCTCATTGTTATAACTCTACGTGCAAAGCCCAAACGTGGACTTTCACTTACAATAGTCTTTTTTCCAAGAATGCAAATGGCAAGCAATATATACTTCGTGATGGAGAAAATGATGTGCACATGGGTGGACCCAGGATCACAGCAATGGGGGTGTGGCTGCACCCACTTTGGCAGTGTGGGCACTTGTGCTATGAAAGGAACTCATTGTGCATGCAACACATGGCTAAAGGGGTATGACTGTATCCCCTTGCCATGATCTGGGATGCTAGTGAGCTCTCTGAGCTCACTGGCCTGCCAGCATAGCTCCTGGTGGGGGCTGCGTGCTTTGCAGTGAGCTGTATGAGCCAACTGGCTGGTTGGTGCAGGTCTGCCCAGAGCACTTGTTTATATGCAGCTCTGGAGGCCAGGGGGTAAATGCTGCTGCTGTTTGTTTCCCCCCAACCTCTAGCTCCTTCCCCCTGAATTCAGCAGCAGGTGAAATGAAGGGACAAGCCACGGCCATGGTCCTTGGGTTCCAGAGCTGCAGCAGGGCCTCAGCACCACTGCCAGCTGCTTGTTCCCTATTTTCCTTTTTACTTAATTTAGAGGTGGGGGAAAGAGGGGTGGAGGGAGAGGAGGAGGGGAAAGGCAGTGCTCATCCCCTAGGGTCCAGAGCTGGGTACAAACAAGGGCTCTGGGCAGCCCCAACACTGACCAGTTGGTGAGCTCAGAGCTCACAGCACCCGTTCCTGCCAAGAGCTCTGCTGCACTGATATGCTGCCGAACTCAGAGAGCTTGTTGTGTATAGGGCACACAACTAAAGGGCAGCTAGGACTATGCCACAACACCTGCTGTGGATTTGCTAGTGGACATGCATATCTTGTCTAGTCTGCTCAGAGCCAAATGCAAAATGGCAGTCAGTCGTCACAGACAGCAGTCTTTAGAGGTGTGGAAGTTCAACAAACAGAAAATATAGTTACAGAGCTAAGCACAGCCCAAGCTTCTAGGATTTGGCAACGGTTTTCACTTGGAGCACAGATTTTGCCTAGTTTGGATTTTTGTTTCATTTCAGCAACTAGGTTTCCTTGCACAACAGATGCAAATCAATGTTTCCCTGTAATAATGACACCCGGGGGACAGAGTGCAGGAAACCATGAATTATTTCTTTGTCTGTCTGACAGAAAACAAATGGAATATACAAGTGTTTTAGCACCAGTAAAGTCAACAGCCAGCCACCAGGAAGGCCACTTCACAATCTGCTAGGATATTATATAGTAAAGCATTTCCCAGAGCAGAATATGGCACTGGGGAAATGAACCAGTCCCATTGTTCCCTCCATTTACCTATAACTTCGCTAATAAAGCATGAAGCATCATCCATTTGTTTTGTGGAGGATGATGTTGATTGCCTGTTACTGTGACCATGACAAATGGGTATGTATTAAATTCTAGGACTCTCTGGCTTACTGTTTTGCAACAGACCTTGACAAATAGTGATGGTCATATCTGTGCTCTTCTTTTCAGTAAGAAATTTTGGACGTGTTGCGAGTGCAAGGTCCTGGAGGTTAATGCCACTCCTTAAAATCTAATACTTAATATAAGGGTTTTTTTGCCCCCTTGACCATTTTCACTGGCATACAATGGAAAAGTGTTTATTGAAAAGAATTTTGTTGGCTTCTGGGGATTTATATGCAACTCTACTCAAAAGAGAAGCCTTGTCTAAGACCAACTTTGATATGTGATAAGTAATGGGTTCTTGAGAACAATGTCCCTCACTGAATGGAGATGCAATGTGGTCACCACTAAAAGGCCTGAATAGAATTAGAGATGACTTTAGTGGTTGGATTTACTTGCTTTATTTAAAAGTATGCCACACAAACCATGTCTGCTATTGGTAATGGGACTATAGCTGCACAGAATGCATAATAGAAAAGAGGACTGAAGAAGCCATTAGAAATGCAATTAAAGATATAAAAATTGGTGATGAGTATTGAACTCAAAGTACCTGCTGATGTCTGTATTCCCTGTTATGCGTTCGTAACAGGTTGAGTCGAGACTTGGATTTGGCAACGGAACAGGGTTTATTAACTCTGGGTACTTACAGAGCGCCTGACCCAAAGGG
>JAGPOW010000261.1:236973316-237065142 GCA_030014935.1 Caiman crocodilus
GGAGGAGTGTCCTTGCTGGGTGAAAGCCTTTTTAAGATTGGTGAGGTGGCGAATCCTGGGTGTTCTCTTCAGTACAGATGCGGTGGTATCTGGGGGCTTGGCTGTATATCACAGCTTTTTTGGTGTGTTTAGGGTGATTGCTGGTTCTGTGCGGATATGTATGTTGGTCTGTGGGTTTCTTGTACACTGTGGTCTGAATTATTTATTCCTTTTATACACTGAGGACTCCCACTTCTTTAGGAAAATTTGTTATATTTTTTAAATGAGCAGCTGGTCACTGTAGGTCTGAGGTTCATAGACAAATGGGTAAAATAGAGAGAGAGAGAGAGAGAGGACAAAAAGGTGACAAAGGGTGTTGTTAAAAACAAAACAAAACCACAAAACAAAAACAAAATACACCCCCTCAAAGCCACACACCTCAAAGCCTCTGAAAAAAGGGCTGGATAACATAGCAGCCAGTCCCAACTGGCTCAAAGCCTCTTAAAGGCTGCAGTTCTTTACAGCTTCTTTAGTGAGAAATAAACACGATACACAAAATCAAGTTCTTATATAACTAATAGATTAGATCTAAATTGGCAATGTTCACCTGGTCTCTGAGTTTGCCTGGGCTTAGAGACACAAGCATCAATGTTTTTAGATAGTGTTATGAACCAGGGTATATAGGTGGTCTTGTTAGAGGTTAGTTACCTGAAGCATGGGTGTAGTCTAGGCCAGTTTCCAGGGAGCTGCCATCTAATATCAGAGCTAGATTCAGAAGTCATAGCCAGAGTCAGGACAAGCAGGGTTGAAAGTCAAGTCCAGAGACAAGGTAAGCCAAGGGTTAAACAGGATCAGAAGCCAAAAGCCAGAGCTGAAAGGCAAACAAGATTCAGGAGCTAGGTATCAGTCAGGGAATGCAAAAAGTCTTACTAGAGTTGAAAGCTGGAGCCAGAGCCATAAGTCAAAACCAGATTAGCAAGGACGTGCATGGAAAGTCAGGAGCAAGAACTTCTACTTGTGCCCAGGCAAAAAGACTGCAGGCTGGACCTGGCTTTTAAGGGCTGAAGCAGGTGAGGCCCACTGCTTGGGGCTGCCTTGATTGCCTCAGTCAGTACCGGGAAGCTGCTCTGGCCTTGCTACAAGTCTGTCTTGTTCTGAGGTGACTTGCCCTGATCTCTTTATTGGGACCAGCTGGGTCCAGGGTGCTGAATATGCTGCTCCTTACGCTGTGCGCTAATAACTATAATGATTTTCCGCAGGGACTCATCAACAATAGTTCTGGTAATCACAGTCCATCAGATATTGCATAGTATTTGACAGGATGACATATATATAATCTCTCTCTCGACTTTGCTCCATTCAAATGCTTTAGTAAATAGAGCTGTAACTGCCAAATCTCTCCTAAATTTGTATTCCATTCATAAATAGATTTCTAGCTCTGAAAAAAATTGACTTCCTGGACTCCTTTTGGCAAATTTTTTTTGTCATGTTCATCTGATACTAGCCTTTCATAAATAGCACTGGCTCCATGAACCTTTTTACATCCATGAACTAAAACCACACAAAATAATACATGTAAGCCACTAGTATCTAGTTTAACCACACTCTTGTAAGGGGACCGCCCTGATATCTTTTCAGGAGGTATTCAGAGACAGTTTAGTTCTGCACTTACTGTCTTGCTTGTCAGGCCTGTGAACTTCTTGATTAGTTCTTTCAGTTTCTCAAGCTCTTTATTATGATTTTCATTTGATAACCATTGACCATCTTTGCAGAGGAGCATTCTCAGATTGCTGGTTCAGATCACTAGGCACAATTATTTGTCTGTTGGAACAGACATGTCGGTGATGGCTTCAATCTTGCTGTACTCCTTGCTCTGTTAATTTTTTTCTCAATTTATTTCCATTACAACTTTAGTTCAGCAGCCTTTGTTCTTTGTAAAGGTGAAAAGAACCTCTAGCCACATTCTTTTCTACTGGTGTTCCCCTAGATCCAATATCAACTCCATAGACCTTCATATCTTTTAAATCTGTGCAGTCAAAATTGTATTGCATTTTCTTTGAAACACTATGGGTACAAAACAGGAGCCAAATAGCAAGTATTTGGTAGTAGAAAATATTCTCTTTTTGACATAATTTGTTTAGTACTTTTGGGTCTACAGGGGTGGATCCAGAGAGGGTGTGGTTGCACCCCTCTTTCCACAGGGTAGCTTGGTGGCTCTGGTTTTCCATGGTTCTGGACAACTGCAGGGGTGCAGGCTGGACCATATCATGGGAGCTCAGTGGCACCTCCCTCCCTCTTCACCTTCCATGTATCCTTCTGGGTATAGGAAGGGGAGACTCAGGGGAGGGGGAGGTCCAGAACTGCTCTTGTTCTGCTCTAGTTGAGGCTATGGGGGCAGCAGTGCAGGGAGCCACGCTGAACCAAGGACCTAGGGGATCATCATCATGATGATGGGATGTTTAGCCACAATCTTGTCTTTTACCCAGAAGAGGAACCCCAGCACTTTAAAACTGGTCTCTTTAGCCTTATATCAGAGATAAACTTGTCTAGTTTTTCACATTTTATTAATACCCCCTGTTTAAAACCATCTTTTAACATTACATTTTTATAAAGAGTAGAATACTCACATTTCTGTACTACAGTACATCTTCCTTATCTATGCTTATAACTGAAAACAAAATATTCCAGTGCTTCACAACCAATTATTGGAGAAACTGAGGCCACTTTTTACTGCCTTCCTCTGTGCTGATAGCCACTGTTTGCAGGTACAGAGGAGCATCCTGTTAAACCTCCTCCAATTTGTCTTCCATCTTTCCAGGGAGTTTCAACTTGGTAGATCTTTCAGTTCAATAGGGGCTAGTGGTTTTGGCAGAGATGCCACAAATTAAAAATCCCAGGGTCATTCCAATCCCTTTCTTTTGCCAGATCTGCTGCTCTGCTTTCTGCTGCCTGTCCCCTCTCTGATTTGCTACATGCTACACACAGATGCTGCCACTTGTAGCACATATGCCACAGGTTGGCCACCCCTGTTTTAACTGCTCCATTCTTCAACTCCAGGTACCTTCTTGCTTTATTTTACTCCTGGTACCATGTGTTGTTCAGTGGTGGCACTCAGAACCAAGGAGTACGACCATGTTCTGGTTCTGGTTCTGGTTCAGTCAGTGTCTGAGTTCTGACTGATTGTCACTGTGCAACATGAGCCTCTGCACCCCACTTCAGCCAGTTCCAGTTGACTTATCTCAGACCTGTTAAGTGGAGTTTCCCACAGAGAGTGACAGTTACCTAATGCCCCTGCTGATCTCAGGTGTAGGAGTGTGGCACATGGAAAGAGAGAGCCTTGTATGCATCAGGTCTAAGTCAGAAGCAGCTCTTTCAATTCTTCCTAGAAGCTGTGAAAATTCTGGGAGATAGATTATAACTGTGTTGGTCTACAGGCAAAATCCTGTAACAGTGTGGAAATCCTGGAACACAGATTCCTCTTGCTTGCTCAACCACATTGCCTTCTGTGCAGACTTCAGCTTCCAGATGGATTTCAGGCACTGCTGCACTGAAGTAGACTTGTCTGATTTAGAAGTGGTAATGGAAAGGACTCTGCTAACATGCCATGAACTGTTCCTAAGTCTAGGAGTAGTTTTGTTCCACTCCTGAACAATTTAGGAGACCTGTAGGAAGGGAACACTGTTACTGGCTGCTGCTCCTAATTTGCATAGGATTAGTGATTAGGACACAGAGATTATTAGGCCTGTGCGAGTCGGCAGTGATCCGATCCCACTTCACATCCGGCCGCTTTGGCTTGCCACGATCCAATCCAGAGCTCTGGACCGGGTTCCCGCCTCAATCTGGCCGAAGCAGCTCCAAAGCTTTGGAGCTGCCTTGGAGAGCTGGCCATACGGTATAGCGGGGAATCAGTGAAATATCTATAACTTTGTTGATTTTTGTCCTGTTTGGATTAAATTTGCAGGATTGGTAGCTTCTGCTGAGAGCATGAAATCTGCCACGTGTCAAGAAGAACGGTGCAGGGGTTTGGGAGGAATTGTATGTCAAATTCTTGAAAGCCAAACTCATGTCACGGCTGTGTATTACACCACAGGGGGTGAAAATGGCAGGGGTGATGGCTGCTGCTGAAGCCACGGAGCCTGCCAAGTTTCAGGAAGATCGGTGCAGAGGTTTGGCGGAAACTGTACCTCAAATTCATGAAGCAAAACTCTTGTCACATCTATGTGTTACACCACAGGGCGTTCAAAACTGCCGGGATGGTAGCTGTTACTGAGACCACAAAGTCTGCCAAGATTCAAGAAGATCGGTGCAGGGGCTTGGGGAGAACTGCACATCAAGCTGCAGACAAGCAAAACTCGTGCCATGGGTGACAGTGTGTGTGTTAAGGTGCAGCGGGGTGACAGCTGCAGGGATGGTGGCCCCTGCTGAGGCCACGCCGCCTGCCAGCTGTGGAGGAGATCGATGCAGGGGTTCTGGGGCCCTGCACCCCTAGCACTGACAGGCAAAACTTGTGACATGGGTACAGTTTCAAGAATTTGGGGGGCAGTTTCCTCCAAATCCCTATACCAATGTTCTTGAAATTTGGCAGGATTCATGCTCTCTGCAAAGTCTACTACACCTGAAAATGTCATCCAAATCAGACAAAAAACAACAAAGTTATAGATATTTTATTGTTTCCCCATTATACCCTATGGCTGGATTTCCAAGGTGGCTCCAAAGCACTTCAAGAACTCCGAACCGCTTTGGAAAGCCTAAAAAGGCTAGTGCTTTGACCTGGACATGCTGCTTTGGATCCCAAAGCGTATGAAGCTTCTCCGGATCCGAAGCTCTGTCCAAAGCCTCGCACGGCCCTAGTGATTATAGCTATAGAAGTATTTTAGCTTGAAAACTTCTAAAGACTGGGACCATATATTTGTAGGGTGCATAGTGGTTTAGGGCTGGGGTCTCCAGGCATTGTCACAATAAATGAAAAATATTATTGCTTCTAAAATGCAAAATAGATGGCTAGGCAATTATTGGCATACCCATTCACAATTACAAAAAATTGTATTATGTCCATAAGATAAGGCGGGAAGGTAAACTTATACCAGACTCACTGCAAGCTGGCTGAGCTTTCCGAGAATATTAAGTTATCATTTTTACTAAAAAGTTTGAAATAAAAAAATTTCACCGTGCCCCTTCCATGGACCTGCCAAAGTCATTACCTCATACTACAGTGCACTGCAGAGATTGCTCACGCATGCACACACAGGTGATTTTTTTCTCCTTTTTTTTAAGTCTTCCTAGCTCTTTGAAATTAATATAACCAGACTGCTGAAAGATTAGCAAAGACCAGAAAGACTTTAATAGCTGTCCCTGGGTTTGGCCGACATATTTATTCAGCACTTCCCAGTGCCACTGAAAGGCTGCAGTGTTACTGCACGTAACATAATGGCTGTTCTATAAACTTCAGACAGCTAAGCTGCAGGTTGACTGCAAGCAGGGCAGAGATGAAGAAAAGTGTTTAGTTTGGGTGAGGAGCACGCCCTTTATTTTGGCAGCCTGAGCTTGAAATTCATATTCTGATTTACTGTAGTTAGCAGGGAAGGCTGTATCAAGTCCTCATAGCATGTGGTAACATTTAACTGTATAAAACTTGGGATCATATTCAAGCGCTGCCTGTGGTGATCAAAGCTAATAAACTGTACTTTTTATAAGGGGGATAACTGTTGCAAAAAAAAAAAAAAAAAAATCAAACTAATTTAAGCTATAGCCAAAGGAGAGTGCCTTGTTTTGACTCTGCTATAAAACAAAGGAAGCAATGGCTATATTCTTTTGTTTGTTTCTTTTAAGAGACTGTTTTTTGGAGCCCCTATTTTAAAATAAATGGGGCAAACTCTCGTGCACTTTGTGTAAACACATTTGGACTCTTTGAAGCTGAGGATAATGAGTGTGATAACAGATGAATGTTTATACTCCACAGGCTTGTTGTTTTCTTAGCTGAACTCAGAAGACTGTAAAGCTTTTTCTATTGCAAGTGGATTTCTGAATTAATCCGAGCCATAGTGGAAAGGATGGGGCTGACTTCAGTAACTGGATTACTTTTGTCTTCATCCAACAATCTTGAATCGTTTTAGTTTCAGTGTATTTATGCCAATGTGGAATTTAGCCCTATTGTTTCAAAAGAGGGCAGAACTTTTGCTTGGCTTATCCGTGATCTCAGCTAAACATTTGTTGAATATTCATCTATGTAGTATTAACCAAAAATACTCTGCAATGCCAAGGGCCCTTCCTGGATCTTGTTCTGTTTTAGGATGCAGACTGACTATATATGCTTTCCCTGACCCAACAGGCCTGTGAGAATTTGAAGTTAGCTGCTGACTTTGGAAAGAAAAGTAAGTAAGGTTACACTGCTTTTTCCACTCGTTAGTGCTGTAGAGCCAAGACAGCAAAATGAACTGAGCAGGGACTTATCTATTTGTGCATCAACAGAATAGTTGCCTTCGTTCCAGCTGTACAAAACTGTACAAAAACGGAGAGAACTTTCTCTGCTACGCCTCAGTTTGAGTTTCCAGAACTAGCAGCAAGAAACTCCTTGCCTTCATAACTCCACTACCTGTATAGATGAAACCAGGGAGCCCCCACTGCACCACTTATTCACAGTCACTCTTCAGTATAGAACGGTGCTCCAAGATCCACACACTTAATGGAATCACTGAGAGCCACCCACACTAGTCTGACATCCCAACACCATGCATTTTATGAAAGTGTAGCTAGAGGAGGGAAAGCCTCCCTCTGTCTCACCCTCAGCTTCTGGTAGGATATTCCCCTTGCTGGCTTTCATGTCAGACAACACTAGTTAATTCTTCTGTGCTTGGCACACTAACCAAGTCCCTGCTGTCTGTGAACATGGAAAGACGAAGCAATTATACCAATTTAAAAAGGGGAGTAGAAGGGGAATTTACTATAAGCCAGCTATTCCACAGTAACTGTTTTGTAGCTCACAGAAGCTAAACCAGGGCAATTTGCCTCTGAATGAACCAACTTCTAAATGACGCTTAAGTTTAGTTTCCATTTATTGTAGGATAAAGTAGACACACAAAATGGTTACTGTAGATCTGCTGATGTGCAGCAGGATCCCTCTTCCCCCAGCCCCCTTAAACGCTCTCTCCATTTCCTGTGAAAGGAGATGTGCCTTCAGGAGCAGCACTTGCTCAGAGTCCCAGTCCTGTAGTAATAACTCACAGTCAAGTGCTTCTTTAATGCGTAGGAGGCTGGAGATATCAATCAGGAGTTTGACCTGGATGGCTCCCCCATGCTCTCTTGCACCTTTTACAGACCAGCTTTTATGTCGTGGTTATTTATTTTAAATGGACTCTCTAGGGCTGCCCCGTGCAGCTATTTTAGTAATTTCCTCTGGTGAGTTCCTCCAATTGTTTGGCTGGCATTGTCTGATTCACTGAGTCACATTTCCTCCCGCGCTTGCTCACAGATGGGAAAAACGCCTCCTGCTAATTTTCCTTTGTTAACTGAAGCATCCTGAAGTAATTCAGCCTTTAACACCACAAAGACCAGGCTTAACATTTGTAGTATCCAGCCTTGCAGGTGCCTGAGCTTTTTTGAGCAGGCTAAAGACATAATGGAATAGGTCTGGGAAGTGCCAAGGGTGGCTGTACTGTGCATTCATTTGGTATTAGCAATGCAGTGAGCACAAGCATTTTTGTATTTCTGGCTTTCAACATGTATTAAGGAACCATGTTTAAAGGGGCCTAAATCCATAGCCTGGATTCTAAACCCCCTGCAAAACATGCAGATATTTATACCTTGTCTGATATGCTCATGTTCTTTGCTACTGCTGAATATCAGGTGCTGTATCATTGTGCTCTGCTTTGCTTAGCCTGTGATGGCAATGGTGCCAGGGGGCGCTTGTACACATGATGATGGGGCCACATACACAAGACAAATTGTAGATAAAAACAGTGTATGTGTACATGTCTGGCAGCAGGGGAAGGTGGCGGGGATGGTGCACAGGATGCTGGAAGCTCAGGTAAGCTCACAGAAGCTCAGGTTTGGAAAGCTTCTGGTGCACCATCCCCACCACCTTCTCTGGCTGTCAGCATGCTTAGCTGCCCTCCTGCTGCTTTCCTAAACTGCCTCAGGGTAAGACAGCCTATTCCCAGGCAGTGGGATGGCGTGGGGACAGTGCATGGGCCAGTGGAAACCCACCAAGCCCGAGCTTCCCTGAGCACACTGAGGCTTCTAGCACCCTGTGCACTGTTGGGTGCCCCCTGTGAGCTGGGGCAGCACCTGCCCAGCTAGCACCCTCCCTGGGTGGCTCCACCACTGTGGAGGGAAGCACTGGGCACCCCTGCGACTCATGACCCAGCAGCAGCTCACACAGGCAGGCTTCTCCAAGTGGCAGGGTGAAGGGGGGAAACCCAGCAAGGGACCCAATCCTTTTTTTTCCCAGCCCCCTCACGCAGCCAGCCTGCCACTCCTGCAGCTGTGGGGTGAGCTGCTGTTGGCCCCTGGGCTGCAAGGGGCCCCAGTCTTTGCCTCTGCAAGTACAATATCTACCAAGGCTGCCCAGGTGGGCTGCTAGCAGGTACGTGCTGTCCGGGGGCAGGGTCACCACCACTGTGGAGTAAAGGCCCAGGCCCCCCCACAAGTCAGGGGCTGCCAGCAGCCCCCCCACCCCGCAGGAGAGGTGGGCAGGCTCTCCTGGGATAAATAAAAGGATCAGGCTCACTGCTCCCCTCCCCTCCAGTGGAGCCAGCCCAGGGCAGGGGAGGGGTGTCACTGTTACATCAGTGATGGAAGCTCCTACATTGAAGTGGTGGGTCACAACTAAAACCCCACAGATTAAAAACTCCCTGTTTCAGCTTAGGGGAATTATACTCCCCTCACATGCACAAATGCCTGGGGAGATAACAGCCTCTTCTGTTCCCTCACTATTTTTCCTCTGCCACACGCTGCTGCTAAAATAAGTCTTTGGTTGGAGCTGGGAGAGAACAGAGAACAGTGGTTAGTGCTGCCACCTCTCTCCTGCTTTAGATTGTTTCTTCAACCTTAACCCTTTTTCAGGAATTTGTCCCCCAGATCAGTCCTGTCCCCTGCCCCCACTCCAGGTCTGTTCCTCCTCTCCTGCTCCTTCTGCAGTACTTCATTTAGCTATCCAAAGCCTTCACCAGAGTCTCCTTTACTTTCCTGGTTGGGGAGCAGCAGCAGGGATTTTTCAGTCCTTTACCCCTTTCCCACATCAGTCAGACCAAGGGAGAGGAGACTAGAACTGTCCTGTTGCTCAGGGAGCTAAGAAACCCTAAGCTGCTGGTTCTCTATGTTCCCCGTTCCCCCTTCCTCCTTTCCCTTTCCCTTTCCCTTTCCCTTTAGTGAGAAAGGCATCAAGGTGTGCCTGTACCAGCCTTGATTGGCTGTTGTGCCCCTAGGGGAGGGCAGTGGAGTGGGTCATCAGTTAGCTGGACTTTTTGGTCAGATAGTTCTGAAGACAAAGCATCTCTAGCTGCCTGGCTCAGTAATGTGTCTTAGAAATGACTCCTTCTGTGACCTAACACCCACTTAACTCTGGGTCTCAGGGCTAGTACCACCAAGTCTACCCCAGCTGTGGCTAACAAGGTAACAGAGGGATGAGTTAGCCTTCCCAGCTGTGCCTGCAGGGGCTCCTGAACTGGCTAGGAGGAGCTGCTCACAGGTGTTCAGGGCTTCACTTAGCAGTTGGGCTCAAGCTAGGGAAAACTGAGCTTTTCCTTTCGTGCTGCTGCTACTTAGCCGATTCCTGCTTCTAGGTCATCCTTTGGCCTGGTTCCTGGGTTTCCTATATTTTGGCTTTTATACATGGTCCTAGCATTGGAATGCTTCTAGGTCCAGATCTGGACCCTAACAAGTGATCTTGATTGTCTATACTAAATCATGGCAAGTCTATAGGTATAGCTCTGAATAAGATGCTGTATTCCACGAGTGTTTTCCATTGTTTTTGTGTGCTCTTAGTAACGTGACCTCAATTCAAGACAATGCAGTTGGGCAATTCACACTAATAGCTGTGCCAAAGTCATTTCTGCGATTTTCAATACACCTAGAAATTGGGCTTACAAGATTACTCTGGGGAGACCCCCAGTCAGCTTTGCTGTCAGAAAACTGTCTGCCATTTACTCTACTCTAAATCCTTCTTTGCTCAGCTTCATTCCATTAGTCCCAGTTATGTCACCTTTGTCCCTCCTTTTCCTAAAGAAAGGAGGTATTTCTCCCTTTCAGACACTTATCAGCTATCCAAGCAAAGAGTTAGATCTGGGAATAAGGCATGAAAGTCCCTTACCAACTGATTAAAGGAGACCCAAATTCCATCATGGGGAAGACCAAAAGCTGAGTTTGTAAGATTAGCTTAGTGTTTCTAGGTAGACCCCCCTGGAAAACAGGGTAGATTACAAACAGTAAAGTGCATGTAGCTTGTCTAGCAATGAAATGAGTATTGCATCTGTGCAACATATGTCATTTGGAAATGAATGCACACACCTGGTGTGTATGCTTCATGCAGACCAATGTGATTCTGGGGTAAATGAACTGTTACTGAGCAATAAAAGCACCTAAAATACCTAACTATGTGTGACATGCAGTTTAGAATGGGCCTCAGAGAAATAATACAGATTTTATCCCTTTCTGTTGTATTCTCTCTTTTTTTCCTTAAACAAAAACCTACTTTTTTCAGAGCACAGGGTTGATGGGTGACTAATGCTTCTCCCTGCTCACTAACAGCATCCCTTAGGCAAGCTGGAGGTCAGTGCACCTATTGGTTGTTTTGTTAACGAATAATACTTCTTAGCTGCAAATTGCATGGAAATGATTAATCTTCAGTAAGGATGGTAAGATGTAGCCTCTGCATTTTCTAGATTGGGAACCCAAGGCAGACAGCTGTGCTGGCACCACAAAGGGTGTTGGTTTCCTGAAGAAATAGCATACAGGAGTTTCTAACTCTCTAACCTGGGTGTCAGTGACTTGACTTTTCTCCTTTTCATCACAGAGGACATCAAACAAATGGCCTGTCTCTACAGTAGATTCAGTAAGTTTGCTTAGGTTCTTCACAGCTTCTCTGAGAGAGGAAAATGGAATATTTCTTCTCCTCCACATGCTGGAGAAAGCGACCCAGCGTGCATCCTTCTGAAAGCTGCGACTCAGAATTCTTCTGGGGAGTTACTAAGATCATTGCCCAATTGCAGAGAATAATTATCATTTCTGTCAGAGTGACCCTGATGTTTCTTATTAGTATCAATGATACGTGCGGAAACCTGCACTTCAGAGAAAGCCGATGGTAAAGGGGCCCCTGAGAGCACTAGGAGAGAAGAATGGTCCTAGTGCCTTTGATTGGAGCATCTGCCTCCTCCATGTCTGTATAGCATAGCTGAGGCAGTACAGGGGGAGAACCTTTGGCATATGGAGAATTGGGAGTTAGTGGGAAAAGAGATGTAAAAAGAAAGATGAACTGGAAGGCAGAAAGAGACCCTAGCTTGAAAATGTTGCAGGTGAGGGATTCCCCACTAAACAAAATTCAATTTTGTTCTGTTCAGCTTCCTTTAGGGGCCTTATCGTTGTGGTATCTGAGTACTTCTTTTAAGAGAGAATTTCCCTTTGGCACCACTAACAGGCATTTTATACTTGTTAAACTGGCCGCTAGAGGGCAGAGGTGCACATGCTGCCAGGCTTCCTTTACTACTCCTGTCTCTGCCTTTCTTTGGGGCCGGGGGCTAGTTGGATGGAAATGCACTGTCCTTTTAAACGTTGCTGAATCAGGGGTGCATTCATTTGTTGCAAACCCACTCGGTGTCCCAAGAACTGCAAGTGGTTGAGGGGAATTTTAATAGCTCTTCTCTCAACCAGGGATATGTGCATTGCGCTCAGAGGCTTGCTGGGAGAAAGAAATATAGTATGAGCGCATTGGATCCACCCAGAGAAGGTGGATCCAATCTGCACTAAACGAGAACAGCTCTCAGAGGTAAAGTAATCAGATTTCTGCTGCTTTTTCAGCATGACACAAAAGTCACAGCATAGTGAGGGGATGCAAAGGAAATCTTGGTTACCCTCCGTCTCTACAGCCCAGCTGAGTTTGACAAGGGCAGATGAGGAAGGCCCTTCAAATCTGATTTTATTTTTCCTGTCTGACAAAGGACCTCCAAGATGTTTTACAAATAGGATGTGTTCCCCCCTTTTCAAGTAGGAGAGGAGAAAGATGAGCCCACTTGTCTAGAGTAAGTTTTAAGACTTTTTTTTAATGGTGAAGGAATTGGAAGCACAGTCCCACCTTTCTCAAACATTAAGTCTCATTCATATTGACTGGGGGTTTGAGCCCATCTCTCCTCTTCCTCCTCCTCCACTTGAAGCCTCTCCTTGGCCAGAGCGCAGTGCCCCGTAGCTATCGGCTGCTACGTGGGTTCATGCCGGGCCTCGCTGGTGACCTCCTGTGAGTTTACTGAAGGCTGCACCTCACAGGTGCCAGTAGCAACCTTTTAAACCTGGAGGGCAGAATAGGGAGGGCTCACTGTCTAAATCAGCCACTTACTTAAGTGCACGTATGAAGAGTTCAGGAATTGCATTTCTTCTTGCCATCATCTTCCACTATATTACACCCAGGAAATCCTTGTAAAGAAAGACCCATTAAACTACCGCTGTTTGCAGCCGTTAATTCCATCTCCACCAGACGGTAGCAGGGAAGTAGTTTTCTGCTAAGCACGGTGTGCCCTCCGCTGTGTGGTCCTGTGAGTTATATGTACACACAAGACATTCCTTTCCCTCTAACATAAAGTGCCTGTTTCTTAAAGGGTCTTGGATTTTATTTCCTCACAAAAACAAGATTTAGAGTCTGGCACAAGCTCACCAAGATCAGGAAATTCAGATGCGGGACAGAAACACCCACCTTGCAGCTGTTCAAGGGGGTACTATATCAGTGCATACCTGGGGGCCCCTCTGGCTTTAGATTGTTTTTGCTCAAATTCCTAGGGATTTTATGTTGAAATAGGTTTGTATGTATGTGCAGTAACTGAATGGTCAGATTTTCCAGTCAGTTCTCTGCAACTCTGCTGGAGCCCTAGGGGCTCCACACCCCTACAACTTCTTAGTATCTCTCATTTCATGCGTCTATATCACCGTCAAACTTCTTGAAGATTAGGAAGTTTTGGGACTCGGTTCTTGTCGGAACTCAAACTGTTCATTTTGGAATCGCATGAAAAGCTGAAGTTTGTGGTTAAAGTGCAGGACTGAGAGTTGGGAAGTCTATGTTCTTTTCCCAGCTCTGCTATAGATTTCCTGTGTGACTGAAAATTGGGAATGGAAAGTTGAGCAATAGAAGGCATTTGTTCCCTTTTTATTTGCTGCTCCATACCCCACTACAGTCCTAGTCTTTTCTGAAACTGAAGAAATTAGAGACCAGAAATCAAGTCTCCTATACAGCTATATAGAGTAGTGCCTGCAATGTCACTGGTTGCCCTTGATTGTTAAAGGTGAGCTTCCCCACGTAATCAATAGTTAGGGTGTAAATTGCAGACCAACAGGTGCTAGGCTTTTTCAAGTGCTGACAGGTAGCACACCTACGTTTTACTGAGCTTAGTCCAGCCAGTGCAACTGCACTCTTTAGCCTAGGTATGCAATGCTGCAGGCCATATGAAATGTTTAGTGCCTCATAATCTTTAATATATTTGTCCTCCCAACAACCCCATTTTACTAGTGGGGAGCTGAAGGACAGAAGGTTAAGTGATATACTCAACCCATCTATTTTTCCATCAAGAGAAGGTAGACAAGTTCTTTCAGTGTTAGATTCATCATATGTAGCCTTGGCAGAATTCAACTTTTATTTTATCATTTCAACAGATAAGACCAATGTTTATTTTTAGTATGTATTGTGATTTTTATCTATTTAAATTAAACTTAATAACATAAAGATCTTCCACCTTTGGGATGACAAAAAACCCCCCAACTAAGCTACACAAAAAACAACCCGACAACAACAAAAAGGCCAAGAAAACACCAAAATTTGTATCCTTTCTGATTGGAGTCTCTCTCTCCACATACTAGCCACACCAGTAAGCTGCTTTGCTTCTTTTTACAGTTTCTCCCCAGTTCTCTGCAGCTCGGTTGTCACGTTCAGGCTTCAGGAGCTCCCTTCTACTGGTTCCGGTTCCCTCCAGCCCACTTTCCCACACTTGTGAACAGGAAGCTAATTGCTTGATGGATGAGTCAGCTGGCCTTCCTCTAAGGAGAGAGCTCCCAATGCTCCAGCCTGCAGCTCCCTTCTGTTCTCCTCTCTTTTCAGGTAACAATGGGGGTTTTTACATTGGTTTGTGTGTGTGAGGTGAAGTCAATGTTTAACCATGTTTACCAAGAAAAATTGAATTCTGCCATGCCTAATCATATGACAGGTACAATGCTGAATAAAGTCAGCTGTGTTACTGAACTGACTCCTTGAAAATCAAGGGATTAGTTTTAAAATATTGGGGCCCAATTATTTAATCAAACTATTATGATAAATGGGACTCTTAATTTCAATGGAGTGCTTCTGATTTTCACTGGATGAGTGAGATTTGAATATGGCCTGTGGGATCTATATACGAAGCTATCCCTGAGCTGACACCTTTTTTTATGGGGGCTGCTCACCTTCAGGACTTCTGTGACCAGGGCAGTTCTCTAAAGCCCGATAACACAACTTCTAATTGCTGGCAAGCCAGGTTTCAGTCACAGGTTGGCTTTCTTGCATTATTCTTCCGCAGCAGTGGGGCTACTCTTTGTGGCAGGCATGTCACATATTGGCCCCACACCCTCCCTGAATCACTCTTCCTTTTCCCTTACCTGATCAGCTTCTGTTTCTGCTCCCTGTCCTCATGCTTCTTGCCTAATCTGTTGTTCTGTTTTCTGTCCCCTACCCTAACTGCCACTGTTCTGCCTCCCTTCTGCGCCACCTGCACAGGCTAAGGCTACTTGTGCCACTTACGGCATGCATACTGCAGGTTGGCCACCTCTATATGGGGGTCCTTGCTAGTGAAATGCCTGCTCTGTACCTGAGAGCTGGAATCCTCACACTTTTTAGGCCTGTCATCCCATGCTTGACTTTCACGCGATGTTCCCCAGGTTTCTTTGGATTCGTTCTTACAGCGCTTCAGACAGTGGACTCACAGAGCAGTTATTTAAAGGCTAAAAGGGGATGGGCTTTAATGTGCATTAGCTATTCTGTGGTGACTGCCCATGACTATGTGTTACCCACCATTAAGTGGAAGCTAAACTATAATGGCTTAGCCCTCAAGGAAGGAGAGCAGTAAGTCGTGGTTCAGTTTCTGCTGTCCACAGAGTAAGAGCGTGCACAGTGATCTTGGAACAGCTGATGTGTGGGGAAAACCCTATGGTAAATTATTCACATGTCTGTACTCTGAAGAAACTGCTAGCGGAATTAGTGTTGTCATTTACTGGGGAGGCCTAGGCAGCTAACAACAGTTTACCTGTGAATTTCAGAGTCATACTACTGACCTGAATGGCATTCTTTCAGACTGACAGAATTTGGCTCTTGGTATCTAAAGACAGCTATCTCTTCAGTAGATGAAAGGCCAATTTGGGATGAGAGCCACAGTCACAACAGACAGTTACTGTTGGCCTCTGTGGAAGTCATGGCTGACGGGCTGAAAAATGTGTGTCTAAGCAAGTCTAAATCTGTACTTTTCATTCTGGACTGTGGTTGAGCTGCGGTGTTTCTTGATGATTCCTTTTTACTGTTGTTGTACTTCAGTAACATGCACGTAGGTAGGTATTCTATTATGAAGATATGACCTGCTGCACCACTGCTTCTAAATCACATGGTTAGCATTAGAAATGCTGAACAGCCCTCGGAGATGAATATTATTTAGCATTTGGTAATGTACTAAATGGCTGCTGGTTTGAAAGACAACTGGCCTCATTCCACATACTTTAAAGACACAGTGCAAGATGCTTTCCATTCTTCATGCATTTTAGTTTTTCCCCTCTACTTATTTCCTTTTAAAGTCACTTGCAGTTCTGTAAGGAACAAAAAACCAGACAATTATAAGTTATGTGTTGGATGTACACGCCTACTGCAAAGGATCCTGGGAGGACATAGTTATACAAGATACTCAGCAAACAGATCAAAAAGACTGACCCTGCTCCAAAGAGCTTGCTTAGTTACCAGACTTGTAATGCAGAGAATTTGTAAACTCTGTCAAACAAGCCAAACAAGTGTTTTAAGTGAGGGGGGGAGCAAATGGCTAGACATCATAACAATGGACACATAGTGGTTTGTTAAAAATGGTTAAAATAAAGGAACACGCCTGTTACTTTGAACTTGTATCTTTTTTGCTCTTAAAAACTAAAATGGCAATGTGAAGGTAAGTCCATGTGACAGACTGAAGTTGGGTTTCTTTAAACCTCACTCTGCACTTCCAGGGGAGCTTAGCTAATGCAATGTGGCAGCTTCACAAGGTACAATGCAGGATTCCTGCATTTTTAAAGACTAGCCAAAGACAAGCCTGGAGATGTGAGAAGTGCCAGTGTTTCTGCAGTCCTGGCTCCCGCATCTTTTTTCACTTAAATCTTTTCTAAACAATGCACATACAGTATCCAACTTGGAAAAAGGCTTGACTGACCCCTTGTGAAGTTGGCTCTAGCCCTTTTCTCATTCCAGTTGTGTGTCATTATTGTATATGAATAAGTGGTAACTACTTACATGTGGGAAATAAAGTAGTGGATCAATCATGAAAACAAGCCCAAGCTATTAGGCTGGAAGCCTTCCTCATAATTTCCACAAAATTCTAGTTTCAGTTGTGTCCTGTGTTGTTCTGCGGAGTGAAATCCTGGACGATTTTGATCATTTAATTTTTGTAATAATCACTTTCCTGATGCAGGTTTGAACAGCCCCAGCAAGAGGGTGGTGGATACTGAAGTTCAGGCATGTATGTCAAGAACTGGTAAGTTCACAATTAATAATATTTAGGCTAGCTAGTTGCAATTACCACAATATGGCAATTTCTGAACTTTTTTTTAAGGCCTATGGAAAAATAGTCTCAGTCTGCCAAATAAATTAATAGATCATAAGGACAGAAGGGGCTATTATAATCATTTAGTCTGATTTTTTTTTTTTTTCTATGCAGCTCAGGCTATGGCTCATAGGTTTTATCTGTGTTCCTGTAAGATGCAGGCAGTGTTTAAGATGCAATAAATAAAGCAAATAGTTTTAAAGTAAATATGAGTTTTGTCTGGTATAATCCATGCTGGTTCTGTCTACTACATGGCTGGTGGTCCCCTTGCCCCCTCACACAGAGGCACAGAACATTATGGTGTAGGGGACAACCTATGAATGGGTTATAAACTTACGACAGCTCTAAATATCTATTCTTTAGCAGTACCAAAAAGTATCCCCTGTGGATAAAAGAAAGGTGGGATAACCTGAAATTAACATGTAGAGGCAAAGTTCCACATGCCAGATCAACCAGGGATTTGCTAAATGAGCTGTCTTGTATGAGCAGCTTGAATTGAGATACTTACTGATGATTCCCAGTGGTATGAAGACTTTACACTGACATGCAACAAACTATAAACTTTGCTTACTAAAGGAAGCACATAATAGACTTCCACTCAGCTGTGTAGTTACTTAAGCAGAAGTGATATTTCTCAAGGATTACTTTGAATCTCAGGATCAATTTTAATTACATAAATGAGGAAATACTGTGATGACTAAAGACTCTAGCCTAAGCTAAACTTATTATATGGCAATTAAAAGAGGAATTCATTTATCCACACCTGCATTCAATAGTTTTGCTTTACTAATGGCACTGTTATTATCCAGGCAGGGAACCTTATGTGTTTGCAACTTTTATTACCTACAAGAATTCTGTACTTTAGAAACTTGGGTTTTCATTTAGTTGTAAGATCTACTTTTGAGGAACAATATATGAAAAGATGACCAAAAAAATTGCCTGCAGTTAACATTTTTCCCTTTTATGGAAAAGAAAGCATTGGGCAGCTTTAAAAGCAAAGAAACAGCTGAGGGAAACTAAGAGAAATGGAACCTTGGATAAAACCAATGGAAAAAGTAATGAAAGAAAAATGTAACACAAGAGCATGTATAAACAAGACAGGCAGAAAAAATAGTCAGTGATTTGTATTGTATAATATGCCATTATGTTAATGTAGATTTTAAAGATATTATTACAGCTGAAGAGATTGGTAACACAGGCAGACATCTACTGTTGCTCTTCTAAACCTCAGAAATATAAAGGGTATCTTTTTTCCCTTATCTGTGCCTCCATCTCTATTTACTTGGGAAGTTAGCAGCACAGGTATTTACAATAACTTGATTATCTTTATCATCCCTGACAAAGGCAAAGAGTCGATCAGGGAAGGACAAAGTCATCTCTGAATCCTACTTCATAGCAGATGCATTTTTGGACTCATGCAGGCACCACTATCTGGGTAGAAGTACAGGATCACTTAGAAGGCACTTGGCTTTGCACAAGAGTACCTCTTTTTTTTTTTTTTTTCTTTAATGGGGGATTGCCTTGCTTATCAAACTGAGAGTGGAACTGGATCCACTTAGCTCTAGGTCACTGTTATGAAAGTGCCTTTGATAGGTCCTCTACTTTCATGTGTAAAATGAAAAGGTAGTCACAGCCTACTTAGTGAGCTTGTGTCTCAATCCCCCTTGGCAGTCTCAGCAGGAAAGCCCAGGATTAATAAGCATCAAGATAGATCTATCTTTTTACACCAGGTATGGACAAAGTGGGTGAGGGATTAGTGTTAGTGACCTGGTAGTGTACAGACTTACTCCTGTGTAAGTAGACCAAAGGCTTCAGTCTCCACAGCTATCTGTCTGTTGTCTTTCTCAAACCCTCCTTTCAGTTTATAAACTCATGACCAGTTCAAATATGTATGCAAAATAATGCCTGTTTAAGAGCCTCAGCCTCCAGGACAGCTGTCTTTATTTTTAATTCTGCTTTAAAACAAACAAATGTCCCAGGCTGGGCATGGAAGATGCTCAGAAATGGGTGCCAGAGAACATTGTTGTGCTCAGTGAGTATGTCATGAGGAAGTTCAGGATTGGTCATCAGGGCATGGAGGTTGCTGATCAATTATGTGAATCTGTATTGTTAATTTAAAACCATTTGCCTCAAACATTTGCATTTCAATAATCACCCCAAATTGTCTTTCCAAAATGCACCAGTAGAACAATTGTTGATAATTTTTTACCTCTCTTTTTCTCTGTCTGCCAGGCTAGGGACAGAAGCTACACATAAACCAGTTCAAGTGATCAGAAACTGGTTTAAACCTGTAACAGAACAGAAATTCAGTGCACATAAACCAGTTTCATAATGGCTGAAACTGGTTTAAGATCAATCTGGTTGAATGTAGTATCAGACTTAACTGATTTAAGTCGAACAGGTTTATGAAACTTCTGACCGGGCACCTTCCTAATTTAAGTTGGCTTGCAGTCCCCCAGCATCCCAGCATGCTTTACAGCCCTGGGCTGGGCCATGCTGTCTCCACCAGAGAGCCAGTTGGAGCCGGAGCAGTGAGGGCTGGCTGAAAAAGGGGTGGGGGTGGAAAACCCACCTGAGGACTACAGCCAAGTCTACCCAGGGGGGCAGGTGGGGAGGCAGACCCTGACAGACCTTTTCTCCTCTGAAGTAGAGAGGGTGTGGGGTGGGCAACAAGGGGAGAGGGACTGCCACCCACAGGCAAACCCTGGCTGGGATGTAGGGCCTTGAAAGAGTTTTAATCACCTGTTCCCCAGCTCAGGCCCATGCTCCCTGATTGACCAGGGTGTGGGGCTCAGGTGAGCAATAGCCTGAGTAGGGTAGCGCTGCCTCCTCCCCTGGACAGAATCTAGCTGGGATCCTGAGTCTGGAAGGGTCTTTAAATTGCCCATCCCCAGCTCAGTGTGCTGGCACCAAGCCCTGCAGGACCAGCCTGAAAGGTAGGAGGTGTTGGGAAAGACCTAACACAATCATCACATATATGTGCTGGAGATGGAGCTATAAGAACAGGAATGGTGGACTGGTGTGACCAAAGAAAGCACAGAGCTACATTTACAAATAGGAGGAGATGAGCAGACTTCACCTCCTCCCACCTCTGGCGGAGACTGAAGCAAGCAGTTGATAAAGGGAGGGCAAGGGGGCATAATTCTCCTCAGCTCTCCCAGGCCATGGGGGAGGGAGAAGGGGCTGGGGAACTGGGATGGTCTCCTGCCACCTGTGAGTGCAGAGCCAAGCTCTGCAGGACCAGACTGAGAGGTGGGAGGCGTTGGCAAAGAGCTGGCCCGATCATCACTTTTATGTGCTAGAGACAGAGGAAGAGGAGAGGGTTGAAGACGGCTTGAGCTAGTGCGACTGAAGAAAGCAGAAAACTACATTTTACGTTATAAAGCAGAACCTGTACAAGATGGCAGACTGGAATACCCAAGCAAAGACTTTCTGAATACTTGGCAGCCACACTCCATTTCCCAGCAGCCCCTGCCTACGTGGCTTGGGCCAGTCTCCATGGAGACCCCAGCAACAGCTGCACTTTAAT
The DNA here is from genome assembly GCA_030014935.1 of Caiman crocodilus. Lineage (NCBI taxonomy): Eukaryota > Metazoa > Chordata > Crocodylia > Alligatoridae > Caiman > Caiman crocodilus. The sequence continues at coordinate 236,993,834 of JAGPOW010000261.1, forward strand.
AGTGTGGGGCTGGGGTGTCTCTGTGGAGACTAGCCCCAGAAGTGCTGGCAGGGCACATGGCAGGCCATGGCAGCTGCTCTGGAGCCGGGCTGCGATCTTGTGGCGGTGACAATGTAGTCCAGAGCCAGGGCACAGCTGTGATCTGCAGCTGCATGCTCTGAGTATGGACATGCAGGCAGCAGATTGTGGCTCTGCCCTGGCTCCTTGCAGTGGTGACAGCATGGTGCAGAGCTGGAACAGACCCAGAATCCACAGCCTGCACGCCCCTGCCCAGACCATGCAAGCTGCAGATCGCGCTCTGCCCTGGCTCTGGACTGTGCTGTCACCACTGCAAGATCCCAGCCCAGCTCCCAAGCAGCTTTCTGCCTGGCTGTGCACCATGCCAGCAGGGGCAGAGGTTTGGGGGTATATAGCCTCCCCAAAGTTCCCCATAGCCACTCTTCCCAGCAGCGCTGCTGCCCACCCTGCACAGGTGGCAGCAGCTGAGTCCCGCTGCCCTTGGCCACAGCAGAGCTCCCCTAAGCGCTCCCACCAGAGAGAGGCTGGCACAGCTGCTGCCTGCCAGCACTGCTGGGGCTGGTCCCCCGCTGCTAGGGTCTCCATGGAAACAGGCCCCAGGCATGCAGGCAGGAGCTGCTGGGAAATGGAGTCTATTGCTGGCTAGATGCAGCCCACTGGCTGGACTTTGCCTGTCTCTGCTGTAAAGAGACACTCTGCCCTCAGGATTACATAAGACTTATCCAAGGCTTTCTCTTGTCTTTTTGGTTCATTACATTCCAGTTTAAGTTGGTGAGAGCACACAACTTAGTCTATGTTTTACAGAGCTGTATCTTGGCTTAGGCAAAGATATTTTTGGTTGTTCTCTCATTTGCTTGAGGTTGCAAAGTTCTGTATTTTTAATAATGCTTGCTTCAGAGAAATGACTATTCTTCTTCAAGGTTTTATGAATTCAGTGCCACTACTTTTGACCTCCTCTCCACCCTGCTCCCAGCATCCTCAGTCTGGCAGCAGCTGCCCTCTCCCCATCCCTTGAGCAGGGTTGGGGGGTGGGCAGAAGCCTGGCAGGCACACCTGCCCTCCCACCCCCTCCAGGCAGATCCTCCAGTGGATGAGCCCCAAGCTGGTGCCTGGCCATGCCCCCGCCTATGGAGCATGGAGGAAGGTGAATACTTTGGAGGGCTTCTCTCTTCCCTTCCCGTTGGCAGTGGCTGGTGGGTATACTCTAGTGCCATCTGGCTTCTGGCTTGAGCCACTGCAGGCACATGCCTGCATTTCCTGATTCAAGTGAATATCTGTTTATTTGCTTATTGGTTCAATCTGCACAGCTTAGACTAACCTGCAAAAACGGATTCAGGCCCCAGCTTTTTGGCTGTCTGTACCTGGGCTTAGTCATGGCTTTTAAGGCAGTGATGATTCTAGCATTTGCAACAAGCATTGTTTCCACAAAGAGTGATTCTCAACCCTTTTTGAATCAAGGCACCCCTAAAAAAAAAGTTCCAGCTCTTAGTTTTGACTTGGTTTTTGACTACAGAAAAATAATAGAACAGTTCATTGGTTGTAAAGATCTCCGAAAGATTGCAGCAGGTCAGAATGTTCTTGATGCTGTGGATTCCTATTTGAAATCTCTACGTTTATCTTATGAATCATAGATGCTAGGGGTGGAAGAGACCTCAATAGATCATCGAGTCCGACCCCCTGCATAGGCAGGAAAGAGTGCTGGGTTCAGATGACCCCAGCAATATGCTTATCTAACCTCCTCTTGAAGACCCCCAGGGTAGGGGAGAGCACCACTTCCCTTAGGAGCCCGTTCCAGACCTTGGCCACTTGAACTGTGAAGAAATTCTTCCTAATGTCCAGTCTAAATCTGCTCCCTGCTAGCTTGTGGCCATTATTTCTTGTAACCCCCGGGGGCACCTTGGTGAATAAAACCTTACCAATTCTTTTCTGTGCCCCCGTGATGAACTAATAGGCAGCCACAAGGTCGCCTCTCAACCTTCTCTTGCGGAGGCTGAAAAGGTCCAGGTGCCCCAGTCTCTTCTCATAGAGCCGGGCCTGCAAGCCCTTAACCATACAAGTGGCCCTCCTCTGGACCCTCTCCAGGTTATCCACATCCTTCTTGAAGTGCAGTGCCCAAAACTGCACAAAGTATTCCAACTGCGGTCTGACCAGTGCCCGATAGAGAGGAAGTATCATCTCCTTGGTTCTGTTTGTTGTGCATCTGCTGATGCACGATAAAGTGCCATTAGCTTTTCTGATGGCTTCGTCACACTGACGACTCATGTTTATCTTGGAGTCCTAGTGGACTCCAAGATCCCTTTCTGCTTCTATTCCACCCAGCAGGTCATTTCCTAGGCAGTAGGTGTGCTGGACATTTTTCCTCCCTAGGTGCAACACTTTGCATTTCTCCTTGTTGAATTGCATTCTATTGTTTTCCACCCATGTGTCCAATCTGTCCAGGTCTGCTTGTAGTTGTTCCCTGCCCCCCAGTGTGTCCACTTCTCCCCACAGTTTTGTGTCATCTGCAAACTTGGACAGAGTACTCATGTATTTGCACACCTAACAGAACTAATATTTTGTGGCATCCTGTGGCACTCTTGAAAGGAAATGGGGCCAGGGTGCCACAGCACCCTGACAATTACTGGCCTAAAAAGGGTCAGCATAATATATAAAATAGCTTCAGTTTATAAAGAATGAGGAAAGCTAGCCTTCATGCTCTTGACTTTTAGATGGGTGCTTTTCACACAGTGACCTTAACAAAAGCTCCAAAAAGAGAGAGAGAATTGATCTGCAGCTAGAGAGAACTCATGTTGTACTGAGAAAGTTAACAAAGCCATTAATATAAAGCACAAAGAATGCAGAGCTACTCATTGAAGACTGAGTCAAAGAAAAAATAAGCTGGAAGTAGACAGCTAACAAAATTAGTATAGACAAAACAGTAGAAGAACTGAGATACATGATGGGTAAAGAGTGCTTTCAAAAGCTTTTGATTCGCCTGAATCAATTTAAGTCGGCAGGGCCTGATGAGATTCACCCCAGGGTTCTGAAAGAATTGGCTGCAGAAATCTCAAAGCCACTTGCCATCATATTTGTAAAGTCATAAAAGCTGGCTGAGTTCCCAAGGGAATGGAGGAGGGCTAACAGAGTGTCCTGATTTTAAAAAGGAGGACCTAGGGAATTGTAGAGCTGTCAACCTGATTTCAATACCTGGGACGTAACTGGCACAAATTAGAAAACAGTCAATTTATAAATCCCTAAAGGAGGAAGGGGTGATCGCCAGTAGCAAGTATGGATTTATTAAAAACAAATCATGCTAAATCAACTTGATATCCTTTTTTGATAAGGTAACTAGTTTAATGGATGAATCGACTACAGTAGATATAGTATACCCAGACTTTAGAAAGGTTTTTTAGATAGTACCTCATGACATTCTCTTACGCAAAATGGAGAAATGAGGGCTAGATATAATTTCTTATAAGTGTGTGTGTATAGGAGTGCAATGGTGTAGTGGCGCCCCCCCACCCCCTTTTAATCCTTGCTCCACCCAAACTTTAAAACCACCTGCCTGGGAGGATCAATGGTATTTCTATTCAGGCAGTAATAAGAGAGTTGACTGACTTCATGGCTCATTACCATCTCCCCAGTTCATACTAATCTTTCTCCATTCAATAGGTGTTACTAGAGTCTATCCTTTTTTGATAGTCTTGATGTTCTACTATTCAAACTATCCTTTCTTCTGCAATTTTGCCATCTGCTAGATATTCCTGGTGATATCTCTCTTCTATTTCACAACCTTGCAAATTGTTTTTACTTATAACTAAAAATCTTAACTTGGGTGTGGTAATATTAACTCCAGTATACAAATGGCTGACACTGAAGTATTGGAGGTACTGTCAAGATGCTCAAAAATCCTAAGTTTTGTTTTATGAACTGGATAAGGGACATCCATTTAACTATAGCACTATAGGACTAATAACACTATCTTTTGACTGTTTGGACTATTTTGTCTAGTTTGTTGTGTTGGTTTTTTTTTTTAAACTTGATATATTATCTAGCACATTAGTGCACATTCCTATACAATTATACTGGTTTTTGCTTTAAACTGAATAACAGAGTGCTAGATCCCTAGCATATTAGTAACCTTTAACTGGGAAAAAAAAGTGTTGTGTTTATATGTGATGATATGCCACACCATCTGCACCCCCCCTCTTTCAAACCCTAGATCTGCCCATGTATATATGTGTATGACTGAATAACCAGTCAAAGAGTACCAAAATTATAAATAAATGAATGTCGGAATGATGGGAGGTTTCAGATGAGGTTCCACAGGAATCTGTTCTAGGTCTGGTGTTTAATATTTTTATTGGTGACTTGGATGTAGTAATAAAGAGCTTCCTGAATACAAGGTGCTATACCTAGTGAAGAAAACCCCACAAGTACAGAATGAAAGAAAACTAGCTGGGCTGTAGCATTGCTAAGAAGGATCTGGGGATTTTGGTGGATCATAGACTTAACAGGAGTCAGTAACTTAATTTAGTCATCAAAGAGCGAGGGAGAATACAGGCAAACAGAATTTTGAGCTGAATTTCCAAGAGTATTGCATGTAAGATTTCTGGGCTCTGCATTTTAGGAAGGATGTAAGGAAACGAGAGAGGATCCAGAGGTAAGGAACAAAGATGAAGGGGCAGGAATACCAGCTGGATAAGGAATGACTGAGAGAACTAGGTATATTTAGTCTGGCAAAAATTGAGATTTTTGGGGAGATATGATAGCAGTTTTCAAATATTTTAAAAGATGTCACAAAGAAAAGGGAAAAGTGCTGTAAAGGGCAGGACAAGGAGCAGTTTGTTTAAATTGCAGCAAAGGAGATTTAGATTAAACCTAAGGGGGGAAAAAGGCAAAACTTCATAACTTAAGGAGCAGTAGGACTGTGGAACAAGCTGCCAAGAAAGTTGTGAAATCTGTTTCACTGGAAGCTTTCAAGAAGAGGCTAGATGGGCATTTGCATAAGATTGTGTAGGAAGAGTGCATCCTATATCTGCATAGGAGGTTGACCCCTGAGGTCCCTTTCAGCCCTCACCTCTACGATTCTAGGAAACTGGAATGGTTCTGCTTGTTTGTTTCTTGGAGCAGTGCATTGTGCACGGAGATGGTAAGTAGCTTGCACAGTCAGAGGCTCTCTAGTGAGAGTGCTTTCCTAATGGAAAAATGGGAATTGAAAGGAATTACAGGTATATGAAAGAAGAAGGGGAAGAGAATGTCATGGGAGTCCAACGTTTCATCTGTGTCCCACCACGACAAGTGGCAGAGCAATGGTACAATTGCAGCTGCAGAAATGTCTTTTGTAATGCGCTACAGGAAACCAGATGTCAGCAGTTCAAGAACAGTGTTCAATCTTGAAAGGAAAACATGGTGTTCCTGCAGGAAGCTGCCTATGACATTGCCTGAACATCACTGCAGTTTCATCCAGTTGCACAGGAAAGTTGTTTATGTTGGAGTCATTCTGTGTGATAACAAAGGAGACTTTGTTCTTTTCCCTTAGAGGCAGGTGGCTCCTTTTCTTTCTTCTTCAGAACATGGTGATGTGTTGGACAAGCTGCTTGGAATAAATACGGTGGTGTTGACTTGCATGGAAAATTTAAACATACTGCATTTTAATTTTGAATGCCAGATAGGGTTTGCTTAGGTGGCAGCTTTACTTGGAGCTGCTAAATAGACCCAGGAGCTTTCAACAAAAAAAATAAAGATGCTAAAAATAAATACTCAGAATGAATCATGTGCTAATTACTGTTTTAAAGTTTATATAGACCTAATCAGCAACTCAAATGGGGAAGAAGGTGTTGTTGTTAGAGCTTTCTATAGGTTAATGTAAATGTTCAAAGGGGAAAGGTTCAGTAAAGTTATTTTAAAAAATGGTTAATTAGTGCTCTCAAAAGTGGCGTGTTCACTGTGTCAGAGCCCTGCCTGCACAAGAGCGACTCACTTAAGATCCTGCCTACTCTCCCACCTGGGAAGCCACTAGTTGTAGCAGTGACTGTGCTAGTGTAGGAGGCTCCAGTAACTGCCAGAATTTCAGCTATTATGTCATCCACCCCTGTTCAGAGTAAATCTGCATGATGTGGGTGGCTGTCAGTGCATCATCTATGTCAAATCTACAGAGTTGGTGCATGAGGATGAGAGTAAGTTAATGACCTTTCTTGCTGTTGCCCTTGAACTTTCACAAGGCCCCTAGCGATAAGTCTAATCAGCAGCTCTAGGCAGCTGCACCTAATGATGGAGTCTCTGAAATCACTGACACTTCTGGGAAAATTTTAAAGGAAGGAAGCTGGTGTTGACAAGGCCTTAGACACCACAGCAGCCAGCCTTCCATTAACATACTGGTTCAAAGAGTAAAGTAATTATGCACAAACACTGAATTCCCACCACCCTTCCTATCAACCGTTTTCTTCTTCGCACACAAACATCTGGCCACATTCCGTTTTTCTTACTCCCACTTGCATCAAGATTAGCTTATCATTTCTGGAGCTAATATCAGCACTGGTTAGTTTTGACAGAAGTCTGTGAATCGCAATAGGGGTAATTCAATGAGAATGTTGAAAAAGTGCAAGGGGTTTAGAGGAGAGAGCCAAGCAAGTGACTGAAGACCTGGAAAAAGTCACACTTTTCCCCTGATAGGCTGTTATCAAATCCTCCTTAATTTACGTGAAATGCATAAATAATACTAGAAAGCAGTGGCAAAAATCTAGGACTCCTGTCTCCTAGCAGAGTGCCATAAGTATTCCCAGTAATTAGAGGCAGGCTCCTCCTTAGTTGTTCCTGGACCTGCTTTCACCTTTTATATTAAACAGTCATTAAAAATGATAAAGACCCTGGTGGTAAAGACCAGAACCCAGGACTCTCTCCTCTCTAACCACTTGGCTACAGCATCATGAATGCTATTTCTTGCTTGTTGATTCTCATACGTTTTTCGCTGCCTAATAACACAACTTCAGCCTGGGAGGGGTGGGAGCTCTGTGCTTTAACATGCTCTGTGCACACCCTGTGCTTTAACATGTCTCATTGATAGGGTCCTCCTCAACTTGCTACTTTGCAGAAATCACGAGATTGGGCATTGTCCATTAAATTAGGCAATGTCTGCAAAATCCACAAAAAAGCCCCCTTAAAATAAAATGCTGGCTCCCCAGTAAGAGCCAGTGGTCCTCGTCACCCTGCCTCCCCACTGTGCAGCCCGCCACGAGGAAGGAGGAGAGAGAGCTGCTGGCACAAAGGGAAACAGCCAAGGTGGTGGCTGTCCCCCTTACCACTGATTGTCTGATGTCATGCGACCCTGCCCCTTTCCACCAGTCGGCAGCAAGGGACAGAGCTACACAGTGAACAGCCCTCAGTCAATCAGCAGTGAGGGGTGGGGCTGTAGGATGGACAGCCCTCTCAGCCAATCAGTGGAAAGTAATGGAGCCACCAGGGCCTTTCAGCCAATCAGAGCAGTTGATCAGAGCTCCAATCACAGCAATAACTATGCAAAAATAGTAGCTGGCCCAGTGACCTGCCCACAAAATTGGCCACCTGCCTCCTTGATTTGGGTAAGGCACTTACTGACTACCTCTAAATACCCTCAGACTTCTGAATTGCCCTTCCAGCATGCTTATCATTCCCTGATTCTATGAATCTCTGAAGTATTTCTGAATACTGACTCTGGGGCTGCTAGACAACTAAGACATCATTTGGAATCTCCCCTCTAGGACATGAAAATTAGGTGTTGCCTTAACATTAGTATCCTCCTTCACATCACATCCATCCTACCACAGAAATAATGTCACTTTTGGACACTTTCCCTGGAAAATGTACTCCTTCCTACGGTTGCTTGGGGAATTCTCAGCACATGGCACCCGGGGCAGCAGAGGAGCCTCCCAGAGGTGCCGCTGCCTGCCTTGTTGTGTCTGTTCCATCCACAGCATTTGCTGATCACCAGGGAGTGCAGAGATGTTTGTGTAGCCCATTGAGGCATAAAGGTGCTGACCACTGATCTAGAAGAGAAGTTAGACAACTTTGCCAGGAACATACAGCAGCTTTTTGGTAGATTAGAGAACAGAACCCAGGTCTTCCCAGGCTCATTCCACCCCTGGGCCATACTGTTTCCTCAGTCTACTGTAACTTCCCAGTAAGCTTTCTGACTATTTCACACTTGTTTCTACTGCAGCAACTTTAGTAGGTGGGTCACACTGACTCTTAGGCATGTTTCTGATTCTTGAGTGTTATGGTTACACTAAGAACTACCTATCACTTATTTTCAATTGTATGAGAACTCAAAAAGAAGTCTCTGCTTTTCATACTTAGAAAGCTCTTTATGTTCCTGCTAGGGAGCCCATTATCTTACATGGTGGAAATACAAGACAAACCCCTTGTACCAGGAATCTTAGTACTGTTCAAAGGTTTTTGAGATACTTTTTTTTTTTTGGTTTCTCATTCTGAAAAGCTCTTCACTTCCTTCCTCTTCATTCTCTTTTGTGTGCCTTATATTGCTATCCCAGTTACCTTCAAATACAAGGACAAATTATCAGGTGAAATCTCTCCTCCCTGTCCCCAAGGATTTCACTGGTTATAAAATGCCACATTGTTTCCTTAGTCCTTTGTTTTGCACTATGATCTACCCACCATCTACAAGCTTTTCCTTCTGGTACTCATAATTGGCTCTTTTCAGAGAACCATTCAGACATACATCTTCTACTATCTGGGTGCATCTACACATTTATTAGTGTGCCATAATTGTGGCACATTAAGTTTAGTACCTGTAAAAGCAGGTACTAAATGCACCAAAATTGGCACTATTGTGCATTAGCGCAGATGAACACTGAACTGACATTAATATTCATTAGACTAAATCTACTATGTATTAGCACATTAGTATGGTTTTTGCCAGCCATGCTAATGTACACTAGATTTAGTCTTCTGCACATTAAGTGTCTCATGTAGATGCACTCACAGCCTGTTGTTTAAGTTAATCCATTGAGTCTGAGCCATGGAAGCTAAGCATCAGCTGGAAGATCTATTCTCTAATATTCACAGCTATTTTCCCACAGTTGCAAATAGATACGAATCATGAGAACATTTGTCTGACGCCTTGCACACCATTTTCTATAGAGCTCAATATCATTCTCCCTAACAGGAGATATTTAATAATTATAAGTCCTCTTTGAATCCTATTAACACCAAGATAACCAAGGGTGGCATATTGTAAGATTACATTTGCTTTTCAAATGGAAATTTCCTCAGCCTTTTGAGCGTTGATAGTTAACTTTTCATCAAAAAGATTAAAATGGGCTCTCTGATGAAATATTTAATTAATTTTCTTCATAGGTAAAAGGTTGTTTCTGCTTGTCTATCTGCCCAAATTCCTCTGAATACATTCTGTATAGAAATGTAAGCTAAGCAGCTACAGGAGCCTTAAATATAAGTTTTAAACAATCATTTTCTAGCTCTCAGAATTAATAAAGATGAATATACATCACCTGTTTTTTTTTTTTTCTTCTACACCTAAGCAGAAACTAGAGATGGAGCAGGCTTAAAAGAACTGGGGAAAAATGGAAAGTTTCTATATTATTGCTACTAGGTGAAAAGCTTCTTAAGGAAACCTGCCCATTCACACAAAAAAACTGTGAGCAGACAGAACACTTTTCTCCACTTTTCCTTGGGTGAATAAGTGCAGTTAGTTTCAATTTTTGTAAAGGTCCTAGGTAAACACCTTTTCCTTCTCCAGTTTGCAGTCTACTTGACTGTAGTTAAATACAGTACATACCAAAACAAGTACTTAAATCTTCTGTCCTTGCTCAGGGAAAATTCCCATTTAAAACAATGGATGATTTATTTGAGCGAGTTGCAGAATTAGGGTCAAATTACACAGGTTAGGATGAAAGAGACTATAAATTGGTCTTGATTTTTTTTTTTCTCATTTCTCTTCCAGTAAATATGCTTGATACCAGTAGGTGGGATAGATATCAGCTATACTACCACTTTTGCTTTGTCATGTGGCACAATATTGTGCTACCCTGTGAGACTCCACCTAAAAAGGCATAATGAATCCTCTCCTACCCTTTCCTGCCCCCTTTGATGCAGGCATCTGTCTTTCTTGCCTCTATTTTACTCTGCAAAACAAAATAAGAAAACTTGCCTTATTCTAGAGCTAGAAAATGTATCAGAATTGACTGAACTTTCATCACGAAAATGTTCAGTACTTTAAATACAGTTGGCTCTTCATGATAAATGAAAACAAGTCTTAGACAAAACCACCCCTGAACTGAGAGTTTCCATAAGATATACTAAAAGTATTAGCAATAAATGATGTTGAGCACTTTTACATGTTCCAGATGCTCTATATATGTTACCTAAGAATTCCTTTGGCCTTGCAGATTGTCTCCATTACAGCCAGATTAATTCTTCCTTTCAGCACCATCATGGGGTAAAAATACATGTTGATTCATCTCTTTGAGGTACTTGATATGTTGAATTCCCTTAGCTCTCACAATGTTTAGTTTAAATTTAAACATTTTGCTGGTATGATGATATGTTACATGTGTGATATAAGGATTTTCGTTGTTGGTATTACTACCATCAGAACTACTACTACCATCATCACCGTCAGTAAAGGCCCAAGTGTAGACACAGTTATGCCAGTATAAAGATGGTTTATACCTGTATATTTATTCTTTTTTTTATGTAAGAACAATGGTATACATAAAGCACCTTTTACACAAGTTTAAATTAATTTACTTAGAGGCATTGTTATATGTCACTGTCTCTGGAATACATGATCATATGCATGCTATTACCCCATGGTACATGTAAACCTGTATTAGCTAACTCATTGTCATGGGTTAGTTCTCATTTACCATGGTGCAGGAGCATGCACATAACAGCATGTATAGCAAAGCCCCACGCTTTTTCTGGGGCCCTAGCAACCTCGTAATAATGGCACACTGCCTTGAGTCTCTGCCTGACTAGCTCTGCCCCAGCTAATTAAGTGACTGGCTTCCTGACTGGCTGCTGTTGGGCCACCTGTCCATTTAGTCCCAGCTGTGGTAGCAGCCTCCCGGCCACCCTGCTCCGCTTTGACAAGTCTCCTGGTTCCTGACTGTAGTTTGGTTTTCTTGGACTTCAGGTTGCGGATTGTCCCTTGAACCTGGAAACTTGGCATCTGATTCTGAGACCCTGGCCCTGGCCTGTGTTTTTGGACTCTGACCCTGGCTTTCCCTCTGGACCTGCTAATTTTGGCTCCCAAACCGTCACTCTGCCCCTGGTCCCTGTCTTCCCTCAGTGGCTTAACTCTTAGGCTACACCACATCTGACCCCAATTGTGGATAGTTTTGCAATAACTTGTCCATGCATCTGTGTCCCAACTATACCAATGTATTTGAAGCAACCTAACTTTCTATTGCCACTTTCGAACCCTGATACTGTGTAGTGAAGTTGTGGCATTCAGGACTGAATGAGGCACTTGCCACAGTGAGTCCTTTTAAAAAATGTCCTGTAGCAGAGGTGTTCAGCCCTAAGTTGCTGGAGGTTGCACACCCCTCTGTCCAAGCTAGCTGGGGCTGCATTAGCAGCGACCACAACAGTAGGGGCCATGAGCCCTGGAGGCCTCATGGGTCCCCCTTGTTGCTCCTTGCATCCCCTATCCCTGCTGCACTGTGTTTGGGTACTGTTCCTCCCCTCTCCCCTGCACTATGTGCTTGGGCATCCCTGCTGCTGCACTGTGTACCCCCATGGCACTACATGCACTAACTCACCTTTAGCTCCTTGGCTGCAGGCTCTCCCACAATACTGTGCCACTCGGACATGCCAGCACACTAGTTTCTGCCCTGCTGCACCACTCTGCCATCGGGAGCAGTAAAGGGAAATCAGAGGAAGGATGAGTCTGGAGCCCCTAGCTGCAGCTGGAGTGATGGGGAGGAGTGATAGCTGGAGGCTGCAATTTAACCTCTTGTGGGTTGCCTGTTGGACAGCTCTATCCCATAATCTCTCCTGTATTTGTTTGCCACTGCTGCAGTCTGTCCTACTTCTCAGTGCTGTGTTATTTTTTGGATACATTCTGGTGTCCTTGCCATAAACAAAGTTCCAATTTGTTAGGAAGTCAACACTATAATTCATATAACTAAGCTAGTTAAATGCTGCTTTCACATTTCTGAAAACGGTGTCAGCAGCAAAGCTGCGTCATCTAGAGGTTGTATCATCACATATTGAAAACAAAGGTATACTTTCACCTTACTTTTCTTTGTGTACCATTGTTTTCAGTATCTCACTTGGCTCAAATGATCTTTCCCTGTTTCAGTCATTTAAACAATTTTAAACCTGATGTTAAATCACTTTGAAGTAGCTTCCTTCTGTATGAGGTAGGAGGGGAAAAGAGAAAAAGGGGAATTTTGTTTTCATGTTTTGTTGTCAGCACGTTGATTCAAACCTGTAGAATATTATGTTCCCGTGGTGATAACTTCTTTTGCTGCTCTGGTCCGAGTATCTTGACTGAAAATTACAGTCGTGTTTGAGTCCCTACGACTGGCTTACCATAGTTGTCACACATTTGAGCAGTCAGGATATAAAATATAGTTGCTTGCTTTATGCGCATGATAGCAATGGTTGCCCCTCTCAAGCATTTTTTTGATTAATTTATGATCTAGCACTATTATTTTTCCCATTGTCACCAGATCTTTCTCTTTTTTTTCCCTTTTTTTTTATGTTCTCCTTCATTTTATTTGCTCTGTTCCTGGATGGCTGCACCTGAGTTGGCCAAATTCTTGGGTCAGATTTTTAGAAATTGTATAGTAGGCCTGTGTGACTAGGGAACTATTCGATTCGGATTTGGCCAATTTAGGTGCCAGCAATTAGATTCAGGGATTCAAATCGCTTTTCTGATTTGATTTGGCTGAATCGGCATCGGAAGATTCAGGGCCGATTAGGAGATTTGGCCACACAGTATAATGGAGAATCAATGAAATGTTTATAAGTTTGTTGTTTTTTTGGCTGACTCAGCTGAAACTTGCAGGGATGGTAGCCTCTGCTGAGGGCATGATGCCTGCCAAGTTTCAAGGTGATAGGTGCAGGGGTTTCTGGGAAACTGCACCTCAAACTGCTGATGAGCAAAACTCATGACATGGATGACACTGTGCGTGTGTTAAGGCCCAGGGGGCTGAAAACTGCAGGCCTGCTAGGCCCTGCTGCAGCCATGAAGCCTGCGGGCTGTCGGAGAGATCGGTGCAGGGGGAGTCTGGGTTCTGGGACCTGCACCTCTGGCTGCCAACTTCTTACCACTTAAAACACAAAACCTGCCAATCTCCAGTACCCCCACAAACTACACACCAGAATCTATCAAAGACAACAAAACCCATCTACCTGTGGGGGCACGTTCCTCACCAAAAAAACACTCTGCCTCCAGTCTATCAGGCCTGATCCTAAGAGGGAACAAATTACAAACCACTTCTCACAGTCGGGCCCATGACCTTCACTTCATCAGCCTCCTGGGTACAGAAACGCATGAGTTCATTTCAGATTAGGTAGTGGAATTGTGACACCCTGCAGCCTGCCAGACATCGCACTCCCTGCTACCTCTGCACTTCTACCTGCTCTGCTACATTCCCCTTCCCCCCGCCTCAGCATGTCCCTCCATTTCCATTTACCCCGATGCCTCCATTTCCATTTACACTGACTGGCTTTCTTGCTTGCACTGCATGCCAGGCCAGCCCCTGGCTTCTTCACTATTCCTTCTATCCTGGCCCAGGAGACGCACCAACTGTAGGTACTTCCTCAGCCAAACACAGGATTTTTCAACGCAAAAGCTGGCATCCCAGGCAGCTAAGCTGAGCTTACTGAGAGCCTCACAACTACGCTGCAACCAGCAAGCCTCAGGCCTGTCAAAGATGTGACAAGTGTGGGCTTTCCCCAGCCAGGACTGTGCATGTGTGTGTGTTAGCTGGAGGTTATGGTGCCTCCTACCCTCCTTTCACCAGGGGATCATTGGTCCTGGCATTTACAGGGCTGCTGCACCACTAGCAGTCCCACCAGGCCTCCCTACCCTGGTAGGGTGCAGTTTTAGTGGTCATGCCTAGGACCCGGGATTGCCTCCTTCCCCATAGCCCCATCCCATATGTCCAAGTTTGTCCTGGCAGGGGAGTGAGCTCAAGAGGAACATGTTCTTCTCCTGCTGGCTAGTGATGCAGCGAGTGCCCCCTCCAGCTGAGTTAGTTAATTTAATTAACTAACTAATTTAATTAGTTAATTAAAAATTAACTAGTTTTTAAAAAAAGGAAAAAAGGAAATTGGTGCAGATGGAGTGAGGTGTGTAGGACTCGGTCTGTCTGCAGGTAGAGCTTGGAGAACCCCAGCAGTGGGAGGTTCACCTTCAAGAACACCAGTTGCTTCACCAACGTGGGATCCAGGCAGGTGCGGTGGGGTGTCACAAGATCCCCAGCAATGCTGAACGCCCTCTTGCTTGGAACACGTTTGGACCCTAGCATTGAAGCCATACCCTTGGCCCACATTGGCAGTGACTGGCATGGAGGAGACTGGCTGGTGCTGGTGGCAGTGCTGGCACTGGGAGTGCTGGCATGGGAAAGTGGATCCCCCTCTTCCACATCGCCTCACCTCAGCCCTTTGGCCTCCCTCACCGTTGATCAGCACCTGCATCCAGCAATCGAGGGTTTTGGTGCTGCCAATGCACATGCCGCCCTTTACTTTCAGGTCGCACATGGCCACCAGCATGCAGACCGTACTGGACTGCAAGGGATCCAGCCATCTCCTGATACCCTCCTTCAGCTGCCTCACCAGTGCCTGCACGTCTGCTGACAGCAGCCTACCCCAGCCAGGAATATTGATCACCTGGAACTTCTCCATTTGGTTCTCAAGTTCCCATGCTATGAGGATCCACCTGGCTGAGAAGGGCATCACCAGCGCTAAGGGTCTTGGTGGCTTCAAGGAAGGGCTTGAGCCCTACAGAGTCACTCAGCTCTGTTCAGGGGGCTGCTGATCCTGATCTTCCCAAGCAAGGCCATCTCATGGATGGCCTTCTGTTGCTTCACCAGCCTTTTGAGCATCAGGTATGTGAAGTTCTACCAAGTCTCCACATCTTGCATGATTTTGTGCTGTGGGATGCTCAGCTCTTCCTGTTTCTCCCACATCATCTTGCCCCCCTTGATGCTGTGGTGGAAGTAACCCACCATCTTCCTGTATTTTGAAATCAGCTGGCTTGTAGCAGTAGTGGTGGCGGTGCTGTCACTGGCAGCTGTGTCCCCCTCCAAGGCATCCCTGACTATGAGGTGCAGCCTGTGTGCCACACAGCAGACAGCTTTGACCATATTGGCCCCATTGTCAGTGACCATGAACCCATGTGTGGGCTCAGCCTGCCCAATGAGCCACCCCTGCAGCAAGCAGTTCATGGCCACCATGATCTCCCTTGCCATGTGGGACTTATCCAGTACTTTGGCTTGGAGAGCCCACCAACAGCCTGACTGATCGCACCAGTGCCCTGTGATCACCACCCTGGCTGTACATATATGAGATGAAGTGCAAGGCTATCTGTGGCCCTGCCTTGCGCAGCTCCTCCCTCAAGTATTCCCTGCATGCCTCATGCAGGGAGGGGACCACTGTCCTGCTAAAGGAGGTGTGTGTGGGCACTTGGTAAGATGGAAGCACAAGCACCATGAGCTGCCTCAACCCTGGCCACTTAACTAGGGAGAAAGGCTGGCTATTCAGAGCAAGCATCTCCCCAGTGCTCTGGGAGATCTTGCTTGCCTTGGGAATGCGCCTCCCTCTGTCTGCAGCTTTCCCCCACCACTCCAGGGTGGCCTGCCTCTGCTTTGGGGCACGGGGGCTTTGGAGTGAGCGGGAGACTTCCCTTTGGGCATGCTCACACGGCTGCCAGGCTGAGCAGGAAAAAGGACAAGGGGATGCTGTGTTCTGAGATGCAGTAGCATCGCCGTGGCAGTGAAGTGCTTCACGTCCTTGCCCCAGCTGATCTGCCTTTGGCAGTGCTGGCAGATAGCAAACCTGGGATCATCTGCCAGCTCAAAATGCTCCCATGCTGTGCTACTCACCCACTTCTGGGTTGAGGGTAGGGATGCTGCCTTATGCCCCCCTCAGCAGGCTGAAGCACAACAGGAGGAGCTGCCTCAGCTGAGCCACTTGCCTGAGCCTCCTCAGCCTCCTCCAAGGTGCTGCTTTCCAGAGAAGGAGACCTGGGTCTAGGGGACCTCTGAGGGGTGTGGAGCACAAACTCTGATTCCCCCTCGGTCCCCAGAATTGCTTGAGTCATGGTGCTCAGGTCCCCTGGTTCCAGCTCCAGCTCCTCCTCTGGCGGTGGGAGGCTCGCACTGGGAGATGACATTGGGGTGGAGGAGACAGTGATTTTGTTGTTGGTGCCTATTTCTGGAGTTAGGGGAGGTGGTGCAGGGACCTCAGGTACTGCACTCACGTCCTTGCTTCCACTGGCAGCAGAAGCCTCATGGCTGCTTGGGAACAGGACGTATCTGTTGGGGAAGGGGAAGGGGGGAACTTGCAGCTCCAGGTCTCCCCTACCACCTCTAGCCCCTCTCCCTCCCCTGCCAGAAGACCTGGCACCTGCCTTTCCAACAAGCTTCATATTGTTTCCTGTGCTGGCAAAGGTGTGTGCGTGTGTGTTGTGTTCTTCTTCGATCTGGTCTTGTTCTGAATCCGAATGTGTGGCGGGCTGTCAGTGGCAAGTTCTTCTGTTCATGAGTGCTGTGTGATGTGTTGAGTGGTCTGACTGATTATTAATACCTATATATGTATATATATATATGGTGTGTTGTATTCTTCTTGATTTGGTCTGAATCTGAATGTGTGGCTGGCTGACTAGTTCTTTTGTTCTTCTGTGTTGTCTCTAGTCTGTATGTAAACTATTAACTAACTAGAACTAATATTAATGACTAATAACTATACAATATCTTCTATGAATATATGATTTTTCTTTGTGTATTTGTGTGCGTGCAGTGTATGCTTCCCTGTAAAGTGATGGATGACATTGCCAGGGAAAACACTGAACTTTCTTTTTTTTAAAAATATTGCACCAAAAAAAGAGAACAATATAAATTGAAAGAAACTAATTGGATAAATATTAAGTAAAGAGATGCTACACTAAGCTATATCTTATCCAATCCTTTCTAAGAACAAAAAGGAGCAGGCATCTGAGTGACTAGGAAGCAAGCCAGGCAGTCCAGTACCTTTCTGACACTGTTGCTCACTCAGAACCAGCTCGCAAAAGACACAGCAAGCCTGCAGACAGAGGCTTTTATGATATTTCTATGTTCTTCCTCCAGACACTGTGATTGGAAGGGCAGTCAGAGACAAATCACACTCACTGGCCAGTTAGAGATGTCAATCCTTCCCCGCTCCCCCTTTCCCCTGTGCTCCCCCTCCCTCTTCTAAGTTTCCGTTTCTCCGTAAAGATTGCCCTCCAAATTGCTGAATCTTTTCCAAATCAATTCAGAGGCTCTGATTCGATTTGGAAAGTTTTAAGCTTCTAACAGTTGAATTCGAATTCGGAGATTTGGCCTCCGAATCAGGCTGAATCTTCTCTGAATTGAATTGCAAACTGAAACTTTTCACCGCCCTATTGTGTAGAGTCTACATCTCAGATAATCCATGAGGAGATGAGATTTAAATTTAAAGCATTTTAGTCTAGAATATTATAAGCAAGTCACAGACAGGAGAGAGGAAGGATAGTTTTGTAGGTAATGTACTTGGTTGAGACTTGCAAGATGCAGTTTTTTTGTGGCTCCATTGCAAACTCCCACTGTGCCCACGACTGGGTCTCTCTCTGCATCCGTTTCTCATCTGCAAGACAAACATGACAACACTGCACACTCAATAGGTGTGTCAATTCATTAATGTGCAAAGCATCCAGAGACTGTGTGGGATGGATGCTATTAACCAAATGGGGATGGAGACTGAAAGAGGGCACAGCTTTCTTTAATCCTGGCTTGCAAAGCACACAGAAGCACCCTTCTGCCTTTTAGCTTAAGCTTCAGGGATCACTATGAGGCAGCAAAAAGATGTACTTTAAAGACATAAATAATTTCCTGCAAAATGCATTGCTTGGGTTCTGTGCTGTCAGTAGTGCAGTAAACACATAGCAATGCATGAACAGAACAGCTGCTTTAATTTAAGGGTTGCTATGCTCCCACAGCATTTGATTAGTGTTATTTGTTAGTAGTGGATTCTCCAAAATACGCAAGCTGCTTTTAGCCTCCCTTACCTGACTCTCTGCCTACCTCTTCAGGGAAACCTGAAGTATCCTGCTGGGTACTGTGCAAATCCAGCCATTGATAGGCTAGCCCAGGGGATTGGGTTTGAGTGAAGGGTACCTTGTACAAAAAAGTGCTAGAAAACAATTAAAGATTGGATATTCCCGGCTGGCTGTGCCCAGCCTGGCTGAAGATGCTGCAGCTGCTTTAAGAAGTTAAAAGTGATACAGCAAACTGCAGAATTAAGCTGTAGCTTGTAATTTGAAATAGAGATCTGCCCCCTGGCTGATCCCTTGTCCTCTGCCCGTAGCACACTCCCTGCTGCAGAATGCCCGTTATCTCCAAAGGGAGACGTGTCATTACACGCAGTACAAGTGCTAGCGCAGCAGATGCAGTTAAATATAGACACACAGCAGTGCCTCTAAGGAACAAACCCCACCACTAGTGCATTGCAAGGAACATGCTACCAGAAAATAAAAAACCCCATAAATTTCAGCCTTTGTTTGCCCCAATTCTGCATTTGACCCCTGAATACACAGGCCAACCACCAGGCACAAGGTAAAGGATAGTGGGAAAGAATTGTGCCATTCCCCCCTCCTTTAAAACAACTCTACTGTCTCTATCAATGGCTTTTTTTTCCTGTGGTGCACATCTTTGTCTGCTTCCAGCTGTATCAAATGCTGCCCTATCTGTGTGGCTAGGGACAGACATTCGAAAAGCCTGAGCCTGAATTGATTCAATCTTTGCAGATTAGTCTAACTTTCAAAGTTGAACCGATTTGGAGGTGGCTAGACATTCCCTTTTCATTCCAGAAATGTAGGCACATGCCTGCAGTGACTCTGGCTAGAAGCTGCAGGGTGCTAGAGCACCCTCCCTTCCCTTCACAGTACTGAGCTGAGGGGGGCATGGCCAGGCCCAGGCAGGATGCTCTGATTAAGGAGGGGTTCCCCCTCTCCCTCCTGACCAGCCTATCAGGGAATCGATAACAGTGTTTATAACCCCTAACTTAGTGTTTATCACCCCATTAAGAAAACAACAGAGGGACATTACCAGCTACCTGCTGATTCTGCCTTTGTCCCATCTGCTCCAGCATGGACTGTAGCCAGCATGTGGTCTGATGGCTAATACACAGTCACCTCTCCAGAAGGCAGATGAGATGGGGGGGTGGGGGGTGGATTCATGCTTAGTGGGGAGGGGGAGGGGCAGAACAGCCTACAAGTCTCTGCCAGATTTGCAGCCCAGGAGCAGAGGGGAGGGGTCAGCCCTGCTGTGGAGCAGAGGGCCCCGCCCAGCCCAGAGAGCATGCTGGGATGCTGGGGAAGTCAGGTTTATCTTAAACCAGCAAGGGGTCTGGGACAGACGTTGCATAAACTGGTTTTATCCAAGTGAATTAAGTCTGATGCTACATTTGACCAGGTTTATCTCTAACCAGTTTCAGCCATTTTCAAACTGGTTTATGTGCACTGAACATCTGTTCTGTTACAAGTTAAAACAGTTTCTGTTCACTTAAACTGGTTTGTGTAATGTCTGTCCTTAGCCTGTGTGGATGGCGGATCACAACTATAGTTGTTTTCTACATAAATGTATACTGAGACAAGAGTGATGTCCCAGAAACATCTTTATGGGAGTCTCTGGGGCTAAAAAGTCTGTGCAGAACAGTATAAGGAAGAGTAATTTCAGAACCAGCCAGCACAGACCTAAAATTGGGTAGTACAGCCACGGTGCCTGATGTGGTATATCCTGCGCACCTTTATTCATCTACCCCGCACTGTGTCCATGATCCTATGTCTTCCCCAGCAGGTCTTTGGCTCCCGGTAAGACCATATATCCCATAAAGTTGATCCATTGGGAAGGGAGAATCAAGCACAACACACATCTATGATTACTACATTATTGGAATTGGGCTTCTCACAGTTGAACAAGTACCCTGGTTCAACAAGCTGATCATGGAGAACAGGAACATGACACAGTAGGTGAAGGAGAACATGTAAGTAAGCAGAGAAGCTGGACTGGGAGGATATAGTTAGTACCAAGTATCAGGGGGCAGATGTCCCCTGATCCTAAGAAAGGCTTTATAAAAGGAATCTTACTGAGAATGGATTTTTGAATGCTGTCTCTTTGCCTTCTGGATGTTTTGCTGCTAGGGCTCATGTTTTCAAGCTTTTCTCCCCAGGCACAAGGAGTTGGAAATCTGACATGATAACGTGAAAACCTGGAACTGTGTCTTTAAATAAAACACTGAATATTGCACAAGGTAGTAACACTGAGTTCCACAAATAAGCTCCTGTTTGACTCACACAGATCAGGGAGATGTTTCTGCAACTAGCATATGTCCATCTTTTTAAAAATTTACTGTTTAATTAGTTCCCTGCTGGGAAGCACAGCAGCACCAGCTGACTTTGCAGAGGGCTTGTGTGAGGGTTGCAGAATTGTTCTGGGGAAGTGTTCCTTGCACAGGCATGGCACATCCTGACAGAATAGGGAGTAAGCAAATGGAGAGAGGTAAAAAATAAGAGAACAGTTGGGTCACTGGAAGGAGAGGTCACTATGCCCTGTGCCTGCCTGCTGCAGAGGATTCAGTATCATGTTTGACACTAAATACCATAAGCTTGATATTTCACACTGGTTTTGGCCTGCTGCAGCATTACTGACACACTGGGGGAGTTTTTCAGTCATGATTTACATAGTTGGGAGCAAGAGCTGGTTTATGCCTCTTGGGGGTAGATTGTCTAATGGATTGAACATTGCCTGGAAGTTGCTCTGAGTTCTGCTCTTGGCTCTGACAGCAACTCACTGGGTGCCTTCCAGGAAGTCACTTCACTTCACTAGTTCACTTTCTTTTCTGTGAACTGGGGAGAACAGCACCTTGCTCCCAGGGATGCTGTGAAAATTACTCGGTTAATGTTTGCAGGCCATAGTGAAATATGGGCGCCTATACATGAGCAAGGCTGCTCCAATGTGCTATAATTACAGTGCGTCAGAGCAAGCTTGATTAATCAAATCTGCTGAAGCATGGTAATTGCTGCACTCCAGCAGACTCCATGTCCATATATACGTGTCTTGTCTCCATACATGTCTTGTGTATCAGCATCCTGTGCTTCAAACTGGGGCACTTTTAACTAAAGTTCGTTGAACAAGTTCTAGTAAAAGCGATCCTGCCACCATTTTTAAGCATGGGATGCTGATACGCAAGACTCTGGGCGCTTTAGCTCTAACTAAAGTGCCCCCCCCAACTCATAGGGCATGTGTATAAATGCCCATTTTGGTTAACGTGATTTCTTTAGACAAGACACTTCAGAGAAAATAGAGATGGGAGACTGGAGGTATATCTTTTTTGCATAGCTTTTTTTAAGCCTTGAGTGAAATTCTGCCTTCAGACTGATAGGACTGATGCCTACAACACTTTGCTGACTTTCATTGGAAGTCATCCAGGGACAGTGCCTTGAGCAAGAAGAGTTTAAGGCCTTGGGTGTTGGTACACACAAGTTCCTTTGTACTTCGTTTCTGGGAGAAGAGAGGAATGAAAATAGGTCGGTTTCTAGGCAGCTTGGTTTCCAAGGGATTTTTGAGCTGATCGATCAGTTAACATGATTATCATAACAGCTGCTGAGGAGCTGTTATGAGAGAGCATATGACATAGGATGGTTTTGCTAGTGCACAGACTCTTGCCGTGTTAATAAGCAGACGTTGACTGCACACTACCATTAAGATTCTTTCTAGGTTCACTACATTGTACAATGTCATGCCAGCTTTTGTTATAGAGTGGTTTATAAACAGCCTTTTAGCTCAGCACATCATAAGGGTACAGCCTGTGGAAGATTTTCCAGTAGAGTTCTTCTCTCAGAAAACGCTGTTGGCATCGATGCAAGTTCCCTTGGATAGCATACGGGTTTGAATGCCTGGCTTGGGACTCCCAGCCTTGAGGTGTCTTACCAGACCCTGGTTTTCGGGTCTCCTGCTCTGAATTAGCCCAGCAGACAAACCCTGGCTCCCAGGCCCTTTGGTAGCTTGTCTTGCAGGCGCCTAGGGTTTCTAGACTCACCTGCTTACTGGCAACACAGCTGGTAGGCTTCCCCATGAGCGATTCGGGGAGCCAGGCGTCCCCTCTAAAATATTTCACTTCATTTTCATTCTGCCATGAGATTGGGGGGAAAAAAGTTAAGTCTCAGAATTTTCCAGAGAATAGAAAATGGCTCAGCTCAAAAAGGGGCCTTGAGGGAGATGTAATTTGTATATATTTGTTCTCCGTAGCCTAGAGACATGGGCACAGGGATTTATTTGACTAACTACTGGTGTTGTCAAGTAAAATTCATTTCAATCAACGTTAAACTAACTCTACAAGATTGCAGGGAATATATAGCTATTACGTTAATCAAAGGCATTTAAGAAAGTTGCCACTAACTATTAAAGCAATGGGTGCATGTTGCAATCTTAAATTAAACTGAAAAAATGTGATTGAAACTCCAGTGAGGTCACACTCATAATAATGAATCATTATAGCAAATGTTCCTCTCATCTGAATTTCTTTTAAGATACTAGGCAACATCGTGCTCTTTCTTACTCCAGTGGAAATCCTGAATAATCCAATTGACTTAACTCCAGTGGAACCGGGAGCACATGGCAGAGCCTGATGCTCTGGGAAACTGAAGTCCTTTACAGAAAAAAGGAGGAGCAATGAGGGCAGCAGTACTCTGTTTCCCTATGATGTCCTACCTGCCCGATGACTTGGCTCTCATCTGGAAGGAAAGTCACTTCAGTCTCTCTGCCTGTTCCCTGCTTGCACATAACATTGGGCAGGTTGCATTGCTTCCCATTGGGTACAGACAGAAGTGACCATTTTCACTCAATCTGACGACAGAAAGTGGTTTATAGCTATGATGAAACACAAGTGCACAGCTGCAGGCCGTTTAAAAATGGCCAACCAGGTGAAAATCTGAGCCTCCATTGCATGAGGGGTCAAATGAAGACATTTCAGAACAGAGCATCTTCTGTAACGTGTCTGTGCTGTCTCCCAGCCTGTCGCTGTTTTCAGAATGAGAGGAGGGGTAGGGGATGGAGGAAGTTTGGTCTAGGGTTTGTTCAGCCCCTGCTGGAGGGTGGGGTGGGTGTATTGGAGCCCCCTCCACCTCTGGGGTCTCTAATACACCCGCCAACCCTCCAGCACTGGCTGAGGAGCCCCTAGAAAGAGCTCCCCGTGCTCCCTTTCCCCCCCCTCCCATTCTGAAAACAGCACCAGGCTGGGACAGAGGAGGGGCTGTTGCTACGGGAAACAAGCTATACACTTGAGACCGGCAGCTAGATTCCCCTCCCCCTTTGGAAACAACAGTGAACTTCTGTTTGGTCCCGGGGGAGAGCTGCAACTCGGAGCGCTTCCTGCAGAGCATTCTCAATTACAGTGGAGAGCAGCATTTCTATCTTTGCCCTTTGTCTCAATTTACCCTCCTGCGAAGTGGGGATAATGATATTAGTAAGGCTGTGTACTGTAACTGAGACACCTCTCTAATAGAGCCATACCTGAGAATATCGACTCATTCAAGCCATCAGATAGGTTTTCAGAGGGCAGGTATTTCTGGTCTCTGGCAGTTTGCACTAGATATGAGTAGATTAATCAGTGGTGAAAGGTTCTGTATCCAATTCATCCCCTGTCCCCAGTACATGGTCTGTTGGCACCATGCTAACAAGGAATACATTAAGATAAGGAATACGTTAAGGTGTCTGCAGACCCATGGTAGTCTGAAAGGCATGCTAAAAGCAGTAGGAAGGAAAGTTACAGCCTTACTTTCAGGCCTCATGTTGCCCTGAGCATGACACATTATCAGAAAACCACCTTCAAACTCCTACCGTTTAGTTTTGTGTGTGGGTGTGTGGGGGGGGGGGTATGGGACTTATAAAACAAAAATATTTGCACACTCTTCCATGCACGAAAGCCTAAGTATTTCCATTCATGCCTTCATAAGTCTTTTTTTTTTGGCTCAAATGTTCATTGTTCCATTGTAAGTGTTCCAGGATTCCTCTCAAGCTGCCTTTAGCATGAAGTATTTTAAAAAGTGTGTTGCAATGGCTACAAGAAGTTTAGGCTGGGATCAGGTCTGCCTTGTGCTATACAAATATACTACAAACCCAGACAAAGACACAGTCCTTGTCCAAAGCAGAGAACCATCTAGGGACTGGTTTATAGCTTCTTTCTTGAACCTTTTGTGCTGGCAATGAGGTCAGTGGCCTTGTGCGGATTTGCCGACTTGATGAAGTCATTTGGAAAAGTCAACAAACAACACAGCGATGAGGCTTGGTACTGACTCCACTGACAGATGCTTCATTGTGTCTAAGACCAGCTCTGAGAGCATAGGTTGAGATCTCCCATGGCCATTCTTGATTAGGAAGATGTTTTCTGAAAAGTACGGACTCATTTCCTTCTCAAGATTGTCCACACCTCTCCAGTTCATTACTTCTTCTTTTGAAAGCCAGCAGGATGAGAGTGTTAGCTGTGTGCCTGAACAGGGCAAAAGGTGACAGAAAGCTCACTGCACTATGAAACAGACTGGAAACAAATTTGCCCTTGTGCTACCATGGAAAACTTTATGGCAGTACAGAGGCTGAGCAGACAGATGTCCATGCCCCTTGACCCACTACAAATGCCCATACTTTGTGGGCATGACATAAGTGGTATAAATCTGTGCCACTTTTTTCAGTGGATGTCTGTTTGCTTTATGGTGGAAGAGCTTGGGAAATCTGGAACCGTCCCATTCCCAGGGCATGTGAGAGCGGGCCCTTAGAGGGCTGGGAGGACCCACCTGTTCCCCCACTTGCAGAGGTGCACCTGGGGAATCTGAATTGTGGTACATCTCTGCCAGTGAGGACAGATGCCCTGAGTATTGTCCCACAGAATTAGGCTTGGTTGCTCCTGGGAACAGCAGGGGCCTGACCTTGCAGGGCAATGGGCAATGTTAGTTTTGTCCAATGATGCAAATGAGCTGTGCCAGAACACATCTCAGAGGAACCGGCCCACTTCATTCGGGGATCTCTGTTTATAGCCATAGAGGGCAGTCTCTCAGGAGTCACCACTCCTCTTTTTCCCTGAGTAGGATAGGGGTGGGTGGCAGAGCTTTGGCTCCATGGCAATGCAGTAGCTGGCACCTAGTATCGGTATGAGTGGGGTGTGGGCAAATGAGGCACAATCCAGTCTCTGATCTGCTACTTGGACATTGTAGGATGCTCTCCTTTGCTCAAGGCTCATTGGAAAGTGTCAGTCCAACCTCAGGATAAATCTACACTGCAAACTGCTGTTAACTTCCAAGGCAGCACACTCAGGATCTCACAGGATCAGATCTTTATGTAGCATTGCAGTGCTGTGTAGAGAATCCATAGCTAGCTTTTAAAGGAGCCAGCCTGGAACCAGAAATTTAACTGTGGCAGCACCGAGAGATTTCTCAGCAGGGGAACGTTGGCTCCTACAGAGCTTGGTGCTGTCATTGTTAAGTCTGCAGTAGAGACATGTGCTTAGCTACACAAGGACCTGAACACAAGTAGAAGTTAATAGCACTTGGCAGTGTCCAAGGTGTGCTCAGCATCGCAGAATGAGGCTTTACCTGTCACCTCTGTGTAACTTATTTCTGAAGTTTAGAACCATTTCTTACTGAGGTGCTTGGGAAGAAAAGTTACTTTGCATCTTTCAGTTTATCATGAATCCTAGTTCCAAAATCAGACTTCTGCCAAATAGATTTTTCTCCTTTCCATTTAACAATTGAATGATGCTACTAGTAATTAATGTGTGACCTGCGTACGTATTACTAGCCTTAGGTCATGCCAGAATACAAAACTCAAGAGGTAGCTAGTGTTTGACTGATCCCATTTTTACTAACAACAGGTAGTAATGGCTTTTGCGCTTTCAAAGGCAGTGTGTAATTTAGTTGCAGCTGCCTTTGAATACTGTTTCATGACTTAATTTTCCTAGTCTATGGGTAGCTTTCATTCCTGAAGTTTAAAAAAAAAATCACATTAAATGCCAAGCCTTTAAAAACAGAGAACTAATATGGATTTAAAAAGGAGAGTAGCTTACCTTATCTTGATAAATCTTCATTTATTTTTATTTATCTGCGTTGCTTCCTTTACAGTTCCTAGAAGTTCCTTTTCTTTTACTGTTTCAGACATTGGCTAAATTACATCTTTGTTTGTTTGTCATCATTATTGTGTACAGTGGGTAAATCCAGAGGTAAATTAGGTCCTTTATAGACACGTGTACCATCCAGCTAAGTATAAAAACAAGGAGCAGGCCCACTAACCAGCTTATTGCCTAAGAAAGAAAAGAGTTAAGAAAGGGGGAGAAAAGGAATAGGACCTTTTTGGGGGGGAGGGGGCAGGGGCTGACATTTTACTTAGTATGGTTTGCTTTTTTTAAAGTTGTACCTTTTAGTATTAATTATTTGTATTTGTAATGTATGCTTAATTAGTCTGTAGCAGGCTGATTGTCAAAGACTCGGAGCAGACAGCGTTCTCCAGGCTGGAGGAGTCTGCATGCTTGCAGGGACCATAGTCAGCGGCAGGCAGTAAAGATAACTACAAGCCTCCTCCAAGGATTGAACCAACTGCAAAAGATAAGTGGCTGGCCAAAAGAAGTTAAAAGGCTCCCAGGGAAAGAAGTTGTGGAAACTAATAGAAGAGAGAGGAGTTGAGTGAACTGGAAGTCAGTTAATTAAGAAAAGAGGAAGATGATTGCTTGACTGCTGGCTACAATACCAGACCAGAGACACTTGGGTTTGGGAAGAGACCCAGGGCTGCAAAGTTGGAGGCAGCAGTATTGGAACAGGGAACTCACCCCAAGGAACCCACCCCAAGTGTGGGCAGAAAGCAGCAGACAGCCAGAGCCACCTTCTCAGGGGTCTGTGAGTTAACCCTACAAGGACTGTAGTGAACATTGTGTGGGTTATGTTACTGTTTGGGTACTGAGTGGGATTTATACTGGTTTCCTGAGGGGCCAGAGGGCCCAGGAAATAATGAACTCTATATAGTTAAAGGATTTTTGATCTAATTAACCCCAAACCTGCTACAGAGCCTACACTTGAGAATCATGCTTCATTTTTACAGTTGAGAATCATGCTGCTTCATGATAGTGCCATGTGCCCATGTAGTAAGGGAGTGCTGGGCGCGACCCACCCCTCAAAAAGGTCCTATTTCTTTTCTCCCCCATTCTTAACTCTTTTCTTTCTTAGGCAATAAGCTGGTTAGTGGGCCTGTTTTGAAGAGCTCACAGTCTAAATAAACGAGGCCAACTAAGGGTGGGGGACTGGTTGCTTCCATTTGCCAAGTGGAGAACTGAGGAAAACTCAGCACCCACAACAGGGGATACGTTGTCCAAAGATGCAAGCTCTCGTATAGTCACGAAAATAAGGAACTATTTTTCCCTCCAGAGATCCCAGGGCACTGACTGACAAGCACATTTGAAAATCTGCCTGAGGCTATGGGTACCAAAAACTTGAAAAATCTCTTCCTAAATGAATTGTCAAAGCCACAAAGGAAGTCTGGGACAGCTGAGAATTAAAACCTGGTCTCCTGAGTCTGAGCATAGCATAACAGACCTCTCAAACTCTTGCTTTTCTTTTGTGTTTGTGAGCAGGTCATCCTTGCCTTAACCATTTTCGTGTTAGAACTAGATCTTGCTGCTCCTTCAGGTGTGTAGCAGTTTGTGTATTTCCCTGTTAATGAGAACATCCTGAAGAGGTATTCTGTTCCTCTGACGTGGATTGCCTCAAAGCCCCTGGATAGCACAGCTCTGCTCCAAACCTGGTTTAAAGTTATGCTGAAACAGCATCATCTAGACCGTTGTGAGTGGAGGAAAGACAGGAATCATGTGCTTCAGCCAGCCAGGAAGGCTTGGTTGGATATTTTACCTTTCACACTCAATTAATCTTGGATCCTTTCTGATTAAATATTATCTGGCTTGCAAAACTGATGGATGGTGAGTTAAGGAGTTGTAGAAACTATCAGCAGATGAGCTGAAGAAAAAGAAATGGTTGCAGTGAGAGTTTGTAAGAGTCATATACCTGAGCGCTTCAGATTCACCAGTGCTGGAATGCTTTCACTGGAAGGGGGATAGTTACTGCTTGCTTGGTAGTAATCTCTCCCTGTTGCCTCACAATCTTATTAGGAAGATTCCTTATTAGTTTCACTTTTATCTCAGGACCATCCTCCATCAGATCACAGTGCTGTGTCAACCAAATTCTCATCAGCAATTTGTCTGATCCCATTATAAACTATTTAAAATGAATAGTTCAGGAGCAAGATGAATAATGATGCTGATGATATGGTTGGATCTGATCTTTGTTAGGGCCCTTGTTAGGACATATACTATCAGAATTCTAGTATATACTGTGTGTCTCATCCCAAGCAAGCAGCTTTGTTATCTTGTTTCATTTAGAGAGGTAAACAAGAATTGGTGAGGGGGGACCTCTGCTCCCCGGCCCAGGACAGGATGGGAAGTGGGATATGCTTAGATTTCAGAAGGCAAATTTCATATAATAAACACTTCTGGAAACATTTAAGAGGAGCAGAATGCTTGCTCTGCCACTGACTTCCTGTGTGACGTTAGGCAAGTCGCTTATCTTTCCTCTGCACGTTTACCTTCCTAGTCTCATTGTAACTGAGACTTTAAATTGAACTTATTTAAAGCAGGGCCTGTTTTTTTGTACTGTGTGCAACACAATGGGTCCCAAACTTTGTGACTGATTAAAAACAAAGTTGTAGCTAGAGATAAGCAAATTAACTTCTTCAAAATAAGAAAAAGGAGAAAATTTGGTGGAACAGCTGCCCTTCAGAGACGGGAGTGGGAAGTGCAAGTTAGACAAGCATTTGTCAGTCGTGAGTTACTAGAGATGATCCTGCCTGGAGTAGAGGTTTGGACTAAATGACCTATTGAGGTCCCTTTCCTATATGTAATTCTATATGTTCTGGGTTTTAATCCCACTTTCCTGGGTGCCCTGCTGTTGGTGTCAGTTAGGGTAATTGTAAAATCTCCTACTGATTTCAGCAAAAGCAAGAGAAGGCCCAATACCCTTTACTGTCCATTGTTCTCTTCTGCACATGGGTAAATTGATACTTTTTGTATATGGCTATGCAACTTGTACCTTGTTTCAGTTGGAATTTGGATTTGCTATTTGGTGTTACTTGCCACTTTCCTGACATTTGGCTTTGCTAATGAAGTGAATAATACCATAAACCTAAATCCCAAAACAATCCTTCCTCCAAGGCTTGTTTGTTCCTTGTTCCTGTAATAGCATCTTTCTGTCCCAAAGAGACTTTCTGTCAGAAAACCACTCCCACAATGCTTTTATCAAGGCCAGTGGTAACAAGCTGTACCTTGCACCATGAATCATCAGCTTCATAGCACCTGCTAATAGGATTCCTCTGTGGAATAGTCCCACCAGCCTGACAGAGGGTGTTTGTGAAGGCAGTTTGAATTCTTGAAATGACAGGTGTGAGAGAAGAGCAAAGCCAGATTTGTCATACAAAATAATGACAGTAGAACCATCACCACGCTTTGCTTGAGAGTCACTAATTAAGTTAACTAGGAATCTTTTTCAGAAATTCACAGAGCTAATTAATTTTCCTCATTGATTAGTTCCCAGCATCTTTGCATTTCTTTCCCCTCCCTTCTCATTCTAATTAGTGCTCCTTCATTGTGACATCTTTAGTTAAACAGGGGCTACATCTTCTCCACTAGACAGTGTCCCTTTTAAACAGGAGTCTTGGCGCCACCTTTCTAACTGTGCTACAGCATTTCCAGGGTAGGGACAGACATTACACATAAAGCGGTTTAAGTGATTTGAAACTGGTTTAAACCTGTAACAGAACAGATATTCAGTGCATATAAACACGCTTGAACCATTTTGCCCACCTCAAGCAAGCTGCTTGTGTTGTTTTGGTTTACATTCCTGGTTTTGTTGTATGGGAGAATGCTTTGACAACTTGGGATGCAAGTAGGCTAGGGTAAGAATGGGTCTTGGAAGCGGGCCCCCTCTCATGGGAGGTATCATTGCAGTGTGACACGACTTGGAGAATGTGCAGCCCCTCATCCCTTTTAAGCAGGAAGAGCACTGGCAATTGGAAAAACTTCATCCTACAGTGCCTTAGACTCTGATATAGGGGAACGGTATCCATTTTAACTCTAGGTTACAGTTCATCAGTGAGCAGTGCAGCTGCTGTTACTAGGGAAGGGTGTAAGCAGAGACCAGGGAGTACAAAGAGTTTTATGGCCAGGGGCAATGTGTAGGGGCTGCACAGGGGTGCACTTGCACCCCCTGAGAGCACCGGTGCACCCCTTGTCAGGCTGCACTCCCTGTGTGACAGGAGAGCAGGTGGGAGCACCATCACACCCCCCATGAGCACCAGCTGGGGAGAAGGGCCACCGAAAAAAGCAGCCACACCGCTTCTGGAAGTGGCCGCAGAGCTCTGGAAGCAGCGTGGCCACTTTTACGGTGAGTGAGATCAGCACCTCTGCGGCCAGTGGGATTGGCTGCCGGAGACACCCTTCCCGGCCAGTGGGATCAGCCGCTAGGGACACCCCCTCCCCCCTCACTGGCCAATGGGATTAGTCACTGGGGGGACCACCCCTATTGCTGCCTAGTGTCAGTGGCGGCATGTGCCCCTCCTGGCTCAAGAGGCACCCATGATTATGGCTCTCACGGTAATGCAGGGATTACAGAATTACCTGCTTCACCAAGGACCTGACTTTGATTTGTGTTGGATTAGGGAAAAGATAAAGGCAGACTGTAAGTAGGGTTACCATATACTCAGGTTTTCCCAGACATGTCCTCTTTTTGGGTCCTTTGGGTAGTAGTTTTGTTTTTTGTTTGTTTTTCATATTGGCAGTTGTCCGGGATTTTGTTCTGCCTCTGCCTCTGCCCCAGCATGGAGCTGCTTGGGGCTGGGGGCAGTGGGGGAAGGTGGTTGGAGGCAGGGCATAATATGTTCAGTGCACAGACCCAGCAGCTGCAGGCAGGTAAGTGTGTGTCTGCTGGTGCTGGGGCTGCAGCAGGGAGGGGAAAGAGGTGTGTCGGTGGGGAGTTCTTCATGGGCAGCAAGGTGGGGGAGGTAGGGGACTGTGGGTTGGGAGTGAGGGGCAGGGCAGGGGTATATCACTGCCCCCTGCACAATCATGTATCCCCCCCACAAGTGTCCTTTTTTTTAAAACTGAAAATATGGCAACCCTACTATAAGCCTATTAGTTTATCACAAGCTTGCCTCCTAGTAATACACAGAATACTCCAATAAGGCAAATTATCTCAGCTGCGTTCCATTTTATATACTGAATATTACAGCAAACGTGCATTGGTTTCCATAATATAAACAAGTATGTAGCCGCTGCATGAGGTCTCTGATCCTTCCACCAGCATGAAATGACAAGATGCCATTGACATGAAATCTCTCAGATGGGACCTTAAGCTTAACAGTCATTGTAACCATTACAATCGCTAATTATGTGCTTCTTACTAGTGGATAAATCTCTAGGTATTTAATATTCTTAAAGACTTCAGAAGTTACTCAAGAGACACCAGTTACTCAGCAAGTCATCTCCCTCTGAGCACCATTCTTATTGAACTAAACTAGCTTCTTCATTAATAAAGTAACTGTTTCAGAGTTGCTTCAACCATGGGTCGATTATCTGTACATACTGACTTCAGGGTGTCACCTCCCAAAGTCTCTCTTCCTGTATCCAATGATCCACCCTTTCCATTCCCCATATTGTTATTCTACATCTTCAGACTCCTAACATTGGCCTCAACCAGAAAGTGAGGAGGTTTGTCATTGTTGCCAGATGTATCTGTAACTATTAGTCACAACTCATAAGTAAGTATAGAACTCCCCTCTTCAAAAGGGAATGGAGAAGCTTAAACAAGATTTGAATGGTTTGTGCCACCCACCTCCATAAGTATGATACTGTATTGACAGCTGGCCAGGACTGTCAGTGTGCCAAAATAAATTAAGAACTCTCTGAGCCTGCATGTATGAACTGAAATCCTCCCACAAATAGGAAATCTCTTTTGGAACAAATCGCCGTAAAGGCTGTATAATGAAGTATTGTTGCAACCAAAGGTTTAGGCCTGAAGTCTGCCTATACATGTGCTTGGGGGTAGGCTTGAGGCATTTAAATTAAAGTGGTTCCCAAAGAGCTGCGCTAATTAACGTTGCAGCATCACATGCATTAACCTCCTTCATGTTGAAAAATGTCTGTGGGAACTAAAACTCATTTAATGAGTTTTTAGCTAAAGTGTCCCCACAGCCATTTTGAAACACAGCAGGGCTTAATGCATGTGATGCTGTGGCAATGCTAGAGCGTTCTAACTGGAACATGCAGCAGACTTGAGAACATGTCAGACCACGTGCATAGGCAGCCAAACAGCCCAAACTCTGATATAGGCCCACTCCTGATCTTTGATTGTGTCTATCTTTGAATCTGAAAGATTTCTCTTTCCAGCTTGATCATTTGCAGTTCACTCCATGAACATAATTTTGCTTCAGTAAATCCCCTCATTTCTTCTAGGTAGCCAAAATAAAAATATGCTTTTTGTAACTAACTTTTGCATTGTCTTCATTTCACAGAAAAAGATTATTTGTGGTATCTTATTGGACTAAACATATGGTTATCTGTGAAATAAAGTCGTAAGTGTTGTAGCTGTGATGGTCCAGGAAATCTGTGATGTCTCTGGTTGTACAGTTGGTAATTAAAAAATATCACAAAGAATACTTCTCTTACATTTTCTGGACCATCCTGGCTACAGCCACGCTCCAACATACTTCACAAATAACTCAGATGACCAGAATTTGAGTCTCATTATCTAGGCTAGTCTAGTCTGCATGTAAGCCATCATTCTGCAAACCTAAGCTTAAGTTACGTTAGTTCCTGGCTCCATAAAGCCACACTTAGGTTACCCATACTACTGTAGATGATTCCTACAGGCACGTATCTTGGATCCTTATTGTTCAGGAAGCTGAGCTGCTCTGCAATTCCTTCCCAGTGAATTCTCTGCCTTCCTTAGCAAACAGGCTAGGGACAGACATTACACACCAACCAGTATAAGTGATCAGAAACCAGTTCATATCTGTAACTCAACAGAAGTTAAGTGTGCATAAGTTGTTTTCAAAATGGCTGAAACCAATGACGATAAACCTAGATGGATGTAGTATCAGACTTAACTGATTTATGTTAAATAAGTTTATTGAACTTCTGTCCCAGATTCCCTCCCGATTCAAGTTAACTCACAGTCCACCAGCATCCCAGGATGCTTTGCACCTCTTTTGCAAACCTCCTCTCACAGGGTGGGTAGGCTAGCCTTGGCCGAAATTGTCTGCTTCAGCCAGCGGGGAGGTGTGCTGTAGTACCTTCCCTCAGCTTCTGACCTGGACCACGGTAGCCATGTGACTGTATTTCCATAATCAAAAGTGAATGTGTGTTCACTTGCTCACTGATTCCATCTTTGCATCTTCAGCTAATTTAAGAAGACTGAATCTATTCAGCCATGGACTTTTTGACTGTCTGTACTTGGCCACAAAGCTGTGGGAAGACAATGGAGTACTATCGGCACTTAAAATTGGTTTAGCTTACCTCTTCATTATAAAGTGATTTGGTGACCATGAAAGCAGGCTCTGATCTGGAGTTTCCAATTGGGGCAGCTAATTTGGATTTAAAATATCACGAAACTCGGGTGTTCTGCATGTGAGTGGCATTGGAGTTAAGAGAACACCCAGGAAAGAGCCCAAATTAACTCTAGAGTGAGATATACATGGAGGCATGCTGGGGAAAGTCATTTGCCCTCCTTGTCAGGTTCTCAAAGCTACTTTAGTTATGCGAAAAAACTTGTCAAGCACACAGCAGTTCTAACTTTCCTTTTAGGAGTCTTTGCGCACCATCTGCATTCTTTAATCAAATAATAGATTTTGATGTATTTAATCAAATAACTTTCTTTAATCAAATAACAGAATAAAACACAATCTTGACCTACATTATCTCCTCAAATTTGATTTTTGATCAGTTAGCATGAGTCAACAGCAATTACTTGGTGTCCTTTTCGGCTCTAGCTCCAGATCTTATGGTGACTCAACAAAGGTACCCTTTATTCCCTTGCAGGGTCCTGGAATCCACCACTTAGAAATCCTTAAGGATTTCACTGTGCTTGCATGGCTGATATTCAAATGAATGATGCAGCAAAGCCTTTGTCAGCATATCGCGCTCCAGGCAGGTACTAGGTTTGGCATAACCTCAGATTCTGCCTTAAAGGGTGAAAATTCCATTTAAATTAGATTAATCCAGTTACCTTGCCATGGCAAAGAACCCTGGTAAGATGCAGGCTACCACAATTACAGCCATATTAGTTGGCTGTTTCGTAATAAAATATTATCTGCCCATAACACTGGAGAATTCAGTCATGTTAATTTTAAGCTCATTCAGTGAAGGTAAATGCAACTGAAAAATACACCCCTCTTCTCCCTTAAGACCTATTCTAAGATAGATGGAGTCAAGGTGACTTCCAAAGGGTTTCTCAATAAAAACAATTAACTTAAATGTGTGGCTTATACCTGAAACAACTTAAGTGAGAATAGTTATGGCATTCAGCCTTCTCTAGCATGTCCTTGATACCTCACCTGAACTGATTTGGTAGCCTTGTGACAAGTCAGCAGGTTTATTTTCCTGAAGAACTGCAGTGTGCCTGAGGCTATTGGCTCTTGTAAAGCAACTTGGCATCTTATGGCCATCATAAAAACTGTAAGCCTGCCAGATGATTATGTCCAGTTCTCAAATGGGCATGTTACTCCTAATAATAGGAAAATTAAGTAGGATGTTGTTTCAGCCCATTGTTTTCTCTGGTCAGTTGTTTAGTATGAATAATGCTAGTCTACGGGAAGAGAGGATGCCTGCTGCCCTCAAGTGATCTGCACTGTGACTCTTGCCAATTCTAGTACATACAGTGCTGAATCTTATTTTCATTGAATATGGATGATATAGCAGCCATGCTTTCCTGGACCTTGGCTTGGAGAGCCAGTGAGTTGGCTGAAGTTCAGTCCAGTTGAGAGAGCAGTGTCCCCAGCCAACTAATACTGACTCTAAAACTAATAGCTCACAAAGGATCACAGATGTGAACCGGGTTACTAAGCGAGCAATTTTTTTTTTAACCACCCTGGGAAGGAAATACTCCTGATTATCTGTCTGCTTCTAACCCATTTCCTTGTGTAGAACTGCCCATGATAGCTGCTCAGGGAGAGGGGTAGAGCTCTCTCTCAGCACCCTGCTGTCATTCTCACAACAAAGTAGGAGATGACAATAGAAAACAGAGACTCGGAGCTCTTCACTTCTCTTTCTTCTTCCTTGCAACCCATGGTGTAGGAAAAGGGCAGAGGGGTGAAGAATCCCTGAAGCAGCTCTTTCCTCCCCATGGAAAAGGGAGAAAGGGACCCTACTGCTGCTGCTTTCCAGACCAGGGGAAGAGTGGGTGAAGAATCCAGGAGGAAAGGATGTGAGGGCTGGTGGAGATTGAATTGACTAAGAAGTAATAATAGACCCAGTCTTTTTCAAACTACTTTAAACACTTGTTTGGGGGAAGAGTCTAGCTAGCAGGAGAAGTGCTATCTCCGTTCAGAGAGCTGTGCAAGTACAGAATGCCCTGGATTTCTGATTGCCCCTAGCAGCCAGATGAGAACATTTGTCTAGCATGCCATATATATACATTTCTTTGGGGGGGGGCGGGGGGGGTTGCACAATTACTTAGGTCCTTGTGATAAACTAACTGTTTATTGTAATAGGGATATATATGGGGCTCAGGCATTGAACTAAAGCAAAGCAGAGGCTTTTTTAGTGGGACAGGCCATAAGGTACAACTTCAGGCCAGTGTACCAGAGACTGCACTGGATTCGTCTTGTAACCCGGATATGCCCAAGGGTGTGCCGTATTCTCAGTTGGATGGGATGAGTAGGCAGGAGGGGGTGCTGTGAGAGGGATGCCAGAATTTTGAGCAGATCCCTCTGTCCTCTATAGAGTAGCCTAAGCCCAAAGTTCTTAACTATATACAATTTATTGAATTCTAATGTACATAATCATAAAACTAAGTATATATTTACACAGCAAACATTAACCAATAACCAAGGTCAAACCCTAAGCCCTTAGGGCCTTGACTAGGTGGTGGATATGCTCATCCAGCCCTTTCTCTGGGTTTGCCACCCCAAACGCCTTTCTCCTGTGGGACCCAAGGGCCCAATGACTCACGCTCCCTCAGGTGGCAGTGGTCAGGGTGCAGCTCGATGGGGTCTCCTCTGCTGGAGTGCCTCTCCAGGCCTCTCCTGTGCCACTGGGCTCCTCCCCACCCTGTGCCCTGCTCTGGGCACTGAGGGCTTGGCTCCTCTCAGCTGCTGCACCACTGCTGCTGGCTCCTGGGTACTGAGCCTCACGCTGCAGCACTACTCTTTCCCTGTGCCCTGGCTTCAGCACGGAGGGCTCTTTTAGCACAGGCCAGGCCCTTTGGGCTCCAGCCATCCATGCTCACGTCGGGTGGCTAACCCAAGCAGCCTTCGCTGCTCCTTGGCTCCCAAGACTCGGGCCCATGCACTGCCCTGTGCAGTATGGGACTTGGCCGCTTGCTGGGAGATGGGACCTAGCCACCTCGCTGCAGCCCCAAGGCCCTTGCCCTGTGTGCTGCTCCATGCAGTGTGGACTGCTGGCCCTGCCAGAGTTGCAGGCTTGAGCTGCCACTTGCGGCTCCCAAAGCCTGGGCTCCGTGCACTGAACCATGCACCGTGAGCAATCTCTCAGCACTCTCAGGGCCGGGTCTCCGCACACCATCCACGCGCGCCGTCAGCAGCCTGAGCAGTCTCATACTGCACCCAATCCTGCTCCTCCAGTGGCAGCTTCAGGAGCCTTGCCCGCTGGGGGAGAGCTCCCCAGCTTTTCATGGCTACGCTCATCTCGAGTCCCTTGCTGCATCTGTCCTTGTGCTGGGCATGCAGCTCCTTTTATACGCTCCAGGGCTCCGCCCCTGAAGTCTTCTGCCCCTGACAGTTTCCAGTCTTCAATCAGGTCTGGGGGAGCTCTTCCTCTCCCCTCAGGAAAGGGGCATGACTTTTTCTCTTGCTGCCTCCTGATTGGTGGATGGGCTCCACCAATCAAAACAGCAGAAACTCAAGCCTGGGTTTCAACCCAGACTCTGAAAGGTGAGCCTGCTACACTATTCAGCCCACAGTGTAAGTAACGATACAGTTGATGTTAAAGCCTGCACACTTTGGTTAGTAGAACCACTTCTTTCTTTGTCCTCTCTGGAGATAAGCCGCTGTGTTCATCATAAAAGTCCCTAGAACTGATTCTAGTGGCAGGGTAGTTTTTGCTGCGAGTCATTGACTCTGAAACTCTCTTTCCCCATCTGTCTGATCCAACCTTCAGGCCAATCTGTTTTTCTAGGGTTTATCAGTGCAAGAGAGAACAATATTTATGTTTAATGAGTAATTCTGTGGTCAGCCAATGTCTGGTAATCAGGATTTGTTAGTTTTAATTTAATAAATTAATGTAGTTAGCGCACCTTGTAAAATTTGTGGTGGGCTCAATTTTAGGGGGGGAAAAAGCATGCATGTTGTTATGATTTTAATCTAGAAAATAAGTAATCCAGGACTGACCAGCTAAAACTGACCCAGTGCTACATCCAAAAGAAGACATGGGCAGCTCAGGTGCTGCAGTGCCTAAATGTCGTGCCCCAGTGCAGAATCTAAAATCCATGGTGAATTGATCTAAAATCCAGGATCCTATCCAGTGCATGGGGAGACTTGGGTGCCTTGTGGGGAGTCTGTCACCCCCTAATTGCCAGTCACCAGGATTGGTGCCCCACTCACCCTACCTTGGTTACACGACTGCCCTAGCCCTAACAGAGAGAAGTGTTGGGTTTTGGTGTCTGCTATTTTTGTTTCATACCAAATTATTGTTTAAAGCATCAGTGGTGGAAGAAGGAATTAAAACCCAACCTGTTTCCCCTTCTGCCTGAAATTCATCTCACATTTACATCAAAGTTCTGTTTCTAAACCTCACACCTCCAGCAAGAAAAAGGCTGGAAAAGTGCTCAAATGGCCCCAAAAGTCAGACAAGTCATCTTAGTCTTTTATTTTATTATTTTTTTAATTTCCTAATTTCAGAAACTCCCATGATTTTGGTGGGAGGGGAGTATTAAATCAGACTCATGATCTTTGCAAGCTTTGCGTTGGCAGTGCTGATTGTATATTTCCCTGCTTGTAAAAGAAATGAGATGAAAAATATGTGGTTCTAAATCTCTGAGCATTTCCAAAATGGATTAGGCAAAATGAGCACACCCATCCCTGTTCTTTATCAGCAAAGTCTTCTGTGGGTTGTTACTCACGCTTTCTCAGAGAAGGCTACTGCTGACATGAAATTGCTTGATGGCAACATTTCACATATTTCCTTTCATTTGCTGAGTTACAGTTTATTTTTTTTTTTAGCCAGCAACAGAAATGCAAAATATTAAGGTATAAATCAAACACATGGTCTACACCGGACAAGTTTAGTGTAGACTTCAATGAGAGTTGCATGATTGCAGTACTAAGCCTTTTAGGGTTATGGTTCATGAATACCAAACCAACATAAAGAATGTTCAGAAAAGAAAAGTTTTCTCCTTGGAATTTTTTTTTTATGTTTAAGCTCAGAATATATCTATTCAGCAATGGGCTGTTAAGGTTGGATGAATAGAGAGAGCTTTTGGAAACTATTTAGAATTGACTTTGTTTTGGAAATGTTGCAGTAGCAGTTCAGTGGCAGGTAGGGTGATGGGTTGTAGTCGAGACAAAAATAAAGAACTTCATTAGTAAAGCCACATGTCTTGTAAGCACAGGCCACTGAGTTACAGGCTTAGACCTAGGAGACTGCTTTGAATAAATCTTCAATTTCTAAAAACTGCAGAATTAGGCTGAACAGACTATTTAGTGCATTTGTGTTAAATTTGACTTGCAGTCAATGTTTCATGTTTCAATTTTCCATTTTAAAATGGAAACTTCATATGTAAATTTAGTCCAGTTTAATTTTTAAAAATACAAGAGAAAAAAAATAAAACAGAGTTCTTGGTTTTTTTCCCACCCAATTTGTTTTAGCAGGTCACTGGGAAAATAATAACATTTGAATTGACATGCAACATTTTTTATATTTGGATTGCTCAGTTTGGCAGTTTATTCTCACGGTTCTAACATTGCCCCGTGCAGGATGGTTTAGCCAAGAAGGGAACTTGGTGTGTCTTGAATAAAAACAATCTACAGAATGCAAGAAGTGTCTGTTGCATCCTTTTTAAGAGGACAAACTCTCCTAGCAATTTCAGATATCCCATTTCTTTGCCAAGTCAGCTGTCTTTTTAGGTGGCTAGAGTTTCTGGGGGCAAAAATGGAAGGAATCTCAGGAGAGCACTCTTGTAATTGTGCTGTCCTTGCTTGGGGGGGAGGCTCTTTGTACCCACTATCCTCCTGAGCATCTGTGCAACAGCGGGTTCCTATTATGTTCTGGAAACTGTTAAAGACAAAGATGTCACTGTGAGTATGATGATATCAAAAGATGCCTGGATCAATGAGGTACAAATTTTATGTGGAGATACACTAGTAGAAAATGGAAAGAGCCTTAGGGACCACAATGTTGATATCTGAAACTCCTGAATTAATGATTTTGGGCTTGTGAATATTTTCTCTGGTTGACATATTTAACTCTTCCTAGTCAAATGCCAGGATTCCAGTAGCTTATTTTTCTAAATATTCAAATTTAGATTAACCAAAGAGAGAGAACCTAGTTGAGTCAGACTGGATCAGTCCTAGGAAGGGAAACTCCCAAGGAACATGCACAGCTGTTGGTGCAGGAAGGCAGGTTAATGATTCAGAAGATGACACTTCCTTTTATAGCAGGTAGTGAACAAATGCGCCAGTAGGTCATTAGGAAGCACATTGTTACTAGGGCTAGGTACAGACATTCAAAAAGCCCCAGGCAGAATTGATCTAAGTTATGTGGTTTTCTTAGGTGAGTAGTGAACAGAACACACATTTGCTCTTTGGTGGAGGATGGGGGGAATCTTAGACTGGGTTTTGCCATTTTTAAACCAGTCCACATGCTGGATGTGTTCTGCTATGGGACTAGGCTGGTTTCCAATTATGCCAGTTAACGTGTAATGTCTGTACCTGGCCTAGGTGGCTTTTTGGGATGAAAGTAAAACAGCTCTTGACTGCTGGTGATCATCACA
This sequence comes from Caiman crocodilus, assembly GCA_030014935.1. Taxonomy (NCBI): domain Eukaryota; kingdom Metazoa; phylum Chordata; order Crocodylia; family Alligatoridae; genus Caiman; species Caiman crocodilus. The sequence continues at coordinate 237,034,320 of JAGPOW010000261.1, forward strand.
ATAATAAGGCTTAATCCTCAGCAGGAAGATCAATAGCAATTCTGCTGAAATCAGTTGGCCTCTGCTGATTTTTAGACAAACTGAGGATGTAGCTCATGCCACCTGTGTCTTTATCATGAGAAAAAAGGTACTAGACTTGACATGCTGGCCTAATTCCAAGGCAGATAATTGCAGCATATTCTGCCTACCTAACCCTGTTTTAGTTTCAGCTGGATATGCCATTCTTCCCTTTCTACCCTAACCTATTGATTAGTGTTTCTGTGCTCTATTAAATGGCTAATCCATTTCACTCCAGATGGGGCTGTATTCTAATGCTGAATGAAAAGCTGTCTGCCTTTAGTTCACAAATCAGCTGATTATGCTTATAAAGCACTTTGAAACACTTTGGGTTGAAAGACATTACAACAAATATAATATAATGTTATTTATAGATTTCAGTTTACGGAAAATGATATTCAGTTTCTGCTTGTGGGACTTCTGTTGTCAAAGACGGATCAAAATTAATTTTTCCTTTTTACTATTTTTTTTTCCCAAGCAATTTCCCTCTGGTCAAGACAAAGATCCAGGGAACGTTCCATTAACTTTCCCCCATGTCATTCCACTCGCAAAGACCATCTATTGGCTTTATTTTTCTGAATTGCTGCTTTTCAGGTGAGCTTATCACTGTAGCCCATGTAGTGCTGTAAGACCTTACTGTTGTTAGGTTACCAGAACCCAGGCAAAGAATATAGGTTTTCCGCTTACTTTTTTCAAAGAAAGCAGTTCTCTGGGCGTATTCTCCCTGCATTCAATTATGTCCACAGCTATCTGCGAGTGTCAAGGGCACCAGATACCTGTGCTCCTTGAAGCACAGACTTGAAGCCCCTTTTAAAAGGTTACTCTTTATTCTTAAAAGGTGGTATTTGTCCTTTTAAAACATTGCACTCAAAGCATCCAGATCTAATTTCTAGAGACCATGATGAATCAGATTGCTCTGATGAAATGCATGCTAACAGGTGTTAGGAACATTAGTTTAAGAGGTTTGGTACCTTGTACAGGTTATTTTGCATAGTTCATCTGCTGTCTCTCTCGTGTCAGTATCTAGCATGAAATTCCACACATGCCTCTTATTTAAGAAAGAACACAAGACTATGTTATCTTATTCCTCTGGAATTTTCCACAGTTATTTAGCATGTTAGTTTAAGCATAATTGGTGTGAGGACTCTTGAAATTTATATCTCAGAAGTTCTTATTTATATCAGGCTTAGAGTAGTTCATTTCAGTTGAGGTAAACGTGAAGCATTAGATTGCAAACGTACCTAATCCATCTCTCCTCCCCCATGACTAGAAATCCTGTGGTTAAAATAACACAGCCTCTATTCAGAGCACAAACTTAGAGCCGCTAGCTGAAGCAGACTTGGGATTTACAGAACTCTCAGCAGATGAGCCTGTTAGGGTGTTTTGTTTTTTTTATCCTATTTCTGATCCACAAGAGGAAGCTACGATCTCTCCAATTTGCATTCAAGGTAAAGCTTTCTTGCAGTCTATATCTGTGAAAATGTTGTTGTAAAAATGTTGTTACCAAGGCTTCTTGCTATCTTAGTAAATGACTTCACAATCTTTAACTGTTAATATGGTTTTGTGGTTATTTCCCTACAAGGGTGAAATGATGATCTTGCACAGGAGGAAAGCAGCAGCGATTTTTCTGTCACATGTTAAAGAGGCTGAATATTTAGAGAGTAGATGACATAGGGTTTTGTGCAGTAATAAAACTGGCTTTTATTGTGGCAAGTCTGACTGAACCTAAACCAGGACCCCGATTTGTTTTGTTAAATATTAAGTGCAGTCACTCTCAGGCATGTCTGATCAGCGTAACCTCCATGCAAACAGCTGAATCTGCATATTGTAACATCACACTGTTTCCAGAGTATATTAGTGCTATTGCAATATCAGAGCTATGCATATTGGAATATTTTGATGCAACATTACTAGCTAATTAAGTACCTCTATCTGCTGTGTTGCAGACAAGGACACAGTGCATTTAGGAAAGGAACATCTCTTTCTTGAAATCCTATTTTATTATGAAATGCAGAGATGAAATATAATGTTCCAAGGACTGTTTGAAGAAGTGCATTCACAGTATTGAAATGTATGAAGTCCACCTGGCCCCACCTCTCTGCAGCTCCCCCCCTAGTATAGACCATAAAGGATGGCTCCTTGGTCTGAAATCAGTGGCTGCACCACCTGAGAACATGGTAAATGTCCATTACTTTGCTAACCCCCCACCCTTTTTTTTTTTAATATTGCCTTCCTAATCCCCATGCACTTCAGTGGGTATTCTCCCAAATAGTATATGCACCAGACAAATGTTGCTACAGGTGGCATTTGGAGTCCTCCAGCCCATTCACAAGAATGTCCCACTTCAAATCCAAAGACTAGCTTGCTCCAGTTTTCTCCCCTTCCCAGTTTGATAATACTAAGCTCTTACAATGCATCAGCCTATGTATGTTGTTCATGGTGGCCCTCATCTGCCTTGCCCCCCTACCCTCCCACCAACCCAATTCTTTTGAACTCCATTGGCTTTATGGAGAGTGACCAGACCCTGATGACAAAGTCAGGTCTCATCCCACAAGTCTTCAACCCTGCTAAAAAGCTGCTGGGATGGCAAAGGTATGCACTTGCTAAAACTGACAGCACTTCTGTCTTGTAAAGAGAAATGCCATTTTATCACTTGATCCTGCTGCTCTCTTTGTTGAGTGGGAAAACGGAGAACTATAATGAATACAAATGCACAGTTTGTAATGATCACCATGAACAGTAAACCATACTAAAGCAGCAGCTTGGAAGAGAGTGTATATGCTCAGAACAAAGAAATGTGGTTGGGCAGCAACTATAGCATTTCTATATAGAAAGTCGAGCTGATGTCATTTTAGCTTCACAGGCTAGTGCCAAGAATTCTAAGTTCCATATCAAGATTCATTGAAAACCCCCGCATACTCACAATTTGTTCATGTGGAAAAATGAACTTTTATGGAAAATATGTATGGGATCTGCCAGACGAGTGTGCGTTGCTTTATTTTTTTTGTATTAATTTTGAATACATTTGTTCAGAGAGCTATTCTGTGTTACTGTCAGCTGCCTTTACCCAAGAAAGAAGCAGCTCAAATGTGAGTATTATGGAGGGATGACTGTTTCAGGAAAGCAGAATGTTATATAGGCAGAGATGGAGGGGTAGGAAGAACTGTCAAGGGCACAAAAGGCTCATTCTTGCCACTGAATTAGTTTTCTGCCAGTGACATCCAGACATTGATAAGATGCAGATGAATGAAATAGCATCACAAGCTTCTATCTTTCTACTACTTGACTTATGCTATAGGCGGGACTGGTAACCCTGCCTGTTAAGGTTGCCCAACACTTCCCACTCTCTAAGACCCTGTTTTCAGTTGCTTATAATTTAGCCAGTCTAACGGCTTAAGCTGATTATTTTCCCATGTTGAGTGTCTGCCTCAGGCTGAATTCTTTGTGAAAAATTTCAGCCAAAACAGTTCAACTGTTTGAGTAGGGAAAAACGAGCTGTTTTTTCAATGTTAAAACATTTCTTGCAACCCTCTACAGTATTTGAAAACCATGGCATCATGAGAGCTTTGAAGCAAGGACTTAAAATTTGGCAAGGTGCTGGCCCTTGCCGGGGTTGTGCCTTTTGCCTTGCCCATGAAAAGTGTTCTAAGATATGGTCAGTGATAAGACTTTAAAAATTCACCGTTTATATGTGTCCAGTAGAGACTTGCTAGAGTTCAGCATTTTGCCCTCACTTAGTGTGCTGCAGCCCATCACAGTTGCTGTGAGTGACTGCTTGCATTATGTCTGCACAGCAGCTGAACATCCTCCAGCCCTAGGCTACAAGGGTGAAGCCTGGCTTTCCTCATAGTGGCTGTCCGAGCTGCTCCCAGCAGGGTTGGGCTGTGCTGTGGAACTGCTGGGGAGGAACCCAGCTCTTCTCAGTGAACCCTGGCTGGCGCGCAGGTAGAGTGGTGAAGGGAGGTGTTGGGTTCAAAGTCAGAGGGGCCAGGAATCGGATTGGGGGCATGACAGGGCTGAGCTGAGCTGTTAGATTTCAAAAAGAACCCAGAGGACCCAGGGATGGGACTACAGGCTGAAAGGGAGCGGTGACTGCGACAGCCTGGAAAAATCTCTAATCTGGGGATAGGGAAATGGGAGGAAGAAATCAGGAGACTAGTAGTCTTGGGCAAAGGAGGAGAACTGGGGCTGGATGAAGAAGAACTGGCATGGCAACTCGGGGAGACTAGGACTAGAGCAGAGAGCGAACCTAGAATTTACATGGCTTTGACGCTGAGACTGGGATTACAAACCAAAGGAGGGGGAGCCTAGGTTGGCTCACTTAAGAGAACGGGACTGGGAGGAGTCAGTGGAGGAGCAGAGAAAAAAGCTTGGGACAGGGTGGTGGTGAAGAGGAAGGAGGGGGACAAGCTTGGGAGGAATGAACAGAGCAGTCTGTGCCCGCTGTGTTTTCCTCCCAGGCCTAGGAAGGGACCTGAGATTCCTGAGTCTTCCTGTTCTCTGATGAGAGTAAATCAGGGGTGGGCAAAATACGGCTTGGACTTTGTCCAGCCCACAGTAGGTCCCTCAGTGCCGCCTGAACCAAGTGCCATCCAGCCCCTGGCACGTCCTGCCATCCTCTGAGCGCACAGTGGGGCTGGAGTGGCTCCACAGCTGAACTGCCTTTCCAGGCAGCCCAGGTGGCAGCTTCTCCCCCTCATCGCTGCCAGGCAGTTCTTGCTGCAGCTTTCCAGAGCCCGTGCCCAAGCTCCCCTGTGGCTCCTCTGCCCTCTCATTGCTGCCATGCAGGGCAGCCTGGAGGTAGTAGAGATGGTGGCAAGGAGGGGCTGCAGGGCTCTGGGCAGCTGCAGCAAGAATGGCCCAGCAGCAGTGAGGGACAGATCGCTTTTCACCCCGGGCCAGCAGCAGCTTCTGCCTGGCTGCTGCTCAGCGTGGGTGGGCGGTGTGGAGCAGGCAGAGGTTGGGGCTGTGCATATGGGGTCTGGCTGGTTTGTTCCAGCCAGAGCAAGTCCGGAGCAGGCACAGGCCAGGCTGGGGCTGGGGCTGCACACTGTTGGCAGTAGCAAGGAGGAGCCACAGGGCACATGGGCTGGTTGGGGGGCGAGGGGGAGGGGATGTGCTGACTAGCTCAGGGGAGAACACCTGCTGGCTTGCTCACGAGCATGTGGCCTTCCTGGATGAGCCCCTTTGCAACCATCCCTTCTCCCTTGGGGCTTGGAGGTGGTGGCCCCAGGATCTTGCATATACTGCAAGCCCCAGCCTGGGCCCACACCTTCCCCTGGTGTCCATCAGCTTCCATAGCAATGGCTAGGGGGGTCAGCCAGGGGATGGGGTACCTTTCAAAGGGTGGGACTACCCTTGCAGCCCTCAACAGCCTACCAAAACTCACTAAGCAGCCTCAAGCTGAAATAATTGCCTGCCCCTGTAGTATATACATACTGGCAAAGTGTCTTATCCCATTCTAGTGCTGGTCAGCATAAACAATAACCACCTGCTTCTTCTACTGGGTACACATAAGGAAGCACATCTTTACTGTCCAAGCCCCCAAGGTTTGGAATAGATTGCTACCAGAGGTGGTTCAAGCACCTACTCTGAAGGCTTTCAAGAGACATCTGGATGTTTATCTTGCTGGGATCCTGTGATTCCCAGCTGACTTCCTGCCCCTGGATCAGGGAACTGGACAAGATGATCTTCCAAGGTCCCTTCCAGCCCTAGTGTCTATGAAATCTGTTAGGTCACACACCAGAAATCTCTGTGATGAATCTAAAGGCTCAAATCCTGATAATTTAAACTAACTGGGAGTCAATAGGAAGGAATTTCCAGGGTTACTTTTATCCATACAATCAATGGATACCTTTAATCTGGCTCCCTCAGTGGCTTAGTGTGCCATCTTTAAAATGGGAATTGTGCTACGCTTCCTCCAGAAGTGTATTGTGAAAATAAGTTAATTGCTACTTGTAAATGACACCGATATTGGAGGAATGAACAGCAGGGGGAAAATTCCATGAAGGAATTCATATTTTCGTATTTGGAGCCAGTCTTGAATATTGTGCAGTAAATAAGGCAGAGGGCCACACACTGGAAAAGAAAGCACAATACTGAAGACCTGCTCATCCAGTGTGTAGCCTCGGTTCCAATCGCAGGATGGGGTTTCATGGAAAACAGGAGCATGTGATCATTTAATCAAAGACTGTTTAATTGCTAAGTACAAGAGGGCCAAGTTAAGGATACACAGGAAACCTTAATTCTGGCACTTCCTAACTTCTGAATGCTTGACTTTAGAGCCTTAAGAGTGTTCTTTTGAAGTGTGGCTGGGTTTTTTGTTTGGTTGGTATTTTGTTGTTTTTTTGGGGGGTTGGGGGTGGTTCCCCTATGGATAGTAACATATAAAATGGAGTCCCTGACCATCTGAAGCAGCTTCCAAATTCAAACCTAGGTGACATGGGTGGATATAGGATTTTGAAAGGGTCTACAGTCAGTGAGGTGTATCATGGCCTATAATAATATATATTCTATCCAGTTAAAAATAACTAGAAGTTTTGCCAATATGCTAGGGGCTTAGAGCTATATTATTCAATTTAAGAGTGAAGCAAAAACAATTGTAACTTCATTGGAATGTGCATTAACTTGCTATATCATATATTATGTATAAAAATGCAATAAACTAGGCAAAAATAATCAAAAAATGTTGTTTCACTAGTCATGTAGCCATTAGAATTTAAAGTATAGCTTTCTTCAGATTCATGAAATGCATCTAACCTTGAGCATTTTGACAGTGTATCCAATGCTTCACTGAAAGTTATTTCAACACCTGAGTTAACACTTCTGCCTAGAGTTAAAACCAGTCTGCAGGGCTGTGAAATAGGAGCTGTATTACCAGGAGCACTAGCAGATAGCAGAATGGCAAAAGAAAAGACAGCTTAATTAGTGGAACACTGAAACCATTAAATGTGCTTTAAAACCTGTGGAATGAAGAGTTGAGAAGGAATTGGGTAGATGATTGAGCCATGAAGTCCAGTTGACTCCCTCAGCACTGCCTGAAAAGAAATGTAGCTGCCACTGATATGGAGGTTTGCTTTTAAATTTTAGGTGGACCAGGAAATAAAGTGGGGCGCAACTGTACCACTGTCCTGCCCTACTGTGTGTTGTCCCCTTCTCCCCTCTCTGGGGATTTGCTCCTGCTAGTTATGTAATTACATCTGGAGTTTCGGTTGGATGCAGTTTTTCTTTCACTTTCTTCTATTTCTTGTTGCATAGTGTTACTATGCCTTTACAGCTTCAGAGTTTAGGGATGAGTGAATGTAATCCTTGGCAGGGATAATTCAGACAGCGCTCCCAAATCAGCAGCTCCAGGGGACTTCGCTCATAAGAGTGCATCTCCACGTAGATAAATTGAGGATTTTGTAAAAGGGGGAATGGGAGCCCCAACTGGCGCTACAGCAGTGACTGCACCCCTTGCTTAGCCTCCCAGACTTAGGTCCTTGAATCACGCAAGAATCGCACACATCCCACACTCAGCACCCCATCCTATTTCCACCCCCCTTCCCTGCCTGCCACTCCCACTATCCCTGGCTGATCCTGGGAAGGGGAGGTGGAGCTCTTGAGCCACTCCTGCCCAGGTGCAGCTGGGCTCAGCCAGGGACAGCAACAGCCAGTGGGTTTCTGCTTCCTGCCTATGCCCCCAAGGCTTTTTTTTCTGATGGCCTGGAAGCAGACTTGGGGAAGGGGAATCTCACTGCTGCCACTGCTGCTGAGTCCAGCCTGGCGAGAATGGGGCAGGAGCATCTCTGGAGCTCCCCCATCCCTGGTTCATCCAGAGACGGTGGAGGAAGTAGCAGTGATGGGCCGGGGAGGGGAACTGTTGCTGAGCCTGGAGGGGAAGTGGTGGGGCAGGGGAGTTCTCAGTCCTTTAAAAAGTCCTCAGCTACTGCTGGTGACATGGTCCAAAACAGGGTGTGACTGTATCACAACGCCCCTTCTGGATCCACCCATGTATCTCGGCCTAGACTAGAATGGGATAATTATGACATATGCGTACTGTAGAAAACAAGCCACGCTGCGTTAGCTTCAGAATTCAGTAATAACTTGAGCACCCTGGAGAGTTGAGATGTATCCTTTATTGCAGCCTGACCCATGGTTATACCATAGCTCACACCCTGCTACCTAAGAAAACATTCCAGCCAGTGTTCCCCTAACTTCATTTCTAAAAACATGCACACCAGTTCTGGACAACTTCCCTGTTGTTTCTGTATTGGAACTTTTCCCTGGTTTAAAATTAGGGGGTGAATCCTGTACAGTCTAACCTAACCTAAAGGTGTTCTGAGAGGCTGAATCATTACTATTGTTAGGTGATATTATCATCATCATCATCATCATAGCACCTTAGCACTTTCAGCCATCATGTTAGACAAAACCCTGCTTATCCAGAGCAAAGGTCGACATAGCTCAATATCCTGTCTCTAGCAGTGGCAACTACGAGATGCTTTAGAGGAAGAGTATAAGAACCAGGGTACATATAGAGCAATCCATCCCATGTCAGCCCTCTCCCACCCACCATTTACCAGTAGTGATCTTGAGAAACCAGTGGCTTAATTTTTTATTAATTTTGGTTATATGCAGAATGGGAACGGAGTATGTCGGGTGCAGAAAAATAATTAATTACATAATTTTGTGAATATCTCTGGAAGCTGTTTCAAAACAAGCAGGACAGCTTTAAAGAGAGCGTAGTGGTGTTAGTCTGAAAATACAGCAAGTGGACACTGAGTCTGGTACCATAGAACAGATCAGGGCAGGATATCTCTATACTAAAGGAGATGTGATAGGTGAGGTAGAGATTAACTGTGAAGAGCTGTGAAGGGTGCCTGTGTGATGTTGAAGGGTTTATGTGAAAACTCTTAAAGAAGAAATCATTACAGTATTATATATGTTATGGTTGCTTCTTGTTTAGTCTGTTTTGGAAGGGCACTGTGTGACCATGGAAGTGGTAGACAGATATCATTCATTGTTTGCTAGTAAGTACTAGGGATGGGAAAAGGGAAGCGGGGACCATGGTGCAGAGCCCCCCGTGGGGCAGTGGGGAGCAGCAGGGATTGCCCCCTGCCCACCAGCACCCAGTGATCCTGGGCTATTTTTTACAAGAGCCGGGCGCTGGGGGGTGCCATTGCCGGGCTGGGAGAGGGGTGCAGGATGGGCCTAGCTGATTCAGAGATTCAGCTGCTGCCAAATCTCCAAATCAGATTCAGCTAAATTGAATTGGGACAGTGATTCAAATCACCGAATCGGCCAAATCCAAATCCAAAGCTAATACTACCCGTTTCGCACAGGCCTATTAGTTAAGTCATGTGGGAAACTTCTGAGAAGTTTCTTATGAGTGCTGGGAATGAAGCCAAAACCATCCAACTGATAGGTACTTGTCACCTGGTCAGGATTGAACGCAGTTCTCACTCCCACATCTGCCACCAGCTAGCCATGCGTCGTCTTCTCAGATCCTTGTTATTTCTGTTCTACCATAATCAGTATGGTATGCCTCTATCAACAGTGATGCTAGCTTCATGCTTGGGGATCTGGTATTTTTTGGTAAAACAAAGGAAATTAAGTTAATTCTGCAATTAGTCACTGAACAACTATGACTTTTGTGTGGTTCATCTTCCCAATTTGTTTACAAATACTTATGATTTAATTGTTTTTAAGTCTGACAGTCGGTTACTTTCTAAAAAAATAATGCCGTTCATATATTCTCTCTCTTTTCTGACTTTGTAAGCCATATCCTCCAGTCTGGGTTGTCTGTGAGTGGCACAGCTTAGATGCTATGGGCAGGTGTACAAATAAGTGTTTAAGCCACATAAAGGATCTGGGGACCATGTATCTGCTAGACATAAGACCATCAAGAAACAGCTTAGATTATTCTTATGGCTTTTCTGAGTTATTCAAAGGGATGTTTCAGGAGAGCAAAGATAACCAAGGCATGGGACACCTTATTTTTCTCCAATCCTGTCCCCTATACCATAGCCTAGGAAGTAGCATGGCATACAGGCATTTATTTCAGCCCTACCCCATACAGAATTTGCTAGGGTAGTCAGGTCTGTCAGTAAAATGACAGAGATTCTGGAGCCAGCTGTGGTTGCTTTGTGCCTGTCTGCTGGTATGAAGCCACTGAACTATCTAGTAGGTTGGGGTCATGGGCAGAACTCGAATTTTGACAAGAGGGATGCAGATGGTGAGGTGCATCATCACATATACAACACATGTTTCCCCAATTAAAATAAACTAGAAGCTTTACTAATATGCTAGGAGCCTAGGGATGTATTACTCAGTTTAAAATTGAAAAGAAAGAAATAACTTCATTAGAATGAGTAAAGATAATCTGCAGGGCTGTAAAATAGAAGCTTTATTACCAAGAGCAGCCAACAGACAGCAGAAGTGCAAAACAAAGAGTAACTTGATTTTTTTTTTTAAAGGAGAGGGCTGTCAACACTCATGGAATAAAGAGTTTAGAATGGATCAGATAGATTATCATGTGCCATGAAGTTGATTGACTCTCTCAGCAATGCTGAGAGGTATTTGGTTTTAAACTTGCCAGGTATTTGGTTTTAAACTTTGAAAACAGAAAAGCACAGAAATCAGAAAGGTGCAAGTGCACCCCTGCCCACCCACCCTGGATCCACCTCTGGATGAGGGGTTTGTTCAGCAAAGCAAAGCTATTAAAGGCTGCATGTTATTGTAACACAACCACTAACATAGGTGTAAATCTGTGGCTGTGAGTCTAGAAAGGAGCTCTACATTTCAGGGTTAACACAGAAAAAAACAACTTGTAAGACAGAATTTGTTTTTATTGCCCTGTGCTTCTGTTCAGAGACGTGACTACAGGACTGTTATCAGACTAGAACAATAGCTGGCCTTATTCTTGCAGAGTAGGGGAGATAGTTAGATGACTAATTACTAGACTCATACTAAAAATGTGCTTTCATTTTTGTGCCACAGACACTCCTCCACACCTGAAACATGAGGCAAACTGAGACCTGCTCCACACTGTAACATGTTTTTTTAAAGGAGAGGAGACCTGTAGAAGGCGAGAGTTCGGGAAGTTGAGAGCGTCCCATTACTAGGGATGGAAGAATCAGGAAGGGAAGGAGCAGTGAGGAACAAACCATGGGACATGAGACACATGAAAGGAATTTTGCTTCAGTTCTTAACATATGTGATCTGGATAATGCAAATATGGATATACATGCAGACTTGAAGATCATGGTCTCTTCTCGAGAATACAGAAATCTGTAGAAATGAGCAGCAACCTATGACCTGTGTGTGAGGATGATCATTCTTTGCACTCCTTAGTTGTGTCTTCCTTTCAGGGAGTCAGTTCTTGATTTTCAGACATGCTAAAGTTCTGTTCAGATCAGTGACGAAATTATCTATGCTGATAAGGACTCACCAGTAAATTTGTATCCAAAGACAGATTCAAGTTCTGATTTTGCACATACCTATATTTTGGGCTTATTTCTAAAAATAAAATTTATCACTTGCCTAAAAATTGCCTAGGTAAACTATAGGGAAGGAAATCTAATATGTGCGTGCCTCTAATGTCAAAAGCACTGAGGTTTTGCTATTGGTTAAAAGCCTCTGGAGACATATTCTTTTTTCCTTAGGGATGCAGTCCTTGAGTAGCATAGTATCATTCTCTATTCTTGCTTTGTCTCTTCTTTTGCAGGTACTGTAGCTGGCTGTTTAGGTTGTCAGTATTTTCTACCGTTAGGAAAGAAAGCACCTCACTTGTTAAAGCTCTGATATAGTGTGGTGTTTGCACTATGCTATGCTACACAGCACACAGATAACTCCAGCCCTGTGGCTAAAGGGAACCAGAGATATCAAAACCCAAAACTCTTGTGATTGCCCTCCGTGTGCTGCACGCAGACCACAACAGTTAAAACAAAAATGGATTTAGAACTTCCAGCCCACCTAGCATCGGGGCATAACCATCTTGCTAGTATCAAACTGCTGCCATAACACACACCCCTGACCTTTGCCACCAGAAGTCTCTCCCTTTGCCCCCTGAAGTACTCATTTTGGGAGGTGGGTTGCCATCTGAACCAGAAAACAAAACAAATCGTATACTAAAAGTCAAACATCTATTATAACGCATTGTAATTTTAACAGAAAAAATATTTTTGTCATGATTTGTGTTTGTGTAATGTATGTAGAGGTGGCTGAATAATAGGTCAAAAATGAAGTCTTACTCGTGTGTGTTTGGGGTTGGGTGTGTGTGTGTATGGTGGGGTGTGTGTCACTGCATGTGGGGTTTATGAGAGGGTGTGGCTGTGTGAATGGGCAGGGTGTAGGATATGTTGCAGGGTGTGTGTATATATGGGGGGTAGTGGGGGCAAGACGTGGGTGTGTGAGGTTTGGGGGGAAGGAGGGTGGGGGAATGTGGGGTTCTCTCGCACATAATGCCTGCATGGGCCATGGCACCCCATCCCTGCCAGTGGCAGCGGCAGCAGTGGTGGGAGCTCATGGTCTATGCAGGTGCAACTACCTGGCAGTGCGTGGCTTCAGCGAGAGCTGCACATGAAGGCAAGGAGTGCAATAGGCCGGCCTGCGTCTGTTGCATGGGGCTCCACATGCAACATGTGCAGCTCTTGGCACCTGTGTGCCACTGAGAGAAGCCCTGCATGGTGGAGCCAGCCGCCACCATGGAAGCAGGGCGTGGGACACCCCTCCACTTCTGACAAGAGTCCTGACAGCTGTACATGGTGGTGAAGGCAGCCAGCTCTGTTGTGTGGGGCTTCCCCCAGTGGCATGCAAGTGCTGGGAGCTGCACGGAGCCCTATGCAGTGAAGTCAGGCCAAGCTAACTTGGTGGCACTCCTTGCCACCACGTGCAACTCTGGCCAGAGCCATGTGCCATTGGGCAGCAGCATCTGTACAGGCCACGAGCACCCCAAGTGCCCACTGCCTGCCACGGCTGCCACTGGCAGTGGGGGTTATTCGCCATAGCAGGCAGTGGGGGAGGGGTCCCAGAACCCCCCACCCTTCCTCACACCCACACCGTGCCCACCTGAACTCCATGCTCCCCCTGCCATGGGCTTGGGATCAGCACTCCTGCCAGCCCCAGCCCCAGCCCCATGCTCCCCCATCCCAGCTGCTTCTCTATCTGCTGCCTGGAACCAACACTGCAGCAGGGGCAGGAGGAGGAGCAACTGGACACCAGGGAAGATGTGCTGGTCCCCCAGTGGCTGCAGCAGTGGCAGCAGCCCTACTGCGTGCTGGCAGGGCCGGAGACCTTCTGTGCACCAGTGTGTGAGTGAGGTACGTGGGCTGGGCAGGGTACAATTGGTGGCCATCTGCGGGATGGATGGAATTGCCTGGTGTGCCTGATTTAGCCTTTGAAGCGTATTTTGCCTGCCTCTGATCTGTGCTAAGTTTTGAGACATTAGATTTAATATGTAATTATCAATACAGTAACTTAAAAAAACACTATTATTTAATCAGGTAGTCTTTCCCTCTCTTTTAGTCCATAATGGATCTCCTTCTCTCTCAAACACAGAAGGATATGATTTTTAATGTATCAAAACTGTTTATGTTAAGCTGGTATAATAAAACCTTCCTTTACCAGGAATCCTTTAAATACTTATCCCCCAAAATGGCCACTCAGTCATTCATGTTGATACCTACGTTATTTGAACACCTGTTACCTCAGTCTTCATAGGCAAGGTTAGCCCCCAGACTACTGCGCCTGGCAGTACAGTTTGGGGAGAACTTGAGCAGCCGACAGTGGCAAAAGAACAGGTTGGGGCTATTCAGAAAAGCTGGATGTGTACAAGTTCAGGAGGCCAGCTGTGATGAGCCCCACAGTGCTGAGGGAGTTGGCTAATGGGATTACAGTGCTTCTGGCCATTATCTTTGAAAACCCATAGCGATTGTGGTGATTCACAACAAAGTTGATGCTAGATGATTATCACTCAAGGCTCCTGATGTTTGCTTCAGTGTGTTAGGTGTTCTATAAGCACAGAACAAAAGGACAGTCCCTGCTCCAAGGAGCTGATCAATTGAATCCTCAGAGCATGACTGTTAGCTGCCATGATCACAATGCAGATTTACTTTTACTGTTATCAATACCTAAGGATTAAATTATTTAATAATTTCCAGGAAGGAGAATTGTTTTGATCCAGACACCATTATCATTGAAAGCATGCATGGAGGCCTTTATTTTTCTCTCAAAATTAAATGAAATATCTTGCACATTTTCACCAAACTAGGTGAAAAGTGTACCAAATATTGGTTTTAATTTAAATAACTGACTTTTAAGCAAAATCTATTTTATGATGATCTTCAAAAAGGGCATCTGCCTAGTGCAGGACTTTCAAACATTTGGCCCATGGGCTGGATTAGGTTTGAAGAACTATACCATGTAGCCCACTGGTAGCCTGGTGGGCTACCAGAAGTTGGTGGGCATGGCCACCAGAGCATAGCCTGCCACAGAATTTGTGGTTCCTGGACCCCAGTGGATGTTGCCATTGGTGGCAGGGGTGCAAGTGAGGGTTGTTTAGATACTTCTTGCTTGTCCTGTGGCTACTCATCCCTGGATCTGTGCTGCTGCCCCTTCCCAAACCCCTGGGTCCAAATTGCTGCCCACTTCTGAACCCATGCTGCCATCTATTCCCCAACCTGTGCAACTGCCCACTTCTGAGCCCATGCTGATGCCCAATCCCTCGAAGACACTGCTGCCCACTCTCTGACCCACACCACTGCCCACCCAGCTCTGCTGCTCATCCCTGCACCCACGGCACTGGTCCTGGACTCACTATAGCTGCTGCTGACTCCACAGATCCAACCGATCCAAAGCGGAGTTCTGCAGTCTGGATCAGGCGAATTTGATGTTCCTAGTCTAGTAATTTTTTCCCCACATGACTGAAACATCAGAACTGAGCTGTAGACTTAGTAATCATCATGATTTCTTCTGTGTCTGTGAAGAGAATCATGGAGGGCATATGTCATAATGTTCCAGCTCAGGTTGTCCAAAGGGAGGCTCCTATGTAAGTGGTAATATTTATAATTTGCAAAAATATTTAACATTTACATGGGAGCTGTGGGTGCTTGCCCCTTTCCCCACCCTTTAATTTCAGGCCACTTATTTAGTTCTAGTCTAAATATAGATGTAGGTGCCTAATCCTGGGCACCCACATATTAATAATTTGATTATAATGTTAAAGTTTCCTTAATTTTGATTGCTCTAATTTCACCTATCTGACTTTAGCTGGGGGTTGTGAAGTTTTTTGGGGGAGCGGTGTTCAGGGTTGGGGGGCACTGAGTGTAGTTCACTTCCTAGTAATGTTTAAAGAATGTGTGAGACACCCAGGCACAAAAAACTTACAGTATTTTTATGAAAACAAACATAAAGTATGTCCTTGGCAATTCATTTTGAATCTTTCAAATGTAAAAGCACATACTATCCAAAATTAAATGATTACAATGTTGTATGTAAACCAAGAACTAAGTATGTATCTTCAGATATGGATGCATTTCTATCAATTTATTTAATTTACTGTCACCTACTCTGTAGCAAAATTTGAGTCAGTGTGCTAAAAATCAAGTCAGATGGGACTGCCTGGACAGGAGGTTTTCGTAAGTCTTTGCACTGTCTTCCATTATTTTACTTCTCCCATTTTCTTCCATCTTGATGTAAACACTGGGACAAAACCTAGTTTGCCAGCATAGATTTAAGGTGGAAACTGGACTCTTGATGTGGAAATTGTTAAAGGGAGGAACTCACAATTACGTTCGATTGCCAATAGTTCAGCTGGTTCTTGTTTTAGGCTCTGAGTTAGTATTAATTTCTAAAGAATAGAAAGAAGCTATCATTATTTGATCTGGTCCTTTTGTGATGCCATATCTTTATTGTTAATTATATCAAGCCAGATTTCCACTGAGACCATGACAGTAGTACCATCAAACAACAATCTCTCAAGTCCCTCTGGAACCTTCATTTGCCTTTGTAAGCTTAGGGCTTCTCAGTAGAGTCCCTTGTGTGTATAAAATGTATGCTGTAGTTTGATCAAAGTCGTTCCTGAACTGGGTGCAAAATTCAGCACACTTCTGTTAGTTTTGAATTAAAACAACAGTCTGTTCTGAGAGCTGCAATGAGCATTACCAGGAAAGTTTCAGTATCGGTCATGCTTTTTTGGTCAACCTACAGGAAGCTGCTGACAGCTAGAGAAGCATTGCATTTCCCAATACAGTTTAGGAAGGAATGAACTTTCTCCATGTGGTTAAAAGAGTAGGCTAAAATTCTCAATGCATTTAGTAGAAAAATATTTTTCCTGTATGGACACTTGTATCCATTATCCAATCATTCGTCATGTCTAACCAAACATCTACTAAAGTGTTGATTCTTTGGATTCTTCCTTTACTTTTCCTCTCTTTTTTTTGCTAATCTAATCATGGACTTGTGACTTTAAACATGTCTGCAAGAGTGTATCCAGGAATGAAGTGTTTCAAGCAGTTTTTCTTAAATTACTGTTTTGTGTTGCATTTTCTGAATAGTAGCAAACCAACTGTTCTTTATTTTCAAGTTAAAATCTCTGCCTTTGAGTCATTTGTATAGTATAGCTCCTGGGCTAAGCATTTACTAAATGCAACTGCCGAAACCCCAAATTTGCATCCTGTGAGAAAACATTAATATTTTGTACATTTGATTTTTATCTGGAGTGAAACCAAAACATCCAAATATATAATTTTTTCACAGAATGGAAAGTTTTGCAAAATGTTGATTTATAAATGTCAACATATTTAATTTCAATCCTAATCTGAAATTAAACACTTTGACATTCCTGGACTCGCATTCTATTTTGTTTTGGCTTGACATTAACCTGTGTCCTCCTGAGCTGACATGGTGCCTCCTCGAGCTGCAGTTAGATCCCTTCTGCTCTATGGCTCCCTAGCCAGACTATATCTCCCATGATACACTGAGCTCATGTGACATGCATGATGCACAGTAGTGGTTTAGTGACGGAGCAGAATGCACAGCAGTGGAAGCTGAGCACTTCAAATAATAAGACCATTTGAATTTATGTTCAAAACTTTAAGTTTGAAATGTTTGGGCTAGGAGCTCAATCTACAAAGGGATTTAGAAGTTAAGATGCTGAGCATTATAAAACCCGACCCTAGTCCTGAGGTAAAAGCCTGGAGAGTAACTCTGGGAGTAATCTCCCAGCAGCATGCATGTAGAGAGAGATGCTTAAGAATGGGATCCACAAAGGCTGGCAAATAAGCAAAGAGCTGCTTCAGCAAGTGAGGAGGAAATGCTGAGGAGAGAGGTAGAGCTAAGTCCCCACTTTTAGACATAGTGAAGTGCCTGCTTCTGGTCTAGAAGATGATGCCTCTCTCCTCTGGATTCTCAGCTCTGAGCACTCTCCTGGCCTTAGGCATGTATCCAGGTCATGAAAAGATCCCACCCTTTTCCATCCATTAGCTCAGTGATCAGAACAGTCACTAGGGAAATGGGAGATCTGTTTTTAAATCCCTACTCTGTTGGATTTGGAAGAGGAATTTAAGATTAAGTTTGTCATGCCCTAGGTGACTGGCCTTACCATGGGGTTATGGACTCAATCTCTCACTTTTTTTTTTAAGTTTTCATAACACAACATTCAATTATGCATTGATATACAAATTCAAACAACTTTCACAGGAGGGGTTGGCTGAGCCTCACCTCTGAAACCAATAGTCTGTTAGTTAGAGCACTCCATTGGGATGAAGGAGATCTGCTTTCATATCCCTGCTCCAAATCCAGCAGAGCTGGGGGTTGAAAACAGTTCCTCTACCTCCGAGCAGAGTGCTGTAACCACTGGGAATTGGACAAATGGATCCCCACCACCCCCACAATACGGTCCTGTTGTCTGCCACCCAGCCGCCCCACACGCACATTGTTTTCTGTGTGAAGCCCAATCTGGTATGTGAGCTTGGGGGGGATGCTTACTGCATCATACTTGCAAGCAAGATAGGCAAGGGAATGCTTCATTTTAAAATCCTGTGCTCTCTAAGTACCAGAGACTCTGCATACAGCCACCTGCAGGGGCAGGTGGCAGCTGGGCAGTGGTTTTGAGGGTCTTATTGAAACCTCAGTGTTGAATGCAGGGGTCCAAAGTGACAGTCAACAGCTCTGCTCCCTTTGTGGATTCCAGAGGCACTTTCACTGCAGGGTCAGGAAGTTATGCTGATCACTGAGGGCAGGTGGGGGGAATGGAGTCTTACCTGCCCCAGCTTTCCTTGATCCAGTGGCAGCTGCTGCAGGGCTCAGGCTGCTGCAGCTGAGGGACAAGCAGGGTCCCCAGGGGCTGTTCCTGGTGTTCTCCCCACCCTGATGCAGGGCTGTGCCTCCTGCAGCAAAATTTTCCCAGGGAAGGACATCATTTAATCTCCCTCCCTCCAAATTACACCACTGGGCTGCACCTGCCATGGCAAATACTCTTGGGGGGAGGGGTCCATACAGGCATCCCCTCTACATTGGCACCCAGGACTGGTGCCCCGCTTGTCCTGGATTCAGCCCTTGGTGCCTAGAATTAGACATCCATAAATTGAGGTTAGAAACCAGTTAAGAAAATTAGGTATCAGCCCCCATCAGCTTTATTTTTTCCCCAGGAAAATAGGTTACCTACTTCAAAGAAATGCCTAACAGCACTATGAATATGGAAATCTGTGTAGTTGTACACATTATTAATTAATTTTATTTATTAACTAAAATACTATGCAGTTTTGGAACTAAACTTTCCAAATGAAAATGCAGGCAGACAGACAGACAGACGCCTTGTTCTGTGAATAGCATCCAGCATCAATCATTGCACTATAAACTGTTTGCACAAAATCATGGGTATTTTAGTATCAAATAACATTTTGTCAGTCAGATTAGTAAATATTTTGAATACCATAACAAGCTACAACTGTTCTAGAAAAGTATGTTTGGCCAGCTCAGAATTGATCAAAATAAATATTGGACCAAATCTTGCTTTGACTTTTCTCTGCATGGTCTTGCAGAGGCAAATGGTTTTATATAGCGTGTAGGACAAGATTTGGCTCATTTTGTGTTTTGGTTTGATTCCCCACCCTCTTTAGAACATCCATTGAAATGGTTCACAAACAGGATGGCTTTCTCTGAGTTCCAAATCATGGGTTTCACGGGATCAAATCTTCATAATCATCATTTATCCCAAATAAATGGGGCTGCTTCTGGCAAGACTTTGTAATTAGGGATGGACAAAATACTCTTCCTCAGCTGTGGTTACAGTCTCAAAAGTTCAGACCTCAGTGTGTACTTAGATACACAGGGCAGACTGCAGAGTAAAAACATAGGTTTGGTGTGGATTTACACAGCTTTGGTGTGGATTTACACAGTAAGTTTGGCATAGATGGACCCATTGTACAATGAGACACCAGTTCTACCATCTTTCAACTCGCATGTCCCTGAAGGAAAGCAGGACATTTCCTGTGAATTCAAGGAGTGCAGTTGTTGGTCTAATAAAAGATATCAAAGTCACCCAAGGAACCAGGAGTGCAGTTGTGAACTCGTCACCTGCCAGTTTGATGGATAGGTCACTATGCTTTTGGGGTAGGACTCAGCTGTACACTTGTGTCAGACCTACTGTATGGCTTTGGTTGTTATTTTATAAAATATTGCTTGATATTTCCTTTTATTATTTTTTTTGTTCTGGGGGTTTGTCAGGGTTCATTGAATTGTACCAATTCAACTCCCTGTACAAAAGTGATCATGTTGCAAACAGGAATGCTTAATTGAAACTGTCCGAGCCTTTCCAACTGGAATTTGTTTTGGAACTAAGCGGGTTGGGAGGAGGGGGAGGGGAAAGACCACCACGACTCAGTAAATGAACAATGTTATTGAAGTCTTTTAATGGGAGGTAGGCTGAATAATCTACAGATAGGGACTGAGTCTGGCTCTGAAATTAATGGCAAAACTTCCATTAACTGTAAAGTGCAGTGTTGGGTTCTAAAATGTTACTTTACAGTCTGATCTGAAAAACACCAGCTGGCACAGGACTTACTGTATCACTGTGAGTAGTGCCATCCGTTTCAGTGGCCCTATCGCCATTGGCAAAATCAGGCTCTCATCACTCCTCATCTTTAAGGTTCCAGTTCCAGGAAGCTCTTAAAGTTTGGGTTAACCTCCCATGTGTCCTCGAGTCTCATTGATTTAAGCTTATGCTTAAGTGCCTGGCTGAGTTGAGTGTTTATCAGAGACGTAGTCACTAGTGATGCTCACTTAATTGGCACCTATGACTGGTTTTGTGGATTTATAATATTTAATAATATATTTCCTTTAATAATGTTTGTAGTCTTTGTTTTTGCTGTGCTGCCTTTGATATCTCTCGGTGGGTGTGGGTACCCAACATCTGACTTCTCTGCGTTAGCATGTACATCTGCCTAAATTGAGTGTCTGCAGTGGAGATGAGGCTGTTCCCATATAGTAGCACCCATTGTCTGTCACAGGCTTGTCCAATTTAAATCAAACATACAATATAGACAGTGTACGCACGCACAACCTACATAAAACACGTTGTAGATTCAAATGCCTAGAGGTGCTGGTCACTTTAGTTATCTGTTTTCTTATGGTATATATACATCTGTATGGACCTGCACCTTTGCTTCACCACGTTAATTATGGACTGATTGTCAAGTTGTGTTCAAAAGAGAATGCAGAGAATTGCATGAATTTGTGTTATCCTCCTTTTTATCACTAAAGTGAGAGCAGGAGAAGAGTAGAAGAAAATATTCAGAATGTAAGTGGAGTTAATGAAAGGAGTATTTTTAGCTGCCTTATGTATGGTAATAGAGCACATTCAACTCCTTTATATTCACTTGTTAATATTTCTATTTGCACATGTTTGTTTCATACATGAGAATAGATTATTTTCTACTGTAAAGTAGGATATGCAGAAAAAGTGCAATTACTGTGCATTACAAATTAAAGGGCCCCATTTTCAAAAGAGACAAATCCTGTATTCAGTTAATTCAAATTAACTTTGGAATTACTTAAATACTACAGTTGCTAGAAGTTATTTACCTTCTCTGTTTGCTTGAGCATGGATTCGGTGCAACAATATATGGCTGTAGATATGAAAGGTGCTGGAGGCTCTCATAAATTTGGACCAAATTTATATAATTCTGAATGTGGAGCTGAATACTCAACTGTTGTCTGGTCTACTTTTTTCCTTATCAGGGGATGAAAGCCTTTGACCCTTGCCCCTGTGGGGGAGTCTTCAATTGATGCAAAGCTGAAATAGTCAGTTTTTCCATCACCAGTCCCTCCAGTCTCTATGGGGGCAGGAGAAGAGAGGGACTGGCTGTCCTCTATCTAATCTTGGTTATATTAGCTCCTGGAGCTCATAGTCAGCTAGTTTATTTTAGAGCAGGATGTATGTGTAAGATTAGCCCTTTTGAGGCTGTTTTCTCAAATTAAGGCATTAGGGAAGTTTAGCTAATTGGGGCATATCCTTCTCTGTAATAGTGTTCCTATGGGGACAGACCTGGCTTTTTTCCCCTGAACCTGTCACTGGATTTTGGTCCACTAGTGATTCCCTTCCCTCCCTCCCCCTTCCTTTGAATGTTGTCTCTGATTTCTGTGTCATAAGGGGAATATTGTCAGATCGCATTTACATGATGGGCAAGGCATAAAATCCTCTCTCTGCATCATGTGCTCTTGCTTTTCAACAACACAATGGATTTATTCAAGCTCTCCTCATTATCATGTTTTATTCTTTAATAGAAAGGCAAAAATACTGGTGACAAATGGCTTCATGTATCACATTTAATAAACTATTATTCTAATCTCATAAAATACATGGTTTGAGTCAAAGCCATGGAAAAATAGCATGCCTTTTAGCACTGGTTTGCTGCCAGGTAGCATTAGAAAAAGTGCAGGAAACACACCTGGGCTAGGGACAGACATTACACATAAACCAGTTTAAGTGATCAGAAACTGATTTAAACCTGTAACAGAACAGATGTTCAGTGCAGTTCGAAAATGCCTGAAATTGGTTTGAGATAAACCTGGTTGAAAGTACTATCAGACTTAACTGATTTGGGTCAAGCCAGTTTATGCTGTCCCAGACCCCTTCCTGGTTTAAGTTAAACCAGACTCTTCCAGCATCCCAGCATGCTCTCTGGGCTAGGCAGAGCTATCTGCTCCACAGCAGAGCTGGCCTTTCTCCTCTACTCTCTGGCTGTAGGTTTGGCAGAGACTACAGGCATCTGCCTGGCTTCCCTGCTCCACTCCTCCCCCCACCCCACTCTCTGCTAAGCAGGGTTCCCCCCTCCCCTCTGCCTTACCCAGAAACCTCTCAGAATTAGCTAACAAACTACATGCTGGCTATGGTCTGTGCTGTGGGAGACAAGGCACACAGGACAGTGGCATAGGGCTCTTTGGAGCTAATCAGCAGGTCAGCTGGTAATGTTCCTCCATTCCTTCTTTGGAACAAGTTCGTTAGGAAGAGCTTGAACTAATGAGAGATCCTTTTGTTTTGCTGATAGGGTGATAAATGCTCCCTGCTGTGGATCTAAAAGCTATTTAAATCCCAGCTGGGCCTTTCTAATCAGAGCATCCTGCAGGGGGCCTGGCCACTCCCCCGACTTAGCTCAGCACTGAAGAAGGGAAGGTAGGGTTGCTGTAGCACTCCCCAGCTTCTAGCCTGAGCCACTACGGGCACGTGACTGCATTTCTTCAGTAGAAAGGTGATGTCTGTTCAGTTACAAACTGATTCAGCCTAGGCAGGTTAGACTAACCTTCAAAAATTGACTAATTCAGGCCCAAACCAGTCCACTTATTTATACTCTCTGCTTTTCTCCCAACCAGTCCTATCTGGTGACATGAGTGAGAGGCTACATTTGAAAGAACCATGTTCCACGGTTAATTGTGCTAATGTCCTTATTAGAAAGGCATATAAGCAGAGCAAGTACCCTGCTGCTCCCAAAATGGTGGAATTCTGTGAAGGCACAGAAAGGTCCAAAATGCAGAAGAAATCTAGCAATATTCTACTTGGGGTGGGGTTGCTAGCAGAACAGGTCTTTTAATTTCTAATCTTTTAATTTAATTTTAAGTATTATTTTTGTGTTACAGGAGCACCTAGAGGTCCCAACTGATATTGGGGCCTTGCTGTCCTGATTTCTGTATAAAGACACATTCTGAGAGACCGCTTTTACTCTAGAGCATTTACTGACTAAATAGGCAGATAAATGCAAGGGGAGGGGAAGTAACCTACCCAAAGACAAAGCAGTTTATTGGCTGTGCCAGAAATAGGCTACAGAAAACATCCCTACTCATTAGGCTTTTCAGGGGAAACAGGAAAGAGGCATCTTACTGTTGGCTGTTCAGGGGGTCTGCAGTGCCCTTTGCTTTGAATGCAGTTCAGAGTTTAGGTGTACAACCTATACCAAGGCTGATTTGCTTGGGGTTTGCTTGGGATTTAATTTGCTTGGGGATACAGGGAGGTAGCAATTGCCTTTTACCCTAAAATTCACCAAGGCAATGGGCAACAGCCTCATTGTGCCAGAGGCAATAGTCTCCAGCAATTCAAGATCATTTTATCACATTAATCAGATCAGCCTCCCCTACTGAAGTACTCAATACATCTATTTTCCTTTCAAAACAGGCCCTACAAAGGTGACCCTCAGCCTGAGGGGTTTCTGATGCATTTGATTATTAAAGTGCATCTTCTCCCTGACTGCACACCAATACTGGATAGGAAGTTTGGTGCAAAGGGAGTTCAATAGTTTTCAAAGGCTAGAGACACACATTCAAAAAGCCAAGGAAGGTACAGAGGTCAGCTGACCTGTTGATTAGTTTGAAAAAGCCCTAAGCAGATACTGTTCTGCCTGCCTGCCCCAGTGAAATTGGAGACACACACAGGCACCTCTTAGCATTAGCTAGCATACCACATGCCAGCTAGGGTCTGTGGGAGATGGGAAGGAGGAGTAGGGAATCCCTGCTTGAGTAGCAAGGGAAGCCAGGCAGACCCTGTGCCTGCAGTCACCCCCAGAGCTCTGGCTACTGAGTAGAGGAACAGGGCCAGCCTGTTTTCTGGAGCAGAGAGCCCAGGTCAAGGCTGCAAAGCATCTGGGATGATGGGGGACTCTGGTTTAACTTAAACCAGGAAGGGGGCTGGGACAGACATTGCATAAACTGGTTTGATCCAAATCATTTAAGTCTGATACTACATTCAACCAGGTTTATCTTTAAACAAGTTTCAGCTATTTTGAAACTGGTTTATGTGAACTGAACCTATGCTCTGTTACATGTTCAAACCAGTTTCTGATCACTTAAACTGGTTTATGTGTAATGTCTGTCCCTAGACATAAGGTCGGGAAGCTTTTCCCCTTCCTCTATCTACTTAACCTGTAGGGAACAATGGGACTCTCACTATCAGGATCCACTCATTTGAGGCTCTGGTAATGGTGGATCTGCTAGCTCTATCCTCATTTTACCTCTCCTTCCCTAAAGCCCACTCCATCAGGATGCAGTGGACCTCCACTGCACATGGCATATCACATGGCAGGTGACTTATGTGCAGAATCACTAAACTTGGCCTCTGTTTCTCACCTCTTATAGCAGAACCAGCAATTTCTCTCCACGCTGGCCATGGAGGGAGCATCAGAATCTCATTCTAAGTAAATGAAACCTGCACAATTTCTCTGATTAACAGACTGTGGATTCCCAGGGATCCCAATGGTGCTGGCAGGGCAGGACTCAGCCACTGACCTTTTGAGTGAGTGTTAAAGTTCTCTCCACTTGCCTCTGGCTCATTTTGGACACTAACTGAGCTACAGGTGACAGTCCAGTGTGAGTCTCCATTATTTTTTAGCTGTCTGGAAAGAATTTATTCGAAGTTTCAGCTACTGCTGTGGGCAACTGGAGAAAATAGTGTTGGTGAGAGGGAGGGAGCAGTGAAATGCCACTTGCTGATTTCCTTTGGCCTTGCATATATTTTGAAGTTGCTTTCTTTACATGCAGCTTCTGAGGTACAGGTTTGGGGGGGCAGGGTGGTGGCAGAAGGAAGGGGAAAGATGGAAGTAAGGAAGCTTTCATCTGACATAGCTGTTCTCTGAGCCACCATTTTTTGTACTGAGAGAATGTAACTGATGACAGTTGCGACTATTTAAGGGAATATGTTCCTATGCAAAAACCTATGAGTTGGAAGTGATCCTTTTATAGGCATAAAGAGATGTTTCTGTATGCCTCTCTTTTTTTTTTCACTCAGACCTGGCCATTCAAACAGATATTTCCAGAACAGTGAAGTGGCATTGGACACCTCGCTCTTGTTGTTGCTATTAGCATTTGAGTATCCCACCAGTTCACCACAAGGTTACACACAGTGGAGGGCAGAATTTGGTGCTACACTATCCTGACAGGTTTTGAATTGGCAATGCCTCTTCAAGTAATTGGAAAGCCAGAGTAGTACTCTGTATGGCTAGACTGCTGCAGAACCTAAACACAAGCACTTTCCTATGATTAGCTGGTTTTTTTCCCCTCAGTTCCTTAGTACTAGCCAACATGAATGTGATTTGTAACTTCCATGATTTGGGATAAGATTAACTACTGGTTACCCCTAGCACTAGAGATCAGAACCAGGTCTTCCATCTCCCAGACAAGTGCCTTGATCACAGGACTTGTGACTCATATTCCCTTTTTCCCAGTGAATCTTGAATTCTTTCCTGAAAAGTGGCATGTGTTTGACAGGAGGAGTAGAATGTGTCCCCTGGCCCCAGAACGACTATAGGGTTGTGCATAGGATGCTTTCCTTGCACATGAGAACTGCAGAGCTTCAGTACTCTCAGGCTGAGGAAGTCATGGAATCCAGGTTTCCCATATCTTGGATGGGCACTCTGTGATCAGTGAACTCCTGGACTGAAGAGGATTCTCCCATGGCTGTGTTTTGGGTCTTTTTTAATGCAAGTGGTAGTGGGCACTGTGTTCTATGCAGAGCTTGTCCCTATTGTTATGGTCCAACATGTTCTGTACGTGCTGACTGGACTGCCTTTTGTGGGAGACAGGCAGAACGATGCCTTGTCTAAGGAACTCAAATAAGTTTAGGCATGAGCTAGGTGTCTATCTGTTCCACCCTGCTCAGATAACAACACCTCCGGGCATGTGCAGAAGCAAAACTTCAAGAGAACCTTGGTAGTGAAATTTGAAGGCACCTACAGATTTTAGATACGTAAGGACCAAACTGTAGTTTTGAGCATTACATTGTTGGACACAGGTGTACATCTTAGGTGCCTGAAGGCCCAGTAACAGGGCAAACTGACCAAGCCTGGCAATGGAGTCCTCGAGCAGATGCCCACTGTGCTACTCTGTATGAAGTGCCTCCTGAACCAGAAGCAATGTAGCTACATTTGTCTAGCACTATGAGTAGGCTAAATGGTATTGCTACTGTCTATCCCATCCTCAGAGCCATGTGAAGGCACTTTGAGTTTGGAAAGCCCACCCAGAACAGCACAAATGTTTGAGGGCATTGTCATCTGTTATAGTGCCCTCAAACACACATAGTATAGTGTAACAGGGGGCCTCCTCAGGGCCGATTCAACCGTGGCCTGCCCACTTGTTCCTGAGCTAACTGCCTGCCTTCTTGCCTGCCACGCTTTGTTGGTATAATTAATTAATGGATGTTATTAAGGAGGAGGCTGCCCGTTTCCTGCCCTGATGCCAGGGGGCGCTATCTGCAGCTCCATTCCTCCCTTACACCACAGTCCAAGTCTTGCTGATGGTATCTATAGTTCTCATAGTCACCGGCCCCCAGAATCCTACTGCTGAACCCCACCTGGATTCCTCCCATCAGGCTGTCACTTCTGCCATCATACCAGGCACCGTAGCTCCCTGAACTGATCCCCCTTTGGCTGTGATCCCCCCACTGGGACCTTTGGCTTGCTAGCCCTGGCCCACCTCCAGGCCAGTCAGAACTCCAGGCCCTCAGCTCTTGGGCATTACTTGCAGTGGGCCCCTGGCCCCAGCATGGACCAGTCAGGGGAAATTCAGACAGGCCCGAGTCTACAGCTCTTATTCTTTCACCATGGGGTCCACCTCCCAACCCTCCAAAAAAGGGGTAACCTACCCAGTTGTGAGGGCTGGGGGTTAAGGCACCCTGACCCACCTTTCACCAGGGAGGTAACTGGCCTGGCATTTCTTGGGGACTCCCGCACCACTGAGAGCCCCACCAGGCCACCCACTCCCAGCATGGTGCAGTTTTAGGTCATGCCCAGGACCAGAAGCCTCCAAATCATCCCCTACAGCTCTTCCCTTACTTCCAGATGACAACAACCGCCCTCCAGCCAGGCAGTGTTGTTGCCTGGACTCCAGCAGCAGAACTCCCCTGTTTATATGGGCAGCCCTGAATCTAAAATGGCTGCCCTCATCAGGCACCTGCCGGCTGCTGCCTTCTGGCCCTTAAAGTGGCAGATACAAACAGTGCCCTGCCACATACCAATACACCCTAAGATCTTTTGGGGATCTGAACTTAAGTGTTTAGCTGCAATTCTATAAATAATACTGTGACCAGGTTACAGTTTTAAGAAGACCAACCCAGTCTTTAATTTATTCCAGCATACTGTATAATCAAATACTGTGCTCATTGGAGGTGGTATTTTTGTACATAGTACAAAACAAGGATTTTACTGAATTCCAATAGCTGCTTACTGCCAGATGTGTATTATCTCATCACATACATATGCTATGCAAACATGCTGGTGCTAGTATTTTTCTTCACTGCTGTGGAGGCATGCCTGGTACCACCAGCTTGTGCTGCCATAAATAATAATCTGTCCAAGCGTCTTCCCTATCCAGTGCCAGAGGGAAAGGGAAGGACATACATTCCAGATGCAAACCGAACTAATGCCCATTTGCTCATTTTGCATTCGAATTATAATTTTATCTTGAATGAAACTTGAAATGGAACAATTCATGTACAATTAGATTTGTTTTTATTTGCTTATATTTCTTCTATTATAGTAATTTATGTGAAACTATAGACCCTTGAAGAAAAGGGTGAGTAATAAAAATAAAAACACTATTAACTCTTCCTACACAGCTGGGATTCTTCCATATTTGGCGTAAGTGATTAATACAGTGGTCTCTTTCATTCAGGGATCTGCAGTCTGATTTGCAGTCTACACCCTGATGTAAATGACAACTTCAGTAGAGTAGACAGAAGGCAAGCCAGAGTTGCACCTTACAGTCTGACTAAAGCAGATATGCATAAGCTTTTATAAGTAACAGCTTACTTGATCAGATGCTAGGCCCCAATTTACTTCAGTATCAATGAATGAAGAATCCTGACTCAGGGTCAGAAATGAAGGAGATTTTAATGATCTCAAGCCAGATTTTAATCAACATAATCAAACACGTAAGGTGTTTGTTGTGGGAGACTCTCTCCTGAGGGGGACTGAGGGGGCAATCTGCCACCCTGACCCCTTAGCCCAGGAAGTCTGCTGCTTCCCGGGGGCCTGCATCCGGGACATTGCAGAGAGGATCCCAAAGCTCCTCAAACTCACAGACCACTATCCTAAGCTCTTAATTCACGTGGGCACCAATGACACAGCTCGGAGCACTCCCAGCCAGGTCATGAGGTGCTACAGGGATTTGGGAGTGGAGCTAAAAGGTCTGGGGGCACAGGTGGTGTTCTCGTCAATCCTCCCAGTCTCAGGCTATGGGCCAAGAAGGGAGAGACTGTCTGACCTGCTCCACCGGGCTTTAAACTAAGACCGCTGGGGGCGGGGGACTACTGCCACTGCTGGCCTGCTGAGCAATCCTTGCAAAGCCAGAGGGTCAAGGCACTTAAGGGAGCCCACCCCTGCCCCAGCCCTGGTAAAATCTGTGGGCAAGGAAGGAGACCCCCAGGCTCCACAAATGCCAGGAGCTTGGGGAATAAGCAGGAGGAGCTCATCCTCCTGCTCAGTGCAAATAATTACGATGTCATAGGGCTAACAGAGACCTGGTGGGACTCCACCCATGACTGGACCACAGGTATAGATAGCTATACCCTGTACAGGAGGGATCGTGTAGAGAAAAGGGGTGGGGGTCTAGCTCTCTATGTTAAGGAAAGCTACAAGTCCCTGCAAGCCGATATCGGCGACCAGGGTGGATGACTGGAGACCCTCTGGGTTAAAATCCTTGGGGAACACGACACAGGGGACACAATGGTGGGAGTCTACTACAGACCTCCCACCCAAAGTCCTGAGCTTGACCAGGAGTTTGCCCGGGAACTGGCTGAGGTGGCATGCTCCAGGACCATGGTTGTCATGGGTGACTTCAACTACCCAGACATCTCGTGGGAGGATCGCTCAGCAAAATCTGAGTGGTTGCAAAGCTTCCTGTCATGTGTGGATGACCTCTACCTGACTCAAGAAGTCTATGGGCCAATGAGAGGAAAAGCGATGCTCAACCTGGAACTGGCTGCTACTGGAGATGACCTAGTCAGTGACCTAGAGATTGATGGGAAGCTGGGTGACAGCGACCACGAGCTGATCACCTTCACCATCCGCTGAAAAGCTGGCAAGTCAGTCAGCAACACGGAAGTCCTTAACGTCAGAAAAGCTGACTTTGACAAGCTCAGGAGACTTGTCAGTGAGGCCCTAAAGGACCATGACCACGGGGAGGGGGGAGTTCAAGAAGAGTGGTTGCTCCTCAAGGGAGCGATCCTCAATGCACAAGCTAAGTCTTTTCCATCTCAGAGGAAAGGCAGCAAGAGGGCAAAGCAGCCCCCCTGGCTCTCCAGGGACCAAGCAGACCTCCTGAGGCTAAAAAGAAAGGCCTACAAAGGATGGAGGATGGGAGTCACCTCCAAGGAGGATTATTCTGCACTGGTCCGGTTCTGCAGGGAGCATAGCAGGAAAGCCAAGCCTGCAACTAACCTCGAACTAGCTTTGAGCACCATGGGCAATAAAAAGTCCTTTTTCAGTTATGTGGAGAGCCGGAGGAAAAGCAGGGGCAACATTGGGCCCCTGCTGAACCAGATGGGGCAACTGACAACTGATGCGCAGGAAAAAGCCAACCTATTAAATAGGTACTTTGCGTCAGTCTTTCATGCGTTCCATTGGACGCCCATGCCCACTACGGGACAAGGAAGTCCAGGTGAGGGTGATCCCCTGTCCTCCATTAATGCTGACTTTGTGAAGGAACATCTTGAGAAGCTGAATACCTTCGAGTCAGCTGGCCCTGACAATCTACACCCCAGGGTACTCAAGGAGCTGGCAAGCATCATAGCCCAGCCTCTAGCGCATATCTTTGAAAACTCTTGGTGCTCTGGTGAAGTGCCCAAAGACTGGAAGAAGGCCAATGTGGTGCCTATCTTCAAGAAAGGGAGGAAAGTGGATCCAGCTAACTATAGGCCCATTAGCCTTCTATCCCGGGGGAGATCTTAGAAAAGTTTATTAAAGAGGCCACCTTAATGGACTGGCCAACGCCAACATCTTAAGGGATAGCCAGCACAGGTTTGTTGCGGGTAGGTCTTGCTTGACCAATCTCATTTCCTTCTATGACCAGGTTACCTATCACCTGGAGAAGGGCGAAGAGATTGATGTCATATCACCAGAAATGTGGTGGGACTCATCGCATGACTGGGCGGTGAATGTCGAGGGCTATAGGCTATACAGGAGGGACAGGATAGGAAGGAAAGGGGGGAGAGTGGCACTCTACATCAAGGAGGAATACACCTCCTCGTCAATTAGCAGGGGAGGGCGCTCTGAAGTGCTCTGGGTTAGAGTAAAAGGCAATCAAGGGG
>JAGPOW010000261.1:237065242-237124939 GCA_030014935.1 Caiman crocodilus
CAATTCAAAAAGGATGTGGAGAAGCTTGAGAGAGTCCAGAGAAGAGCCACACGCATGATCAGAGGTCAGGGAAGCAGACCCTACGATGACAGGCTGAGAACTATAGGGCTCTTTAGCCTGGAAAAGCGCAGGCTCAGTGGTGATCTGATGGCCACCTATAAGTTTATCAGGGGTGACCACCAGTATCTGGGGGAACGTTTGTTCACCAGAGTGCCCCAAGGGATGGCGACTAGGTCGAATGGTCATAAACTACTGCAAGTCCGTTTCAGGCTGGACATAAGGAAGAATTTCTTTACAGTCCGAGCCCCCAAGGTCTGGAACAGCCGGCCACCGGAGGTGGTTCAAGCGGCTACATTGAGCACCTTCAAGAGCAAACTGGACGCGTATCTTGCTGGGATCCTATGACCCCAGCTGACTTTCTGCGCTTTGGGCAGGGGGCTGGACTCAATGATCTTTTGAGGTCCCTTCCAGCCCTAATGTCTATGAAATCTATGAAACATTTACCCATATCAGAAACTACAAAGATGAGATCAAGATACATCTAATATTAGAATGACATGGGTTAGCTCTGAGGTACATTGGCAGAACTGGGTTGTAAAACTCTGTGATGCCTACCCAAAAAGGGACAAACTTAGTGGTGTTATTTCAGATTTAGACCAAAGTAAATATAGCTCATTGTGGAGGCACATGCTGTAAAATGCAGTAGAAAGAGAAAAAGTATTCTTAAACACCCCCCTAGAATTTGTCTTTTATGACTTTCTTATTTTGTGAATTAGGGATTCTTCTTTGTGTCAAGCAAACCCTGTTCATTTAAGGTGGATTTATTTGGTTTATTAGTTGGCACGATTCATTAGGGTGAGAACACCAATGACCTAGCTATCTATGAATACTTCAGATGGGCTTTTGGATGCACAGCTGTCGCTGAAAAACAGGCTTTAATCCAGGGGTGGACAATGCAGCCCGTGGGCTGGATGCGGCTCACCAAGCCAGTCTATCCAACCTGCAGAACCCCTAAAAAAATTTAGAAAATTAATATTTTTCTGCCCCTGGCTGCCCGTCATACGGCCCTCAATGGCTTGCCAAAACTCAGTAAGCGGCCCTCCACCCAAAATAATTGCCTGCCCCTGCTTTAATCCTATTTTCTTTCACTGCTACTTTCTTGTGTTTACAAACACATTTTTCATTATATTATATTAAATTAATCCACATCAGTGAATTTGCCAGTTGTGTGGCTAAATGGTCCAGGTCAGGGGGGGCCAGCCTTTTCAGCAGGTGTCACAAATTAGCCTTGCACTCCCACAAAATAGCCCTGCGCTCTGTGATCCCCTTCCTTTGCCTGGCTGGTTGCTCTGCTTTTCACCGCCTGCCTTTAATACCACTGTGTTGCGTGTCCCCTCCACAATCCATCACTTTGGATCTATGCCACTAGTTAGCCACCCCTAATATAGGTCAGACACTTTTTCAGGCAGACCTAGATTACTGTGGAAAAATCACATTCATACCTTAGGTCCTGTGTGTTCTCAGGAAGGAAGGCATTTTTCTGGATTAGAAATCCCAAAAGCTAAATATCATGAATACAAATGAATGGGGTTAATTGAATATCAGATAAGATGCTGGACAGCTGGAGTATAAGGTGTCTGGTGAATTTACATATCAGCATTATAGCCTTCAAATGCATCCATTGGTTTATTGGCAATGAGCTCACCTTTTCAGAGCAAGCCTCACAATTTGTATATCTATATACTGAAAAGCAAAACGTTCATTTAGTAGGTAGTGCAGCTTGTGAAACAGTTTTCAAGAGAAAGCATAAAAAGAAATTTCAGGAATCCGACCAAGAGGTGATAAAAGGGTGAGTTAAAACCCATTCAATGGAGAGTAGAGTTGATCTGATGAAAATGTTCTTCCCAAATGATGCGTCTTTGTCAGAATTAATACTTGTTGCAGGAAAATGTTGATTCAGTTCATTTTGATATTTCCTGATGAAAAATTTATTCAGAAACTTCCATTTGACATGGAAATTTAAATTTTATTTCAATTTTTGTAAGCTGAAAAAAATTATCCCTGCCCCCCTCTCCCCCCCTCTTTTTTCTCTTGCCTTTTCACTTTTGGCTGGTGAGTACAATAAATGAATAGTGTCAATGTTCTTTTGCTCTTTCTTCCTAACTTTTGGAATTTTTTATGCTTTAATACTATTTCCTATTTCAAAATGTCTCCAACTTGGAGAACTTGAAGAATGGCAAAGGAAACTATGACCACCATGGCCTTGTTATTCTGTAACTTTTCTAAAGAGGGAGAAGTTTTAAGACATTCCAGAATGAAAAGACACTTCAAAAATTAAGATGTAAGCCTGAGTGAAAGGAAAACTAGACATTATTAATTCCACTGAATTCAGTAATGGAAAAGAAAGAAAAGGGGAAAAACCAAAAATCCAACATTTTGAGCATGTTTTCAATTTGCAGATAGCTGAAAGATGGAGTTAGTTTAGCGAGGCTGGGCTCCTGTGCTGAGTACACCAGATATTACTAGACTTTAAACTCTTTGAAAATACCAGAACCAGGAATGGAAAAGCCTCTGAATTCTAGCTTGGCTTCTACATGCCAATAAATAAAAGCAGAACTCTCCTCACTTCCCCTGAAGAATATAGTAAAAAAAATACATTTACTGCTTATAGCATCATACCAGTATCTTGTTCAATTTCTGCAAGCAGAAGAGCTCTCTCTCTCTACTCTCTTCGCTTGTAGAGACCCATAGGTTAAGGTATAGTCCTAGATCAGTGTATGGCAATTAACATGCCACAGGCCAGAACAACGTGGCTCCAGTCTGATGCAGGCCAAATGACTTTGGTGGCACGTCAGTAGCAGGAGTCTTTCCTTCTGCCCAAGCTGGGACCTGGCAGCTGAGAGCTTCACCTGTGCTGCTGCCACTTATCTCACTCCTTCTGCTCTGTAGTTGCAGTGTGGGCACAGCTTCCAGCCACTGGGCAGCTGCACTGAGGCTGGGCAGCTGCAAAATGTGTCCATGCCTCTGCCACCTCTCCTTGCTTCCCTCCCACCCCTCCATCACCTGGCTGCAGCTCATCACCAGTTGGGAGCTTTGCCCATGCCACAGCTGGAGGGGGAGGGGAGGGGAGGGGAGAGGAGAGGTGATGAGGCAGTGGCATGGGCACAGCTGAAAGCTGCCTTTCCATGGCACAACTCCTTGGTGCGCAGCCCTGGCTTGGACATGGGCGTGGGTACAGGGAAAGCCCTCCAGCTCTATAGGGTGGGTCCGGTGGCTTCATGGGCAAGATCCAGCCCTTGGGTAGTATGTTGCTGACCCCCTATACAAGATTTTTTTTTTCTTATGTACTGCTAGTTTGCACTTGCTTTTGCTCCTCCTTCTTCCCACTTTTAAGATACTGTATCAGCAGAGCTCTTCTTGGCAGGGCAGCAGACCCCAGGCAGGTGGACTATCTCCCTGAGATCATTGGCATACATCCCTCCAGGAAGAGCAGCATATTTTTTTCCATGCACTGTGTCATATCTGTTTGCCAGTGGTTGGTGGGGGGAGACAGAGCTATGCCTGATGAGGTTCATGGTCTCCTCCATACACACTACAGCACCTCAAGAGATGCAATGAGAGTGGAAGTGGGCATGAAGCTTTTGGACTCCAGAATATACAGAGAAGGCAGCTGTCCCCAACTATATTACAGGGGGACCCTGCTGCTGCCTTCCTGGCACACCCACAGGACAAGCCACCACAGACTGGCTCCCAAACACATGGTTCTTGAGTGCTTCTCCAGCTATCTTACTCCAAAGCTTTGAATGACAATTTTGCCAGCAACATACACCTTGATGCCTTTCTTTTTTAACTCTTGAGATGAGACCTGAGGTGATTGTGGGTTCTTTGTGTTGAATTTCTTCTCTAAGTGGTAAGTTCTAGGAGTTCTAAGTAGGACCAGGTTAAAGAAGACTATCATCTCTGGGACCCCTGGGCTTAAGTTAATAAATAGCTTAGTGCTGGTAAAGACAAGTAGTAAAACTACTTAATGGAATATTTATAGCCATTACCAAGTAGGGCATGTCCCATTGGTATTTACCTATCAGAATTCTAGCCTATAGGGCACAGTGTGATGAACTGTCTTGAGCTTACTCAAGATGGTTTTCATGGGAAAATATGTCAAGCTTCTCAATGATAAGATTCCCTCTGCTAGCCAGCCTGCTGCTGCTCCGCTTTTAGCTCATGAGTCAAAGATTCTGTACTCAGTGCCACATACATAGTTAGCTGCTGATTATAGTTCCTGTACATATGAGACCACAAATCAAGATGCTATTGACATTGACACCATGTTTTTGTCCAGAATTGAAGAAAACATGCATAGGACTACATTTCTAAGGTCTGAACTCTGTGCATGCATGTCTCTTGTCACAGAGTAATTTGAAAACTGCTTACTAGTTTGGGATTTTGGAGACATAAATCAACTCTGAATTTGCAAAAAGTAGAGTCCCCTTGAAAAACTGTCTCACATTTATTCTGGCATCAGAAAAGACAACATGATCCCAAATAACAAGGTGGAACAGCAGTCAATTGGTCATACTTCCCTTGGCTGTTTTGTTTGGGTGAATTTTCATTACCAAACTGAGGGCTTGTCTGAGCTGGCCAAAAGCAGGTCTTGGGGAGGATGGCTCAGTTTTCATGGTGTACAGATGTGTTACTGTTTGGAGGGTAGACTCTGTGGCTGATACAGATCAGCTCTTTTGGCACCTGTGGAGTTACCAGCTTATACCAGGTGAGAATCTATCCCCGTGTTTTTACTTAATGGCTATCTGTATTTATTCCCTTTTAAATTTGCGTTTGATCTTTGCCTCTGTACATCCCTCAGCATTCCCATGCTCACTGGACTAGTAGAAAATGACAACTGTACCAGCATGGCTCTAAAGTGACAACTGCTTTTATCTTCAAGGAAGAGTGCAGTGGTGTTGAAATGCACTACTGGAAGGATTTCTTTTTTCTAGCAGGCAGTCATTATGGAAGTGTTTCCTCTGTGGCTTCAATGCCTAAGCACATCCCAGTTTTTATGGGTGTAATTCTAATAGGTTCTGCTGTCAACAGAGGAGTGTAATCCTGTGCCTCCAAAGTTGTAAGACTGATTGTCCTCTAGTTCATGCATTGCAGCACTTGCTGTCCATCTCAGTACAAAATCAGTGTGGTCACTGGAAGTTGCAATATTTGTTGCTTTTCTTGTAGTAAAGGCTGAGAGTATTCATGTCAGCCTCTGGAGAGTGCAAAACACGGCTTACATCATAGATCTGACTTTGTACCATTGCAATTAGATTGTGTGTACTATACAGTGGAGACTACTGAAAGGTAAAATCCCTGCAGGGAAGGATTTGTGAGATTCTGCAGGAAATTGGTATTACACAAAATTGTTTCCTGCTGAGAGGGATCTAACAGAAATTCACAAAAAACTGCACTTTTCAGAAATCTCCACTGTGTAGCACATAGAAAACTGAATTTCACTTACTCTGTATTATACATGGAACACACATATGCTATAGCGTATATTCTCCTGTTGCAATTGTTATCTGTGTGTAATACTGGTTACCTATGCTTCTGCTTCCTCCTGAAGATATGATGATATACAGTAAATCATGTCTGCTGCATTATGAATAAGAAGTTGTGGGATGCTCAGGGCCCGCTGCGCTAGGAGTTTGCTGGTTCCTGATAGTTAATGGTGAGCATCTAACCAAAACTTTTACTAAAATCAAAACAAATGTTGGATAATGGAAGTGGGGGGGATCTCACCTTCCAGGCAATGAATTGTAGTCAAAATAGGAGTCTCTTGGTTTTGTATAGAAGGACTGGAGAAGGCGGCAGCGCAGCCACATGAGCAACTCTGGTTTCACATCTGGTTCCTGCTAACTTCAATCCTTTGTTTCTTTCTATTAAAATTATCCCATTAATATAAGTCAAAACTCACAGAATGAAAAATATGACAGTTTTGCTTCTACTAACAGCTGCTATTAAACTGAGATGCTGGTTTATCCTAGGAAGGATCCCAGAAGTTTCTCTAAACTGTGATGGCCCAATGAATTACTTGAAGGAAGAATAATGTTAACTGTAGATGTAAGCCTAGGTCCTGCTGTATTTTGTCCTCCTCTATTTCCTTCTGGATTTGTGAAAGCAGACCGTTGCCAGCTGCTGGTCTGGGTGCTTCTCATTTAATACAGGCCCTGTATTATTTGTTTGGCTGTTTGACAATTTGAAACTTGAACACACTGCAACTTTGAACAAGATAAAAGGAAACCTCTGATATAAGTATTGCAATCAGCAAAAAACTAAAAGCACTGCCACTTTTTAAATAAAAAAAAAATCCTTGCTGTTTCCAGCCTGTGTGAAATCTGGGTATTTGGCTCTCCAAGAAAATTACTATTTGGACCCGTTTCACGTAGATTTCAAGACGCATGAACTTTTGAGAGCATGTTTGCAAGCTCTGCTGCTTCTCCAGTGCCAGTAATTTGAGAAGGAATGATGGTCCCTTTGAAATATAGATTTCAATATGGCTGGAGTGCAGTAGCCAACTACATATACACACATATATGATATACAGCCAGTTTATCATATGAGGAGCTCACAGTAGTATTCCTCTTCAGTTTTCTGCTGTTCTGCAGATTTTCCAGTGATGTCAAACAGGAAACATATTCATACCCAGACAGAAAAGACACCAAATTTGAAATCTAACTCATTTCTGAAATGTTCCACCACATACATATGTTATTCTTTAATATACCAGTGTGAGAATGCAGCATAGTATTGATGCGAGAGAGTTTGTTTACATGTACTTGGTTGACTCAATACAAATAATTTTATAAATGGTGAAGGATTTGAATCGTAGTATTTTGTTATAATAATCCCTGGAATGGAAACCTAAATTTACAGGCCACCAGATCAGTTCATCTGGTAGCTTGTTGCAACCATTCCTTGACATCATCAGGAATGAACGTGTTAAATCAATTAAGCATTTTATAGTCTAGCAGGGGTTTAGATAAACTGCATTTAAGGGCGCCATAGTGAAAGGCTTAATGAGAATAGCAGATTGTTCATATAGAGCCCTACCAGAGACATATATTTGAAAGTACAAAAGTGTCTGTTACATGGGCGTAGGTCTGCTAACTGCTTTATCATATGGGAGGGCAGAATTTAATGCTTTTATGGCAAACCATACGAACTTGGTTGAAAGATTTTTGTCAGATCACCCAAATAGATATTCAGACTCCAGCGTGAGGTACTGCCATCAAAATAAGTGGGTTCCCTGCACACATTTCTCAGTTGCTCATATCTGTGCAAACTTTGCATTAAAATAATTTGCTTTTTATATTGGAAATTAATTCAGTGTAGTGAAATGGCAAGGCTCTCTCCCTCTCTTTCTTTGTGTCTGTGGTTTTCAGTCATCTTAGTCTGACAGACTTTAAAATATTTATATATTTAGAGGAGAGGAAGATGGACAGAAAAATTATGCACAGCTCTGAAACTCAGGGTTAAATAATATTATATAGCATAATGAGTGACTTTCTATTTTTTTATAGTCTCTGGTTCATGTTTGCGAGGGATTCAAAATGTGTTTTGAAAATGATAATAATAAGCACTAAATACCTCATTCAGTGAGCATTAAATGTTAGAGAGCTTTTTAGAAAAGTAATCACTGGCTTTTACTTCAAGTGAATTTATTGTGCTGGATGGACTTCACCGACCTCATGTCCTCTGTATACCCATCGGACAAAGCAGCAGTGCAGGCTCTCGAAACTGCCACGTTAACGTTTACCTCCAGCATCTACTATCTCCTGACAAGGTATGTCCAGCCAGTGAATCTATCACAAAACCACTTGTAAAGCTGAGAGGGTAGTTCAGTGTCCAAATCCTTTGATCTTTAACCTTTCTGCTGAGATTAGTTATGGAGCCAGCTACTACTTGGGATGGTATTTGTGATGATAAAAGTGTTGGGAAAGAGAAAGCAACTCTTGAAAATATAGAAAACAAACTCTCCCTTCCTCTCCCTTTTTATTTATTTTTTTAGGGGTTTTTTTTAGGTGAGAATTTTACAGTAAAGCTGCACACTTTACTGAGAGCATTTGTGTCTTGGTTTGGTAGTAGAACTGGCATGGGATATATGAACTCATGGGTTTTGTCAGACTCTTGCAAAGCACCACAAGAGAACTGGAACAAGATGACTTCCTTCTATTCTCATTTTCTTATTTCAGTGGATTGAAGTCAGCTCTTCCATGCTGCTTTGACTTACTGTAAGCTGATGTCAGACAGCCGTTCATCTAGGTGTTGCTTGTTTTTTTCCCCCAAGTTCTCATGAGTGAACTACTGTTTTGTCTAGGCACTGCCTCAAGGGCCAGGTCTGTTTTGGACTACTCGTGGACTGACAAGGGCAGAAAATACTTTCTGGCCTAGAGCTTCAGCCGATGAAAATGATATTGGCTCCAATGACACTATGGGATCAACTGACTTTCCAACACCAGCTGAGGATTTGGTCCTCTGTTGCCTTAAATTAGACACATTTGAAAGTAGCCCCATGTCTGAATTGCTTCTTTCAAGTCAAGCTTTGTTTTTCCAGCAGAGATCTGGGTACCTGTGATTGCTGATGCCGATTTACTTGGTGAGAAGGCAGTTGGCAGTTTCTGCTGTTGTCTTTCCATTGGATTATGCTACATACTTTGCCATTGCTACACCATGCCTAGGGAGGCAGTTAATGCAAAGGATGGTTCAGCTGTGGAAATGATGTTTCCCTGATGCACAACTGCTATGAGAATAACACTGCAGGACACAGGGCTGGTGAGCACTTGGGTATAAATCTGCGATTGTGGCTCTGTAGTGTGCCCTGCTCCCTTCCTGTCAGGAGATCCTAGCTGGGGAGGTGTCCATGTCTGTGCTTTAAAGCCTGAGCAGTAAAATAGTTAACAGTGTGGTTATTTTGTGTGGAAAAGAAAGGAAAGCTTCTGTTAAGGACTGTAGGACTTTAGCTACTCTGAGTGAACATTCATTTGGGGTAGGCCTTTCACAGCTCATGCCAGGAGTTGAGGGAGGCACAGCAGATTTCATATTTCTGTTGGAGGCCTCTGTTTCCATAAATCTTGGAAATGCTGATCTAGTGAGACCACCAGCTCAGAAGTCCACAGCATTTCACCCAGTGATTCCTGTATCTGCACAAACAGCTTGAGGCTGGACTGGAGCATATCATTTTAATATAGGGAGTGGACGCGGTGGTGAAGACCAATGGCAAAATGGCTCCAAGTGGATCTGCCTTGTCCGGTGCAGTGGGCAGATTGGGAAACACGTGAGGAGCTGGCCGGCTCTATGGCTACATGGGACCGGTGGGCCTGCAGCTTGCAACCCTTTCATAGCTCTAGGCTCCATGCATTTGCTGCTCT
Source organism: Caiman crocodilus (assembly GCA_030014935.1). Lineage (NCBI taxonomy): Eukaryota > Metazoa > Chordata > Crocodylia > Alligatoridae > Caiman > Caiman crocodilus. Next base: position 237,074,656 of record JAGPOW010000261.1, read on the forward strand.
CCGTCTCAGTACAGAGCTGGAAAGTCCTTCCTCCTGAAGAGAGACTACAAAGAAAATGCGAAGCAAACCTCAGAGTCTTTTCTGGGCCCTTTCTCCTACAGAAAGGAATGGCCTCTGGGGATGCCGGGGTTCATGAACTGACAGCTGGACTGTTCATATTCCCCACCTCTGTTATCTTGTATTTACATCAACATCCACCCTGAGCACTGCCATCTTTTTATGGTATATTCCAGTACCAGTACAATCTCTCTCTAACGTCTGCCTTTTTCTCAAAAATATTATTAGTATTGATGCCAGCATTAAGTCTATTATGAGTGACAAGATGGATGTTTGGCTGTATCAAATGCTCTGTACTGCGGTGGGCTAGATATTGATTAGAACTGTATCCTCACCCTTTGTAATCTTTTCATCAGCCTGCCTTTTAATGGGAGGTTATAGGACAGATATTTCTCACGATGCCTATAATCTATTCAAATTCCAGCCAGTGAGAGAAAGGAAGTGATCAGTTAACACTTTAGTAGTATCACTTCTACACCCTGCTGATCCTAAGTGCAGTGGATATAGCACTGTATACAAGTACAATTATTACCCATATTTCTGAAGCCCCCAGTAGAGAACTGTATAGAATACATTCACTGGACAAGTTAAGGATGCAGTGGTAGCCTTAAATGTGTAGTTTCCTAAATAAAGAGCCCAATAAACTGTACAATGGCTCTTTCTCATTAATTTGAATGAGATTTTTCCTAATGTAAAATTTTACAGTTGCAATGCTTGGGTCGTATTTAATAAGTGCTGGCACTTTCCCTTTCTTCCAGAATGGGAGCGAGTACCTGAACAAGAAGCTGTTGTAACATGAAAACTACGAAGTCTGTTCTGATGCCTTTTGCCTGTTAAAGTCTGCTACCACCTAACAAAGTTTGTATATGAGACCAGTGTAGCTTTGTCACAACGTTGTTTAAAGAACTGGTAGACTTCAAAGGCCACTGTATTGCACTTCCATATCAGCACTTCTGATTCAGCCTTTCTCACGTAGTGTTTCTAGTGGAACAGGACTAGGATGGCAGAGTTTGGTCTGAGGAGTTAAAAAAATGCATGGGTGACTAAAAGGGGTGTACTTGGTAGCCGTGTTGGTCTGAGACAAAAAGACATACAAAAAACTAGAACTCGAAAGGTAACATTTTGGAACCAAGAGTTCTAGTTTTTTTATGTCAGGGTGAGTAAAATGCACTCTGATAAATTCTGTCCTTATGTATGTGACCAGGGTAGATTGGGACCCCTGTGTGTCTGAAGACAGAATTGCACCTACTTCAACTCCTTGCAGCTGGGTCCGGGGCAAGACTGTAGCTGGTCTGGCAATGTTTTTGCCTGGGCTTACACTTTCAGCCTACGTTGAATTGAACTGGACTGATGTTTTTCACAGATAACACAACAAACATTGGATAATTTAATATTTATTTATTTGATATTGACCTGTTGGTCTGCCATTTCGGGAGGATTTTCTAGTAAAATGTTGCTTAAGGCATAATCCTGGTACCCTGAAATCTGCTTCTGACATATAGTTCTACTTAAATAACAATTAAGGATGTTATTGCTGCCTGCTCCTGTCATGGTAGGCTGCTTTACAATTTGTAGACTTCCTTGGCTTCACTCCAGCAGCTCCAAGATCTGTATAAGCTCCCATGTCAAGGTTTGTTTGGATTTGTTGAAACTTGGCATTCTGGTATGCATCAGTTAGATAACAAAGGACTTCCACTCACCTCAGAATTGGGTTTTCCAACATTCAGTGCTCACCAGTTAAGGGCATGTGCCTCTGTATTTTTCCTTCCGTTGTTTAATCCAGTAGATAATAGTTGTATTTGCAAGGGGTGACTCTGGAAAATGAATGGAGCAATACCACACACTATCCTATTTTTAAGTTGAAAATCATGGCTGTTCCTAATTTTCTTAGGTGATACACTTCTTTTTATGGGAATCCATTGGCTTCAGAGGTTTTTGCAAGATCCTGTAGGACTTTCCAGATGTATTTTTTGTACAGCTAGTAGATGTAGTTTTCTCTGTTACCCCACAATCATCATCACAATAGATTTTTCTTGTGGAAAAATCTTATAAATTGTTATCCTTTATATAGATTTTTTAAAAAATTAATCCATGTTATTCTATAGCAGGCATAATTGTTCATTAAGTTCTGTAGCATGGTTCAGAAAAGATAATGCCATCTCTTGAATTGTGTAGACTTGTATATTAATATCTATAACAACCTATTTAATTTTTACAGGAACTTCATTGTTTTCAGACTTTTATTAAATTCAGTGGAACTTTAGGATCAACAAGGCAAAGCTCTTACAATAAGTTTTTGGTTTTGTTTTTAATGTCTCAGACATAAACCTTGGTCATTATCTTAGACATAAGTTAACTCCCTCTGTATGCTAGTACGAGACGAAGTACTGGACTAGATCTGTTGTTTTGTCACAGCCTTGTTATCATTCACCATTCTCATACCAATGGGTGCCATTTGGGTAATTTTCCCCCAAATTATTTAAAAAATAGAAAAGCTCTTATATTCACTATGGAAGCCCCATCATGTGTGGTACAAGGAGTTGTGCTGGACAGTACAGCACAGGAAGCATTTCTACATTGCATAAGGGTGGACAGAATGGTCTAAAATCTTTCCATCACTGGTATCTATAATATTTTTTTGAAAAAGAAACTTCAATATGTCATTCTTTTTTACTATAAAAAACACATGTAGGGGGTTTGGGATTGCCCTACTGGATTGGACTGCAGTCAACCAGGTCCAGACTTAGTTTCTGACTCAGGGAGGTGGGGGAGGAGGAGCAGTGCTGCCCACTTCAGCAGAAGAAACCCTGCAGCTGACACAGACGCAAGATGGGCCAGTGCTAAGGGCCCTAATCTAGGATTTAGACTACCCAGATTCATTTCCCTACACTGTTACAGACTTCTTGTAAACCTTGTGCAAGTAACTTGCCTTCTCTGCACCTCAGTTCCCCATCTATAAAATGCAGATAACAATTTTCATTCTCACAAGGACGTGGGATACATTCAGTTACCCCAGTAATGGAGGCCATATGAATGCTGTTGATAGATAAGGATAACCTGCTTTTGGGGAAGTTTTGCCCATAATTAGAGACTGGTGGAAGTGCTGAAGCTTGAAGGGCTTTATCACTTCTGAGGTCTCATTTATCATTATTTTCTGTTATAAGTCTAGGTATTTTTATTATTCATATTTTTCTGTTTGCTTCTTGTTAAACTCTGGGTTTCAATAGCACCTTGTGGCAATAGGTTTTTTAGTCTGACTAGGCACTATATTAAAAAAAATCCTTTCAATTACTGTTGAGTTTGCCAACGTACAATTTCATTGTAGTTGTTTTATCAGAAAGGTGAATAAAACTACCTAATAGACCTTACCTAGTGGTTGACGTTTTCATCAGGCATGGCTGCGTTCATCATCTCTCCTCTTATGTATTTCCTCTTTTGGGTAAGCAATCTTATCAGTTTCTCTCTACATGAGAGAACGGATGAGCTTTTTTTATTATATACATGACATGTTTGGGAGCTAAATTGTGTCTGGTACCTAGGAACATGTGTGCAGCTGTTCCAAAACTGCTCTTTTCAAAGTGTTTATGTAGTTAATTTAACAAAGGAGGCATAGGGTACATGCATCACTTTAGCTACCACCTAAGTTGGATTTATTTCTTCTTTTGCATTTTATCCATACTGGTGTATCTCCAGTAGGTCAAATGCTGATGATGTGCCATGTAGGCTGCGCCAGGCATGCTGCACAGACCCTTCCCAAAACCCCCACAACTGCACCACATGCCCCCCCACTGCTATGCCATGTAGGTGCGATTTCTCTTTCCTCTCCCTCCCCCCACATTGTAATGCATGCCTGTGCAAGCCTCTCCTCCCCCTACTTTTGCCCAATTCCTCCTGCGCATGGCCCTGGACTCACTCTCAGCCCTGTGCACTGTCAAAAGCATGAAGCAGCAGCCTGAGGAGGGAGGGGAGAGCCTGGAGAGTCCAGCCGCTATTGCAATCCACTCCTCCCATTGGTCTGAGATCAGGTGAGAGCTTGGAGGTGCGGATTAACCCTTTGCAGGCCACCAGTTGGGCAGCCCTGCATTATGTAATTCTGGACTTAATCCAAATTTATACTGAAGCAGCAGAGAGTAGAAAGTGTCTTATTGCTTTGATAGTATTCAGATTTAGAACCCAATCCTACAAGATACTGAGCATCTTGGCGTTGCCAAGCACTCTCAAGTACCACTGAAGTTAATCAGAGTTAGAGGTACTGTCTCTTCCTAGCAGTTAATCAACATCTTTCAGGGTTAGACCCATCTGCCTTGGCCAATGAGATGCAAATCCAGGCCATTGTTTTTATTTTTTGTTGCATAAGTTTATTTTCCTCATCGCAATTACACATTGTGGAAACTTTTGTCACATGACTCTTAATGAGATTCACACTCTTTGCTCATGTATTATTTCCATGTTTATAAAGGCAGGAAGTCCACTCTGGTGACTTGGTCTGTACTTGAAAAATGACTCATTACTGACAGCAGGGGTCAACATTAGGTATAGGTGATCCAATTATTGACACCTATTGTCAACCAGTAATTTTTCAATGAGCGCAAGGCTGATGGCTAATCTATACTAAAGTGTTTTACTCAGCTACACTCTGAGTGCATCTACACTGAGACATCCTCTGAGCCATGAGGCCTCACAGCTGAATTGTACCATCTCTCTCCAGTGAAGGAAGGCTTGTGCTACCATGTGGCAGGTGACAGAAGGCACATGTACACCTTTCCACACCTTCAGCAACTGGTTCCTGCTCAGGGTGCATTTCACACTTGGGCAGCATAACTGTTGAGTGGTGCTGTGTGGTAGGGCTGTGTGAAGTTTTGCTTCCTGATTCAGCTCAGCGGAGATTTGGCCTGATTCAGTGGCTGAATCTCTGAATCCAAATCAAATTAGAGGACGCTTTAATCTCTGTGAATCAAATTGAAACCCTCCGAATCAATTTCAAAGAGATTCAGAAAGATTCGGCAATTCGGACATAGACACAACTTTAAAGGTTTTTTCTATATACCTCTAGGTAGCTGGTAGCTTGTGAACGCTGCGTTGCTGGGGAGCATAGAGCATCCCACAGGAGTGCGGGGGGCTCCCCAGTATGCTTGGCAGCAGACCTGGTAGTGGAGCAGAAGCACTTCAGGCACACAGGTGCCAAGCCAGGGTGGATGTAGGGGGGGCTCCCAGTGTGCTCCCCAGTGGACCCAGTACTTCCAGTTCGCCTCCGGGTTCACCACCAAGCACATGGAGGGCACCCCCCACACTCCTGTGGGATGCTCCATGCACCCCAGCATCGCAGCATTCATAAACTGCACTGGTACCTTTGGATATGTAGAAAAAATTTTAAACCTGTGTCTATGTCTGAATTGCTGATTCTCCAAATTGGCATCAAATCTTCAGATTTGGATTTGGTTGAATTGAATCAGGGACAGTGATCCAAATCAATGAATCGAATCACTGTCCTTGATTCAGGCCAAATCTGAATCTACATCAAATAGGCCCCACTTCGCACACCCCTACTGTGTGGACCTGTCAGACATGCTTGGACCGGCATGTAGTCAGGCAGTGTGGCTCCTGTCTTCTGCCAGAAATACTGATGGCAGAGGCAAGGATAAGTATAGGCATAGCCTCAGTCTTCTGCCTTAACCTCAAGATCATTTCTGTTCCCTCCTGGTCTGACAGGGACAATAATACTTATACCTCCTTGCCTCTCATGGGTATATGAGATGCACATCTTCATATTAGAAAGTTCTTTAACATACTTGCAAAAAAAGATGCTCTAAGACTTATTGTAGCAGTAGTTAGCTCGTTACATAGTGCTTTTAGAACTCAAAATGTTTCTCAAGCCTGAAACATTTAAATGATCATGTCAGCCACAGATCTAGCCTTGTTTCAAGGAATGAGTATTTGTTAAGGAACAAAAGTGCTTTCTTTAAATGGAAACTGCTCTTGACTGGTTCCCTTTTAGACCTCATGTTTATTTAGCACTTGAGGGACTTGAGCACTTTCCACACAAGTTTTAGTAGAGAAAAAGTGTTTAATTATTGTACTACACTATCATTCTTCTGGTATCCCTGTTTGTGCGGCAAAAATATCCAGCTCCCTCCCAGTGATGAGGACACAGATATCTGACACCTCCTTTGCAACACTGGTGCGCAGCCCCAGCCAAGAGGCTAAAGACTGACAGGGCTTTGAAGGTAGAAAACGTCTTCCTGTAAAGTCCTCCTGAGTTAGAATTTGCTAACCACTGCAAAACTGCTGTGCTGCTGCTGCAACCCATGCTGTATCAGTTCTATGACTTATCAGAGACCTTCATTTCTCTCAACTTCCAATCCAGCACCTTTCTATAGCAATGAATGCATATTACACTCTCTCTAAAGAATGATCATTAAAAAATACCTTGAGTTTGTTCCTCACCGCTCCAAGACACCCACACACCCTTCTGGTCTGCTCATTAAACTGCTCAGGAAGCTGTTAAAACAGTTAAGAAACTGAGTCTAAATGACCAGGTCAAAACACTGCTAAAAACAGCAAATAACAGACAAATAAAAAACATCCCCTTTCAATTTCAATGCCTTCCCTTGACATAACTATAAAATATTCCAGACTACCATGGCCCAAATGAGAAAGGTGCCAGTTCTATAAACAGGTGGTTATTGACCAGATGGGTCATGTGACCTGCTTTTCTGCAAAAACTTAATAGTAATTTTGTTTATGAATAGCATGTGTTCCAAGAAAGTTTAATATATTGTGGCTATAATGCATCCCATATAGGATAGAAGTGGGGGAAAAAATAAGGATGGATTTAATACTACATCTGTGGCTAATTAGTTATGGTAACCTCCAGGTATGTGGTGGTTTCAGCATATGCTCCAAAATACATTCCAGGCAATGAGAACCATAGAGCTGTACCAATATTTAGATGAAACTTTGATATGCTTACTCATTTTAAAAACTAAGAAGTGTTTCTGTCTTTTATCAGTCCTTAAACACTTGCTGGTCCCATACATCTCTTGCATTTCCAGCCAGGCCGTTTTGAAAGGTCACTTCCAAAATGCATGTAACAAAGCTAATAACAAGCTTACCAAAAATGCAAGAAAAGTACTGACCCTGAGCACCAAAGCTGATGATGGACTACCAACAGCAAACTTTGGGATATAGTAGGTGGAAAGAAACTGCTGAAAGCCAAGTCCCAATGTGATTGAAATCATTAGTAAAGCTCCCATTGACTTCCCATGGACTTAAAGCAGCAAGAGTTTGCACTGAACACTGCAGAGCTTGTCCTTCATTCATCATTTAGTACGTCACCCATCAGTGACATGGGTATCTATGGCTGGAGTAGTTGTTCCCCATTTTTTCCACTTCCAGCCTGAGTCATTCTGCTATAACTGAATTTGTGGCATTCATCACAATGGTTATTAAGTGTCACAAACCCCAGTTTGGGATCCACTGGTCTAGAAGAAGCAGGATTGCTGCCACTACTAAAGCTCTGGCTGATGTAGTTTGTTCTTTCCCTTTCCTTACTGCCTTGCCCATTATTTCTTACATTTGGCCAGTTTTTTCTGGATCTGCATGTCTTAGCTTTGGATGCAGCAATTATTCTGTGGGCCCCTTTCATATACTTCTTTCACTGCCATGTTTTGTCTTTCTTGACCCATTGTATATTTGAAGCTTTCAAGTGCTAAACCACCACCCTTCTCTCCGGAAGTCAAATTGAGCCAGGAGGGGGAGCCTTCTCTACAACAGCCAAGGCATGATGGAGGACTGCACAGCCAGGCTAGGAATGGATGAAGCTTTCAGTATGAAAAGCAGAGCTGCCCTCCTCACCTCCCACCTTTCATGATCCTCCTTTTAGCTTCTGACCTTATCATTGAAGTAATTATAGGGATTGCAGAAGGGCTAGAGGCCCCCACTAAGACTAGAGTCTCATTGTTCCAGGCGTAGTAACACGTAGTAAGAGACAATGCCTACCCTGAAAATTTTGCATTTTAAATATGCAAAGGATGAGAGGAAACAGCAACAAAGTATCTGTATCATAGTCTGCAAGTCAGTGGCAAGACCAGGTCTAGAACCCAGATTTCCCAGGTGCCTCAGCTCCCTGGTCATCTTTTCTCAATCAGAACTTTACCTAAAAGGTACTTATAACATTTGCCACCAAAAATCATGATTCAAGGCAGGACCAAATCAAATCAGCTTCTTAGGAACCTGACAAATCTTGTTTCTTACATATTCCCTGGACCATTATGGCTGGCCACACCAATACCACAGCACTCCCAGGAGAATGGACTTGAAATGTTAACATCTATTCCCTTTTATTTTAATATCTGCTTTCCAGTTTCTGAGCATTTCATTATGCACCATTCACATGTTCAGGCTTTGCTATGGAGCTGGGAGAGCTAGAAACGTAATTATTTTAAAACTGAAAGATGAAATTCTCATTGTCAGGACCTAAGACTTCCAGAAAGAAACATTAACTATTGAAATACTCAGGAGAAAATTCAGAGTTTACAGCACTGTACCTCCAGAGCAACTGCAGATCTAAAACTTCTGGAAAATAACATGATAAAAAAAATATTTCCACCCCTCCAAGATGTGCTGAGTAGCTGATAATCTGGAGCATTATCTGCTTGTGTTGTACTGGATGTAGTATTAACTCCTGGGCCAGGTATAGACATTACACTTTTACCAGTCTAACTGATCGGAAACTGATTTATACCTGTAACAGAACATTAGTTTGGCATAGGCTGGTTTTTAAATGATGGAATCCAGATTATGATTTGCCCTCTTCCCTTTCCTCCCCATGCAAATGTGTTTCTGTTCACTACTGATCTAAACTACACCACTTACAGAAAAATGCATAATTTAAATCAATTCTATCTCAGTTTTTTTTAATATCTGCACCTAGCCCCAAGGGTAAGAAAAGGCTCTTCCTCTTTTATCCACACTAATAGACTAGAGAGAGACATTCAAAAAGCCTGAGCCTGAATTGATTCAATCTTTGTAAGTTAGTCTAACCTGGCTAGGCTGAATCACTTTAACTGAACAGACATCTCAGAAATGCAGGCACATGCCTGCAGTGGCTCAGGATAGAAGCTGGGGGATGCTAGAGCAGCCCTCCCTTCCCTTTGGCAGGACTGAGATGAGGGGGTGTGGCCAGGCTCTGGCAGGATTAGGGAGAGGTCCCCCCTATGCTAACAAAGCATTTATCAGCTCTGTTATCAGCATTTATCACCCCATCAGAAAACAAACAGCCTCTCTCATTAGTTCAAACTCTTCTTAAACGAAAGGAAGGAGGGACATTACCAATTGAATGGTTGATTAGCTCCAAAAAGCCCTAAGCCAACACTGCTGTCTGCCACAGCATGGACCATAGTAGTGCAGCATGTGATCTACTAGCTAATGCTGATGTGTCTGTGTAAGGCAAAGGGAACAGAGGATCCCTGCTTAGCAGGGAGTGGTGTGGGGAGACAGAGAGGATGAGGAAGCCAGGCAGATGCTACTGTGCCTGCAAGTCTCTGCCAGAGCTCCAGCCAGGGAGCAGAGGAAAGGGGCCAGCTCTCTGTGGAGCAGAGAGCCTCACCTAGCCCAGAGAGCATGCTGGGATGCTGAGTGTGTCTGATTTAACTTAAACCAGGAAGGGGTCTAAGACAGAGATTGCATAAACTGGTTTGACCCAAATCAGTTAAATCAGATACTACAATCAACCAGATTTCTCTCAAACCAGTTTCAGCCATTTTCAAACCAGTTTATGTGCACTGAATGTCTGTTCTATTACAGCTTTAAACCAGTTTCTGATGACTTAAACTGTCTGTCCCTAGCCATAGTGTTCAGTAAGTAGTTCTCATCTGGTTTGTCAGCTCTGGCTAGCTCTTGTATTGCCAATCCCTTGAGGACTGTGGTATAGTGGCAGGAAGCTACCAGACCTGGAGTGTGAGAGGTGCTTTGTATAGTACATACTAAACCACACAACAAAAGGTAAATGGGGCTGGGGCACAGGAAGGAGCACTGCTTCCCAGGACTGCATTCTTGTCACTAAAACATGACACAGGATAGCAAACAGCTCCTGGTGTATTTAAGATTATACACATGCAAATGACATTCATCATCCCAGAAAAGTCTCTGCATGAGGCATCAGTTCTGGTTATTTCCTATTTATTCTCTCTCCCAGTTTCACAAGAGGAGGTTTAAATAATTGACCCAATTTTCAGCCCTCTGCACTTATGACAGATTATATTAATCATCTCATCACAGAGTATCTGTTCCATGTTTTTTGTGACAACAGCCCTATGGCTTTCATGAAACCATTTAATTTTTCTATTATAGATACCAGTAGGTGACCTGTGAGACATACAAAAGAAATAGAGTTTTTTTCTGAATAACTTATGAAACAAAACTATGACTTTGATCCAGCAGATAGTAGACCTTTATTTAACCTCAGGCCTGTGATATGTCCCTTTGAAAGCAGTAATGTCCAATGGAAGCTGGCAAAAGTTCTCCTGTATGAAAAGTTACACACGTGCATGAATGCTTGCAGGATCAAAGACTAATTGTTAGATTATAACAAAAAGCAAAAAAAGGACAGGAGATGGATGGTCTTACAGCTACAGCATCAGAACATTTACATTCTGTTCTTGGCTGTTCTGTAGACTCCTGGGGTGATCTTGGATAAGTCATTTAACCTCATTGTACTGTTTCTCTAGCTATTAAATGGAGCAAAGAACACATACCTGATGGGGTTGGGTAAAGCCCAAGTCATGGATGTGTTTGTTACAAGTGCTTTGGGAGCCTGGGTGGAAGTTTCTTCAAAGATGTGAAGCAGCACATAAACCTGGGAAAAAATTAAGTATATGATCCACAAATATATTATCTGAAAAATGTCATTAAATATTCAGATTAGCTAGCTATCTCTGCAGCCAGAACAAACGGTGGGAAGATACAGCATCAACTAATCTATTTTAAGACAATTCATTAAACCAATCAGATAAATAATTCAAGTCATATTTATTGGGTATGGTGAAACCAGAAACAGATGGAACTAGTATTATAGGCAAAGGGGACTTTAAGAACACAGAGCCATGTAGTAACTTCCTTTGGAGAAATTTCCACTGGGTTGATTCGGAAGCATAGGGTTGTCTCTCCAGTCATCACTTACGTGCTGTGATTACCATCTCCTGCCGCTAGTCTCCAAACTCCCAAGTGCCCCACAAGCACTTCCCTGGACTAGAAGGGATCCCTTTGATGTCTTGTCCTGGGAGAGTTCTAAAATCACATCCTATTTTTTCCCTTGATAAACTATAATCTTCCTTCCTACAGAACCTCCTTGCACAGGGAGGGCGAATGTTTTTTTTTTATGAACTGTACAGTGCTTACTTACTCTGCAGCTCCTGGGGGGGAGCTGGGGGTGATTGTTTGTCTTTTCAAAGAAAATAATATACTCCACACTCAAGGATGTTCTCAGCAAGCCTGCTGTTATCAGAACTGGCGGCTAGTGCGCCTGGGTCAGGCCTTTCTGCTTTTTGAGTGTTATTTTTCTGGGAGGATGCTACATGTGGAAGTCTGGCTGACTCAACTTCATAGCTGGATGAAGCAACTCAACTTCATAGCTAGATGAAGCAGGAGGCCTGTGAAGGTGTGCAGCTATGACCAATGGGGGTTTCTGCTTGAAGCTAACCAGGCACCCGGCTCCTCAAATGCGTGGTTTTATTTAGAATTCAAATGCATTGAGCTTGCTTTACCACCTGGAAGTGTTGCATGGGACATGAACTTTCCACCACAGCAGTAAGCATGTTTGCAGCAATGGATTAAAGATGAATTCATGGATCTTTGATTCCAGGCACAAGGCTAGGAGGAAGCCCATGAACTCAACCTGTGAGCTCTGGGCCCTGATGTTCTGCATAGGCAGGTCTTTTGCCTGAGCACAAGTTGCAAAGTTGGGACCAGAGAATGGATGTTTTGGAAACATTTTGAAGTATGGATGTCTATCCAAGAACGGGGTAGAATGAAGGGCCATTACCACATCAGGAGACCAAGAGCTCCTGGAGAATGTGATAGGTTTGCGGGTCCTTTGTGTAGACTGGGTCAGTGCTGCAGTCTATCTCACCCAGGCACTGTAGGTTCATGCTGATTACATTTGAAGTTAATTTTACATATATGTGTATATACACACGCAGTTCTAATCCGCACCACAATAGCAAGAAAGTTTTAAATCCTGAGGGGATAAGCTACTTACTATGGCTAAAGCATTGTCAGAGATGATAATGAAATGATCAGATGGAATTAAACAGCGGCAGTGCCACCTGGATTGAAATGAAAGGGATAGACTCCTTTTTCCTAGAAAGGGAGTCTCTGAAAACTTGAAAGAAGCTTGAGGCTCACTTCAAAGTCATTAAGCTGCTGGAGAGGAAAGGCAAGGCAGGCTGCCCTCAACTAGGCATGCTCAGCACTGGCTGCTTCATGCAAAGCACTCTCACAGTGCTCCCCAGCGCAGAGGACAGAAGCAAGCATGACGGTGCCACTTGGTAAGTCACTGACCTGTTCTCTTATTACAGCTCCCAGCTCCAGCCAGTTAATTTCACTCTGAAATAAGATTTCAAGAGAACTGTCTGAGCGACTTTGTTGTTTCTCTTTTAAGGCACGCTGCAAAAACAAACTGCTCCACTACAGAGCTGTCATGCAGCTGCCAGCGATGAGAACTTCCTCATCTTTTCAAACTGTGGTCTGCTCTGTCCCAGAGGTCTGAGCAGAGAGAGTCTCTACATGCAGCCTGGACACTTTTCAAACAGATTAATAATTTTGCTGAAGCAGGAACAGATTATATGATCTCCAGTCAAGTTATTTGAGTACCAGTGAAGAATGAGTTTTATGATCCACTTGGCTTTTGCTGTGGACTAGGATCTCTGGCATGCACTTCTCTCTTAGCCTGGGGGAAAATGGGCCAGAAACCTAAAGACTAAATTCACCTAATGTGGGTTTGCAGTTTGCAGCTTTCCTTGCTCTTCATTGCTTTGGTGGAATCGAAGCATAAGAGAAGGGTTGCCTTACCCGTGCAGCCCTGGAAGCAGTCTTTTCAAGTCAGGCTTTTGCTAAGTTGCGTGCTTCTAAGGACTCTTCTCAAGTAAGTACAGCCAGGGCTCACTTCCAGTGGCCTGCTAGGTAGTTGATGAACTGACCGTTGCTTCAGTGGATTCGATTTCTCTACTGATAGCCTTCCATTGTTTATATACATTTTTTTGACTGTTTTTGACTTCTTAGGGGATACATTAGAGAAATAATGATGTTAACCCCAGGTTGCTGAAAGTCCTGCCCCTCACAGAGTGAATCTAATGCTTTAGGGATTAGTGTTCAGTAATCCAAGACTGAAATCTAAGAAGTGCTTGTGTGCGTGTCTCCTTGCTAGTGCCTGGCTGCTGCATCCCAGGAGTTCTCCTGCCATGTTTATTGTTCCCAACTAAACCCTTGTAAGGGAGATGCTGTAAAGATTGTTTATTGAGCTTGATGGCCAGCCTGGGTCTCTGATTCTCCAGGCATCTCTCCAGATGTAATCAGTTTAGCCATAAAGTGCCACACAATTTCTGTCATTTTAGGTGCTTTACAGCAGACATGAGGGCTTTACTGCAATACAACCAGCTTAGTGGCATAAAGGCATTAGCTTCTTGCCAGTAACAACAGAAATAAAAATGCTTGAAAGGCATTTGTATATTTAAAAAAAACAAAGTATCACACTGAAGAGCCGTAACTAAAAGCTTCAGTTACTCTGTATGTACAGGCAAGTGACAAAATGGGTGACTGGCTGATAACATGCAGCTACTACAAAGCTTAAATTTGTTCTGTCCCCCACGTAATAGGTGAATTAACAGGAAATATGCAGATTGCAGGCATTTTGAAATGAGATTAAAGGAGTTTAGCTAAATCCCCAAATCTTGTAAAGTATGTTTGTCTGTTTTTAAGGTCTATATAGTTTTGTCCGTTTCTGAACAAACCTGAAAAAGCCCATGAAGAAATCTAATCTCTCTCTTATTCTTTCTCTCTAGTTTTTGGAGTTCTTTTTTGCTCTGATATTGAATATCTTTTTTTCCTTCCCAATACAGCCTTGTTGTCTTCTTCAACATGGTGTATGCCGTGTTGTACTACCACCTTTGACAATTTCAAAGGATCTCCATTGCTGCTCATGTCACTTTGCACCTGTTAATTCCAGTCTTCTCTCCCTTTTAACAAACTTTCTGCACCGGAGACACGGATGCTTTACTAAGGTCAAAGGCCCTGATTTAGAAAATATGCCCCAGCTGACACAATTTTAACCATGCTCCATGAAGAAACCCATGAATGTTAAAGTCAGCATCTGTCTTCATAGTAGCTTGTCTTAAAAAGGAAAATTAAAACATGATCATAAGAATCTTAGGCTATGGTCACACAAATTACCCGTGCAGCTTTACCTGTGCTCAAATGAGACCCACTGGCTTTAGCTGGAGGGGTTAGAGCTGTACTACGCAAGGCTGCAAACATTTACCTCTGTTCTATTACTTACTATTATAAGGGTATTGGCACTGGTGCCAAGCAGGCTCAATTAACTGTTACAACAGGGAAGAAAAAAAGCTGAAGCTTTGTGTAGTATGTTGAGCTGAACACTGCATTGCACAATTGTCTGAGAATAGTAGTGCTCAACCTTTCTGGTGTGCAGACTCGATGAGTGGGGTGCAGCTGGTGTGTGGACTGGAGCCATGAGTCGAGCTGGGCCCAGCCCCATGTACTAGGTACGACTGTGGACCAACTCTACCAGCTGGACCTACCTGGCCTGTGGGGCTCTGTTATTTGGCCTGTGGAGCTTCCCAAGTGTCCAGAAATTTAGCAGCAGGAGTGCAGTGATAGTGTTGTTTGTTGTGGGGCTCCCAGATTGCTCTGAGCAGTCATTTTGATCTGTGCTCCTGGTTAGTGCCAATGGGATGCATAGCTCATTTTCTTCAGCCCCTCTCTTTAGCTGGAGCGTTTTTCCTTTCATTTAAGTTTCTGTTCCAAGGCAAAAAAGGATGTTACCACTTGTTATTGTTATTAATAGACACTTGGAAAACAATGATCTTCCAGTTTCAGGCTAAAGTAGATTGGGTGAATAAAAGGAAATGTTGCAGGAGCAAATACAGTTAACAGCAACTGCTACAGAGCTTGTTATGCCAAGGCATTTTGTACCATTTAATCACTTGGGCTCTGCTTCCGCCACCCTTATTGCATGCCCATGATTCTCCACCGATATGGGGGAGATGGGAGTGGCCATGGCCTTACCCAGCCTTCTTCCCCAGTGCATAAGCCAGCACAGGTGATTTGCCAAGGAATGGAGGTGGTAATTTCGAAAGGAACAGAGGCAGATTACTGTTTCCTGGAGAGCCATGGGGAGTGAGTAGGATAGCGACTGCCTGAGGTGGGTTTCCTTCTTTCCCAGGCAGCTCCTTGGGTGGGACAGCATCATCCTACCCCAAATACAAAGCAGGTTGGTAAAATCTCTTGCCCAGGCTGGGGCCCCGGGTTGTATCTTCACTTGCATTTTGATTATTCCGAGTTGCTGGAATTAGATTCTATAACATGCTCTTTGGTGTTCAGGAAATACTTAGTGGACTACTCTGTCTGCCTTGAGTGTGTGTATTAAGCATTAGTAGATTATAGTGGTATATTGTTTTTTAGTATGTAATTTGACTAGTCATTCATGACCCAAGGAGCACATAGAAAACAAAACAAGGATACATTGTTCAATGGGTGTGCAAAAAAGTTTTCTGCTTCACTGTCTAATTAGAGAAAGATCATTTAAAATAATTCTCCTGACTGTTCCGGCAATGATAATGCTACATGCAAATTTGGTTTTGCGCAAAGCTCACTTGTTTGGAGGCTGATGCATTTCTAAATTTCTCGGTCATTTTTGAGTGTAAGCAAGTTCCTGCCCAAATCAGTTCTAATGACTTTGGCAAGGGTCCATCCTAATTAACCTTGAGGGAATTTAGCGGTGGGAGAGCGTGGTATGAAACAATTGTTCTCTTGTAATTTTCGCAATGTGTTGACCCAACCAGGAGTTATGTCTCTGAAATCTGCTGGGTCTTTGCTAACCCATTACAGCAGTTTGTTTGTTTTTAACAGATGTTGTTTTCCTCTACTTCTGAGTGGAAAGGGTTATCTCACTTGCTAAACCTTGCTATTGTGCTTTGTTTCAAGAGCCCATGGACTTGCAGAACACTGGGAAAGTTTACTCACTAGTTCCGGCTACAAAAGAAAGGGTGGTCAGTCTTTCAACAACCTGGATATGATCTTTAAGATCTCATAGGAGGTTGATGGGATCTTTTAACATCTACAGTAGCGATAACTGGCAGTTGTTGATTACACCAAACAATGAAAGATGGCAGTGGTACAAGTTGCCAAAGTATATAGGATTGAAAAATTAACACGCGTCTGGGATTCCTTGGACAGTTTTAAATGAATGTAGTATGCTTAAAGTATGAAGTATACTAGCCTAAATTTCCAAGCGTGGCTGCTAATTTTCAGTGCTTAAATTTTGGGGTGTAAAAGTTACCAGTAAATGTCATAAGGTAGACATCCAAAGTCAGTAGCCATTTAGGAAAGTCAGGACGCGCTCTCTTCCTCAACACTGCTGACACTTTTCTAGTCCGTCTCTAAGGAATCTCAGCACTCAAAAATTTTGCCACCATAAACCTTTGCTTAAGGCTACCTGATGATCAGTGGCATATTATGAACTTACAGTTTAGTACTCGTGAACCTCAGGAGTGCTATATGTTCACTAAACCCTGAATCTTTTACATTATTACTATGGTATTAGGATCTCGCGATGAACAAAAAAGCTATTGTGTGAATGCGTGGCAGAGTGCACAGATGTGAGAAGTGGATGCAAGGAGCATTTATGATCCAGATGTAGATCTACAAGAAGGCTGTTGCTTCTCTACAAAAGTATGCAAAGTGAATGTAAAACAAATAGTGAGAGAAGAGAGGCTGGTGGTTAAACAGAAGGAGCACACAGGACTGTGCTCACCACCACACAAGATCTTCATCAGTCTAAAAGAAAGGGATGCCACACAGCCCTAGGGATCATCAAGGACAAGCCACCAACTGCATTTGTGAGGAGGAGAAAGTACTTGTTTTCAGGGTTTTTTTCCTTGGATCCTGGCCTGAATGGCTGACCAATCCTGCTGTGATTAGTGGAATGCTAATGTGTGTAATCCTTTTGATCATGGTGCCCAAGCTTTATAACCCATGTCGCCGTCATTTCAAAGTAGTCCAACTCTGTGATGAATTCCTTATTAAAACACTCCACACTTCAAAAGATTAAATGCAATTATTATTGTGATCTCTCTGTGTTTTGCCCAAACTAAGTGCTTTTTCTATCAGTTAAAAAAAAAAAATGAAAGAAAAAAACCCGCATATTTTAGTGTGGGAACAATTTATTCAGGCTTTGCATGGAGGTATTTTAAGTGGAGCTGTTGGCATTCGAGGTTTTAATTTTAAGACACAGTCAAGAAATGCAAGTACTGTGTTTTGTTGCCCTGACAAATTTTTCCTACAAAGTGGCATAAACAGCACAAGAACGCCCAGTTCATTTTTAAAACATTGTCTTTTATAGCTTGTTTTTTGGAGGGAAAGGAGTTGGCTAATCCCATTGTTTGATAAATGTACTTTACTATTTAGTTCTACTGTTGTGATAAACAAAAATTGTCATTTGAGGAAATACTTCATCCACTGCCAACTGCTCTAGGAACCAGATGCACCTCCAGTATGGAAGACAACTGAATATATACTATAATTGCTCTTTTTGTGCATGGAAATAAGAAGCCAAGGACAAAAAAAAGCCCACTTGGGTTGCTTCTGGAACAGCAGTAGAGTGCTTGGTCACCATTGGAAACAAGCTGTAGACATTCTGAACACCAGCTACTATGGGAGCTGGTAGAAGCTGTTTTCCTTATTTGGCTTTGAAAGTGCTTACCCAGTAGTTTGCTCTTGGAGAACTTTTTAAAATATTCTAAATAAAAAGAGTAGAGTCTAAATGATTCCCCTTCCTTCCCTGATCAAATCTACCCAGTAACAAACTAAATATTAATATAATATAAATTAATTAACAGTAAGCATGTGCACACACCCTCCCCACCCCCCAACATAATCCCTGCAAGAGTCTGACATCACTACAAACAGCTAAGGTGGCCATCATAGAAGACAGTCCGGTTTTCTTGAAGAAAAAAATAGAGGACATAAAAGCAGTGGGTTTCATATCAATAGAGGACAGAGTAGCTGAAACCCTACAAACAGCCGAAGCCAGTACCTAACTTGGAAGAACAGGCAAGCTTTGCACTGTGCCAGCCAGCTAGGGTTGTGACGGATGAGAAGCAGAAATCATTCCAAAGGTCTGGATACCAGTGCAGAATACCCAACTCACTGTCCACTTCTCCCCCTCTCCTTGATAACAGTGAGGCATCTAATGATTACTACTGTGTTTTGTTAGCCAGGAATCGGGGTCTTTTATGCAGTTATTTGTTCTTTACGTTAACATTTCCCTTCTCCCCCTTTCCAGCTTTTCGTAGGAGCCTTGTTTTATCATTACACTGTTATTGGGCGTAATTCCAAATGGATTTTGTTGGGGATTTCTGCTCATAAATTGAAGGAAAGGGTATGGACCCTGATTTTCAGCAAATGTAAGTCTTTGTGCTTTTTATTTTTCCTGAGAGAAAAATGTGTTGCCTTTCCTTTTCTCAGGTAATGAAGGGTAAATGCAGCATTCATGTTGTTTCCTGCGAGATGAATTAGAGAGGCATACACATGCAGAAACACATGCTCCACACCAAGTTAAATTTCCCGGCCTACAATCATTTTGGCATGTCCTTTCTTCTTGCAGGCATCAGAGATGATTTGTCAGTTAGTGCTGCTGTCTTTGAAATCCCAAATATTGTTTGGCTGAAATAGACTCTCTCAGAGATTTTTCCGGATGGGTGTCAGTGATCTGTGGCCTCCCAGTTTTGAGGGATCCTGGGGCTGTCTCAGCTCAGCAGTCGAGTAGTCTTGTCTGTGGTGGGTCCAGAGGTTTGAAACTTATTCCTTGTTAGATCAGCTGAAGCCCATACCTTTCTGTCTCACAAAGGGTTATCTCAGCTTTTATTTCTAGTACGTGTTCTTTTCAGTATGGCCTCTGCTGGCCCTATATTTCCTTCCAACCCTCCTCCTTTCCTCCTGTGATTTCCTTTGAGTAATGAGAGTGTTGGGCTCTAGGGGCTGCTATAACATTTATGCTGATTTTGATTTGGTTTTGTTTTTATGTACAACACCCAAGGGAGCCTTGGCAGGATGGATCACACACGACACTTTATAAATAATATTTTCATTTTATTATTGACTACAGTTGAAAAAGTAAATTAGCATGTTACGAGTCAGTTAAGATGCTTGTTTAATAGACCTGGTTGGGAATTTTCCATTAGAATGGTCTTTAATAGGAGAGCATTGGTTTTGCTGAATATTTCCCATCAGGAAAAATGCACAGTTGTTGAACTTTATTTCCTTATTATGTATTGCTGTAAAGGAACTGTAGTTCTGTCATTGGCTATGTTCTGGCCTCCCTGGAAGACTCCATCTCCTATAAGGACGCTTATGCATGTACATTTTGTAAGAATTCACCTATGAGGGAGACATCTACTGTGGAGGAAGAGGGCCTACACATTTTTTATCCCCATAACATTGAGGTTAGAGCAGTTGCCAAGAAAGCAGGAGACCCAGGGTCTAAGCTAGAAGAGATATGAACCTACATTTCTCATTTTCCAGGGAAGTGTTCTAACCATGAGGACATGAGCTAGCTACCCTGGTGGGGTACTTCTAGAGACATAGATGTTTAGGCAACTTGGTGCCTGTTGTAATCATTTAGATGCCTAAAAGTTATATAAGACCTTCTTAGAGGTGGAATAGATTTGGGGTTCAAGAGTTTTGGGAATGTCAAACTATTTTATTTCTAGTGAAAATGAAACATCCCAACATTTCCAAATCAGATTTTTTTGAGCAGACTCATTTAATAGAAAACTACAATGTTTGAACTTTTCATCCCATTTTAGGACAAGCATTGAAATATGAGGATTATCCATAGGAAGGAAGTTCCAAATATTAGTCAGTTCTCTTGTGCAAGCTTAATTTAGAAAAAAGAAAAGATCAAGCTTGATATTTCCAACAGAGGAGTCTAGTACTTGTTGAATAGCTCAAATTCTCTGGGGCTTTCCTAGCAATCACTGGGAGTTATAAGTGTGTAAAATAACAGAATGATTAGATGCCAGCAGCTGCCTTATTTTGGGTGTCTATTGTGGAGTACCATTTTGCTGCAATAGTTATCATTTGGTATTTTCAATATAAATCTCTCTCATAACATTTTTAACCATAATCCTTAAAAATTTAGTTTTAGGATAAAGCTTGATATGTTGCCAAGTGCTTTGGAGCAGACATTTCAGATGAAAAATGTGAGCCATGGTGGAGGTTTTTTATTTTAATGAAAAAGCAGGCCTATGAGCAGTGTCAAGAGGTGGTCTAGTCCATGAGTGCTCAGCTTTCTAGCCTCAGTGGGTCACATTGCATGGACAGGATCAGCCTGCAGGCCAGATTCAGCGTGGAGTCAGTGCCCTTGATTTGGCCACAGCGCAACCCCAGGTGTGCTGGGTACAGCCGTGGAGCAACACTGTGTGTGCCAGGCCTGATCCCACATGCTGGAGCAACACTATACCCTCCAAATCTGGCCCTGCATGTCAGTGTGATCTGACACGTAATGTTGGCACTGGATTTACGACCCAGATACCTTGTTCTGGGTGGACCCAAACCCTCAGACTGACCACAACAGTCCAGGTCTGAGTGTTTGGGTCGACCCAGAACAAGGTATCTGGGTCATAAATCCAGTGCCAACAATTAGCAACTCCTCCAAGACAGGGATGGTGACTCTGACTCAGGGACTCTGGGACCAGGTCCAGTGCCAAAAACTGAGGACTGGGACTCAGACCAGGACTTGAGGGCTGTAACCTGAGGGTTTGGGTCGTCCCAGAACAAGGTATCTGGATCATAAATCCAGTACCAACACATAGGACTGTATCATTGACCCCAATGGGGCTCCCCACCAACCCAGAAATTTAATGTCAAGGGACCAATAGCAGCATTAATTGTTGTGACATTCCCCCACTGCCAAATATCAGGTCCTAAGGACCAGGTGATGTAGCCCTACAGACCCTGTGGTCTGAAGGTTGAGTACCACTACTCTAGCCTATTCTTCTTCATTAGGCAGGATCAGTATCTAGACTGTCTTTGTTTAGCTTTCTAGTTTATCTAACCTGTCCTTAAAATCACCAGTGAAGAGAATTTCATAATCTTCCTACAGCTTCAGTGATTCACCACTCTTAGAGTTCAATCTCAGGAAACCCTTTCTAACCTTAATTTCCTTTGCAAACTACACCAAATAATTTGTTTCACTCTCCTAGACACAGTGAATAGTTGGTCACTGTCCTCATTTTATCAATACTTTATAATGTTTTAAGATTGTTATCATGTACTCCCTCCCACCACATACACTTTTTAGACCAAATAAACCCAGTTCTCTCTACCTTGTCCTATAATGGCACATTTTCTAAGCCTGAGTCGTTGTTTTTCTTACCCTCCTCTGGATTCTCCTGAACTTGTCTACATCTTTCTTAAAGTGGGATGCACAAAGCTGGACACAGTGCTCCAGATAACACCTCACCGGTATTGAATAGGATGCAATAATTACTTACTGACCTTGCATATGACACTTCTGTTAATAATTCCCATAATTACATTGATTGTTTTATGACAGTATCATATTATTGACTTCCGTTCAATTCAGCCCTGTTCAGTTAAACTATTACGTACAATAGCTGCTGCGCCAGTTAGTTCCTAATTGGTTGTTGTTTGATTCCCCTTCCCCCTTCCTAAATGTAGTGTTTTGTATGTTATTAAATGTTATCATTATTCAGACCATTTCTCTAATTTATTGAAAACATTTTGAATTCTACTCCTATCCTTCAAAATGTTTGTACTGTCAAAATGTTTGACACCAGTGTGGTGTCATCTGCCAATATTTTCAATTGCTTTTTGTATTCTAGCAACCAGGTTGTTCAGTGAATAGACCTGGATCCAAGAGGGTCCCTGAAGAGTCACCACTGGATGGATCCTCCCAGTGTGACAGTCAACTATTACAAAGTGTTTTTTGGCAAATTTTTCTTATACAAGGCATAGGCAGGGGTGGATTGGGGGGATGCACTGGTGCAGTTGCACCCCCTTCTCCCCCTTTGATTTCTGCTCCACCCAAAGTTTAAAATCAAGTGTCTGGCAGTGGTAGCAGCATTCTAATCGGTCAGTGCTGAAGAAGTCAGTTAACTTCATGGCTCATTAAAATCAACCTGCTTTTATAGAAAACTCTTCAAACTACAAGTGTTAATGACTCTCTCTTCTTTTTAGTGGTTTTGATGTTCCACCAATCTTTGTTCTGCAGTTTTGCTGTCTGTTAGCTGCTTCTGGTAATAAGGTTCTTGTGTCACAGCACTGCAAATCATTTCTTTAACTCATTTCAATGAAGATATATATATTTTTCTTCAATCTTAAACTAAATAATACAACCCTAGATCCCTAGCATATCAGTAAAGCTTCTAGTTCACTTTAACTGGGGAAAAATATATGATTTTATAAAAGTGATGATGCACCACAACATCTGCACCCTTTTTCAAAATTCTAGATCCGTCTATGGGCTTGGGTAAAGTTCATTTTTTATATATATATATAAATAAATATGCCATGCTGGACTGTGTGCCTACTTCCTGAACCAGAATCAGTATAGCTTCATTTATGGGTTGTGGTTGGTAAACTAATTAAGACTGCTCAAATACAGCTGGCCCCTCTTCCAGTTCTGGAGGTAGCACATGCAAAGTAGCATGATGCATTTAAAAGCATGGCTGCCTGACTCAATAAGCTTGTGGTAAAGGCATGCTTTTCAGTATAGCTTTACTCTTTTGCACCTAGATCTTCTAATGATTTCACCTACATCAGTAGTCCTCAAACCTTTTTAGCCATATATCCCCCTATCTGCAAAATACAGCTGCTTGTGCTCCTTACATCCAGTGCATCTCTTCATGTTTACTTCTTAGGAAGAATGTTGAGACAGATGTCAATGCATGGTAATGCCACTACTTACTGCATATTGACTGTGACAGAACACCCTATGGGTATCTGTCACTTCAAGGGCTGGAGCAGGGAGCTGCCAGGTGGCTAATGGGAGTGGCCATTTTGGGAGAGCTCCCTTATAAGAGCAGAGCATTTTGAAATTAGCTGCTTCCTAGTAACATTGCCTGGCTGAGCTCCATCTCCAGGAATATCTGAGGTAAGGGTGAGGCTATGGGGAAGGAGGAGGCTTCACTGGTCCTGGGCATGACCTAAAACTGCACCCTGCCAGGATAAGGAGACCGAGAGGTCCTGCCTGTGGCAGGGCAGGACCACGTAAATACCAGGACCGAGAACCTCCCCAGTGTAAGGTGAGTCAGGGTGCCTAAACTCTTACCCCCACCATTGGGTGGGTTATCTGGAGAGCTAGAGGGAGGCAAGCATTCTTTGTGGAGCACCTGAGCCTGTAGGGGTGCAAGACCCCGGGCCCTGAAAGTGGCAGGGTGGAGTAGTGGGGCCAGTTAAGCTGAGAGAGTCCCAAGGGGATGTTTGACCCTGGGTCCTAGTAGGAGGGGCCGGGTGTTTGCCCAAGGGGGTAGGGGTATGGAATGGCTTGGTGAGGAGCTAGGATTGAGAGCCTAAAGTGGGGTAAATCAGTGGTCACTGCCTAGATGAGGGTCAAAGTGGACCCAAAAGGCTGGGCCAGGGCTGGCTGAAGAGAGTAAGCAGAGGAATCAGCAGTCACTACCCAGATGGGGGTCACGGGAAAGGCCCAAAAGGCTGGGCCAGGGCTGTCTGAAGGATGAGTGGGCAAGCCTGAGGATCTCTCCAGAGTAGGGTGGTGGGAGTGTGGCTTGGATAGGCAGTATGGAAGAGGCCCTGGTGAGAGGGGGACGGAGTGCGAGAGATCCTTGCAAGAGGGGAGCAGTAAGAGAAAGGCCCAAGCAGGGCGGTATGCGAGTGGCCTTACAAGGGGCTATGTTTGACCCAGCTGTAAGCCAGAGCTGTTTATGTTTACAGCATGACATCCGCGAGGCATGGGTCACGTATAAAGGTGGTAGGAGCATGTACTGATCGCCCGTGGTCATTTGGGTGCATGAAGGTCAGCCTCCTGCCTATTTGACATCATAATCATTTACCAACAAGGCATGGCAGAAGAGCAAGGCAGACTGTTTGCCCAGAGACAAAGGCAGAGCCATAATAGTATCAGGCCTGTAAGGTGCCTTTGTCACATTGACCAATCAGAAATGGCATTGCCATTGCTAACTTCTATGGCAAAGTGCCGTATATCCCCCAGGGGTATGTGTACCCTAGTTTGAAAGCCATGCTTTCCTTATTTGCTATGAAAATAGCATGTGAGACTTTCAATAACCTTACTAAAGTCAAGATTCACCATATCTTTAGTATCTCACATATGCATACAGATTTTTTCCAGTATCTCTGTAGTGTTAAAGTTAGACCAACTGCATTTGAATCTCCCAGGGTCCTCTTTTTCCCCCCTTTGAAATATCAGTGTTGGCCATTTTCCAGTCCTGTGCACTTCACCCATCCCCCATGAATTCATGAAGTTCATTGCTAATCATTCAAAGATTGATTTGGCAAGTACCTTTAAATATTCAGCAGTACATTTCATTAGACCCTGCTGACTTGGATATATCAAACTTAATATTCCTTAACCTCCTATTCCCTTATTCTGACCTGTATGCTGACCTCATTGTTATAATTGATCCTAATTAATGTTTTTGTGAAGACTGTTCAAACATTTGGATTATGTTTTCTTAATTTTGAATGCTTTCTGTAATCCCTGTTACTGCAGTATGTTGACTTTCATTGTATTCCTGTGCTACCTAGCAGCACTGATCAGGGTTTGGAGTGGCAACTTGCTAAGTTTTGTACAAACACAGGCAAGAGAACAATCCCTGCTGTGAAAAGCTTAGGTCTAATTTGATTTAACTGTTTAAAAAAATATTAATATGAAATGTTTGTTTTCAGTGCACTTACTGGAACATTTTAGAAAGGGAATGGAAAATAGAGGAGGTTAAGCAGCCCTTTTTAAGAGATACTGAACCATTTTGCCTGAAATTTTTTTCTATGCTGAGCATCTGCCTCAGGTTGCTTTTGAAACCTTCATCTAAAACCATTCATTTTGGAGAACAAAATTAGGACACAATTACTTTTGTCTATGTTAAAAAAAATCCTTATACCCATTTCATTGAGAAGCTCTCAATGCCATCATGTTTTTGAGCTGAAGCCTGGAATTTGTCAAGGAGAAGATATTGCTGATGAGAGGGAAAATGTCTATTGCTATCCCCATGGAAAAAAGCACCCAAACTTAGTCAAGCTATAGAACTTTGAAAAATCCCGGTTTGCACGTCATTACTAAAGACTTTTTTTTTCATTTTAACCACTTAATTTTCTAAAGGGTCTTTCCTCACTGAACATCTTCTGGTATTGTAGCTTTTGGTGTTGACCAGGCTGGACATATACCAATCCGACTTTCTGACTCAGCATGCTCCATTTCTTCTCGGCTCCAGTTTGTGATCAGATTGTGTATGGGTATTGAGGACGGGAAGTTTTGATCGACAAGACTAGAATTGGGATAAATGTAAAACAATTGGTTGAGGAGGGTGGGAGATAGGGGGAGAGTGGAACAGAGAAATGGTGGGGGTAAAGTAGGCAGACACATGTAAAATCAGGCCTTCGTGGAAAAAAAAAAGGGAAACTGGAACTGAATGCATTAGAATGCTAATAACCAGTATGGAGTGTACATGGATAGGCAGGAGGAATGTAGATCTGCCAAACAGCTGTGATGAGAAGGCAAAGACTGGGATTGACTGACCAAAAACTGACACAGGAAATCAAGGATAGCACAGATTAAGACAACAAATCAGAGAAGAGGTAAATAGGAATCTGAATTAGAACAACATGCCTAGAGAGAGTGAGACTGGGGACTAAAATGTGTTAAGGCCTGGAAGATGGAAATGGGAACTGTCTGAGCAAGGAGGTTGGATGTAGAGGCAAATCCCTGAAACCAAATATTTCTCTAACTTTTGGTCTGCATATTTTCTTGGTACCTAATTTGAGTCCCATGAAGTCTGCAAAAGTACTGAGGATTCATATCTGCATCTGAAGTTGCTGGGAACTTTCCATTGAATATGTAAAGTGCTATTTAATGCTATGTGCTCTAAAAAAAATCAGTTCCTGAGCATCTCAAATTTGGCACCTCAGATTGGTAGAAATGTTTGTCCTTCATCTATCAGTGTTGCTCAGCTGCCCTTTTGTCAAATGGGGATAGTACGACAGTCTCATCTTGCAGATGTACGTGAACACAAGCAAATGATGGTGAAGCACTCTAATAGTGTAGCAATAGTGCTATCAAAAAGTTCATGAGGGAATTAAGAATTTTGGCTTCATAGCAGGTTGATAATCGTCTGTATTAAATAAGGCTTAGGACCACCCAGTAAAAACCAAGGAGAAAAAATATATAGCTATTTATTAAGTGATCCTTGTCCATCCTGCAGATTGAATGCGGTAGGAGTCGTGTGGGATTACACATGTGATCATGTAATCAAAATGTGTATCATAAGGCATATGCACAAGGGGACTGCAGCATTTCTTAACATTTGAGTGCTTCATTTTGCAATTTCTTTTAACAAATTTTTTGGTGTGTAATGTTGTATAGAATAATGTTTATGAAATGTTACACGCTGATACACGGCGGTAGGCAGGACAGATATGCAGTGAAAAATATACACAGACTGTATTTGAACAGAAACATGCTCCACTGCATGTCTAGAACTGGAGACCTGCAGATTCTGTCTGGAGATGGGAGCTGGAGCAGGGAACCAGCAGCTTAGCAGCATGTCCTCCTGCCTTTCTGCCAACCCCACCGAAGGCCTCACATGGGTGCTCTGGAGGGTGGCAGTTGAAACAAGAGGATCCAGCTTAGATGGCCTTGAAGATCTTCAGAGTCCAGTAGAAGAAAGCAGCATAGGCTACTGTAGACTAGCGTGGGCCAACCTTTTTGTCAAGTATGCCATATGTTAGTCTTGAACCCTCCTCTAGTGTCATTCTTGGCAAAGACCTGGCACAGTCATCACATGTGTTTGCTGGAGATGGGCCTAAGAGAGCAGGAGAGGATCCTAAACTGCTTGGGCTGATACGACCCAAAAAAGTAGAGAACTACATTTACATTTCAAAGCAGAACCTGTAAGAGGTGACAGACTAGAATATCTGAGAAGAGCCAAAGACACTGAATGCATGAAGGGCATGCTCTACCTGAGGTACATAAAATATATGCTGTAGTCAAGCACCCTAGGGGGAGAAGGAGGTGCAGGTTCACCTGTAAAAACCCGGGCAGAGATGAGGCCTGTGGGATCTCCACTCTACCACCTAAAAGGACCTGCAGATTCCCCCAGAAGGACTTTCTAAATACCTGACTATAAGGAGTCTCTCTGCCCTCGGGATTACCTAAGAGTTATGCAAGCTTACTGCTGTTTTCTTTTATTATATTGCATTTTAAGTTAGACTAAGTTGTATATGCTGTCACTGTATCTTACTGGGCTGTGTCTTAGCTTACGCAAAGTTTTTCTATTGTTCTTTGTTTTGTGCTTGAAGTTGCAAATTGCTGTGTTCAGTAAATGCTCTCTTGAAAGAATGAACTATTCTTCAAGCTTTTATGAATTCAGCACCACTACCAAAAGTCTAATATTAAAGTGTGGTAACAATTCTGATCCCCTTCCTTTGTCCAGTCTGCTGCTCTGCTTTCTGCTTCCTGCCCTGTTCTTCCTGCCTGATCTGCAGTCCTGCCCTATCCACTACTGTGCTGCCAAGTCCTTCCCAAATCTGCTGCTTGCTGCCCCCTGGCTGGCAGCTACACCCATGATGCAGTCAAGGGGGTAAGGGGAGTGGGGAGAAGTGGGGCAGGCCCAGCTCGTTGCTGCCCAGCTCTGGCATGGGTCTTGGACAAAGGCTGCCATCTCTGTAGGTAAGATCCAACCCATGGGCTATATGATGCTGACCTCCTAATCTACAGAATTTAGTACTGAGGATCATGATCCTCATCTTTGTGAATAGTGGCTCTAAGTACAGCCACTGTCAGAGCAGCATGGCTTCTTCAAGATCCAGGATGTCCAGGGGGTAAGTGGACCTGGAAGAAGACCAGTGAGATCAGTGTGTTTGGGGGACCCGTCCCTTCTACTTCCACAAGGCATTTTAGTTGCATCCACTTCCAAGGACCCCCTTGTGTCTGAGCACCAGAGATTTTAAATCCTGAACCGTGCTTGTGCACGTGTGCGCTCATACAGGCTTTTTGCAGTTCAGTGTTTGTTTCTTTGACTGGTGAAGTTTTGAAGTAGTCAAAGAAGGTTTGGCCCTTGTTTCCACTGTATCACAGAGTTGGACTGGCTGACTTTGACAAGTCGGAAACACTGGCAAGATAGCAGCATCCTCAGGAAGCAAAACCGATCAGAGAACAGTGATGTCATTGGCAAACAAAACAAATGAACTCTGGGAAAACAAACTGTTTGCCAGTATTGTTGTTCTTACCTCAAATTAGAAAATCTGGACATTGACTCTCTGGCCCTGTCTGATAGATTTGAGAAAGCAGCAGGAAAAGTTTTGCCACTCATGCTAACCCATATGGTTTTTGTTTTGTTTTATGTGTAGGAGGATGTTGGGGAGAGGGGAGTAACCCAATATTGAACCTGAGTTTTGAATGTTTGCCGGTCCCTTAATGGACCTTAGGCACTAATGTCCCAATCTCATTTACAACTTTGTTCAAGCAAAATTGCACAGGTTTCCATGACTCTGCTATTACAGTGCTCTCATCTGACTTGGGAGGAAGGTTTCTCCATGTCTGTGCTTTAGCAATAGTACTAATTTCTGGTCAGCTATCATTCATCCGAGGAATTACCCTCATGCTTTTCCGTGCACGTAACAATTCCTAGCTTGGAGCCTGGATTGTTTGTGTTGCCAACAATACTCCTGTGAGACTGGATGTGATCCTAAGAATTCAGTGCTTTTACAGTAGGACACAACCTCTCCTGCCTGCTTGTGAGTCATGGTAATAAAGAAGGTAGTAAGGTAAGTTCTTGGGCATGTTGCCAGTAGTGAGAACCAATTCCCTTCATATAACTGACCATAGGGACAGAGATGATTTATTAGGGCATCTACTCCACCTTTCTGCTATTGCCCAGTTATGCCCCCGTTTGTATCTACTCATGTTTTATCTTATTTGAGTTGAAAGGGGCTAGTCAATTTGGCAAGTACACATTTGCCAAAAAGTCTTATAGATACTTTTGTTAAAAGTATATACTAAGCTAAATAATTGAAGGAAGTTAAGGAGAGAGCTTTCCCTCTCTCTTTCACATTGGCTTATGTGGTGTATTTAATATCATTGTTTGTATAGACCCTTTTTTCCCATCTGGTTTGTCTTTTTATTTCTTCTTTTGTTATTATATGCGTTGTCCCACCACATGTGAGAAAACACACACCAAGAAAATAGAGTGCAAAACCCACAGCAAATTGGTAGGGGACTTAGTAAGGTTGGAGTGCTGTTATAGGAAAAAAAAAACCTTGCCTCATGGGACTTGGCGTATATTTATTGAAGGTAGTGAGGGGAGACCTATTTTAACTTATTTTCTAAGGATGATCCTTTTAATGTTTCAAGTAAAGAGGATTTCCACCACTTCGTATTAGAGACAGCACCAAAGAATGAAAGATCTTGTTGTCAGGCTTTCTTTTTCTTTCTTGATAGTCATTATAAATTTTCCCTTTCTTAATTTCAATCAAATGATGGTAAACTGGCCTTTCACATGAAAAATGGAAACCTTGGACTTGAAACACTAGGAGAAAAGCCCAAATGTGGTAATATGGGCACCTCTGGCTTGATCCTCTCTATTTTTAAGTATTTTATAGGGCTCCTTGGATCCCAGATATGGCTTCTTGGATCCCAGTGCTTGAGCACCTCATAATCTTGAGCGTATTTATCATCACAACACCCTGGTGCAGTAAATAAGCATTATATCCTCATATTATAGTGGGGCATTGAGACACAGACAGACAATTGAACCATGTGGCTATATGGTGAAGAGATAACTGAGCTAGCTAAGGTACTAGCAGCTGCAGCAGCTCAGAGCTCAGCACTGGCCAGTTGAGCCTGCTTGGGAAACTGCATTGTTGACCTACTCTGCATGATTTACCTAAGGTCAGACATACTGGCTAGGGACAGAAGTTACTAGAGGTGTACCGATATATCAGTAGCATATTGGATTGGCACTGATAACAGGAAAATTAACATTATTGGCCATTGGCTTTTTTTGACTAATAATGTCACCAATAAATGCCACATGCATGGCCAGGAATGCAGCCCAGCAGCTTGGAGAGCAGCCTCCTGCTGGTAAGTCTGTGGGAGGAAAGGAGCATGGGGGAGGCAGATTGAGGCCTCCATGGTGAGAGAGGAAGCAGGCCAGGGGCGGGTGCTGCCCAGCCAGGGCAGTAAATGCATTCCTTGAAGTGGGACTGAGGACCCTGTTCAAACAGGTGGGTGGAGGTGTCTGGCCAGGCTGGCTTGCTGAGGCAAGGGGGAAGGGAATTAAACCCAGCGAGTGGTGGTGGATGAGTCATTTTTGACCTGGAGGGACATGGGCAGCAGGGCAGGGAGGTGATCCTCCTCACAAGCAGGTCCAAGGAGGTGATCCTCTTCCTGTATGCGACATTTGTTAGGCCACAGTTGGAGTACTGCATCCAGTTCTGGGTGCCACACTTCAGGAGGGATGTGGACAGCATTGAGAGGGCCCAGAGGAGGGTCACTTGCATGATCAGGGGGGCAGCAGGGCAGGCCCTATGAGGAGAGGCTGCAAGACCTGAACCTGTTCAGCCTCCACAAGAGAAGGCTGAGAGGGGATCTAGTAGCCATCTATAAACTGGGCAAGGGAGATCAGCAGGCAATGGGAAAATCCCTGTTCCCCCCGAGCGCTACTGGGAGTAACAAGAAATAACGGCCATAAGTTGACAGGGAGTAGATTCAAGCTAGATATCAGGAGGCGCTACTTCACTGTCAGGGTGGTTGGATCTGGAACCAACTTCCAAGGGACATGGTGCTCACTCTTACCTTGGGGGTCTTTAAAAGGAGGCTGGATGAGCACCTAGGCAGGGTCATTTGACCCCAGTACTCTTTCCTATCATGGCAGGAGGTTGGACTTGATGATCTGCTCAGGTCCCTTCTGACCCTATCAACTATGAAACCCCCTTTGCCCCTGTCTGCATGGGACCCCAGTCAGGGTTTAAACCCTTCCCCCCAGCCTCAGCTGGCACCTGACCACCACCCTGCCCCTCTGCTTGAACAGGGACCATGGGAAAAGCCAAGCAGGAGCTCCTTGCCCCTGCCAGGCAGACCCTGACTATGGTCCTGTGTGGGCAGGGGAAAGGGGGTGGTTTAAACCCACCTCCCTGGTTCTGGATCTGAGCCAGGGTTTGCCCTGGAAGGGGGGCAGCCCCTGCCGTGGTTCTGCCTCCCCTTCCCCCGCTCAAGGGAGGAGAGGGCAGCCCTTGCCAGGGTTTTCTCCCTCATTGGAGAGGAGAGCAGGGGGCGTGGCCATGCTGTGGCAGGGAGCCAGGGGATTTAAATCCCCCTCCCTCCCCACCTGAACATGCAGGCCTCGGGCTGGGGTGTGGCCATGCCCCCCACTGCTAGAACAAGTACCGTGGGGGAGGCAAAAGCTTGGCTGGGGCTGTTCGCCCTTCCCCTAGGCAAACCCTTCCTGGAGTCTGAGGCCTGGGAGGGGCTTTAAACCTGCTCCCTCCCCCGCCTCAACCTATAAGCCTCCAGTTTGGGCATGGCCATGCCTCCTGCTCTCCACTTGAGGCCTGGCAGGGGCTGCCCCGCTATTCCCTGAAAGCAGACCCTGTCTGCAGTTCTGTGCAGCCACAGAGGGCCTCCCCACCTTAGCCTGTGAGTCCTTGACTGGATCATGGCCATGCCCACCCCACCCTGCTCTCAGCCTGAGGTGGAGGCACAATCCTGGCAGGGACTGCCCCCCTACCCGAGCAGGGGACAGAAGCCTGTCTAGCACCCCCACCTTCTGGGGGTGCTAGAGCCACTGCAGTCATGTGGATGCATTTCCGGAATCAGAAGTGAATGTCTGTTTGCTCGCCTCTCGGTTCAGTCGATGCAGTTTCCACTAACCTGCAAAGACTGAATTGATTCAGCCTCAGGCATTCTGACTGTCTGTACTTAGCCACTCTGAGTAATTTACCAAAGGTCCATTCCCAAAAGAGAGAATGGACTCTTAAGTCTTTGAAGCCTCAGATTCATATCTACCCAGGGCACCATCTTCTGTTCCAAATCTATCCTAATTCTATTTATACTGGTTTTACTGGGGACTAACAGAACTTGTACCTTCTCAATAATGTGACAGCTGTCAGTTATACATGATAGGCACTGTGGTTAAAAGTACTGCAGAGTCCGTACTACTGGCTGTCACAGGGAGACTCTTAGAAGGGGAGGGGAAATGAATGATGCTGTCTCAGGTCTTGGAGGATGCAATACACTTGGCTGCCCCACGTTTCTCATCTCTCTGGAGGATGTAGACTGCAGGCAAAAGAGGAGCAAGGTACAAAGCAGGGAATATAGTTTTGTGTAAGGCTTCCTGCAACTCCATGGTCTCTTCCTGCTGCTCCTAAACCGAGTGGGTAGTGATGGTGGTGGGTGGAGGTGTGTGTATGGGTGGGGCTGATTAGCACTGAGCTCATGGTGGTGGGTGGCAGGTGAACAAAAGGTCTGATCCCAGGCATGTTGGTTTGTTTGGGGTTGGGTTTTTTTGGTTTTTTGTGGGGTGGGGGCATTGAAATGGAAAGCACTGTGCGTGTGTTATGGAAGTTTGAGACTGTAGGGAATTGTCTTGAGACATGGAAAGGGGAGGCTGGAAGCAGAAGGTCAGCTATAGGAAATTTCTGCGGGGGACCAGGTTAGATTGGAGGACAAAAGAAGCATGGGGTGTTTCTGAGTTGAGAGGGATCTATCCTGCCTTCTGCCTGACTTCAGAAACAAGAAAATCATGTTATGAATGAGAGGAGAGGTGACATGGTAGGGAATGTGGGGAATGGAGACACAATAGGGGGATGATAGGATAGTGCTGGCAGGAGGGAGGAAGATTAGGAGGCTCAGAGAAACTCTGTTCTCCCACCTGCCCTTACTCTTTTTGCTTGCAAACGAAGGTGCTTGCTGTGGAAAATAAACATCCTTTCTCCCCAGCAGTTCCCTGCCAGGCGTCTTTTTTCCCCAGCAAAAGATTTCCTTATAGCACATATCCCTCCTACATCAGTGTTTCACTTTCAGGTATGAACAACTTTCAGGGAAAGTGGAAAACTGGCAGTCTATGCTCATGTTAGGCATCACTTACCACTGGGTATTGTCCAGTGTAAATCTCCACTGAATCTGTGGGAGCTACTCCGGATTAAGAGCAGCGGAAGCAGGATCAGAATAAGACTGATGGTTTAAAGCTTTTGAATTTTTCTCCTATGCTGTTTTTCTCTGTCTACATGTCAGTCTCTGACAAGTGTTGGTTTCCACCTGGCTACTAGTTGCAATGGCAGAGAAAGGGTTAATGCTGACACCAAGCCTAAAGACTCACAATAATAACAGGAAAAGCACATTTCTTCCTAGCACCTGTGAGCTCTCCAGTGGGTATTCTATTGTTTATGGAAGTCGCGCTGGATCTTTTTCTCTTTAGAGGTTGAATGGCTATAGCAGCCAGCTGTTCTGTTTTCTGTGCTCTTACCTTTAACGTATTCTTCACACAGTCCCAGGGGTTAGTGTTCTAGAAACAATTAGCAATAGAGAAATCATTTAAGTTGACCTGAACTGACCTCAGATCCTGTTATTAAAGTATGTAGCAAAACAGCTTCTATCACATACAAGAAAGGGATTTTGCTAGTTTTTTTCCATTATTTTGTCTAGCATGTCTGTGCTAGCTTATACCGAGCTTTTGTTCTACTCTTCTAGCACAGGATGGTATATGGATGGTATGTGGATCCTTCTTTCTGTGAACACACTCTTAAGGTATATACTGGAAAAGTGTTTTATTTCTCTGTTAAGGATGGCATGATATTGCAAGTGCAGAGTGGGGCTAGGGTAGTTATTCTTGGGGTGAGGGGAGGAGGAGGTTATAGACTCTGCTGTAGTCTCCTAGCAGACTCTAATACCAGAAGTTAGTATCTTCTGTGTGACAACTGCCTAGTCTGAACAGTCACTATTCTAACATACTAGTTAAGCGTGTTCTCCACAATGGCATCTCCAGACACTTGACAAGGGGTGCCTTGAGCACACGGCTGGATTAGATGTTCATCACACCCTTCCAGCCCTATTTTTCTATGATCCTATACAGAGAGCTTACTACTGCTAACAGTGAAGAGAGTTCCTCCTCTAACTCAATGCAGACATGCTTTATAAAGATCATGACATAGGGCAGAACCAGGATTTTATTCACGAAAACACAGGGCTGTATCACGTCAGTAAAAGATGCAATTTCATTAGTAACTAGCAACAGTAGTTTGTAATCTCTATTATAGACCTGCTGCCCCAAGAGACATGTAACACTTGGCCAGTATGGTCCGCGGCCCTCTTGTCGAGAAGTTTCATCAGAAAAATCCTGAACTGCACACTGATCCCATTTGCCTGGGAAATCACTGAGATAACAAAAACAGTACCCCTGGACCAGTGTTACAGAATCATTTTACAGAGTTCAGGTGTAGCCTATTTTCAGCCTTTGATTTGTAGTAAATCTGATTGCAGGTTTTAACAGGCTGCCTAGGTAAAAAGAAAAAAACCCCTCCAGAAATATCAACCTGTAGAGTCTCTAAACAAAGGCAGCTAATTTAGGTACTCCTGGATGTTAGTAGTGCTTTTCATGTAGGGGCATAATCACTTTGCATTGGTATCATGCCTTACTGTTCCCATTGTTCCTGTGCTTAGTTGGAATATTCAGGGTTCCAAGAGGGAGCCTGTCCATTCTGCAGTGTAATCCTTCCCTTCCAGCTTGGGAAGGACCTGGCATTAAGCACAACTCCACAGGATCAGAGTAAAAACTACTTTTGGAGATAACACTGGTCTGAATCACGTTTATCTCCAGCCGAGAGATTTCTCAAAGATTGCTTATCAAAATCTGAAAACTGTAATGATCACCAATTTTTTCAGTCAAATAGACTGACTCAGCAGGAGCACTGCATCTGTTTCTTAAGCTGAGTAAATGTAGATATATTATCCAGGGAAGGTCAACACATGATTCATCAGCATCTGCATGCACTTCAGTGTTATGCATTTTATTATAAGGGCGGAGGATTGAGACCAAAGGATGAAAGTCTAGGTTCAGCAGCTTGCAGATTGACCAAAGATGTCTTTTCTCATTAGAGCAGCCTTCTGTTTCCTCTTTTCAGTGATGGATCCTGCTGGAGAGAGGTTTCCAATGGCACAGCTCTGATTGAAACCAGTGCAACATGTTCAGTGTCGAGGACCTCTTGATTTCTCATGGATACAAACTGACAAAAAACCCTCCTTCTTCATATGAGAACAGATACGATGGATACCGTCATGAAATTGTAGAGAACAGATCTGTTCATGGAACAGTGAATGGATTTCAGAGAGAACCTGGAGCCTGCACTTACAACAAGAAACTGATGGCCAAAGGTAACTTCTGCAACAATGAAGCCTATCACAGGAACCAAGGGAGACAGGCAGGTCCTGGCTACCACCGGGACTTCAAGGGTTTGTCCACTTTTCCTACTTCAGAAGGGGGGTAAGTTTCAGTGTCATGCCATTGCTTTCCTATCCTTCTGATTCTGTCAGATAACTAAGCATGAATTCAACCTCTGTTACTGTCTGCCCATAATTTCTATTTCCATGCCTCTGAGAGTCTCATCTCACTGTGATTTCACTCAAATTACATGCATGTGCACATGCCTTTTGCTAGTTGTAAGTGGGGAGGAAAGGAGAAAGAGGGAATAGTTTCGTTTATCAGTAGCACACTTTAAAAATGAAGGTGGGCATAAAGAAAAACCCAGGATCAAAACAGAGCAAAAGAGGAAAAATCTTTGCCTCTGGAAAATGCATGTTTTTAAAACTGAACCCAGTTCCTTATTTCACATATGTGCAGTAAGTCCTGGTGGGCATCCAACTGCATGTCACTATCTCTGTGGGTGTTCTTGCACAAAAGAGATCTTTATTTTAGGCAGTTCTCATGGAGCAAATATGAGAAGGTGCCTGTATGCTCCTAGTTAAAGCAGTCCAAACCCAGTGGAAACCCTTGTCATCACTTCATAAAACATGCTTGCACAGCCGCACCTCCCTTAGCATAGAATACGTGCATTTTAGAGCTGGAATAAAATGGACAGGAAGGACTCTGTGTATACACAGTGCGTATTGTGTAATCATATTTTTGCAGTCATTTGTATGCTAAAAATGAACAAAGGGGAGGGGCTGGGGCAGTAGACCAGCTGGCTAAATATACCAGTGTTTATCAGAGACCCCTTTCCCCTGTATAAGGGATCTTGAAACCGTTTCAGTCCTGACTTAGTAAATGGGGTCCTGTCGTAGTTTTGATGCAGTGGGGGGGATAGTCTTCTCCTCTGCTGACCACCTGCACCTTCAATAATGCGGCGCAGCCATGCCGCACCCTGGTTGCTAGGCCATTCTGCCATTTTCGTCCACATCTCCTTCCAGTTTAGCTGCCCACAAACTGTTTGGCCACAACCAGCTAAGATTGTTGAAAGGAGCAAATTCATGATATGTGCAATATTAAGGAAGCAAGTCCTGTCCTGGGAATGCAAAGGATTTCTGGTCCAGATGAGGCTAATGTGGTGAGGATCCTCAACATTGTTAGACCTCTTGGAAGTG
Organism: Caiman crocodilus; assembly: GCA_030014935.1. NCBI lineage: Eukaryota > Metazoa > Chordata > Crocodylia > Alligatoridae > Caiman > Caiman crocodilus. The sequence continues at coordinate 237,111,794 of JAGPOW010000261.1, forward strand.
AGGAGAACTGGAGAAGAAAGAAGGATGGTCTTTAAAAAAATATAGGCAGGAGCCACATGAGATGCTATTCAAAGTGAGCCTTTGCTCAGTTGGAGCTCAGTTGCTAACGGTCAGCAGTGAAATGAAAAGAGAAGTTAGAGAGGGAACAAAATAAATGTAAACCCAGGAGGAGGATGACAGCATGAACAGAAGGGAAAATGAGAACTGTGTTTGGACTTGTAGTAGGATTCACAACGAAAAGGAAGAAAACTGGGCTGAATACATGGAGGACATATCAGCATTACAAGAACTGCTGTATAACAGCTCACCTGTCTGCCCCATTTGAGGTATGAATAGATTGGCTATTATTGTTGCTGTAAAAGGGAAAGTATGGAGCTATTCTTTTTAAGTTATTCTTGTTAAAAGTCTTTGACTGGTGGGCAGCCCACCTTTGGTTGGGGTGGGCAGGGCGTGGGACGTGGGCGTGGCAGTGGTGGGAGAGCTGCACCTGCTTCACAGTCCCCCCCCACACCCCAGCTGGGCAAACACCAGCAGGGCACAGCTGCTACTCCCACTGCTGTCACACCTGCATCCTGTGCCGCCCCCTCGCCCCGGCTGGGCAAGTGGCAGCAGGGCACAGCCTGCCGCTTGCCCAGCCAGGGTGGGGATGGGGGTGTGGGATGCAGGTGCAGCGGCTACAGGAGTGGAAACTATGCCCAGCCAGGGTGGGGGAGGTGGGGTGCGTGATGCAGGTGCAGCTCACTCCAGGCAGAAGGGGACAAGCAGCAGTAGGGCAGAGCCCCCGCTCCCACTTCTGCTGTGTCCACATTCCATGCCCTCCTGCCCCAGCTGGGCAAGCAGCGGCAGGCTCCTGCATCCTGGCCCAATCTGGCTGGCAAGCAGCGAACTATGCCTTGCCGCCACCTGCCCAGCTGGGGCGGGGGAGGGGCACAGGATGCAGGCATGGCAGCACTGGGAGTGTGGGCTCTACCCTGCAGCCTGCCAGCCCAGCTGGGCAGCTAGCCACAGCCCCAATTCCTCCCTCTCCCCTCCAGCCACCACAACAGACTTACCAGCTGGAGGCAGCTGTGTCCAATGTGATGAGAACTGCTGTCTGTTTAATCTATGGCCAAATCTCTGAAGCAGAGCCGAATGTTGTCCGAATTGATTCGGAGGCTTCCAATTTGATTTGGAACTTTTAATTGGTCTCCCAATTCAGTTCGGGTTCAGAGATTCGGCCATCGAATTGTGCCAAATCTCCTCTGAATTGAAAAGGCTGCCAAAGTTTTGCGCAGCCCTACTTAGAATGATTCTGTTTTCCCTGCTCTTGTTCCACACCCTGCTCTAATGGCCTTTGCTGGACAGTTTCTCAGGTGAATTGTGTTGCAGCGCCTAAAAGTAGGTGCCTTGCCTGCAGAGTAATCCAGGTCAATAAGAAGTACATACATAGCAAATAGGAAATAAGGGATGGTGTGTCTGACCTGTTTCTCTTCAGAGCCTGGCACTCTTGCCTCTACACCCCTATATACCAGCCCCAGATGCCAGGTGGGATATTAGGCACCTCCATCATCTTAGGATCCAGAATGTCCAGGGGGGAGGTGCCCATCCAACCAGAACATCGAGCTGATGCTGACTAGGCTGAACTGCGTGCTGTTAGTGCCACTCAGGCATTAGACATGCTTATAAGCACCTAACAAATAGGAGTTTGGCTGAATTTAGACATCTCTTGGCACTGTTATAGCTCACAGTGGTGCTTAAGTGAGAATTAGGGCAGCTTTGAGACATGGAAAAAAATCCAAACAAAAACCCAAAACAGCGCTTTACTTTAAACTTGGCACACTTCTGTGCCAAGCTCAGTGCATGCCCACAAGAGGCAGCACGTTAGTTCATCCCTGCTCTGCAGCATCTATATAGATTGGGCGCTGTAGTGGGTCTGTTTTGGTACTTTTCTCTAATTGCTGATTGAATCAGCTTTAGCAAAAAGTGCAAAGCTCCCCTGATGCACCCGATCTATGCTGATGCCGCAGAGCTGGGCCAAACTAACTCACTGCTGCTTCCATTGAAGTGTCGCTTCTTTGGTGGGGGGGTGTTTCACATCTGCAAGCAGCCAAGCTGTCCAGGTACTCGATATGGATCACTTCTGAGTATGCTGAGAAGCCTAAACCAAATAATTGAGGGAACTTTCAGGTTCAAATGCAGGTAGCTAATGAATCTGGGAATTTCTGCAGTTTAATAGCTGCTGGATCAGGGCTGCTCCAGATCACTTTGTGTGGCTTAGTTAACTAAAGCCCATCAAAGCCTCATTCTGGCACCTACATGACCTATTTAGGCCCAATCCTAAGTGATTTGTACAAGCTACTAACTTGTGTTCTGCCAGTACCTTGGGCACCTGGGTGCCCAGCAAGGAGGATTAATTTTCAGAGGGCAGCTGCTGAACACTTGCAGACCAGCATTTTGGACTGTATAGTTTTTCTTTTTGCATCAGGACAGGCATACTTCAAAGGAGGAGTGATATTGCCAGAGATAGCAAGCATTCATAACAGAGTTTGTCAGGTCTCTTGGTAACTGATAACCAAGGATCTTGGTTTTCTGTTTAAAACTCCTAAATGCTCTGATAAAAAATTCCAAAATCTCTGATAAAAACACCCCAAATCTATCTTGTTTTCACAATTAAAATGAAACGCCTCTACACACACACACACACACGATCTCTATATCTGTATCTAGATAAATCTCTGTATAGAGATATATAGATATATATAGATATTGATATGTATCAGTTGAACACAATGTTTTATTGATACAATTTTAAAGCAATTTGGAAGCCACCCAGTGCCTCGATCATTACAATAAAATACATGCTAAATACCTATATATTTTGGCATTTGTTTTTATTTTTTTTATCATGGAAAATCAGAGCTCTCCCTTCCCCATTTGTTCACCAGGATGCAGGTCCAGCAACAGCTGTCTCCCCACTACTTTGTGGCATTGAGCAGCCCTGATACGCCAGTTCCCTGCCTCTGCCCATGCTGTTTTCCCTCACTCCCAACCCAGTCCCCCATTCCTGACAGTGCCCCTCATTCCCCCTGGCGCTGTTGGTGCCCCTCACTCCCAATCCACTGCCTCCCGCCCCCAAGGGCCAGTCCCCCAGTGTGTGAGGAAGGGGGTGGGGGTGTGGGGAACAGACTGGGCACAGGTAATGCGCCTGCGGAGGAAAATGCTCCAGGGGTATGTACCTGAGCCTACATTCTGGAAATAATCTTCAGGGAGGAGTGCCCTGCTGTGTGCTAACCCCAGTAGTTGAGAGGTTTGGGTACTTGTGTAGGAAGCACAGAACCTGTGTTCTGGGACCTCCATTGCCCAGAAGGCATTGGAAGTGCATCCCTCTGACTTCCCAGCATAGGCCTGTATGGCTAGAGCCAGACATTACACATAATCCAGTGTAACAGAGCCTTTCCAGGCCCAGTTTGATGCTGGCCTGCCCACCTGTCTTTGGGTTAACCACCCGCCTCTCTCGCTTGTCATGCCTTGACGATAAATGATTATAATGATACTTAGGCAGGAGGCTGTCCATTTTGAACCCTGATGTTAAGAGGAATATCTGCAGCTCCGTTCCACCCTTACACTGTGGCCCAAGCCTCGCAGATGGCATCCCCGCCAGCGAAACCCAGCTGTACCCTTCACCCCCTTAGCTGTGGTTCCCTCTCTGGGACATTCAGTCCTGTCCCTATCTCTGTCCCCATCTCAGGCCAGTCAAGATCATGAGTCTCTTGCTCTCTGGGTATCCCTTGCAGTGGGTCTCTGGCCCTTCAAACCCCCCTTTGGGTCCTGGCCCCAGCATGGACCAGTCATAGTTTCATAGTAGTTTCATAGTTTCATAGTATCTAGGGTCAGAAGGGGCCTAGAGCAGGCCATCTAGTCTGACCCCCCACCAGTGGCAGGAACGAGTGCTGGGGTCACAGGACCCCAGCCAACGGTTCAGGTCTGAGCTGCACGCCTGTCTTCCCCCTCATAACTCCACTCAAACAACTGAGCCATAGGCCTCTCCAAGTCTTACAGGTCAGGCATTCCCCAGTAAGGACCTTGTGGGGGCTGGAGGTTATTAGGTGCCCCCTACCTGACTTTCACCAGGGAGGTTTGCAATCCTGGGATTTCATAGGGCTGCCACGCCACCAGCAGTCACACCAGACCTCCCTACCCTAGCAGGACACAGTTTTAGGTTATGCCCAGGATCTGGGGCCTCCCATAACCCCAGCCCTTATACCTCCAAGTGGTTCCTGAGCGTCAGCTCAGCCGGGTGATGTCTTTCTCACTGCTTCCAGCAACAAACTGCTGCTTCACCCCATTTATAGCCTGATCTCAAAAATGGCTGCCGCAGTCAAGCACCTGGCTGTGGCCTGCTCCAGCCCTTAAAGTAGCAGACAACAACAGTGCCCTGCCACAACCAGTTCAAGTGATCGCAAACTGGTTTAAACCTGTAACAGAACAGATGTTCAATGCACATAAACCAGTTTTAAAATGGCTAAAACCAGTTTGAGATTAACCTAGTTGAATGTAGTATCAGACTTAATTAATTTATGCTCAAACCTGTTTATGCAAAGTCTGTCCCAGACCCCTTGCTGGGTTAAGTTAAACCAGAGTCCCCCAGCATCCTGGCATAATCTCTGGACTGGGCAGGGCTCTCTGCTGCACAGCAGAGCAGGCCCCTCCCCTCTGCTCCCTGGCTGGAGCTCGGCACAGTCAGCAGGCGTCTGCCTGGCTTCACCCTCCCTGCTAAGCAGGGATTCTGCCATCTCCTCTGCCTTACACAGACACCTCTCAACATTAGCTAGGAGACCACATGCTAGCTACAGTCCATGCTGTGGCAGATGGGTCAAAGGCAGAATCAACTGGTAGCTGGTAATGTCCCTATGTAATTTTCCTAATGGGCTGACAAATACTGTGTTATTAATTCCCTGCTGGGTTGGTCAGAATCGGGGAGGGGGTCTCCTTTATCAGATCATCCTGTCAGTGCCTAGCCATGTCCCCCCGCAGCTGAGTGCTGTAGAAGGGAAAGGAAGGCTGCTCTAGCACCCCCTGTCTTCTACCCTGAGCCACTGCAGGTGTGAGCCTGCATTTCTGGGATGTCTGGACAGTTACACACTGATTCAGCCTAGCCAGGTTAGACTAAACAGCAAAGATTGAATCAATTCAGGCTTTTTGAATGTCTGACCCTAGCCTATGGGTTAGGCCAGACTGTAGTTAGGCCCTGAAGCTGGGTGGACGCTGCTCCACTTTAGGGTAGCATACAGCTTACTGAGATATGCAACCTCAGATTTGTTCTTTTCCTCTTGGCTCTATGTATTTTTGTCTCTTGGCTGGCCCTGGGGCTAGCTTCAAAGGACCACTAGAGAAGGGACCAAAGCTGTATATCTGCCCAGGCAGAGCGCAGCCTTCTGGTGTATGTGCGTAAGTGACCAAAACAGTAGTTATGTAACTGGAAGACTGCTATTTGGGTACTTACACTGAGGTAGGATTGTGCCCAAAACGTGTATCTTTAGCTGTTCCATAATCTAATTGCCATGTTGGTAATGTAGCAGTAACATATGGTGCTAAGCAAAAAATGTTCTTGGCCTCATGAACATACAGTATATATATTACTGAATTTGAAATGCCTTAACATTTTATTCCTACACATATGCTTTCTGCATCCTACTTGCTATGATGACACAATATAGAGCTTCATGTGGCATTTAGCATGGTGTTCAGAACTTCGTTACTTACTGTAACTATAGAATATTCTTTAAACAGCTTTTTAAAAATGCAGTCGAATTCTTACTAGTTTCAGGTCAGGATTCTCTTGGCTTTAAAGCTATATAATGACTAGAAAAACACTTTAGTGCTCTGAAGACTTACACTTTAAAAAAAGAAACCAACTCTTATTCCTCTTCTGTTTTCTGACAGATTCCCTCTAGGAGTCTAGATGACATTTTCCATTAGTTACTCACAAACTCAGCTTTGAAATAGCCTGGGTACTTCACTAATCTATTGTCAGTAACAGTATTGGTGTCTAGGAGAATCCCCTGTGATTTTAATTGCATACAGACTCCAGTGACTACTGTTTATTTCTTTATATTTAGACTCTAATCAATTATTCATTGGGCCCAGTTTCTCAAGAGTAATTATGGCTTCTGTATCAGCAGATTTTTTTTAAGTCAAGATTGAATGGGATTCAAGGAGTTGTGCAATTGTTCAAGGAATGAATTCAGGGAAATCCTCTAACCTGCGTTGCAGAAGACTCGATAATCATAATGATGCCTTTTGGCCTGAGAACGTATGACTCCCTGCCTGGTGTATTTTAATAGCCTCTTAGCATTTGTGTTACTTAGCAGGTTTTGCAGAGCAGAATGGGTAGCTTGCCTTTCTATTCCCTAGCCCTACCCCTGTACAATTAAACTCAGTCTCTTACAACCCTTATAATCAATAACTGCTAGCAGTACTATAACATTATGAAAAAACAAAAAAGGTAGTTGAGGTGGATTTGGCAATTTTAGAGGTCTGGCAGCATACATTGAGCTGTGCATTTCCTGATAATGAAAGATACAGTGGTTTCCAATGATTTTTATTTTTACTGTGTTAAATGTTCCAACATTGGATAAATCTTGTCATATTCCATGGATTAATACAGGTTTCATTATTTACCAGGATTCCAGAAGCAAATTGTGCATTGTAATTTAGATGCTGAATCTTTTATTTACATGATGTTTTAATCCATTGGATTTATAATTACACAATATGCTTTATCCCAGTTTGTTTTAAACATTAGGATTGATAGGATAACGTTCACATACATAAAAGAAAACTATTGAATAGCTCTCTGAATATGGAATGGTACTGTTTCATTAGGAAAGTTTAATTTTACTTTTGATTTTAAACTTTTTTGTGAAAAGATTATTAGTTTTTGGCAAAACCCAAGAACAAATTGTACATATATCTCGAGCTGAGGGAAGCCGAAGAAAATTCTTAGGTTCTATCTTCATTCTTGTCCTATTTATGTCAATTTTGATTTTTCTCTCCCATGTTCTGCTGGTGGCAGTTAGATAGTGTAATAATGGCAGTTAGATTTTTGGACACCTTATTTACAGGAACTGCAAAACTATAGTACAATGACAAGATTCATTTTTAATATAAAAAGCTATCAGTTTGCATTAGGAATAGCATGTAGACTATTTTGCACCAGGTTTAGAAACATAGGAAGAATCCCATAATGTCTGTTGGATTTAATCAATATATCAGGCTAAAGCAAAGTCTTTGTATTATACATTCTTTTTCACATTTCACTTATGTCTGGTGGGAATTAAGCTCCTTTTTTAAATGTTTAAAATGTTATGATCTTTTGAAGCATTCACAGTAAACATTAAGTCACTTCCAAATCTCATCAAAACTGTACTGACAATATATTGGACGCAACAACTAAATTGATATACTCCTTAAAACAAGAGGATCAAACTGGCTGATGACAACTTCCATTGCCACCCTCATGCTATAATGCAAATCCTATTTCTCGAAGAATTTAGTGTTATCCTCTCCCTCCCACACACACAATTTTCAGTTACTGCTTTTTTCTTACATCCACAGTCCTTTTACGCTTGGCTAACCCATGAAACCCCTGTTGAAGTCAATGTGTTTTGATGTAATTGAGATCAGAAATTAGGGTGCAAAGGCTTGTCTAACAGAGTCTATAGTTTGCTGCTTATATTATGCATTCAGTAGGGCTCTACATGGATACACAATGTACAACATTGGGTACTTTGTTTTCTCACAGCTATGCATACCAATACAATAAATGTCTTGCTAACAACATGCACATACTGCTTAGGCTCTTTCACTGTTTCTTTGTTTTGTGAGAAAATGTGCATGTTAATGACTGAGAGGATTTTGAGGTCCTGTGGCTGTGAATAAATTATAGAAGCTGAGGGCAGAAACTCAGCATCTGACCCTGGTAGTAGCAGTCCCTGTGAGGAAAAGAAAGAGCATTTGTATAAACTGCCTATGACACTGCATTTCTTTTGCAGGATATATGAAAAACCTCAGTTAGCATGGTCTTCTCAGCCCAAGACTGATAAAGATCTTGCCTACTGGAGAAGAAGAGGACAAGACTTTAGTGTATTGCTGGGTTATTCTGACAAAGGAGACTCTGAAATGAAAGGATTGGCACCAACCCATGGGCTGCACAGACATACTAAAGAAAGTCTGCTGGAGGTAGGTGCAGGAACAGAGTATGTGGCAAGAAGCAGTTTGCAGGACAGCTGTAAAGTGCCTGGTGATTACAAATGGCAGAGTTTAAGAATGGAAAGCTGGAAACAACCTCAAAAACTAGGAAGACAAATGTCTGATAATGACAGAGAGAAACTGCTTCAAGATCTATACTCATTTACTGTAGGAGATAATGGACTTAGTTCCCATAACAAAGGGAAATCACAATCATTGCCAAGAGTTCTTTCACCAGAGAGCCCGAGGGGTGTGGAAATGCCCTCCCTGACAAATAACAATCATTTACTTAGTGGAGCTAAAGCACTCTCTCATCCCCCAAACAGAATGACTTTGGAATCCACAAAGTACCCTGAAACTGGATGCCACTTTCTTCCTTTGGCCAAGCCCAAGTATGGCAGACCCCTGAAACCTCCATCCTATGAACTGTACCAACAAACAAGAGCCTCTACAGAAACCAGTGGCTTTCAGAATCACCAGCAAAAAGATGAAGCAGTTTCCTATTTAGCCAAAGTTAATGAGCCACGGCAAGATGTTTGCATTCAAGACTGTAACTTGGAGCCCCCAGTCTATGTACCTCCTCCATCTTACAAATCTCCACCTCAGAGAAGCATGAATCAGCATTCTCATAATGATGTGCCTAACTATGATGTGTACTTCAATAATGAACAACAGCATCCATCAGACAGGCTTGTTGTCTGTCACCAACCATCTACGAGTACATTTCAGATGGCAGGTGAACACCGCAAAGAGGAACACCTTCCTCAAGGAAGACAAAGCCATTCTAAGCGCATTGATGACTACATGAGTTCTGTTCAGTATATTCCTTTTGATGATCCTCGAATACGGCATATTAAAATAGCACACCCAGAGAGTCTCCAGGACAATGCTAAACACACCAAAAATACACATAGGGCCAGTCCCAGTACTTTGCAGGAGGGACCTCTCAAAGTACAATATGATAGTGCCTTTTTGGAAACTTCAGACTTATCAAATGCTGTAAAGGGTGAAAGAACATCAGATGGCTCCATCCATAACAGCAAGTGGTTGGCAGCATCCTTTAAAGATCAGGAAAATTGTGCCTTGCCTGACCAAAGAGACAGTTATACCACAAGTAATCACATTCCCAATAATGAAACAAATAAGGAGTACACAAAAGGCAAACTTTCTGTAGGAAACCAGCATATGGATAACACCTGTGAGACTGTTACTAAAGTTAAAAAGTTTGAACCTGGAATTGGGATGCAAAGCAAAAGGAGTTCAAAGAAAAAAATGAATGAAACTATATTTTGCTTGGTCTCTATCCCAGTTAAATCTGAATCAAATTTGCCAGATACAGATAGGAACAACAACTTAACAGACAGCCCTGATAAGAATGGGTTTGATAACAATGGGGCCTTGCAAGAACAAAGTCTATTAAGCATGTCTTCAACTGACTTGGAGTTACAAGCTCTCACAGGAAGCATGACCAATAAAAATGAGTTACAAAAACAAGAGCTGTGGAGACCAGAGGAGTTCAAACAAATGAATGACCTCAGATTTATTCAGCCTACAAAACACAGGGAACTCAAATACTCTGGCTCATGGCCAGGTGATCAGTACAAAGACCAGCAGACACAGACCAATTTCACTGAAGGAACTAAAAGCCCTCAATTTTTCCATGGCACAAAGCCTGGTGAACCAAATAATAAGTTGATGACTCCAAAATTCTTAGGAAGTGTGGCATCTGTAACAGGGTTAAAACAGGCAGAGTTGCCTCCGGATGATAGAAAATGTAGGCAGAATGCATACAACATAAAAGGTCAAATGTACCTCAGTCCATCCAGCAATAGTGCATTTTCAAGGACTGCCACCTCAGTAATTCAGGTTTCTTCACCAAAGGCATGCCAGAACCAGCCTTATGGGTCCTTCACAACTATGGCTGGACAAGAAAGGGAAGCTAGCACAAGTTTCAAAGGTGATTTTATCAAGGGAGAAGCAAGTGCTCCCTGCAACAGTAGGGAGCTGTTTGGTCAGTTTCTCTTGAAACCTGTAAGTCGCCGTCCCTGGGATGCAATAAGTGAGTTAGAAAGTTTCAACAAGGAGCTTCAAGGACAGGAAGAGAGCACTAGTAGTGAAGATGGTGTGGAGAATGAGGAGAAGGCACAGCAGGACACCATTCCTGAAAAGGTGGGGACTTCAACTCATGAATTGGGCCAGGAAGTGAGACCTGGTAAACAGCGAAAAACAGTTGTGCCAGAGGTTCCAATATTTAAACCAGGAAGAGTCAAAAGTAAGTCTGAAAGTTGGAGTACAGGGACTGAGTGGGGGGATCAGCATGCCCATGTTGGATCACAATGCTCCTTGCATCCAAAAGAGATCATTAAATTAGTAAGGGCAGCAGATGGAAGTGTCATAACAGAAACAAGAAATGATGAAGCCAGAAGTAAAGCAAACCAACAGTTTGGTCGTGCAGGCCTTGTCAGGAGAGCTCTGTCCAGTTATGCAAGCCAAAGTAATCCTTTCAATCATGCTGACTCAGAGGAGGTGAATGAAGATCGAACTTACACAGATTTTGTAAAACTGGACAAAAGTGCAGTTCTCAGAAGCAATAACGCTTTAGAGAAAGGTGCTACAGTACGGTTGTCCTTAACTAATAGAAATCAAGGTCACTCTGAGCCAGATTTAAGGTCTGTGGGACTTGACATCAGCTCTGAGCCTTGTATTAACAAATGTGAATTTTCTTCAGCTGAAAATGCAGCAGAGATTCCTCAAAATGAGTCTCTGCAGGCAAGAGCAGCAAGAATCCTGGGTATAGAGGTAGCAGTGGAGTCTCTTATTTCCAGCGACAGAACTGGGCTCCACCAACCCACCAGCTCTGAAAATGGTGTCCATGACTTTGAATTACCAATAGGGAACACTTTAGATGATACAGTAGAAACAAAAGATAGTTCCTATGAGAGCAGGCGAAAGTGTGGTTGGACAAAAAGCTCTCTCTTTGTTGGAGATAGGGATCCCTCTTTGTGCACATATCAGAGCATTGACCAAGAAGCCAGTTCTAAAATGCTGATAACTGAGCCGAGCTTTGAACAGTACAAAGGTGTTGAACAAGATGAGGATCAAAACCTGCCTTGCAAATCTGTTGCTTATCAGCTTGCTGAAAGAAACATGATTATCCCAAGCTCAGAAAAGAAAGTCAGAAGCACATCTAAGGTGATAGAGACATTACAAGGCAAACTAACTTCTCCCCCTAGCCGAACCGTCATGGATCGTTTGGTGCGAATGAAAGAAGTTGACTCAGTTTCCCGTATGAGGCGTCTGAGCATCAAAAGCGCAGATTCAGGAGAAGACGTGGATGAGGAGAAACAATCCAGGTTACAAGAGGAACGAGGGAGCAAAATGGTGACCACAGGTGCTGTTTCCAAACGTGTTATCTCTCTCAATGAAAATGGACACTTAACTGCAGCAGGCAAGAAGAAGATTGACAAAGATTTTTGTTTCGGTAAGGCCCAATTTTGCCATATCTGACATTCAGGAGGGGAGGGGCGGGGGGGACAGTGCTTTAATAGGGATGGTGCATTTGTTTTCCTGTGATATTCTCCAAGGAAGATATATTGCAGAAATTGCAATGTACTGTATCCCGTTGTGTAGTAATTTAACAGGTTAAAAACATATCCACAGTGAAGCAAACTTTATTTTCTCCAGTGAACATTATTCTTTACATTAGGGGTGTCAAAAATGTGGCCTGCAAGCCAGATCCAGCCCATGGAGCCCTATCATCCAGCCTGCAGTGCTGCCCATGGGTCTCAGATTAGACCTGCGTGCCACATGCATTTCCCAGACAAGCCCATGTGCTGTGTACAGCATGCACAAGCCCCCACCTCCACCCTGGTCCCAGCACCAAGTGGTCCATGTGTCACATAGAGGGCATGCCAGCACAATGTACAGGGTGGGAACTGGTCTGTGGCATGTGCTACACGTGGTACGCAGGGCTGGTCTGGGGCCCAGAGCTGGGCCAGGGAGCACTCTACTTGCTGCACCCAACATGCAGGGTTGGTCTGTGGGCCTGGTCCATGTAACCTGATGAGTTTGATTCTACAATATTACTATCGCTTGGCTTCTGGTTTCTTATGCTCATTCATTAAGTTTTAGAAAGAAGGAAAATACTCAAGTCTTTGCCTTTGTCTAACAGTTTCAGAAGACGGCTTATTTAAGAAACAAAGTAGATGTTCACTATGGCTGCTGTTCTTGTTTGTTCCCAAACATGGCACAGTTTAATCATATGGTTTCCTTGACTGCCTAGGTTTTTCTTCTGTAATTATTAGGTAGCACACACTTAGAGCAGGGTTCTAAAGAAACAAAACCCAGATATGTAGGACATCTAAACATGTGCTCTGGGGCAGAGGTAGGGGTGGGGGGCATTTTCATTAGAGCAGCTCTCAGGAGCCCCTCTAATCAAAATGCCTGCAGCATCTTGTATATTCAGCGTCCTGCACTTCAAAATGGTGGCAGGGGCACTTTAGCTAAAGCTTGTTGTACAAGCTTTAGTTAAAGCACATCCATTACCATTTTGAAATGCAAGGATGCTGAATACACATGGGTGAAGCTGCTGGAGCATTCTAGTGGCCACTCCAGCAGACTTCATTAATGACTCCAATTAAAATGCTTTGGAGTAGGTGTCCTGCACGTGTACAGCCACCCATAATGATGCTCCACTATGAAGCCCCCAGGAAAGAGTTAGCTAATCAGCTTGGAAAATGTTTGGTCTCATTACTGTATTTCCAGACCAAATGTTTAAAGTAACTAAGATTTCCCAGGAGTTTAGGTTGTAGCCGTGTTGGTCTAAGGATGTAGGCAGACAAGGTTCCTTGGGTGAATTTGATATCTTTTATTAGACCAACCCAAATGGTTGGAGAATAGTTATTAAGCAAGCTTTTG